>OY728152.1:26837500-28069375 GCA_963277665.1 Viscum album
TTTTGTTTATTTTGTTATATTTTTGATCTCTTAATTTAATCATGATTTAATAATATATATTGATTAAAATGACTAAAATATAATAATATTAAGTATATATATTTATAATAATCTATAAAATATATAAATTGGAAATGAAATACACAGTTCATGGAGATGGTAGATCATACATACGCATGAACGAGGTTTTCAATTTCTTATCAGATTGAAATTAATAAAATTATATGATATATTATCCTTATAGATTCATTTTTTTCATATATATCACATATTTTTATTAAACCCATCTTTAATACATTTCATGTAAATAATGAATGAATAGCATCACTTTGCGAGGCCTTAGTTAGTCGTACAAATGAACGATGTTATCGTATTCACATAAAATGGAAAGCAAGATGTTATGTGTGATATAAAAAGTATAGAATCATAATAAAATCATATAAATCATAAATATAAAATATATATAGTATTTATATAATTATTCCCAATCTTAAATGGTGGTAATGGAAAAAATGGCATTAGTTCATTAACCAGAAGTATGTCATACACACGAACGATGATTTCGTTACCCATGTGAGGAAAGTGTACGTGTTTTTAGGTTTAAAACATATCAAACATCTAAATAAATTTAATATACTGAGTTTATTATAAAATCATGATATAATGATACAATAAGGGTGTTTGGGGAAAAATAAAAATAAAAACGTTCATTGAGGAATGTTACCTCTTCTATGGGTATCTCCTTTTGGGTTTTACCAAATGCTTTATTTGGATGCATTTATTCCCAAATTATGAATTTAAAGATGAGTGGATTTAATTTTATAAGTTATTTTGGATGATAGTAGAAATAAATGTTGTTTTATATTTGTGATGAAGGGGAATAGGGGGAGTCCTTTTGTAATGGTGTGAGTAAAAAACTTCTAAATTTTTGAAAGAGGCAATTCCACCCACAATTTTTTCATTTCATATTTATAAAATAATGAAATAAAATCAATAATAAAATATATTAGGTCTAAATATTTATATAAAATGGGTTTTCTAAAAGATACATGTTCATTTCCCCACGTAAGATTAATGGTTAATCCCATGGTAAACACATTTATTATCTTAATCGCTAATATTAATTTGAACTTCATTCACTAGTAATTTTGGAAAAAAACTAATTCTCCTTATAATAAATTTATAATTATGGTTACTAAAAATATGGAATATATTTTTAAAAACTCAATTCATATATGTGGTAAAAATTAATTTAATATAAATCTCATAGACAGAATGAGAAATTGGGTTTTTTAAGTGAAAATGTTCAAAAGTTTAGAAACTTTTTATATCCAATTTACATATGAATTTGATTAAAATGAACTAAATTGAATTAATATGTGTATAATATATCTAATTATAATTTATATCCAATTTAAAAAATAATTTAACTGTAAAAATAATTTGAACAAAAATGCATTTTTCAATTAAAATTATGTATTTTCACTTTTTATTGAAAGTGTTAAACATCTAGAAAAATCACCTGAACATAATTTTTATATTAAAATTGAAAAAATGATTATAACTATATCAACTAATGATTATTATATTGGAAAAAATTTACTTATTAATATAAATTCTCCATAAAAGGAGAAAAAAATGCTTTTTAAAAAAATACAGTTTCTATGCTTGAAATTATATTTATTTGTATATAGGGTGTTGAAAAAATATAATACTAATGTTTAAAATTTTATTGAATATATAATATATAAATATAATTTTAAGAATTAAGAAATCTTATTTTGTAAATTATTTGATATAAAACACAATTTTGAGCATAAAATTCTTTTTTAAAATTAAAATTTTTCTAATATTAGAAAATTTTTCATTTTAATTTCCAATTAATTGGTCACAAATGAATTATATAATTATTTTTAAAATATATATTTCTAATTTATTTAACCCTTTTCATACCTTTAATGCCAATTTCTAATGATTAACAATCATATTAAATGTTAGTAATAATATTTTATTCTAGTTTCTTAAAACTTGGTCTTGCATATAATGAAATATATAGAAGGAACTCCATACTGTGTGTAATAAATTCAAAATTAGAGTTTTCTATAACATAATATAATCTCAATTTTTCTTATATAATAGTCTTAAATTTTTATTTTGTATAAATAAATCTTTACTTAGTGTAGTGTGAAACATAATCCATCGAAGAATTTGGATTCAATCAAAAAAATTCATAAAAACATACGGTGTTATGTTATAACCCCTTTAAAATGAATTTTTACCTCATATTTAATATGGGTTATAAAAGTTATAATACATTAAATTTCTTCTCATAGAAACCCACAACGTAAAAATAAAAAATAAGAATTTTTTTTAAAAAATGGTAAATAATATTTGTTACAAAATGTATCTTATTACCAGGTTTCCACAAGGGGGAACATAAGTGAAATGATGGACATAAAATAGAAAAATAAAACCCAAATAATTATGGATAGTGATAAATAACATGTTTAGTATAATTTTAATGATCACAAATTCAAATACAAAAGTTACATGAAAAATGTGATTGATATTATTAAAAATGATGATAAAAGGACAACATTTATTTTCAAGACCCTTTTACTAAATTTGAACAATTTTCTCTAGAAGATATACTTACCTGATTTATTTCCATTTAATAAAATATATCTCATCCATTGGTCGTAACATGATGAATTTTCACATTATATCTTACTCCATGAAATAAAGGTAATTTTTTTTCCTGAAGAACTAATGGATCATAAGATCCTTAAAAACAATGATTATTAATTATGTCTATCTTTATTTATCTTTAAAAAAATTAGCACAACTTGTCCAATATGTAGAAATATATTTATGGTGAAGATATATATTAATCTTTAAAACCGCAAAAAACATTCCAAATAAAATTCTTCATAAATGTTTATCCATATAACACATTCAACATTAAAAATTTATAAAGATGGTTTCTAAATTTCTCAAAATCAAATTAAAATTAATCCCCTAAATATCAAAAAGTATATCATGACTTCCACATAAAAAACATTGAATACCTTCGTCATGTTATCTATTGTAACATTTTAGTAACCTAAATTACTATAATACCATATTGAATACAAAAATACTTATTCATTCATAATATAAGTTCTTATATTATACAAAAATATTTTCATTGGAAGCCTAGGTTCATCCATGTACCGATGAAATTTTTCATTTAATTATTCCAAAATATATGTTGATAATCACATGAAATTTCACTATAGGGTTAAAAATAAGATTTTTATATTGATCATTCATACAAAATCACACATGAAATTACCAACTATGTAGTAGAGGATAATTGTTAGATAATTATCCTCATTCACATCATACATTATAATAGCATAATCTTTCCTTTTTTCATTATTCCTTATAGGTTTTTTTATTCTCATCTACATGAGCCCTTAGATTATGGAACGTGTTAGATTAATTCCTAAAATCCATTCAATTGAATCACTAAAGTGTATGATGTGTATTTTGTGTGGATTTAACATTATTTACATCATTGGATTACTTATTCACGTCACTTCATCATTCTTATGCACTATATACTTCCTTTCCACACAAAAAACCTCATCTTTCCCTTCCGGGCATTCACCTAAGTGATTCCCACATTAATGGAATGCATATGCCTAGAATTTCATTCCCCTATTTAAGTTTTCTTGGGAATATATGTTTCTTTTCTTATCAAAACAAGAGGAATTGTCGGAATATCTAAATTCAATTTCTACCTTTGGTGCTCATCGAATAAATTATTCATAGCTACTAAAGTCTATTACTTCCAAGGCCTTTTGAAGACTTGGTTTTAGGTCACCAAATAATTGACCATGTTTTCTTTCATAGATTATGATTAACCTAGAAGCATACCTTTGAATCTTTGTCAAATTATCTTTTTTATTTACCAAAATATTCATCATACTTTTTCTTAAGTTCAATTAATTACTCCTATATATTTTTTTCATAGAATACAAGGGAAGTAAGTACTGAAACATATACCATTAAATAATTCAAATTCCTTAGATTAAATGTATTCTTGTTTTCTTGTTTTCTTAATAATATTAAACTACTAATCTACTGCACCTTACAAGCGATAAACAACCAAAATGACTTTATCATACTCTAAACCGTGAAAAATGAAAAATCACATTTTGGTGGTATATATCCACTACTAAATAACTATGGAATCCTGGGAACCAATAAAATAAAGTGGTTGTTTCCTCATGAAGGAATCGAAAAAACCGGTTTTCCTCCTTTTATTGATTTGAAGTTCAACATGATTCATATCAAGAGAAATGTTTTTAAGAATATAAATAATATTTTTCATTAAACACCCATATCTTTTTGTTTCTCATTAGTAAAATCATTTCATTCTCTATTACACTCAGTATTAACATGGTTCTTTATGGTTTCATCCATAAAATAAAAACAAAATCATAGTTTGAGAAACATTAGTAATTGTGGGGAACCACCTAATCCTGAAAAATAACTTTTAGGATTTCTATAAAATGACACCTTATTTTTATTCTATGACATCTTAAGTTTATCCAACGTCATTCATATTAGTCATATATTTAAATCCTTCATGAGGGTTCATAATTTCGGTGAATTTACCAATAATATCCCTCTAGAGTTCCAAACCATGTGTGAAGAAAATCCCATTGTCATGAACTAGTTCTTGATCGAGTCTAGATCAACAGAGTGTTTTTTGATTCATTACCCCTATGTAAATCTATTCAAATAAAAATCCATATATAGTGTCAAGAAAGGGATTTAATTTCAAGGAAGCAACTCTCTTAATCCTTTAATAAAATTCCAGGACAATTTATTAAATATTGACTCATCCTTAGATTATACATAGAGAAATACATAGAAATATCCATATAAATATCCCTTGGTATCTCACTAAATGTTTCTCATTCTAGTTTCGAAAGTATAACTAAGACTTTCCTTTTATACAAAAAATAGTGAACCAATTGTAACATAACTGGATATTACATCATTTTTCATGAATATTAATTACATACACAAATACATTCTTGAGGATAAAAATTGTCTAGTTCCATATGAAACATCGAAACATAATTTTCTATATTAGTGAAATATCTTCAGCAACTCCCGGAAATATATTACCCTTTATTAATCATAATTAAAACATTTCTTCATAACTTATGGAAATGAAATATAATAATGGGTGAGCTCATATGCAGATTAATAGTAAACATAATAGATATTATTCTAAGAAGATATGAAAGTATAATATAATTATAATGTTATGTGATCATGAACATAGATTTTGAGGTTCATACCAAACGTATCATATATTATAAACATGTGACATGGCATAGAGATTGACAGTTTATAAGAACTGGATCATTAGGGAAACAATGAATGTGATCCATATGAGCATAACCTTGGAACAAGATATGAAATTTGGGAAATACACACAAGCATAAAAAATATTATATCCTGGATATATACTAAGATATTCATTACATGTTAGGCATGGGATCACAACCTGTGTACCAGCTTTGGTCTTGGGATGTCCTCCTATGTACCCTCTTATTTCAGGCTTGGTCTGACCACCTGGGTACCCTCTTATTTCAGGTTTGGGTCAACAACCTGTGTAACCTATTATTTTGATAATGGGATAAAACCCCATTTACCAACTTCTTTGGTCTTGGTCTAACCACATGTTTACCCTCTAATATCATATAACATTTATCTTTAACTAATTAATGGTAAGGATATATTATCCCACACTCGTTACAAAATGAAAACCATATTTATATATTCCATAAGATCATAAACATTCATCATATCACAACCCATGATATTAAATGGTAATCATAAACATTTCAACATATCATAACCTATAAGAAATATGTTTCTTTTATATTCATTTTATCATATAATAACCCATGAAAATAAGTGGGTTTTATAAACATTTTATCATGGTATAACCCCTAGAAGAGAAATGGTTTTAATAAATAACTTTTATAAATAAAAAAAAACCATTCCAATAAATAATAAAAATTTATCATCAGATAACTTCTAAAGTAAAGAATAATTAACTTTGAATAATTTCTTCTTGGATAGAAAATAATTTTGAAACACTACTGGGGACATTTCTTAAGAAAAATAAATTTTCTTCAAAAATTATTTAAAAAACATATTGAAAATATTTTTCTTTTAAAATATACTTGAAAACATTTAATGTAAAATTTGAAAAAAAAATTTAAAACATTTCATGATGAAAATATCCTTTTAACTTTGAGAAAATACTTTTAGACACATAAAACATTTTGAAAACATTTTCCTTTGAAAATAGCCGTTAAACTTATAATGGTTTATTTCAAAAACATTTTAAAAGAATTTTTAAAACATAAATTTTTTTTAAAATTCTTTTCATTGAAAATTATGTCAAATTATTATTTAAAAACCATTTGAAAAGTTTTTTAGAAAACATTATTTTGAAATAACACATATTTTTGACCGAAGAGATAAATAATGAATGCTTCCCGTAAAAACATTTTCCTACGTATCTTAATTTCCAAAGTGTCGAAAATTTTACCAAAACGTGAATATATCACAAATATAAAAAGGAAAACAGTAAAAGATAATTATTTGGAGATTTATCACAATAGTTTATCATTGTATGTATAATTGTAAACTATCTTGATAAACTATGATATTGTAACATAAAATTTTTACAACAATAGTAAGCTTGAATCGTAATCCACATAAAGTAATAAAAGAAAATTGAACATAAGATTTCATGATGATAGATAAATTCATGATATTACATGTCAAAGGTTTTGTATATACACTTTATGAATGAATATAAGTGTATATCTTTACATATGTCTCAAAGAAGGAAAATTGAAGAAAATCAATTACCTATCTAGTAGCTCTAGAAATGTAAACTCCACGAAATGGAGATCCTAAAATGGATAACTAAATATAAATAATTATTATTAAAATAATTATAAAATAAATTTAAGGGAACTATACAAAACACATTCAAGAAATACATGTGGAACATGTCTTGTGTCCCATGGAAAATAGATGTGAGACATAAATACCTTACATTAAGTGTTGAATTATATTGTACTTTCTCAATCCTCATGTATAATATATATAATATTTTTATAAATATAATAATTAACAATATGTATTTATATCATTCCATATATGATTTTATTATGTCATTTTTTTACCCGTATATTAACAATTCCATTTCAATGTTATGTTTCCGGTAATAACCACTTTGATTTTCATGTATGCTTAGATTTGTTATATATTTTTTATATTACTTTAATCATGATTTAATAATACCTAAAATGATACACATGATATAAATATTATATATATTACTTATATATTTATTTATCATAATCTAAAAAAATTTGAAATTGGAAATGAAATACACAGTTCATGGAGATGGTAAACCATACGAATGCATGAACATTATTTCCATTTTCTTGTTGGATTGAATGAAAGAAAACTATATGATATATAATAACTCTAGAATATTTTTTATGATATATATATCCAATATATTTATCAAACCCAACCTTAATACACTCTACGTAATGTTTGAACAAATCACATCGCTTCGTGAGCGATAGTGTACCGCACAAACAAATGTTGTTATCACATTATCAAAAAAAATTAAATACATGAAGTTATGATTGATATAACAATTGAAGAATCATAATAAAATTATTAAAATCATAAATATAAATTATAAACTATATATTCATCATTATTCCTAATCATTAATGGTGGTAAGGAAAAAATGAATGACATCGGTTCGTGAGGCAGTAGTTCATTATACACACAAATGATGATTTCGTAAACCATTTGATGTAAGTGTGTGTATTTTTATATTTTAACATTAACATAATAAAATATATTTATATAAAATATAATCATGTTCATTTAAAAACATTATCTAAAAAAATTAATGGGGTTTGAATAAGAAATAATATAAAAATGTTTTTTTATGAACGTTACCTCTTCTTTGGGTACCTCTATTTAGTTTCCCACAATGGCCTTATTTGGTTTGAATTATACCAAAATTAATGCATCTAGGATGATTTTAGAGACTTTTAGAAGTTTTTTGTAGTTATTGGAAAAACTAAAGTGGATTGAATGGTTTGAAGAAGGGGGGTATGGGGAGGCATTTCATAAGTATGGTGAGTAGAAGTCATGTAAAATTTTGAAAGAGGTAATTACACCCACATTTTATTCACATAAAGTGGATAAAATAATTCCAAAAACTGGATACAAGAAATTATAAAGTCTAAATTTAGCCAAAATATTCAAGGCATTAGTCTTGGTCATTTTTACCCTTATGTTTAAATACTATTCCCATGGTAAACTTGTTTTTCTCTTAATCGCTATAATTTATTTAACTGCTATCAACAATAATTTAATGTAAAAAACAAAGTTAGAATAAAGGGAAATTATAAATTGTGATTATCTAAAATATTTAATCCATATTTCCAATTTCATTTCACATAAGGGGCTAAAATTATTTATAATAAATATCAAAAACAGGATGAGAAATCGGGTTTTAAAGTGAAAATGTCCAGAATCTTACAAAGTTTTTATATCCAATTTCAGTATTAAATTGATTAAAATGAGATTAATTTTATTAATAGATTTATATTTTATCTAATTATACTTTAAACCCAATTTAAAATATAATTTAACTAAATAAATAATTTTAACAAAAATGTAGTTTTCAATTAAAATTCATTATTTTCACTATTCATAAAAATTGAAACTGCTGAACAAATAAAAAAATAAATGCATGATAAATTTGATATAATGATTTTAAAATTGATGTTTATTCTTTCAAATTATTTTTTTATGGGGGAAAATTTTAGTTTTTAAATTAATTGTTCCATAAAAAGGTGAAAAAATCCATTTTAGAAAAATATATTTCTTAAGAAAAAAATTGAATTTATTATTATCTATTTTCTCGAAAATATATAAGATCAATTTCAAATTTTTTTTTGAATCTATGTTACATAAATTTTATTGAAATAATTAATAAAAATTTATTTGGTTAATTTATTGATATAAAATACTTATGTGAACAAAAAAAATGTTTTTTTTTAAAAAATTACTTCCTTTTATCTTAAAAAGAATTATTTTGATTTATAATTAATTGGTCACAAATTACCTATATAAATATGTATAAAAATTAGTTTTGTAGTTTATTTAATCTTTTTAATACCCATAATTACCCAATCTATTTGATAACATTAATAACAAACAATAATATTATTAGTATATTATAGTTTAGTGGAACTCATTCTTGCATGTAACGTAGGCAATTGGAGGAACACGATATAGTGTATGACACAAGCCAAATTAGTATTTTTTATACCACAATTTAATATAAATTGTTCATGTATTTTAATCTTCAATTTGTTATTCATATAAAGGTAACTTATCTTGGTGGAGCATGCAACACAAGCCATCGATTAATTAGGCTTTAATCCAAAAAAAATTGTTTTATAAAAACTTTGGGTGTTAGATATCATATCCCTAGTGAATAATAATTGAAATAACATTATTTAATAATATATGAAAATTTATTTAAAATATCACTTATATATTTCTTGAGAAAAATAACAGTTCCATTTCGAAAACAACTTTTAAAATAAAAATATTTATAAAAATATTCGGAAATATTATCTTTCAAAAAAACCTTGGTAAATTATAAAAGAATATTCAAAACATTGAGTAGTCAAGACAATGAAAATTAGGATCATTATATATAAGTTAAATGAAAATATTTTATTCACATTTTTTGTAAAAAATAAAAAATCTCATACTCCTAAAAATGGAAAGATGATTCTTTTTTAACCATTTTGTAAAAATTCAAACACGGGTAAAAGTGACATTAAACAATCATTGGGAAATAAAAAACATCATCAAAACATTTTTAGAAAACGTGGATATGGAAGGAAATGGTATTTTGTACTAATATAGAAATGAATTTTCTTTTTTTAAACATGTTTATGGTCTCTTTGGTACTTAAGGTGAGTAAAATGATTGTCAAACTTGTATTATCAAGAAATATTCTAAGGAGAAGAAGATTTATGACTTTCTTTAAAGGTAAATCATAGGATTTCATAAGCAAAAACATAATCATAAATAATTTAAGAGTTTAAATCATTAAATAAGACAATTTTATTTGATATTTTATGGAATATTAAATATTGAGTCTGGCTTTCATTATACGCAATCCTGAGTTAAGTTTTCTTTACATGCAACACCAAGTTTAAAAAAATGTGAGATATTATAAAAATATTAATATATTAATATAATAGTTATAACCTAGCCTTTAAATATTAGGTTATTAATAGTAATAAATATGTTGTAGAAATTATATTTATCTATTTACTAGTAATAAATTATGAATCATTTATAAGAAAAAGTAATGTTTTTTTGAAAAAATGTATTTTTTCTAAAATATGGATTAGTCGTGCATTGCACACATTTTTTAAAATTAATTTTAAATATTTCTATAAAATTTATTCGTAAAAATAAATTTCATTTTTTAATTAGTAAATACCAAAATATGATTTGGGATAATTTTTTGGTTTTTTCTAAAAAGTTTCATTTTTTGTTGAATAGTTATAAATAAGGAATCATAAGTGAATACCACATTTTTTAAAATAATTAATAATATTAAATTATATTTTTAATTGGATTCAATTAAAATTAGTTAAATTTTATATTAATTAATAAAATTTGGCACACTAGAATCATTTTCAGATTTAATTTACATGTAAAAAGTTTGTAAATATTTGAACATTTCTAGTTTACACAGGAAAATTCTCTTCTAGTCGGAGAGATTAATTTAAAATTAAAATTTTGCAATTCAATAAATTTATTTTTGAAAAATGGAATAAATATTTAAAATTATAATAATTTATAATATTTGATAAGGTTAAATTAATTTTTTACCAAAACGAATAGTGAATGCAGTAAAACATATTTACCATAGTTAATATTAAAATGGGTTTACAGGGGGTTAAAATAAAATGATATAGGAAAAAATGACCTATATACATTTCTAAAAACTATTTATTGATATATTTATACCATCACGCCACTAAGGCTCAATAATAAACCATTTTTTTACCCTTGTGACTTAAGAAAAAAATTTGGCTCCACTCGATTTTTTTCAAAATACCAACTGTGTCCTCTCACCCACTTATAAAATGGCACCCTTCTACTCTCTTATTAACTCCTAAAACCCTATTTGGATCTAGAAAGCGATATGAAAATAACTTCTTAACTTCCCTCCCATATTACTATAACACACATCTTAGTCATAAAGAAAACCTAGAAATACTTTAGTGTAAACCTAATTAGGATACCTGAAAAAGAGGTAATCTTCTTCAACGAGCATCTTAATTTCATTTATTTCCCCACCTACTTAAAATATTATTAAAACATGATGATATAATAACCTCATTATCTGACATATACTGGGTTGTTTTTTAATTAATATCATGACCAACAACCATATGCACATCTATAAAAATGGTGATGAAATCTTCTTCATTGAGGCATATTGTAATGTTATACACCTAATTTCATTTATATAGTATATATACATCCCATTTGAATTTAAATGTTATTATTAATTATTAATTCATGGTATTTTAAGTTTCATTTTGAATTATTTCATTAAATAGTATTTTATTTAATATTTTTCATGTAGTTAGGTATTTATAAACTCAATTTATTTTCATTGGGTTAATCTTCTACTTCATTAATTATGTCATTCTAAAATTACGTGTATAATGACTTTTTATTAACATATATTGTAGTTACATATATTTTATGTGTATTTAAATTTCAAACACATAATAAAATCAAATATTAATTCTCACTTCAACATTATGATCATAGTAAAGGCTTATTTAAAAATCATTTTCTAATCAAAATTGTTTACTCTTGAATTTAGGTTAATGGAATTTTTTTCCAATTTCACAATAAACCCATTTAATTTTATTCTTCTATGTTTATTCAAGATATTTTAATGAAATTGTGTAAATTTTAAACTATTTCTAAATTTATTTAATTGATAATTTTTTTTATAAAATATGACTTCATTTCTCTCTTTGGTTGGTAATTTATTTTCTCCCAAAAACAAGTTTTCCAAAAATTATTTCAAATTTCTTTTAACATTTAAAAATTATTTATTAAATTATTTTTCACCCATTTATTACTCTTTAGAATAATTCAAATTAATCATATTTATTTTCTAAAAAAAATCATTTTGATTCTATTAAAAAATTGAGATCAATATTCTTGATTTTTTCCGAACAAGGAGCCAATGTAACCTTTTTAGAGTGAAAATGGAATGTTAGTTTTAAATTTTATGGAATGTACAAAATTACCAACCATCATGACTAAAATTTATTTGAATGTACAATTATAAATTTATGAGGATAATTTAAAATAAAATGTTTTAAAAAATACTTTCAAAGAAAAGGATTTTCAAAATGTCTTTAAAAATGAAAAAGATGTATTCCTAAAGAATGATTTTAAAGATATTTTTTGGGTATTTATATTTATCAATGAAAAAACTCTTTATTCATACTCCATTGTGTATACGTTGTATTAATATGATACTTATTCTTCCTCTAGATTTTTTATGATCATTTTGACCAAGAAATGTATTGACATTCATTTTATTGACTCATTTTTGTAGTCATTAAATTCACCTTAAATTATTAACTTTACTATAAACATTAAATTTCCTTTAAATTTTAATATTAGATATCATCGATATATTTATTTCTTAAACCATAAATCATTTCAACATGTGGTTTTTTACTTTGAGAGTAATTTTATTGAATAGGGAAATATTGATTAATATTTGTTCTTTACTCAATATATATATTAGATTAAAATGAATTTTTCTCAAGGATTAAAATGATTATTCAATATATGATAAATACATTGTACATGTAATACACGTGTTATGGACCATTTATAGAAATCCCCTCGATACTTCTATACGTACTATGATACAAATTCATTTGGATTAACTGTATGTGTTTGTAATAATTGGTTTTATACTATTTTTCAAAATCTCTTAACATTAGAGATATAGTTTTCCAAATGTATCAGTTTCTCCAAATTATTATTTAAACCGCCTTATAAAAGGTCTCAATAATAAATTTATCATGTTCCTAGGAAACATGATGTATGATAATTAATTATTTCCTTCATTAAGATTCAGTTATTATTATCTATAATATTTTCACAATGATACTAAATCTAGATGCATTTAATTCTCATATTAATGGTTATATGACATGTGTGTACTATTATTTACCTTTCCATATTGACTATATTTTCTCTATTCTTGAAATCATGTTACTTAAATGCAATGTGTGATCAGTTATTTACATTTTCATATTGATTATTCTTATTTATTCATGACAGCTTCAAATTTACTTAACCCTTACTGAGCATTTGATATCACCATTGTTTTATTTCCTTTCTTGGAAATCCAGAATGTGTACTATGTTTGGTAATATAATTTATTCTATAGGAGATAATGTTATTCTAGAAAAAATATGTTGTAATTTCTTTTATCCTAATGTAATATACGGCTCATGTATGTATCAATTTTAACAATATTGTTAAACTATTTGGTCCTTTCGGATCTAATTAAATGTGTCTTATGAAAATGTAATAAAGTAGTCACTAGATCAAAGATACAGGGGTTGGGGTCACTATAGTTGGTATCATTGAAATTTTCATAGAAACCATAAGAACTGGATTAGGGAAAAACATTTACTATCATTCATAAACCTATGATATACATTGGTAAAAACTATAGAATAAAATCCTAATATTTTTATAAGGTATAGATGATGTGGTTTTAGCTTGCAATATATCCCTTTCGGGATACTACACATGTACTTGATTCAGTCACAGATGTACCAAGAGGTAACAAATCTGAACATAAAGCATTAGACTTGACTCGATCGTTACCTCCTGTATGAAAATGGACCTTACTATGCACCTAGATTAACGCTTCTATGGGATATTCTTTTGATAATTCATATTTTCATTACAAAATGCTATGAAGGGAAGAAAAAAGGGATATCCATAATGAAACCATGTTTATGATTATGAGGTTTTCTGTGTATAAATTTTTTCAAATTATGTTTCAAAAGATTTTGGATTATACATTATGTTTGAAAATAAAATGTTTTAATCTAGTGTTTTACATCATTTAAAAATGGATACTGGCAGATGGAATGATAAATGCATCAATGAACATAATAAAAAGAGTAAAAATGATCATTTATTTGGTGGGATTAATCCAATATTTCAATGGTAACAAGTCTCAGAAACATTATCATCACATGAAGACATAAAATGTTTTTTTCTAACAAGACATATATGTAATTCTATAAGTATTATTGCTTCGAAGGGAAGCAAGAAAATAATAGGATGAAAGTGAAAAATGTGGGTAAAGTTTATAAGGTAATGAAGTGTTTTCCCACATGTGATAATCATAGAGACAAATACCCTCTTACTTTCTTAAATGGAATGGAATTTTTCTAGAAGTGTGGAGAGAAATGAAACTGTTATTTTGATTTAATGTGTAAGAAAAAAGTTTCCAATGCACAATGATTCAACAGTCTAGAGATGGGGACCTACATAAATCAGTGTCTCAAGTGTCAATGTAGTATACCTAAAATGAAGCTAATGGATCATAACCATGATTATAATATTGCCACAGATGAAGAGGAATGATTATTGAATTTTTTTAATTAAATAATTAAGTTATTTGATTATTTTATCAATGATTTCAAATTTATGAGAATTATGAAATATATACGGATTGTACTGCAGTAATTTTTCATTATGTATTTGAAATCATATGTTATATAGTACCACTGAAAAATAAAATTTATTTAGTGTTAATTTTAATTTATCTAAACATATAATATTGAAGGAAATGTAAACCTTAATATATTCCTAATGTTGACATAATGGTGTTGGGATAAAGTGTTGATTAATATTGATAAATTAAATTGGATAGTTTTGAATACCTTGGAACTTATTAATGATTTTTTGAAGAAGTGGTTAATACTAACGTTAACGGAATTTAGAAAACATTTCTTTTTAATGAATATATCAAATAATCTATGTTTAACCTTAGTAATAATGAAGAATAAATTTTTTCAATAACTGTTTATAGTAATTCATGTTATTACCATGTTTTAAGAAAATACAAGATGAATATGTTAAATTTTTTGGTATGTAATGATTATGGTCTACTTCGGGATTTTAATAGATTAATGACAGGTTAATTTTGGAAAAAGTTTTTGAGATTAATGTATTGCTTCACTGTATTGAAATTTATACATATTGGATATCTTCTTGCTAACCATTTAGGTTTTGGGAAATAATTATAGATAGATATAAATACTTATCACTATTTTATAAGTCTTGATATACATTAAAAGTGAATTTCAGTCACTAGGAATAAAAAATAAATTATTTATATTTATCACTTTGAGTTAGTGATGAATTGGATATTGATTTAGGCACAACAAATGCTTGAAATTTTTCTTATAAAATAGACACAAGTTAAGGAAATATATTTCTTTATATTATGAGAAGTTAAAATAATTCTAAAACTCTTAGAAAATGATATTGAAATGAAAATGTTAACCCATTAAATTTATACCTGATAATTAATAAGGTCTTTTAAATCCTCAAAAATTTATGGGTTTGATACCCTTAACATTCCATTGATTTTTAAATTTATTATAATCAATGGGCTATATCACTCTCTATAATTATTTAAATTTTCTTCCATGGAAATATCTTCACTATTCACAAGTTTTAACCTACTTAGAATCTATGTTTTGTGTTTTTTCATAAGAAATTTTTTACTTCCATTCTTTCTCTTAATAATTGAATATTTTATCCACTCTTTTTATGATTTGGGTTTACCATCAATTTTATTTCCAAATATCAAATAATTTATTACCAAGACCATGTTTAAATTATGAGGATGCAATTTATTTAAGGTTGGGAGAATTTAACACAAAAAAATTCTAAAATATTAACATTATATTCAATAAAATATACGATATGATACATTTTTTCTAGTTTTCATTACATATAGCACTGATTTTATATTACGTTACACGAAACATTGAGTTTAAGTGAAATGTGAGATATTTTTAAAATATTATAATTAAGAGTTATAACCTAGACACTAAACTAGTGGGTATTAATTGTAGTACATTCATTATAAATATTACAGATTTTTATGCATTAGTAAGAAAATGAGAATGATTTATAAGTAAAATAAATCTTCTTTGAAAAACTATACTTTTTCAAATACATATATTTTTCATGCTTTGTTCAAATAATTATAAATTATTTTGTAATAACATTAGAATATTAATCTAAGAAAAAATTTAATTTTTTGAGACTGAAACACTTAAATTAACTGAAGGTGATTTTTTGTCCTTTTTCTGAGAAGTTTTATATTTTGATAAATAGTGAAAGATACTGATTATTAATTGAAAAATTTATTTTTGTTTATATAATTTATTATGTTAAATTATATTTTGAATTGTTTTAAAGATAAATTAGATAAATTAAATATTATTTAATACAATTTATTTCATTTTAATAATTTTCATTTTGAATTTTGATAAAAAACATTTAAAACTTTTGAAATTTTCATATTAAAAACATGCCATGTCATCACGTCTATAGGAATAATTTTGAATTAAAATTTTCCAAATATGTGAATTTAATTTCAAATAATGGATTAAATATTTGGATAAAAATAATGTTAAATTTATAACAATTCCAACTTTATTTTTAACCAAAATTAATTGTGAATGTAATAAAAATTAATTTCACGTTTAAGGTAAAAATGGGTTTAATATGGGTTAAATTAAAAAAATATTTAAAATGGACTATAACGTGAATAAAAACTACATTATAGAAATATTTAAACCATCACACCAATATGTTTGATTGATTTACCAATTTTTCCCTTGAATAAAATGGATAACATTGGATCAATCAATTTTTTTAAAAATAACATGTTTATTCTCTCCCCTACTTGTAAAATGCCACCAACCCTACTTGATTCATTAAATATGAAAACTTTATTACTTTTCCAAGTACTGACCAAATCACCTCTCTAATTTCCTCCCCATATCCTATAATCTGTATCTTATGAATAAATATAACCTATGAAGGCTTTATTGAAAACCTTATGAGGATACTCAAAGAAGAAGAAATGTTCTTCAAGGCGTGTCTTTATTTTATTTCATTTTCAACGTCCTTCAATTCCTATTAAACATGATGATAAAATAAACTCAGTATCTTCCATATACTATGATTTTTTTATAATATCGTTATTACCTACAATAATATCCATTTACATCAAATAGGTTATAAAATTATCATTCATGCGTTTGATAGATTGTCGCCTCACAAAATGATTTCATTCGTTCTTCCATTACCACCACTCATGGTTGGGTATGATGATGGATATAAAGATTATATATGGTAATTATAAAATAATTATACCTCTAAATTTAATATTATATATATATATATATTTAACTTATATTTCTTGGGATATACGATAACATCGCTCATGTGTATAATGAACTACCACCTCACAAAGCGATGTGATTCGTCTTTCAGAAACACTACACATGGAAAGTGATAAAGAAAAGGTAAATAATATTATGTGAAATACATGCAATAATTATGATAATTAGTAAATATTTATCATTATAGAAAGATAATATATATCATTTTTTTCCTTTTCTTTTTTACTCATATAATATGGTAATATTGTTCATATACATGTGGACTACCACCTTCAGAAAATGATGTGACTCTCTCTACATCACCACACCACATGAATACTACATATAAGTAAATAATATGATATACAAGATTATATTAACATTAATAAAAGGTAAAACATTACTCAAACTAATGTAAAAAACACGTTATACACATTGTTTAGAGCGGTGGGTGTAGCCCCTAAAACTATAGGTATAGTCTATACCCATGGCATTAGGAACCATGCACTTTGAATTTTTCATGATATACCTATACCTAATGTCTATCCAAACCGAGAGTTTATTACACCTATAACCATGGTTCATAACCATTGTTGTAGGAAATTTCAATGGAAATAACTATACTTATGGTTTGACCAAACCATGGGTATAGACAACAGTTTAGTCAAATTGTGGGTATAGGTCCTTATTTAAAAAAATCATCTATTGGGATTCGATCTGACCACCGTGTACCTAAAATCCAACGAAATTACCACTATCCTATGACACATTGCTTGTTATTATACTAAATATATTTATATATATATATATATATATGTGTGTGTGTGTTAAATTATTATTTATTATTATTATTGAAAAATAATGCACTAACCCATACTCACAGTTTGGTAAAACTTTAGGTATAGTTCCTTGTTAAAAAAAATCCTCCATTGGGATTTGATCCCAACACCTTACACCTACACTCTTATAACATTACTACTATCTTATAACAAATATTTTGTTATTATATTCAAATATATATATACATATATAAAAATTTATTTATATTAAATTATCTATTATTATTATTATCATTGAAAGACAGTGGTCTAACCTATACCCGTGGTTTGGTTATAAGGTGGGTATATCTTTTCCTACAAAAAAACTTTCCCTAAGAAACCTATTGCCAAAGACTCAAAAAAATTGTGGGTATATAGGTGAACTATTCCCATAGTTTTTAGAGAACCATGGGTATATGTTCATCTTGTAAAAAAATTACCATGAAACTTATTCCTATAATTTAAAAAACCATAAATATAGTGGTGACATATACCCATGTTTTTTGGAAAATCATGGGTATAGGTCCTTCTGTGAAACGTTTTTCCCTATGAAACCTATTCCAAAGGTTTACAAAAACCATGGGTATATGAGTGACCTATACCCACATTTTTTTTGTAGAACTATAGAAATATCATTATTTCCAAAATAATTTCCTTCTTTATATAACCCTCATTGAAAAATGGAAGTGTTGTTCTTGTGTATATACCGCCTACCATCACCATGATTATAACATACCTCAATTTTTATATCCATAATTAATTATTGGATTTAAAAGTAAACTTGATGTCAAAATATGTTATTTAAGTCATGATTATTATTCTTGAAATGATGTAACTATATAATATACTCAAGAACATGATATTTCATGATGAAACATGCATGGGAAAGCATGGTAATTACCAACCAAAAAATAGAAATAATTAATGATTATTAATGAAAGATTAATAAGATGATATAAAATGATCATATATAATTTTATAAATATTAATATGTTTTATGTATATGTAAATAAATTATTTAAACTATCTCTATTGGGGAAAAATGTTCAATCAAAAGGAATCACGAGGTAAGAGACTTTATCTCAATTTCACTTCATTATGTAATATTTTATTTTTATGCACCTAATTTCATTTATATGGTGTATATACTACACAGTTGACTTGTAATATAATTATTCATTTCGATTTCTTGGTAATTTATGTTTCAAATTTAATTATTTCATCTAAGGGAATTTTATTTAATAGTTACCAAGTGGTAATGGATTTCTTAACTCAATATTTTTTCATTGGGTTAATCTACTACTTCATTGGTTATTTCATTCTAACTTTATGTGTCTAGTGAATTTTGATTACCTTATGTCTTATATTGAATTTTCTATGTGTATTTATATTTTAAAAGAATAATTATTTCATTTATTAATTATCACATCAATTTTATGATCATTGTTATGAATTATTTCACAATCTCATTCTAATCTAGATTGTTTACTCTTGAATTTAATTTGATGGAAATTATTCATCCACTTCTTAATAAACTAATTTAATTTTATTCTCCTAAACGTATTCAAGATATTTTTAAGAAATTGTTCCATTTTCCCACTATTTCCTAAATTAATTGAGAAACTTTTTTATGAAAATATAACACTATTTCTCTCTTTAGTTGGAATATATTTCTTCAAAACACTTGTTTTCAGAAAAAAATGTTTTAAAAATGTTTTTTACATTTTTAAAATGATTCATCAACGTAATTTTAAGCAATGTTTACTCTTTAAAAAATGCTTTCAATGGAATCTAATCTTTATTTATAAATATATTTTTTTAGATTTTACTAAAAATGTGAATATAAACTTCTTATCATTTTTTGAATAATTCACCTTCCTAATCTTTTTAAAGTAAAAAATGAATTTTCTTTTTAAAATTTAAAACATGACAAAATTACCCTCTATCAAGACCTTCATGAATTTTAAACATTATTTACAATTTTATGAAGATATATTTGAAGATAATGTTTTAAAAATGATTTTCAAAGAAAGGGATTTTCGAAATTTCAATCAGAATGAAAAACATATTTTCCACAAGAATGTTTTTAAATATTTTTTATTATATTGTTATAAAAAATTACTTGATCGCTTAATTAATAATCCAAAGAGAACTTATTTTGTTGATGCCATCCTTATTCTTCCTTTCGATGGTTTATGATCATTTTGACCAATGAAAGTATTGACATTCACGTATATGATTCATTTATGTTTTCATTAAATTATCTTTGAATTAATCACTTTCTTATGAAAGGTATTGGTAGTAGAGATATGGTATCAAAAACCATATTATGTTTTGCCTTTAAATCATCCTTTTAAAGTTATAAACGGTAGAAGAATCTTGTTACTATGAATCATGATGTATGATAATTTATAATTTCCATTATTCAGATTCAGTTATTATTACCCATGAAATTTTTACAATGATATTATATTTGGTTGAATTTCATTCTCATATTATTGATTTTATAAAAAATTTGTTTAGTTTTTTACATTTCCACATTGACATGGCTTCTCTATTCATGCAGTAAAGTTATTTAAATTTCATGTGTGTTCAGTAATTTACCTTTCCAAATTAATTATTCTTATTAATTAAACATATATTATGTTGTAAATAACCCTTAATAAGAATTTTTTCTCACCCTTATTTGTTTTCCTTTATTTGGAATCCATGATCTGTACTATGTTTGATTATCTAGGACATTCAAGAGAGAATAATATAATTCTCAAAAAAAATTAATGTTTCATTTTGTGTATTCAAATATAATGTAATAATCATGTATATGTAATGTTTTCCAAGAATACTAAACTATTAGTTCCTTAAGTATGTGATCGTTTTTATCTTATTTCACTATAATAAATTATCTACCAACTCTGGGTTTATCAGGTTGTGGTCAATAAAAATCCTCCAGATAGACAATGAGATTCTAAAAATAAACCCATACCACTTTAGAAACTTTTGACTCATAAGATTTATGAAATAAATAACCTTATATAGATATTTTAATTCCATTATTTCAATGATAATAACCATAATGTAAAGTCATTTGTAGAATATTCACCACAAAAAAGAAACAAGTGATGGATACGGTATGTGTCCCACTAAAATATAAATCATATGAAAATATTTTACCTTTGGTCAGACTTCCATATTATATGTTGGAAACCGCTTTTTTATAAATATAAATTTACTAAAAATCTTACACATAACCATAATCATAAATATAATTCCATATATGATTTACTTAAAACCTTTTATCACCTAGTTGAGAATACATCTTTTTAAAAAATCAATATTTTGGGTGACATCTATTTTGTTTTTTTGAATGTTCTGGTTTGGTAGTTTTAGTCCATTTATTTTGATCATAGTTAAATAATATATACAATTTTGATCATGATATAAATATCATATATTTTAATTACATACTATTTTGGATTCATTCATAAATGATATAGATATAAAAATGTATTACATTTTTCATGATGATGGTGGGTCATATGTACACATAGAAGTGGATTTCATTTTTTTCAAAGTATAAAATTAAATAAATTTATATAATAATCCACATTATACACACATTATTATATAATATATATCTTATATATTAACTAAATGTGTCCTCATTTTCATCGAAGTAAAATAGAAATTAAAAATTAAACACTTCACTTCATGGAGATGATAGCCCACACATAAGCATAATCGATGATATTATTTTCCAATGGATTGGAATGTTAGATGATAGATATGATATTATTATTAAAAAAATTATTTCATAATCATCATATATAAGAATTAAACCATCATAACACCCATCAAATAAATTCGGTGAAGAAAAAAACATTGTATCATTATGTGGAGATAGTAAGTAATACCTGATAAGTGATATTTTAACTTCTCATTTGATGGAAAGAGGGAGACTAAAAGTGGTTTTATAAGAATAATAAAATTTATGTATAATTTTTATACTTAACTTCTTATTTTATGAATAATGAGAAAGATTTATATAAGGCAAAAAATAATTAAATAGAAAGTGATCTATTAAAGTGATTACCTCTTCTTTGAAATAAATCTTCATATCTCCTCTTAGGGGCTCTAGGGTTGGTATTTTTAGAATAAACTAACATATAGAATATATATATATATAGTAGAGTTTATAATATATGTTTTTAGATTTTTTTTGATCTACAAGGCGTAAATGTAGTGTGACAAAGAGAAAAAAGGGGTTCCGTTTTATATGTTGGGGGCTGGGCACCCTTGTAATTTTTTAAAAGATTAAAATATATTAAAGTCACTATCCAAAAATTTGATCCCAATGGAAAAAAATTAGTAAGAGATGAAATATTATACCAAATATTCTCCCAATTTTTCACTTTTAATATTTTTATTATTTCTTAGTATATTATTAAAATATTATTTTCATAAAATAATATTATTTGAAATATAAACTATATTAATTTAACTTGAATTAAAATACATAAAAAATAAAATAAAATAAAATAAAATCCATTAAAACAACAATAATATTCAAAATTAATCTACAAAATTCATGGAAAACATTAACTAACTCAAATTATATTAATTTTAATAATTTAAAAAAAAATTAATATATTTTTTTATTAATTGGAGAAACATTTTGTCAGTTTTGAATACAAATATAAGGTTATTACATAATTAATATTAATTATAAAAAAAATTATATCATTAAAATAAATTCATTAATGTAAAAATATAAATTTATATTCATTTATAAATTTATTTTGTCCTTATCTGGACACAAAAGAGATATTTAAAACTAATATTGTGACATATTGTAACTTTCTTTGATTTAAATATTATATTGCTCATTTTAATGTACAAGTATAAATTAAAAAACTAAACATAGAGCCTAAGGTGATAATGGTCAAATTAAATTCATCAAATATTTATTATTATAGAAAATTATATCTTTATCACTTAGTTTTTACCTAGATTAACAATATTTTCCCTTATCTGAGAAGATACATTTTACCATAGTGACTCTTTATAATGATCGAAAATAAATGGGATCTATTTTCCCAATTTTGAACTCAACATTATAGATAGTGAATAAATTTTATCAAATTAAATACCAATAAGTTTGATAAATTTATATTAAAATTAGCACGCAACACGCAATAGAGACCATTTTTTAGAAAAATATACTTTTAAGCATAATGTTTTTTTTTATTCTTATCACATGCCCAAAAAAATATTAAAAAATGATTAAAATAATTAATTTAATATAATATATATATATATTCATTATTTATTAATTTATTAATATAAAATCATGTTGCATGTATAAAAATAGTTTTAGTGAAATTCCTTTTACATAAAAAATTTTTATTTTTAATACTAATTTCAAAAATGAAATTTATTCGAATAAAATAAATTATTTTTTTCGAATAAAATAAAAATGATTATACTTTGAAACAATTTTAAGATATAATTTGAAAATTTCACATCCCTAAAATAAAATATATAGTTTTCAAAAAAATCATATTTTTCACTAATACCTCAAAAATATAAAATTTCTAAAAATTCAAAACAAAATCACCATAAGATAATTTTGATATAATTATTTCAATAATTAAGTATTTTTTTTTGAAATACCATATTAAAAATTATAAAATATTCAATATAATGTTTTCACACAGTAATAAATAAAAAATATTTTGAGGGAAATTTATTTTTTATTAATAATATAACTTCTCTAAAAATAAATTTTAATTTCATAAGAATTAATAAATAAATTTATATTGAGTATTATATTTTTATGTATTTCATAAAGAATTTAATTATATTCATACCCCTAAATTTAATGACTATGTTATATTGATCACAATATAATATTTTAATAATATATTGTGGTTTGTATAGATACAGTGTTTCATGTATGGAATGCTTTGGAATAAATTAAATCTATTTGAAAAAGAAATCATCAAGTCATGGAGTTTTACATTTCCAATGATCAGATTTTGATTCTCATAGTAATATTTATATTGTTCATATGGGTTTCCAACATTCTATAAATACCACATATTCCATTCAATAATTATTTACTTATAGTTTCTATCTAGGTTAAATATATTTTAACTTTCTGAATGTATATTTCATTGATAATGTTTTTCTTCATTTATAGTGTGTTTTTTTTAGTTTTATATTTTTAGGGGATAAATTATATCCAAATTTTCATGTTATAGTCATCTTATTTTCTATTTTTTTGTCCCATTTTAATGTTCATAATTTTATTGAGTATATTTATACTCTATATATAATGATCAAGTCAGTAAAATAAAATATAATTTGTTCTATCATGGGTATCATGTACTATTTATAACACTACAATACTAAATAAGACACATGAGTAAATTTAGAAGGAATATTCCATTCATAATATTACGGGACACTACATCTTCCAATTTATTGCCTCATATGGCATTATTTGAATGTTAATGTGGAAAACATTATTATATGAGTACTCAATAAGTGGAAGATGTTGACCTCAAGATCCTTTGAAACACATTTATCATGATCTTATCATATATTCTAATGATTTATTCACCCTTCTATATTTAAAATTAGTTTGAGTTTCATAAGATTTGTTAAAGATCATATCTGTATCCATTACATGTTGAAGAATTATTCATAATTTTGATATGAACCTTAGATCGAGATCATGTATAATTTTAATTAGTACTCTATTTATCCTTAAAACATTTTTTATGTATAATTTGGAATGATTATTAGGTGATAAATCCTCTTGAATAGTATTGGAGAGTGTCGACTTTCTTATTCCATCCACCACTTCCAATATGAAATTGAAGCTTTTAGAATGTTTAATATGACTAACAACAAATAAAATAATGATGTTATTCCATTTTCATATTATAATAGGTAATAGTTCCATCAACCCTTTATATTTATAATCTTCAACCTTTTCTTATTATGATACTAAGCATCAAAATATATACAATGTAATCTCAATATTCATGTTGTTCCATAAAAAAATGTTACTTAGTATCATTATACATATTTTTTATTCTTGGATGAATAGGGGAAACTGATATATGTGCATTATTTAATAGCTACTTATTCAATTATGGTGTTTATGGGACATATATTCATTTCTCGAATTTTATAATTCCTCCATTTCAAAAATTGAACTCTATAGTTCTTCAAACCATCTTTTGTAGATCCATATCATTATTATAAGACACTTTGATATTCATATAGATATATGGTTGATAAATATTTTGGAGAATATTAGATTTCATCCCATCCATTATTATTTTCTAATCCATAAATTCAATATACATAAATATTGGGTCCCTTTTAGTCCTCATCACAGATAGGGTATAATTCTCATTTATACTTAGATCAACTTCCACCTTGTATTCCTAATCCTAATTGTAATGTATTAAGATATTATATTCTTTGATTAAATTTATACATCAACTATATCCCATGTTCATGTCCTTCTATGTGAATACATACTTTAATATTTGGTGATAGGGGAATATATAACGTTGTTCAGTATAGAGATAATTTCTTAAAATATTTAATGATTATTATCTCAAGATTTGTATCACACATCCATTAGATTTTCTAATGGCCTTTTAATTTATGTGAGTCATAAACTATTTAATTTATGTTTTTTATAATAAGAATATCAATACCTTTCTATAAGAGTAAATATATATGAAAAAATCTTCAATATTGAATAGTAATCGGAGCACAGGTGCAGTGACCAACCTGTTATTTAGTTTCTTGATTCTCTCTAGGATTTATATTATCCATAATAACTTCACTCCCTTCAATGTAAACATTATTATCAAGTTTTAACATCGGGATAAATTTCAAAAAAAGAAATGATAATATATAGATTAAAAAATAAATATATGGATCTCTTTCATAGTGGTTTTCCTATGTCATTATTCATTCCCCACTTTCCTTGAAGGATAAACAGATATACACTATCTTATAATTACATGACCTAAGAAGGATATTCATTGTAGCGAAAATTAAAAGTGAGATTTCAAAAAAATCCTTTCATATGGTCTTTAACATAATAATAAAATTCTCATCATTATTTTTATTTCACATAGAATATGTAAGCACATAATCAATAATGACTACTACAAACATGTCAAGTCAATCATTAAACACTATTTTTATCATATCCATGAATAAGGTATGGTAATTTTCAAGGCCAAAAGTCATCACTACGAATTCATAGTGTTCATATCTTGTATATAATGTTTTCTTGAGTTTATCTTATCTCTTTTTCCTTATTTGATGGTATCCATATCAAATATTCACCATAAAATTGTATTTACCAGCTACATGATGATAAAAGAGATCATAAATACATGATACATGATATATGTTCTTAATAGTGATTTATTTAATTTCATGATAATCAGTGAAAGTATGCATTGATCCTTCCTTCTTCTTGATAGGGAGGGATAGTTCACCCTCTAGAGAATCACTTAAAAATATAAAACACGTATCCATATTATTAAATAGATTATTCTTCAATTATTTTAATTCAATGAGGTTAATTATATAAGGAATATTTGATATATTGTTAGTTACTAATATTACTTAAATCAAATAATACAATTATCCTTCTGTAGGAATACTAGTATTTTCTTGAGGGTGTATATCAATATACTCTCATACAATTGGAATTCCCCAAATAATGAGCTCCTTTTAGAAAATTTGAGTAAATTATCCCTCATTATTGAGTATAAAGACATATATTATGTAAGTTGTTTATAAAAAGATTACATAATAATCTTTCATTGATATTTGATACCATATTAAAAAATATATACCTCAAGAAAGCAGTTTTATGGAAAAGTGGGAAACCAAGTACACCAAACTGAAGTAGCACCACACCTCAAAGGGGTAATCCTAGTAATTAAAAATGAAATAAATGAATTTGAATGACTTATTATATATAATTTCTATTGGATAGAAGTTACCTCAATGTATTTATTTTCCTTGATAAGATCCTCAAAATGGAAGGTCATTAGATTCCCTTAGAAACTATGAATTTTTGCTCTCTTCACTTTTTTCCTCCACTTCCCTAACAATGGAGAGTAGAGCATGCATATTATAAATCTCTTACATTACATTGTCAACCCATGATCGATCTGCCCCATTGTTATCATGATCCTCAACCACTAAGAAGAACATATTTGAAATGCATGTCTTCAACTTCCCATTTGGACTTTTCTTAATGTAAGAGAATCCATAGGTCCTCTCTAGGGACCTTGGCTTCGAGGCTGGTCTCACCTCCATTGGTTTTGAAAGGTAAGAGTAATCCATCTGTCCTATATCATTCCTCTTCTAGAAAGGTTTGTAACATTCTTAATCCTATGATCCCTTCCTACCTTTCTTTATTCCTAGGGTTATAAATCCCTCTATAGTGATTCCCATACTCATTGTTGCCTGAAGCTTGATTAAGGACCTCCTTACTTAAATCTGCCTCAGACGTTTCAGGGATCTCCTTGCATTACTCTACACATATAAGATCAATTTTCCTTAGTCATAGTTCTTAAAATTAATTACTAGGATGTGTCATTGGTACCATCCTTCTTGGGTTGGGTCGCTTCCTAGCTTTCACCCAGTCCTATGAATCTAGCAATGAGCACACTTGAACTTTGCAACCCATAGGACCATCCTTGGTCGGCACCTAAAACATCGTTACTCTCTAATGAGAACTGAAGGAGCAGAAAACCCCCCGAATAATATTTAGAGGTCATAGGATTAAAATTAGGTTCTAGGATTTTTCCATCTACCTCATCTTCCATTATCACTAAATAAAAAGGCTTAGGAGTGGCATGATCATTACTTAGTAGGATAAAAATGTTATAAACATTGGTGTTAACATCCCTATGGCTCGCCTCTTCCTAGTGGGGTTGGATATAATTTACCCAATAATGTAATTATCAATTCCATAAGATTTTTGTAACCTAGAAATCAAATCACCTTACTCCATTCAATGGCCTCTATAGAAATCCAATGTTTTGTGACCCAAGCACTTGCATGGCATACTATATTCCTTCCACGATTCAAAAACAACAGCTTGTTTTTTCTTGTGAACTCCTCCCTAAAAGGGATCCATATCCATTCCACTGGTGTCTTAGAGACATCCAATTAAAAAAATTGGGGACAATTAGGTGGAAAAAAGAGATCATTTGGATATCCAAACAAAAATAATGGCCTACCAGGTTTCCTAGTAAGCAAAGGATTAATGGAATTTAGAATGGTAGTGGATGTTCGGGAAAACATACCAACACCGATATAGTTGTAATTTACTAATTCATATTAAATTCATAGGAATAATGAAATAGATAAAAATTATCACCATTTTAGTTGTACAAACCTCTAGACTATGTGATAATCAAGTCCTACATTGAAGAGAATTAGATCATAATATGTCATTTATCAAGAAGACAAATGATAGAATGTTCTTTAAAACCCTAGGATTCCAAAATAGACCTATAGAATTTATCAACTATAGGATTATGATACATAAATCAAGTGGCTAGCGTCAGATCTAAGAATTCCGAGGCTTTGATGAATTCATATGTTTTATTCAAAGAGAGATTGAGGATATTTGGGTCCACCGCCATAGGGATCCCTATAATAGTTCCACTTTGAATTGATATTTGGTCACAAGATGATTTTGCATATGAAATGATATTTTATACTCCTAGAAATTGATATGATATCTATTAATGGATAGATAATCCAACCAAAATATCACAAAAAGATATAACAAGGGAATAAGTACAAGATCTTTAAGAATTACGCTCCCACATATCCTGGATTTAAGATGATTTGTATACCGTGGATGAAATCACTACACCAACAGGTGTTTTCAATAATAATTAAACATTAAAAAAAATATGTGTTAGTGAATAAAAATTCTTAGAAAATTAAATGATATCAATTATCTGAAGACCAAAATAAAATATGATATTTTTGAATTATGAGTGGAGAATAAGCGTAACTTAAACAGATTCTATAACACCCCAACCCCAGTTACCCATAGTTAGTGCATTATTACATAACATGGGAATGATCACAAAAGATCAAGTATTGAAAGATAGCTTAGTTTAGTAGCCTTTGAATCACAAGATACATTTATAAGTCTTACATAACATCATAAAATGGAAACTACAACAACATATTCTTCATAGTCCACACTCGTATCCCCTCAGACCATCCCTGTTGTTCAGTCATAAAATACTTCTTCACATCCTGGTAAAAGTAAAAGATAGAAAGGGGTGAGCTCAGATGCTCAATAAGGATAACAATATAGCAGAAACATTCATAAATAAGCATAAACATTTAAGGTAATTTATAACTAAAATAGAATCCTTTTAAACATGAACTTTAGCATAATATGGAAAAAATCAAATGAAATAATTCCATTTACTTATTCACATGGATATTATACTATTCAAATAATCGCATGAAATATCAATAACCACTTTCATAATGCTGGAATGCACAATTCCAGACTATCATAACCACATAGACAAGGCCATGTGCCAAGACTAAAAATAAGATTTTGTCAAGGCCTTGTTCCGAGACACTAGTTTGTCTCATGATACCTACCGATGCATCTAAAGGCTATAGCGTGCTCCACCCGTCACTTATTAAGTCCAATTCATTCCTTATATAAATACGTTTAAACATAACATAAACATTCATATTAAAACTAGCATACGAAATGTCAATACTTTCTCCATAAAATATGAATGGTATAAATATAACACATACACATTCAAACATATCACAAAACCTTCAATACAATATGGATGTTTTGTATCATAATAAATATACTTCAAATAATCTTAAAATCCATCAAAGGATGTTGACATACATGAAATCAAAACTATTTGAGAGAAATATCTATTTTTTGAAATCATTTAAATGTCACATAATTATAAAAGGAAACATTTACATTGAAAATATTCTTATAAACTTGTAAGGGAAGATTCAACGATTTTATAATGGTTGAAAATAGCCGCACTCACTGTATAAGTTAAAAAAATTCATTCTTACCTTAATTCTGTTGAAAAGGTTAAAAAGGACATTGTTTGGAAATTGACAGAAAGATTCCTTTATAAACATCTTATAAAAAGTCAAACAAGGGTAAAAATGACTTTAACCCATATTCTATAAAATATTATGTATGTTTTGAAATACATTTTTAAGAAACATGGAAGTGGATGATAAAGAGGTCCCAGTAGATAATTACGTATAAACAACCTTGGATAATGAATAGATTGTGAAATAAACCCTTACCTTGTACTTTTCTTTGGTTGAGGGTAAGTTAACCTCCTGTATAATGGTTAAATAATTTTTATTAAATTATAAATGATTCATATACATTAATATGATATCATATATTATCTTTTAACATTTCTTTCTTAATAATATCTTAGTATTATCATCGTTTTGGGTGTTAACTTACACGTTTTATATCATATGTTTTGTTACATAAGTCGTGTTTGTTATGGATAGGATGTATTTTTTCATATTCATATAATATATCAAGTCCTTAAACATTATTTTTAATCATCAAATGAGAATTATAGTTGAATGGATATGAGGGGGAATGAATCTCATCGCGTTCATGGAGACGGTAGTTCGTATGTACGCACGAGCGACAATTTCATTATTTTGATATTAAAATAATATATTATTGGATGGTATATCATATAAAAAGAATCATTTTCATGTTATATTTATTATTTACATCAATTAAACATCATTATCATACCCATCCAAACAAAAATGTTTTAAATAACAATTACACCACGACGTGGAGACGGTAAGTCGTACGTACGCACGTATGGTGACATGTCATTCAAAGGACGTGTAGAATACTAAATATGGTTGTACCATATTTATAATAACATCAAAGTATATATAATATACTGGAGTTATTATTTTAGAATGGAAATAACAAATAAAGTCTAAGTGTAGGAAGAATGGAACTTGAAAGAGGCTGGTGAAATTATTACATCTTCTTCAGGTTCTTCCTTTTGATTTGATCAAAATGGATGCTTAGGTTGATTTTATGATCAAACTAAGGCCTATATGTTTACATTTAGAAAGTTGGGAGGATATTTGGGCAGAGTTTTTCCGAGAAAAAAGTCCTTGAAGGTGTTAATTAGAGAGAAGGGGGAGTTCCCTTTTATAAGAGGGGTGAGGGTCACCTTAGGAAATGCTAGAAATATTATTTTATAATAAATTCATAATCAGTTTAAAATTGCTCCAAAGTGATTTATTTAATGTTTAAGGTGATTATATTTCGAAAAACAATAAACAAATAGGTTTTATATAGGTTTGGTTAACTATATTAACTTTATCATTTTAATTTAACTCTTAGTTAAATAGTTTGACATTTACCATGTCTCTTTGTAGTTTTATATTTTATATTTAATAAACAAACTATATAAGTCCAAGCGACCCCCAACTGGTCCGTTAATGATACACCTATCATTATATATGTCCTTTTTCCAAACCATAGCTTTTTAGAAATATAATATCAATTAATAATATAATATACGTTTTAAAAACTCTTTTATGTCAATTTTGACACTATTTTATAATTGATTTTTGTTAGTCTTAACAGCTTTTTTAATTTGAACCAAATTAAATTAAGTAATCTTAACATGTCATATTTACCAATAAAATTCGTTAATGTCATCAAAACTTCCAAATCATATTTATTTTAACATTTATAATACCAATTATTTGATTCTTTCATTAATGAGGAAAATACTGCATCATTATTGTGTCATTAATAAATTTAATTATTCTATGTCCAAAAATTATAAATAAAATACCATTATATAGGAAATATATTTATCTTTATATTTAATACTTATAGTCTAAAATATAACATATATAACCCTATGTAAAAATTGATTTTATAAAATATATATGCTTATGTCATTTTTGTATTTACATTAACTTAATTAATATAATGTGTCATTATCCCTTAAAAGTGGCTCCATGGGGTCCTAAAATAGACCCAAAGATTCCCATGGTTGTAAATGTATCAACCAATAGGGTCCGGACATGTTTTAGGGTAATTTAATATCATTATAATTATATTTATTTACCCTTATTTACTAGATTTACGCTTTAGCCAAGGTAAATAAAATATTTACCGAAGTAATTATTCAAAATGTCTAAAACTAAGAGATACCAATTTACAAAATTTGGAGCTCATGATTCTATATATGGAATCCATTTTTCTAAATTCAAAACACAAAAGTGAAAGAAATTAATTTAAAATTAATTCTCGTTGTCAAAACAAAGAGCGTGTTTTTTAAGAAATAATAACTATCAGAAGATTGACACATGTTTATGTCTAGTTTAAATGTGAAATTACATATAATTACCAATATAAGATTAAATGCTAAAAATATATTCAAATTATAATTTAAAATTTCTAAATATTATAATTTATCACTATAAATTATTTAGAATAAAAATTTGTTTTTAATTAATGTTTAGTATTTTTCACTATTCATCAAAATTTGAATGTTTTCTAAAAAATAGAAAAAAATCACCCTAGGATAATTTTGATATTAAGAATAAAAAAAGGATGTCCATTTTGAAAGATAAAATTTATAAAATTTAAAAAATTGGGTATTACTATTCATAACGGCAAGTTTGATTGGTTGTGGTGTGTTTCAGAACTCAAAGTTATGTAAAACACATACTGCTGTATTATTCAAAGATGTGTGTATTTTGGATGATTGTGGTGTTACATTCTCCCCTCCTTCAAATAATTTTTTCCTTGAATTTTCTAGAATACTACCGCATGAAAAGACTCGGGTGGTTCTTCATCATAAGCTCCTCGGGTTCCCACGTTTCCTCTTCCATCTTGTGGTTTCTCCATAGAACATTTACCAGACGAGTCATCCGATTTCTCAGCACTTGTTTTCTGGAATCATGAATCCTAATGGGGTCTTCGCAATAAGATAGATCGGGTTCCCGTTTTACTTCCAAATAGGTGAGTACATGTGTTGGGTCAGGCATGTATTTTCTCAACAGTGATATGTGGAACACATCGTGAACTTTGGAGAGACTTGGAGGCATTACCAAACGGTAAGCTATAGCCCCAATTTTTTCTAGAATTTCAAAAGGTCCTATGTACCTGGGACTCAATTTACCCTTCTTACCGAAACTTATAACAACCTTCCATGGAGATACCTTCAAGAAAACATAATCTCCTACCGAAAATTATAAGTCCTTCCTTCCGTTATCAGTACAGCTCTTCTACCAACTTTGAACTTCTTAGATGTGGGTTTAGATTTCCTTCACCTTTTCCATTGTTTCCTCATCATGTTCTGGGCCTACAAGATTTCTCTCACCAACATCATCTCAACAGGTTGGTGTGCGACGTCTCTTTCCATATAACACTTCATATGGCGTCATCTAAATACTTGAATGGAAGCTATTGTTATAGGAAAATTCCACCAGAGGTAAATATTGATCCCACATACCCTGAAAGTCAAGTGATAATGATCTCAACATGTCTTCTGAGGTTTGAATAGTCTGTTCTAATTGTCTATCAGTTTGGGGGTGGTAGGCAGTGCTCAAACGAAGTTCAGTATCCAGGGATTTCTGTAGACTTTTCCATAATCTTGAAGTAAAATGGGGATCATGATCAGAAACAATCGATAGTGGTACTCCACGAAGTCTCACAAATTCATTAATATATAGTCTTGCTAGAAGTTCAATTGATAGATCTTCTCTTATAGCAAGAAAATGTGTTGACTTGGTAAGACGATAAACAATGAACCATATTGAATCGTCCATTCTAGGAGTCTTTGGTAGCCCCTTGACAAAGTCCATCGTAATATTATCACATTTCCACTCTGGTATGGGAAGAGGTTTCATGACTCCTCGAGGTTGTTGCCTTCCAGCTTTCACTTTTGGAAAAACCATACATCTTGACACAAAATTAGAAATCTACCTCTTCATGTTGTCCCATAAAAAATGTTCCTTCAAATATCTATGCATTTTTGTGCTCCCAGGGTTTATAAAGAAATTTGAACAATGAGAATCATCCAAAATTCCCTTTTTAGATCAGGTATATCGTGAACACAAAGTCTCTTCCCAAATTTCAAAATTCCTACATAATACACAATGTCACTCAATCTCCCATAATTCATAGCTTTAATCTTCTTTTGAAATTCTTCATCATCAGTCTGAGAACACTTAATTCTTCATAGTAAAGAAGGTTTGGAAACCATTTGTAAAAGTTTTGATGTTTCACCTTCCATGGTGATTCCCATATCCATCTTTACTAGCTCCATGTATATAGGATCCTTTTAAAATCTCATCTTGTTCAAAACTCCATGATCCTTTCCACTCAAAGCATCTTCCACCTTATTTTCCTTCTCCGGGTGGTAGTGTATCGTGTAATAATAATCCTTAAGTAGTTCAAGCCATCACCATTGCCTCATGTTGAGTTCTTTCTTTGAGAAAATATAATTCACACTCTTGTGATCGGTATATATCTCACATTTTTTCACCATAGAGATAATGTATTCATATCTTCAAAGAACATATTACAGAAGCTAACTCAAGATCATGAGTAGGATACTTTTGCTCATGATTTTTCAGCTACCGTGATGCATAGGAAAAAACCCTGTCATTCTTCATAAGGGCACAATAAATTCCTTTCTTTGAAGAATCACTATAAATAACAAACCCATCATTCCCCGATGGTAGATTCAATATAGGAGCATAGACTAATCAATTCTGAAGTTCTTCAAAACATTCTTCACACTCTTTTTTCCAAATACATTTAACCCCTTTACGTGTGAGCTTCATTAATGGGTTTGCCAATAGGGAAAAATTCTGGACGAAATGCCGATAATAACCTACTAAACCAATAAAACTACATACCTCAGTTATACTCGTTGGTGGATGCCATTCTTGTATTTCATTGGTCTTAGAAGGATCCATTTAAATTCCATCCTTAGAGACAATATGGCTAAGAAAAGAAATCTCCTGAAGCCAAAATTCACACTTGCTAAACATCCCATATAATTCATGTCTTCTAAGAGTGTTCAGTTTAATGTGAAAGTGATTTTCATGATCTTCGTAGATTTTGTAGTATACCAAGATATCATCAATAAATACCACTACAAAATCATTAAGATATTTCTTGAAAACACTACTAATTATATCCATGAATACAGAGGGTGCATTAGTCAATCCAAAAGGCATTACTATAAACTCGTAATGCATGTGCCTCGTTCAAAATGATGTCTTTGGAATTTCTTCCTTCTTCACACACAACAGATGGTATTCAGTTCGAAGGTAAATCTTTGAAAATTATTGACCTCCATTTAGTTGGTCAAATAAACAATCAATGTGGGGTAGGGTATACTTTTTCTTTATTGATATAGCATTTATTTCCCTATAGTCGATACATAACCTCATAGATCCATATTTCTTCTTAACAAAAAGGATAGGGGCTCGCTATGGAGAAACACTAGGGTGAATAAATCAGTTATTACTCAATTCCTCTAGTTGTTTCTTTAGCTCAAATAATTACAAATTGGTCATTCTATAAGGGTTCTTCGATATGGTCCTTGAACCAGGAATTAAATCAAAGGAAAACTCAATTTCTCATTCTGAAGGATGTCCAGGTAAATATTCCAAAAACACATCTACTTATTCTTTCACAATAGGTACATCCTCTATTTGAACATTACTTTCCTCACCCACAGTTATTTCATTATCTTCCTCCCTGATAATTGAATTTAGTTGAGCTACTGGTGGTAGATCTTGATAAGAATCAGGTGGTGATCATTCTGCTCTAAAAATAAGGTGTTATTTATCATCATCATCAATAATAATAACCTCCTTCTTTTTACAATAAATCTTTGCATCATGGTCTGAAAGTAAATCCATACCGAGGATTATATCAAATTCAATAATGGGTATGATGATGATATTAGTAGATAAAGAACATTTATGTGCTCTAATGGGGGCTGATTCACAAAACATTGTTGCATTGATACTTCCCTTAGGAGTTTTGAATGACAACTCCCTTATTAAATTAAAGTGTAAATATCTAATTTCCCTAGAAAACTAGGAAGATATGAAACAATGTGATGATATAAAATCAAATAAATCATTTTCTAAACTAGAGGAAACCATTAAATTATCTGCCACCACGTCTTTCGGAGCTTCTACCTCAGCAGTAGTGATAGCATATGCTCTGCCTTCATCCCTTGGCCTTTTCTGAGGTAAGTTCCCCTAACACTTAGGAAATTCATTTTCATAATGTCCTGTATCACTATAATTGGAGCATTGAACATCGGTGGATTCTTTCTTCCCCTTGCAATCATGAGCTTGGTGTACTTTTTCACCACACTTGTAACAGACTCCCATTCTTTTCCAACAAGTACCGGGGTATTTCTTACCATATTTATTGTAGGATGGATAATAAAATTTTCCCTTCATCCCCTTATTTCCATTTCCAGATTCATCAATAGATCTCTTTATCTCTTGCTTTGCATTAATGAAGTAAGACTTAGAGAATTCTTTTTCTATCTTGATTTCACGTGAGATAATATCTTCGTAAGAAGAGAAGGATTGTGAGACTAATTCTTGATGGAGAAACGGTTTTAACCCATCAACGAAACGATCAATATTACTTCTTGGGTTACGAATATAAACTATTTCATGCCTCTCTAACCTTGTAAATTTAGCCCCATACTTTGTGACATTCTCATCCTCCTTTTATCTCAGTCTCAGAAATTGCCTTTCCATATCTGCTCGATGGTCACGAGAAAAGTATTTTTCTAAGAAAAGCTCTTTGAAATCCCTCAATTACATATTTGATACTTCTTCATCCTCCTTTGTGTTTTGAATCAATGACCACCATTGGTCAGCATCTCCAGTGAGGCGGTAAACTTCCATTATAACTTTTTCCCTTTCACTACTCCCCAAGGCATGGAATATTTTCTCTAAGGAATTTATCCATTTCTCATTTACTAATGGATTTGTACTACCATTTAATGTTGGTTGTTGTTGCCTCATGAATCGATCTAACATTGATCCTCCACGCTTTGGATTTGGGTGCTCCATATGGGTAGGGTTATCATTCATAACCTGAGTGAGTTTTCCCTTTATGGTGATTAGCTGATCAGAACTAGTTGCATCAGGAGCTCCACTATAATTATCTTTAGCATGAGGGAAATCCCTACATGGAGTGCATGCATTTATATGGTTTCCATTTCTTCCACTAGGCGCCATTTCTATACAATTTTATACACTAGATTAGTTTATGAATCGCAATACATAAATCCAAACTTGTAAAAAAATTAACATTAATTGAACAGTTTATGGATATAATCCATAATCATAAAAATGTTTTCTTTGAGGATGTATATACTCATAAACCCTTCATAATGGTTTGTAAAGAAAATTAGAATTACCCAAATCACATCCCTTGGGAGTGTCGTAACCAAGAGTGCAGCAAGGCCTGTTGTCATTCACCAGTTCTCGTTCGAGTCTAGCTCAAAGTGGTGTTTTTGGGTTTTACCCCTAAGAACATGTGTTCCATAGCCACTCTACCTGATCGTATCCAGATAGGGAAGTATTTCTCTAAAAACTCACAAAATCTCTACAATACCAAATTTCTAGGATGCTCTTCTATTCTAATCTAAAAGTACATCTTAGGTCTGTGTACTCTAATTAGAGTTTATCTAAATCTATCTTCCAAGGCTTGTACTAAACTTCCTCTGATACCAACTATAATTCCCCAACCCCAATTACCTAGAGTCGGTAAGTTGTTATATAACATTGACATGATTAGAAAAGATCATGTCTCGAAAGACCGATTAGTTTAGTAGCCTTGGAATCACCCCATACATTCGTTAGTCTTACATTTCATCATAAAATGAAAACTAAAACAACATAGTCTACATAGTCCACACTCATATCCCCTCAGACTATCCCTGCAGGTTAGTCATAAAATACTTTTCACATCCTGGGAAAATTAAAACATAAAAAGGGGTGAGCTTAGATGCTTAGTAAGGACAACAATATAGTGAACACTTTCATAAATAAGCATAAACATTTAAGGAAATGTATAACTAAAATAAAATCCTTTTAAAAATGAACTTCATCATAATATTGAAAAAATAAAATGAAATAATTCTATTTACATATTCACATGGATATTCTACTAGTCTAATAATCACATGAAATATCAATAACCACTTTCATAATGATGGAATGCATAATTCCAAAATATCAAAACCATATAGTGAAGGCCTTGTGCCAAGACTACAAATAGGATTTTGTCAGGTCACTGTTCCAAGACACTAGTTTGTCTCATGAGACCTACCGATGCATCAAGGAGCTATAGAAGGCTCCATCTGTCACTTATTAAGACAAATGCATTCCTCATATGAACAGGTTTAAACAAAACATAAACATTCGTATTAAAACAGGCATACGAAATGTCAACACTTTCTCCCTAGACCATGAATGGTATAAAAATAACACATACATAGTCAAACATATCACAAAACCTTCAATACAATATGGATGTTCTGTATCATAATAAATCAACTTCAAATATGCTTAAAATCCATCAAAGGACGTTGACATTGATGAAATCAAAACTATTTGAGAGAAATATCTTTTTTATCTTATAAAAAGTCAAAAAAGGGTAAAAATGACTTTAACCCATATTCTATAAAATATTATGAATGTTTTTAAATACATTTTTAAGAAACATGGATGTGGATGATAAAGAGGTCCCAGTAGATAATTACGTATAAAAACCTCGGAAAATGAAGAGATTGTGAAATAAACCATTAACTTGTACCTTTCATTGGTTGGGGATAGGTTTACTAGCTGTATAATGGTGAAATAATTATTATTAAATTATACAAGAATCATATACATTAATATGATATCATATATGACCTTTTAAAATTTCTTTTTTAATAATATCTTAGTATTATCGTCATTTCGGGTGTTAACTTACTCATTTTATTTTATATGTTTTGGTACATTAGACATGTTTGTAATGGATAGGTTGTATCTTATTTATATCCAAAATGATATAAAGTCCTTAAATAATTTTTAATCATAAAATGAGAATTAGACTTGAATGGATACTATGGGGAATGAATCTCATCGCATTCGTGGAGACGGTAGTCCGTACATACGCACGAGCGACAATATCATTCTTTTGATAATAAAATAATATATAATTGGATGTTATATCATATATACAGAATAATTATCATGTTATATTTGTTATTTGAATCAATTACACATCATTATCACACCTATCCAAATAATAATTTTTTGAATAAAAATTACACCATGACGTGGAGACGGTAAGCCGTACGTACATGTGGTCACATGTCATTCACAGGATGGATAGAATACTAAATATGGTCATACCATATTTATAATAACACCACATTATATAGAAAATATTGGAGTTATTATTTTAGAATGGAAATAACAAAGAAATAAGAAGTGGAAGAAGAAAGGAACTTAAAAGAGTGTGGATAAATTATTACCTCTTCTTCAGGTTATTCCTTTTGATTTGATAAAAAGGGATCCTTAGGTTGTCTTTTTGATCAAAATAAGGACTCTAGGTTGATTTGAGAGAATCTGGGAGGATATTTGGGCAGATTTTGGATGAGACAAATGGTGTTGAAGGTGTGAATTAGAGAGAAGGGGGAGTGCCCTTTTATAAGAGGGGTGAGAGTCACCTTAGAAAAAGCTAGAAATATTATTTTATAGTATTTTAATATTCAGTTTATAATGGCTCAAAAGTAGATTATTTAAAGTTCAAGGTTGGAATATGTCTAAAACCACTCAAACAATAGGTTTTATACAGGTTTGGGTAACTATATTAACTTTATCTTTTTTATTTAACTCTTAGTTAAGTAGTTTGACATTTACCATGTCTCTTTGTATTTTTAAATTATATAGTTAATCAACAAACTATATACTTCCTAGAGACCCCCAATTTCTCCATTAATGATACAAATATCATTATATATGTTCTTTTCCTGATACATAGATTTTTAGGAATAGAATATCAATTAATAATATAATATTTGTTTTAAAAACTAATTTTTGTAAATATTGGCACTATTTAATAATTGAATTTTGTTAAAGTCTTAAAAACATTATTAATTCGAACCAAATTCATTTAAGTTATCCTAACAAGTCATATTAACTAATAAAATTCGTGGATGTGATCAAAAAATTAAAATTATATTTATTTTAATATTTATAATACCAATTATTTGATTCTTTCATAAATAAGGAAAATACTGCATCATTATTGTGTCATTAATAAATTAAATTATTCCATGTATAAAAAATATAAATAAAATACCATTATATAGGAAATATTTTATATTTATAATGAATATTTATAGTCTAAAAATATGACATATATAATCCTATGTAAAAAAATTTCTAAAATATATATGCTTATGTCATTTTTGTATTTACTTTAACTTAATTAATATGAAGTGTCATTATCATCTACTAGTGGCTCTATGGGGTACCAAAATCGACCCAAAGATTCCATTGGTCAGACATGTATCAACCAATAGGGTTATGAAATTTTTAGGTTAATTCAGGGTCATTATAATATTATTTCTTTACCCTTATTTATCGGATTTACCCTTTTACCATGGTAAATAAAATATTTACCGAAGTGATTATTCAAAATGTCTAAAAACAAAAGTTACCTATTTATAAAATTTGGAACTACGAATTCGAAATATGGAATCCATTTTTCTAAACTCAAAACATAGAAGTGGTAGAAATTAATTTAAAATCAATTCTGGTTTTCGAAACAAAGAGCGTGTTTTTTATGAAATAATAACTATCAAAAGTTTGACACTTGTATATGTCTAGTATAAATGTGAAATTACATCCAATTACCAAAATTGGATTAAATGGTAAAAATATATTCTAATTATAATATAAAACCTATCAATATTATAACTTATCACTATAAATTATTTGGATTAAAAAAGTTGTTTTTAATTAATGTTTTGTATTTTTCACTATTCATCGAAATTTGCATGTTTTCTAAAAAATACCGAAAATTCACCCTAGGAATATTTAATTATTCCAAATACAAAAATGATGACCATTTTGAATGTTAAAATTAATAAAATTTCAAAAAGTGGGTATTACTATTCATAACGGCTAGATTGATTGGTTGTGTTGTGTGTTAGAACTCGAAGTCGAATGCAACACACGCTACTGTATTATTCAAAGAGAAGTGTGCCATGGAAGATTGGGGTGCTACAGAATCTTTATCATTGTCCACTTTAGAAGTATTGACTACATAGGACTTCCATTATTCCCTTGGCTTTATAATTTGTAAATGAAAATTTACTTATCTAGAATTTAGATCAAGGAAATGATTTCTCTAATTCCTAAAATATTCGAAATTGAATCATTGGAATGTGGGGGTATATTAGTTGGTACGTTCATCCCCTAATTTTTACTAATCAGCCTCTTCACCCCCCCCCCCCATGAAAGTCATGGGATTGATGGAAAACCCTTTTACACTTAAAGAATTTATATTCCTTTTATATAATTTACATTATGCTTCCTACAACATTCTTGGCATGTGGGTGGTTGTAGTTTCACCCCATATGATTTATAATTTTAGTTCCCATGAAACATTGTTTTATTTTTATTATCAAAAAAATACATAATAATAATAATAAGAGTCTCTATTTTTCATTTCCATATTAATTTAACATTAAATAATTTACTAAAAGAAACAAATTTCTATTATATCTATTTATTTTTGAATACTTGGATTTAAGAAACTAAATAAAGGATCCAATTTACTTTTAGGGTTGATAATAAAATTAAATGTCTAATAGGTGAGTCTAATGAATTTCACTTAATTAGTACAAATAGATTCATCCTATTTTAATTCAACTGTAGAAATTATCGCTCTAATTTTTTCTGATGGGTTTGAAGAAAATATTTAGTGAATAATATTTTCTAAAAATCCTTATATTATATAGTCTAATTCTTAAATTAATTCATATTCTAAATCAGATTCAACTATTTTTTTGCATTTCTATCCAAATTATAAATGGTTAAGATAACCCTTACATGACCTTAGCACAAGATAAAAGAAAATATATTTTCTATTATAATAATACATTTCATGATAATTGGTACACTGGATGTCCCACTAAAGGTGGGTGAATATTAATATATGAGTCACTCAATTTTATCTTTCTCTTTCTCTGGTGCATTTGAGAGCTCTACATGATTTTGGTTATTGTTCATAACGTAATAAAAAATTTACATAAAGGTATTAACTTCATCTCGCATACCATTAGTTTCTCATTTATATAACCACTAAATTTTCAATTACACCAATTTCTAACTCAATTCCTCCTATATTTGGCGATTCACATAAGTGAAAAGGGGTTTTCAAAAGAAATAAATAGAAATAACTTAATAATATAAGGGTAAATAACTATTTGAGTTTGAAAACTATATCATATGATTTTGTTCTCCATGAAACCTCCATTTTAGCCTATGGAACATTTGATTTATCCTAGTTAACGTTTTTGGGTTCTATTATAATTCTTAGCCTAATCATAAAAAAACTAAACTCTACCCTGATACCAACTAAGCAGACCTATGATACATATATATATAACTCTAATTTTATATATTAACATTAAATCTTATAGATAAATCAAATAATTCTAATATCCCTAATGTAATTGTGAATTTATAGATTATCTACATAAAATTTTTATTAAACATAATTACTTCAAAATCTCCCATGACCATTTCTACACAATCCTTCTTATAAAGATAATCATCATATAATCCATTCGGAAAAAAAAGGAAACATATTGAATGTGCTCAAATATTTAATAAAAGAAAAAAAAATTATTGATACATAATGTTTTTGGACCATAAGCATGTGAGACTACATAATAGTGGAATAAATATCTAATTAAAAGGATTATGGAATCATAAGACTATACATATTACTAGATCAAAGATCATATAACCTCATAAGAAATAAAATATATAGCATAGAATAAGAATTACAACAAAAAAATAATGAAATAATGATCCCTAGAAGATATAGTATTCACAATTTATAATATAAAAATACGGTACGATCATAATACCGGGAGACATGAAATAGTAAATATAGTTATCTACAATCACGTTCATGCATAAATTTTTTATCAAAACCAATCATTTATACACAAATGCTTTTTATATCATTAGATATAAAGAATTATGAAATAAATTTTAGGGATATAATATACCCACTATCTCTTAATGATGATAAAAAAGGCATATGTGAGCCATATTCTATCGATCATATAATATGTCATGAAAACCCCAAGGAATAAAATTAGTTTTAATATCACATCTAAATGGTATCACATAACATTGAATCAATAGTAGAAAGGTTTATACCCAGACATTAGTCTTCTTGAGGAAGTATAAAATAGTTTTGAGGGTGATCGTGATCATTAATATAAAATAGGTAGATCCTTTCGAGGTAGATATGAAAATATAATACTGTTCATGGAAAAATCTTTTTAAAAAATAATTTTTTCATTTCCACAAAATTCAAAATTACAAGTCCCACTGAAAGATTATTTTCAATAATGTGTAAGTAATAACATATAAAAACATCAAAATAATATATAATTACATAACCTTGAAAATAAATGAATATATTATAAATAAATTTTTATTCAAAGATAAAAATATAAAAGTGTGAAATGATATGACTTTTATCATTTAGGAATTTTTAAACAAAACCCCACATCAAATAAAGAGATAAAAAATTTCAAAGTAGACATATAGTAATGTAAGGAGTAAAAAATATAATTTATATTTTAATTTCGAAAAAAGAAAATATATTTGCTAAAAAAATAATTTGAACATGGAGGGAAAAGGCCAGTACTGTTGATGAGAATTATTCTTAACAACATTATATTTTTATGAGAATAAAATCAATATAAGAATAACATTAAGTAAAGATGTAATTTCTATAGATATAAATATAAAATACCATATATAATATAGAAATGTCATAATAGAATAAAAAATGATGAACACAATCAAAGAAAAATGATTATGACCCAATAAAAAATTATTCAACTGAACCCTTACATGGGAATCATTATTAATAAAACATGTTATAGCCTACTATATTATATTTATAGACTCATTAACCAAAACTTTTAGAACCTTATTCAGATTTAATAACTTTTATATTAACCTTTTATACTAATTTATTACATAGTTATAACTTATTTATAGATAATATTTATTCAAAGTGTTAGTTGTTTTAATTATTCATTGATTGTTTCAATATAAAGGTTTTTATTATCATTCCATGTTCATGACATAATCCTATCCATAATACTATAGGTATCATAATAAAATTTCCCAATTATATATGATGTTTAAAGGGAATTCCATTTGATTTTTTAGTACGGTTCCCTAAGATAAAATCCATAATTGGCATGTTTCAGTAATTTTTAATAAATAAAAGGTGGTATATTATTAATAAGTTAAATATTAATATAAAAATTCCCAATAAAAAAATATATTTTACTTATTAATATCATCTCATATAATTAATTAAGTTTCCATAACCATCCATGATAAATTTTGATCGCAATTAAGTGTTTAATTTTCTTCAGAGAGTAAATATGTGTTTGGTGACTTTAAGATGAGTTAATGAAACTTAATGAATTATTATGATGTCATTTATTGGATATATATGTCTTACATGAAAACTTTTCCTTATAAATATAATGGTTTTTGAACTATTATTTTAAATACAAAATTTTTTTTTAATGATGGCATATTTTTTACAAGATATTGAAGTAAAATATGAAAAAGTGGAATTGAATAAGTCCATGAAATATTAAATTATTCCATTAAAAGTTTTAATATAAAATTCCATACAAAATTTACTTATATTTTCATGAATAATATTGGAAGAAGGATTTTTAGTAAAATTGGATAACTATATATAGGTAAATTAGGAACTTCATTTCATATGTAATGTAAAGTCTCACTTTTAAAGTTTGTGTAAAGGTACCAAGATGATAATAAATTGTGTAAGGGTATCTATAAATTTAATATGGGTACCATTATACCCTATATAAGAGTACCAAAAAAGTATAATGTTGAACTTTTTTTGTAAGTGAGTTATCAAAGGGTGTGGGGTGCAACCTAAAGGTAAATAGGTGACCTACGTAAGGGTGATTTAGGCTTCATAATGGTATCGTTCTTGTATGAAGGTATAAATGCATTACGTAAGTATAATGTGTAAATTAAAATTCCTATATAATGGTAACTTCATATGGGTATTGTTCTTGAGTAAAGGATTTCAGGAATTACGCATGGGTAATGTGTAACCTAAACTACCTATGTAAGGGTGTGGTGGGAATTTTGTAATGGTTGATCCCAACAAATGTAAAATTATAGGCGAGTTTCTATTACCTACATAAGGGTATTCCTATACCTACATAAAGTTATGTCCAATTTTACCATCTCATGTAAGGTTCTTTTCAAGCTTATGTATGGGTATATGACTCACATAAAGGTTATTCCATATCTTTTGTAATGGTACTTTGGTTAGACCTCATGATCCTAAGATGATTCTACCACCATGCATCTCGTGCTACTATGAGGCATCATGTTATATAACTTGTCATTAGGTGATAAAGCCAGGCACCATGTGCTACCACCTAGAATCATGTATTCTTCCTCAAGGTATGCTATTACCAAATTATACTATGAGATGCAGCCATGGGTGGTTATGTTGTCAGCCTACCACCATGAGTTATGATTTAATTCTTGAAGAATATAGTGATCGTAAGTTCATCCTGAGCTCCCATTCCATATGATTAACTAAGGAGATGAAGCATCTATGTGGGGAAAACTAGAGTATCTATTTTCTTATGATAGAAGGTATTATTGATCTCCGATTATCAATTCATACATATAGAAGAACCTGCCTCCATGAGAATATTGTTATAATTAGACGATAATATTTTTAGTAGATACATTCATTGAGATGTGGTTCATTCTCATTGATAATTTTCAGATTGATAAATACATGAATTATGATTCATGGGTTTTTCAAACATGTTTAGAAGAACCACCAAATCATTTGTGTATTTATTAAACAATGAAGAATATCCATAAAAAATTAATTCATGATGCGGGTTTACTGCATCCATGTGATGAATTATTGAGTTCATGAAGAAATAATGAGATAGTGGTTATTCATTAACCATGTAATTAATAAAGAAGGATGCCCAAATTTTGTTGTTATTTATTTTCAAGAATTGTGGAAGGAATTTGATCATAATTCTCATATAGTTAAAGAGGAATTATTATGTGATATTAATCCTGAAATAAAAACCATAATAATTACACTATGTTCATGATCCTTGGTATTTGATATGTTTAATATGTGTGAAGATGGAGAAGAATAAATGATACTATTGGGTATTTGGGTGAGATTTTATATAAGTAATTATTTTAGTAAATTCAATTGTGAAATATGTATAAAATAAATGAGGATGTAATTTCAATGTCAGTTATCAAATTAAGATGAGAAAAATACCTTCGGTTACTGATTGTTGTATTTCCATATTCATGTATAATTATTATCGTAATGAATTAGTATCATATTCATAATATTATTATTATTATTATGATATATATAGGGTATGACGAAGGTCATTGAGAAAATGTACAACTCATATGATTTATGCAAGATAATTTTTAAGAATCCTGATGCCTAATTTTATCAAAGATCCAAGGAGCAAAGAATATAAATTATTCAAGAATGTGATCACATCTTCCCATGAATTTGAAATTTATAGGAGAAGTAAAAGGATAGCATATCATTGTATCATAAGACATCTGAATTTTAAGACCTATTCATTGGAGGTTAGGAAAATAATTGAAGTGTATATGTGATACCAGTATGAAAACATAAATATTTTATGGAGATAGGTCAACTACCATGATTCAATATAGAACAGTTATGGGATGTCAGTCTAAATACACTATTAAGAGATGGCCTAATATAATTATTAGTGATCAAGAATTATGGGGGTTTCTATTAGTAATTTCAATATATTTCCAATAAATTTAACCCTTATTGTATACTAGTAGAGAATATATGTCTTGGATTATCCTGAAAATAGAAAAGATGTAGTCACCCATGTTGTGGGAGAACCATGTAAAAATACACATATGATTTTAATTTCATTAAATAGTTTTCATATAAGATATTAAATACATTAAATAGTAAATCATTTAGATCTTAATTGATGTCAATGGTTCATTTGAAAAGAATAAATTGTCAAAAGAACATCATTGATTCACCCCCCCCCCCCCAATTATATATTTGAACCTGGGTACATCATGTTGTATAAAATAATGGTCTTACCTCTGAAAATATCTAACCTTTAATGTTGACTAATGATGGTAAGTTTGAATTAGTTTAATAGTAAACAAAATATCATTTCTTATATAGTAATAAATTTTATAGATAGAATAATGGAATACTTTGGTATATGAATTCCCAAGGCCTTAAATTTACAGATGTTGTGACAGTTGTTTTTATCCTACCTTGAAAATATTATCTCATTAAATATGTAGATATAAAAAATTGGAAGTGAATGAGAAATGTTGATGTTATATTTTTCATAATTATCTAAAAAAGTGTTCACTAATTTGATGGGACAAAAATAGCCAAGGAGATGTGGGATACACTTGAAAATATTTATGGAGATAATGTGAAGAATAAATAAACCAAACTAAAAATCCTGATATATATCTTTAAAGATAACTTAATGGATGATGAGGAGACTATATATGACTAATTTAGTTGGGTAATTTAGATAGTATGTCAAATTATTTTTTTTGTGACACTATGGAAGATTCAACTATTATTAAGAAACCAATGCGTAACATTCTTAAGAGAGTTAAGCCAAATAATTCTACCTTGGAAAAAAATAGAGACTTATCTGTCGATGAGTTGCGTAATACACTACTAAATATTGAGAAGAGAAAAATATCCTTTGTTACAGAATAAATTTTAGGAGTAGATGGATTTTAATGTAATGAAAAGTATCAAGTTTAAGGAAAATAAATATGAACCCTTATAGTATTCTGATGAGGATGAGGTATGTGATGTATATTATTAAAAAATCATGTCCATTATTTTCCAAAAGTATCATAATAATAAAGGATAAATTTAATTTTTTGATTCCATTAATGTGAATTAATTTTTTTTAAATTGGGAATTTTTAATTTGATTGTGAAAAGAAATAATCTACTGATTTTAAGAGTGATTATGAAGAAAACTACTACACTAAAATAAGATCTAAAAAAACATGAAAAGTAAATATTAGAAAGATGTAGATGTTTTAATGGAAATAAAAGAAAAATATGATGAGTTGGAAAGTTGAGAATTACTCTGCAGCATAGAGTGAATCAAAAAATGATGGTTAAACTAAAAATTATAAAACATTTATATAAAAATTTAGTATACATGGGGATTTTTCAATAAGTAATGAGAAAAAATGATATAGATTCCATGAGTACATAATAAGGTCTAAACATGCATCGTTTCTTGATCAAAACACTCAACTCAAAAAAAGATTAAAATTTATAGATAATTATAAAAGAAATAAAAATAATAATTAGAATGATCTTATTGAGGTGATTAAAACAACCAAGGTGAAAATTAAATAACAGGATAAGATATTGAAAGATCTCAATTCAAAAATGGATGAAAAAGAAGAAGAATTGAATGTGACATTGCCAAGGTTTCTTAAACTAGAAAAAAACATGAAGATGATGAGAGATGATTTCGATAAAGAAGGGGATGTTTAAGTTAAACCATCCAAATTTTGGATGAAGATACATCCATATAAGATTTTATATATTATTTTTAAATATTTAATAATGTTAATTATATTTCATCTATAGGTGTAGGTTATGAAACAAAAATATAAATAATCTTGACTGAGGATGATAATGGGAATTTAAATTAGTTAGGAAAATAATGTTCCCATAAAATGAGGAAAAATTTTTTAGGAATGTATCCATATAGAAAGTTGTTTATTCTAAATAGAAAAGACAATATTATGGAACATAGAGATTTTGTGGTTACTACTAGTGTTATGGAAATTTTGGAAATAAATCTAATAATTGGTGGTATAATATATCACTTCCTTAGAATTGGAATACATCAAAAGTAAGAAATTCTAAAAATGGAAAAAACAACTCTATTATAAGGGGGAATTTCCATAGAATGATGAAATTTGTTTCTATGAAATAAACAAGACAACATAATGAAAATAAATTTAGTTTTATAAATAAAATATGTGATATGTGTGACTAATAAGTTCATTCTACTAAAACATGATTGGAAATAGATTTGGGAGTATTAATTTAGGATGACAATGAAAATAATTGTATATGAAAATAATATAGGTATAAAAAAAATTTATCAAATTTATTCTTTTTAGAAGGGAAAATTGGATGAAATAAGTGAAATTTTTTATGCTTAAATAAGAACAAATAATTCACTAGATGATCTTTAAACCCATGTGAGGTTTCTAAAATATCCTTACTAGAAAGATAATGAGATTTTTCATATAGGATATAAAAAAAATGACAATATTTAATAGAAATGTGTGAATTTTTAATATACCCAGGAAGGAAACATAAATAAATTGAAAAAAATAGAATGTGGTGATACATGTTATTTTATGGATCATACTATGATTTAGAGAAAACATGGAACCCTCAATTAATCAAAAATATAATGTTAAAGGAGGTGATAGGATGAAGAGATATTTAGTTAAATTAAATATATATTTTGGGTTTATAATATCAAATCCCAGATTTTCTAATGATAAATTATTGAAAACATTATTGGTGTTTGGAACAAACATATTAGAAATTGAAGATGAAGTTTGAGCTTGACACTATTGTTCAGTATGAGTAGATTTTTTTTCGTGGAGCCTTTTGACTACTATGTATTTGAAGAGGATGATTATATCACTTAAGGGGTGAAACAAGGAGAAAATTATACCATTATTGAATTATGGTGAATCAGGAAGTTGTTAACATATTTCATACCTAGAGATTGAGGTTTGGAAATATCACTCTCATCCCTCAATCTTAATTCTATTAATCATATTTATTAATGGGGGTGATTTTTTGATTAAAAGATAAGACAAAAGAGGGTTATTATTGTGCATTTGAAGCATATATTTTGTTTGTTATGATACGTGTATGATCATTTATTTCTTTCCTAAGAAGAAACTATTTTGAGTAATTATATTTTCTGAGGATGATATCTCATACAGTGTAGTTTATGGATAACATAGAAAAACTTTTTTGTATCTCTATTTTTTCTTCCTCGAGTTATCCCATGTATACTTATAGTATAACATATAATGTATATTTATTATGAGAACCATGTGGTTTAATCCTTCTTTATAAAAATGTTAAAGATAATCATAAATTCCATGAAAGATTTAAAAAGAGATGAGAGGACCCCCACTCATCATTTTCATATCATTTTAAATAAGTAGGAGAGAATAAGTTTTCACTAAATTTGATGTTTATAATGTGTGTTTATATTGACAACAAAATGAAAATGGGTAGAATTTTTAACATAATTAGTGTTTAATTTGTATTCACTGAGTGAATGTATGTTAGGTAACTTTGAGATGACATAATGATTCCTGGAAAATCTTTATGCAATCATTTAATGGCATTGGAATCCATTCTTGAAAAAATTTCCTTATTAATGTGATGGTTGTTTATTTATTACAGAAATTATAAAAACTTTTGTTAATTAAGACATATTATTTACAACATGTTTAAGAATAAAGTGAAAGTAAGAAATTTAATTAGACTATGTAATATTCTTGTATTTCATGAGGAGTTTTAATTGTAAATACCATGAAAAATATACTTATATTTTGCATGAAGAATATTTGAGGATAGATTTTGAGTAAGATTTGATACTAACATATAGGTAAATTGGGAATTCCATTTCATATGTAAATGAAATTATCACTTTTTACATGATATGTATTGGTAAAACGATCATATTGTAATATGTAAGGGAATTCATGCCCTGTGTAAGGTTATATTTATAACTTACATAAGGATGTGGAGATCACATATAGGTAAATTTGTTGTGTAAGGGTATTGTGTAAGGAAATCAAAAATGGAATAAAGTTAATCATGTGACATGTGAAAGGGTAACTTGGGTTGCATAAGGGTAATGATATTTCATAAAGGTAATCATCCATTTTGTATGGGTAATGTGTAATTTACACTACCTATATAAGGGTTATTATATAAGAATATCTGGCTTTCCAAACATAATAATGAGCCGCATCGGGGTAATGTGTAACTTACTCTGCCTATATAAGGGTAACTATGTATGGGTACCAGACTTTCATAATGGAAACTAGGATTCACATAAGGTTAATGTGTAACTTACAATGCTATTTAAGGGTAAGTCAAAAGCTGCCTAAAGGTTACTAAAAACTCACATATAGTTATAGGAGAGTTTCTATTACTTACATAAGGGTCTTGAAATACCTATATAAAGTTATAACTATGTTTCCAAGATATTTTAAGGGTTAATATCATCTAGTGTCAGGGTGGATCCATCAAATAAAGATTATTCCATAACTTGTGTTAGGGTAATTTGGATCAAACTTGTTATCTTTAGATAGTATTGTCATTAGGCATCAGGTGTTATCACCTAGAATCAAGTTCTACCTCTATGAAACAGGTCTTATCAGTAGGCATTGTGTGCTACCTACATACATCACATATTATACCATTAGGTATACCACTAGTTTCTAGAATGACATGTTATATTTGGGGGCGTTATCACCTCTTTTTTATTGTGATTTTTGATTTACCATGTGAAGAACAAAGTGAAAAAAAAATTCATCATGATCTACCATGAAAAATGAAAACATAGGAGATGAATCTTATTTATGTTGGAAAATAGAGTATCCATTATTGCATGATTAAATATATGAGTGAGTTTAGATAATCAATGCATGCATTAAAATTCTCTTGCATGCATGAAAATTGAGTTATGATAAGAATTTAAAATTTTAATTAAACAATTCAGAAATGATGAGTTTTGTCCTCATTAATAAATCGGATATTAATGGTTATATATATTATGAAACATGGGTGTTCATATAGTGAGAACATAAAATCCTAAATAATTAGGGTATTTAGGAATCGATGATGAAGTTGTATAAAAATAAATATGTTCTAAAATTGTAATGCATGAATGTGATTTATGATTGAGTGCCTAAAGAAATAATGAGAATGTGATTATTCATTATCCACAAAAAGAATAAAGGAGGATACCATAATTCTAGGATTATTTAATATGAAAAATTATGGAAGGATTTAGGGAATAAAAATCAAGGAATCAAAGATGAATTGGTATGATATATTAATTGTTATATAATACCCATAATAATAATATTCTGTTTATGAGATGAGGTATTTTATTTGTGTAAACCAGCTGAATAAGGATAAGAAAACCCAATCATGTCATATATTTGAGTGAGATATTCTAAAAGTAATTATTTTTGGACATTCAACTTGAAATTATGTCCAAAATAAATGAGGAGATGATTTTGGAGTTAATTTCATAATTAAAAATAGGAAGGTCCTTACTATCAATGATTATATTATTTCCATATTCATGGATAATTACTATGGTAATTAATGGGTACATTTTTTATAGTATTATTATTGTGATTATAAATTATATATCTATATAATTAAGAACCTTTTTATGAAAATAGAGAACTAATTCTCTTTATGAATGTTTTTTGAGAAGCCCGATACATCATTGTATCAAATATACAAGTTGTAAAATCTGGTATATTATACAATAAGCTGGTTGCATGAACATGATCATTTTAAAAATGAGGGTTATGGATAAGGCAAATTCATCACTACAATACAAGCATGTTGAAGACATATTCATATGAAGTGGGGAAGAAAAATGAAAAAAACGTGAGATACCAGTATAAATAACTAGATATCTTCAGTAGATAGCTTGATAGGTGAGAGTCAATATCACTATGGTTTTTTGGTTTAAAGATAGTATCAAGAGATGGCACACTATAATCATTAGAGGTCAGGAATTACGAGGTTATTTTATCGTGAATTTCAGAAGATTAACTATAATTATAATCAATTTTTTTAATTATATAGAATCTATGCCTCATATAATACTGGAGACGGTAATGATGAAGTTACACACATTGGGGGAGAACCATGTAAAAATACTTGGGTTATTTTTAATTCTTTTGTTTCATTACATAAGGGATAGATGATAAAATAAAGTATGATAGATCGAGATATTAAACAATCATAGAGGTTGAATTTAGAACAATAAATTGTAAAAAACATCACTGATTCACCCCTCCCCATGTAAGTATTATATTCCAATATTAGTAATTCAACAAATATCTACATCATCATTTATGTAGGTTTTAAACCGACCCAAACAATAACATGTTGTAATCAATGGATTAAGGTGACTAAAAATTATGTTCATTAAAATATCATCGTCAAACAAACATAATATTATTATTTATACATCATAAAATTTTTGAATTAGAAATCATAATTTTTTTATGAATAATATAAATGAAAAAAATGATACATATTTATTAATTACAAAGAAGAAATCATATTTACTCTCAGAAAACTTCTATATTTAAATGGAATTTGGGATATTTAAAGAGATTGACAGCCTTCCAAAATGAGAGTGGCCTATAAAGTATGTAAATATGATTGATTAAATAGATATGTTATGATTTTATGTGTTTCTTTCTAAAGGGTTCTTTAGGGGTCCTTTTATATGTGTGAGGAGTGACATTTCTATAAATACTTATTACTTAATATGAAAAGAAAAATATTTTTTCAAGAAAGTGGATACAAATTTAAAAAATAATGTAGATAATATTAGGGTAGGTCAAGAAATCCCAATTCACTCATTTAAAAAAATTATCATATTTTAGGTCTTTATCACTTGTTTTTATAACATTTACCTTATTTTAGAATTTGGAGTGGAGAACTTTTATACCCTTGATAACTTATTTTAATATAATAAATTGAAATTGAACATATTGATTAATTTATGAATTAGAATTTCATATATTAAATCCATTTTATTTTATTTTATGTCTAAAAGCGAAAAAAAAAATTATTCTTAAAATAAAAATACATAATGTCGAAGAAAATGGGAAAAAATTTATTGTTAGGAAAAAATGAACTTATTCTTCTTCCATTACATGTAAAAATAACTAAATTAATATTAACTCTTTTATTTATATTATTATTACATTTAATTAAATTTATTATTGAATAGTGATCAATTAATTTATTTATGTTAAAATTAAAATATATAAAACAAATTCTTCAAAAATATGACTTTTAAGATAAAATGATTTTATTCCAAAATTTTAAAATTGAATAATTATTTTCTAAACAATAATGAAAACATTTAAATTAAATAGAACCCTTTAAAATTATTTCAATAATAAATTTTATAAATAATCCACATAAAATAATGAGAATATATATATATAGTTTATTATATTAATAATAATTCGTTTATATCATCCTAACTTTCACCTATAAAACTCATCAAGATATCTGTATAATATCTAAGGGTACTATTAAAAATAGTAGTATTCATTGATGGTGATTCAATTTCAATTGATCTCATAGTTATTTTTATGAGTTTTAAATACTCTTATAAATTAGTTTTATCTTGTCTTAGTTGTTGAAGTTTAGTTTGAGATTTTTCAAGGGAAATCACAAGTGATTCCACCACCCTTAAAAGCTTGGGAAAATGTGACTTTTAATGAATAATTATTCTACTTGATTATATTTATTCTATTTTATATATTGGTTTGATAATTTTTTTACATTTACTTATAACCACCAATTCAATGACTATGTCATAACAGTCAAATTTAATAATTTTATCATTATAACTATTCTTATGTCTAATGGTGATTTGTATATTTCTAAAATTGCAACTTCCATATAAGCCCAATATCTATATCTATAATGGTTATATTTCATTCCAATATATAGCCATATTAAAATCATTTTTCTTATTCATTTACTTTCTCTCCACACATGTTTGTTATAATTCAAAAAAAAATTCCTATATTTTATAATTTTAATTAGGGTGATGATGTTTATGGAAGACCAAGAGAATAAAGATTTAATGTTCATGCTATTTTTATATACATTCATAATTATTCCACTTGTACTTTCCTTAATGTTATTTTTTATAGTATTCTCATAGTGAAATAATTTTTATATTGTAATATTTTATCTCAGAAATATATTACATATCATTTTAGTATTGTGTTGCAAGTGAAACAAGCTATTGATCACCCAAAAATTAATTTAAAAGAAATATATACTAAAATAATGCGTTGTAAAAATATGATTTTCTCTTATTGGATATATCTCTGGAAGAAAATGTAATCATGCAGCAAAATTGAGATAATTAATTAACCATGGATACCATATCTTGTTACCTGGGTCGAACCATCACAAGGACAAAAGTTTGTTTCAGATCACTAGAGGCTAGAAACTAGTGTCAAGGAAATAAAATTTAATAAATTAGTAATGACTTTCCCTATTAAATTATAGAATTAAATATGTGATTTAAACTAAAAACCCTGGAATGTCCTTATCAAATACTAGTGGGAAAACCGTATTTAATAAATATTTTAAAATAAACATTCAACCAAATATCTAATAATGTAAATAGAAAAAACACAAAACAATAAAACATAATAACATCATAATAAACCATATTCACCAATAAACTCTGTTATAAAATATATAAATATATGTTCCAATCCATGATTGGTACAAAATAATTAATCAATGGGATTAGAAGGAAAATGAGGCTAACTATAAATATATCATATTTTATCCAAAATGAAAACTCTCCACTTCTTATCTACATGTGATATTCCGTCTTGTCACATGACAATTGGAATATAAGAATATGAAAAACATAACGAACACCAAATAATAAAGATTAAGGGGATTATATTTTATTTCACTCAAGAAAAATTGGTTGGAATGAGCAATAACCCAAGGTTTAAAGATTAAGGGATTTCATATCGCGTCACTTACCTTGATTTGATTAATTCAATGATTTTTTTTATTTTTTACACTATATAAGAAGATATGGGATCCCTATTTGATGATATGAATCCCTAAAAATACGAATCCCCCCATTAATATTGGTCAAAACGAATCCAAATCAACCATGTCTATAGTAATGAATATTTATAGAGGATAGAAGAATACTGAGATAATGAAAATGGATTTGGGCATAATTTCATGACCTCACACACATAGTGAAAAGGTAACATTGAAACTAAACTCCAAGATGAAAAGGGTAAACAAAATGTTTCTCGAAAACTTTTTACTAGAATAATCACCCTTATATGAAATTGTAAATATATTTTACATGGAGATACACTCAAGATCGATAACTTTAAACCCCATGATTCCCTCTCTAGAACATTTTCATGTTTTGTTTTAAAGAAAATTTATTGGATAGAAGATTTATTTAGACTAGTTACTTGAGTTATTTGATAACTTTTATGGAGAATCAATGAAGAAAGAATGAATAAAAAAAGTAACCAAGTTGGAAGAGATATTGGAATCTCATAAAATATGTCCACTAGAAATATAGGTTCCAAATATGAGAACCCATATTGGTAAATAATTTAATTTTTTTAAAATAATAACCTTTTTATTGAACCATAAGGTTTTGGTGAAGAGTTTTCCGAACAATGTGTCATCTTTTTATAGGGATTTGGAACAATATTTATAGACTTATATATTTTTGTCACGTGGTTGTTCTAACTAGGCACCAATAGTGAAATAGTTATTAGAAACCCATATTTGAAGCACATGGCTCTTATGTTAGGTTAGGGAACCATTCAACCAAACCATGAACCCTATTAATTCGGTTAAAAAACTAAACCCATCAAAAATATCAAAATAAATAATAATAAAAATAATAAATAATGAATTCTATAATTGAAAATAACATTGGTGGTGTTCTAATACTCCCCACCAAACAACTGTATTCTTCCTGAAATTATATTTGAAAACAATTGATGTAAAAGTAGGTAATGATCATGATCCTTTATTTATGATTCATATTACCATGTATCTGGAGAGTAACCACCATTTTCCCCTAAAATCCAAAAAAAATGGATTGATTTCTATCATACCATCTAATTCAATGAATTATAAATTCATATTTGTTTCTTAACCATTGATATGTTAAGTTTAATATTCAATTCATCCAGGTTTTCCCTATAGTAAGGATCCAAAAATTAATTTTTCAATTTTTTAACATGATATATTTTATAAATTAATGTCATCTAAGAAATTATAATTGATGTTAAAATTTTCCTATATTTAAACAATTTCAAATTAACTTATATACGTAAATGTAAACATCCAGTATCTTCTTGCCATTAGTGACCTAATTAATGTGACACAATCAAGAATAAACGATCACTAAAAAATAAATATAATTATTATGATGATTAAAATTGAAATATATAATCTTTGTCCATTCATTTATAAAAATGTTAAATCTTTTACATCATCTCTTGCACTATGCTTAGCCCTAATAAAGAGTAATCACCAACTTCGACCCAATAATGTGGATCTCAGAAAGGATAACCATATAAGTATTAAAAGTGAGACATATTTATCTATTATTTAAAGATATTGTTATATATAACTTCAAAAATAATGTGTTATTATCCCATTATCTAATAAAATCCAATACAGGGTCACAAAGAATATCCACCACAAATTTGGGTCACCCTTTTATTTTGTCCATCTATTTTAGGATGGTATTCAATGTAAAGTTTCACATATAATCCCATATACTATTGGGGGCTGTTGGAGAATTCAAAGGAGAATTTGGAATCACAACCATAAAGTATCATTCGAAAAACCCATAGGTGTTTACAATTTTAGGTAAAAAAATGTTCAAAAACATTAAACTCTCTCATATCATTAATCAGAAAAGAATGGGATGATTGATTTACTTGGTCCATGATTACATAGATAGAATTATTTCCATAATGGGTATGATTTTATCCAATTATAAAATTGATAGATATATAATCATTTTTCTATGTAGGAATAGGAAAATATTAAATCACACCTAAGGGATTTTCATAGCATGATTTCAATTACGGTAAAGACAATGGATAGGGACACATAATTAACCACTTCCTTCTTTATAAGAGGCCATAAATTTGGATGATTCATATAATAATACATTTTAGAAGTTCTAGGGTTAACTTAACATTGTAATTTATGGTAAACCATAATCATTTTAAATCTCATAAAAATGGGAAACCCATAATGATTCCTGAAACAAAAGACGTCATCTATGGGATGAGATCAAACTCTAGTGGTACCCCCCCTTAAGAGTCCCCTAATTTACATAATTCACTATCAAATGGTTTTCAATAATTAGTATACCCAATAAGAGAATGAGTAATTGGAATATTAGAGAAAAATATTATGTCCATCTCAACCTTTATATCAATAGGAATATCTAAAAAAAATACATTTCAAACTCCATTCCTCATTTGTCTCTTTTAAATAAAATATTAAAAAAATTCAACTAATTGCCTCAGATACCACATTCCCCTTTCTCGGTGTATATTTGATGTCAAATTAAAACCCTTTTAGGTATTCCTCCCATCACTTTTTATGATTTTAAATCATTTAGAGAGAAAATAAAAAAAAAATATTTTCATACATCTTAAACGACATTTAAAAAATGAAGTGTTTCTAAAATTGTAATTCATGAATTAAATATTCCAATTCAAATTCATGTTTAAAATAATTCCTTTTATATGGTTTTGGATGAAGAAATCCAAAATCCACTAAATCAACACCTTGAATATAAATACATCCAAACCCCATGCAAATTATATCACAATACACCATATAAACTTTCATAAACTCTACTTTAATCATAACTTGATTAAAAATAATTTTTTGTTTCCACACATGAAATGTTTTGTTTTGGACATTTTAGACGCACTTAAAGCTCCATAGCTTTACAAATGAGGGATATAAAATATTATTTTTTCTTAAAAAAATAATTTTAAAAAATAAAATGTTTATTCTTTAGAACAACACTAAGGTGTGTTTTCTTCCACCTGTTTAGGATAAGATTAAATACCATGTTCTAACCCAAAATTTTCTAATAACATAACTTCTTATTTCTAAAGTAAATTTTGAAATTTTTTAATAAACACTGTTATTTTGAATAATAATCTAGTAAATCTCCATGTTATCTCTATAATACTCTGTAGATTTAGAATATACAATGATATCATCTATAAGCACCATGGTAAAATAGTGGAGGTATTGGTGGATAATATGATTCATAAGATAAAAAAATAATAAAGGAAAATTTTGAGAATAAATGAAATCACAATGTACTCAACGTGACTATGTCTACTTAAAAAACCAATCTTATTTATATCGGACTCTTTAAGACTAATTGGGTGATACCCTATCCTAATATTGGTTTTCTAGAAAAATTTCTCCCCTATAATCAGAAGACTTATGAGGAGGCAATCTCACTCCCAGAAAAAAAAAATAATATAAATTAAAGACATCAAGAGAGGAGAAACATGGGGTCAACAAAGATGTGTGTACACATCCCCACGTGCATCAGCATCAAATAAACCACAACAGAAGGTTGGTGTAATGAAGGAAAATAAAGGGAAAACCTCCACTATCGCATTCTTGGACAAAGCATCAGCAACCTGATTTGCCTCTTTATAAACATGGGTGACAACCAACCAAATTTCTCCACAAGTTTCACACAGTCATCTAGGCATAAATCATCCTCTAGGGGACATTTCTTGAATGATTTCTAATAATATCAACCGCCAAAGTTGATTCAAACTCTATTTATAAGGTCATCCAACCTTGAAAAGAAGCATATCAGACAGCCTTAATCATAGCCCATAATTCTACCTCAATATCCAATCCATTTCCATAAAAGTGGTAGAAACAGCCTATAACAAGGCCCCATATAAGTTCGAAAACACCACCACAGACCGAAGGAATTGGTGCAACTGAAGATGCTCCATCCACATTAACTTTTAGACACCGAGAGATCATAGGGATCCACCGGATATTGTTCATCATAATCGGCTTCTTATATCTGCCAGAAACACCCAAAGTTCACAATATAACCAGATCTGAAACATCATTATACATGACTCCAATTCGAGCCCACATAGTAGAAAGAAAACCAATATAAAGCTTCTGAATACCAATTGAAATCGGTGTAATTCTATTCTCGAAGAAAAGAGCATTTCGGGCTCTCCAGATAAAAGAAACCAACACCGAGACTACAGAGAGGAGCAGTGGTTTCACTTGAGTGTTGAAATCAGCTCGGAAAATAGAATCCATAAGCTGTACAAAACACTCCAAATTCATATGGCATCCAAATACACCGTACAAATAATCCCATAAACTATATGAAGAACAAAAAGATATAAAAAATGATCAACAGTTTCATATGTAGCAAGACAACAAAAGAAAATAGGTACAAGAGAAAATCCAACTCGATGTATCATCTGTACCAATGGTATTCTACACTTCCCATTCCTTGACATAAAAAAATATTGAGCTGGTGGATTAAAGGTATAATGGAGAATATGCAGCCAAGAAGGAACTAGTAAAGGCTCTGCACACATGAATCTATAATCCTCCTTCATACTGAAGGTTCTAGTAAGACTAAGCAACCAAATCTAAGTATCCATTGAAGAATAATGATAACGTCTCAACTCCATTTTTAGAGGATCAGAAAGAAATAGATGATCCTTGATATTATTGTAAAATTTAGCAATTTAAAGATATTTCAAATAAAAATGAATCTCAGTATCCTCTGTAATGGCACAAGATAACCATGCAGTCTTCTAGTAGATCAAAGAAGAGTTTCGACAAACCACCCATTTAGAGGGTTGTGATATGCTGAAATAAGCATTCTTAATTGATGGCCATATCGTGGAAGGTTCATAAAGAGAATACCCATTTAAGAGCATTGATCCAAATCTATTACATAGAAACTTTAGTGAAAAAATCGCAAGAGGTAAAAAGTGACCAAGTAAACTTTTTAATGAGAGATTCATTAAATCTCTTAACATCCTTAATCCCTAGGCCACCCTTGTCAACATGCCAATTGAAATCACTCTAGGCAACTGTAACAGTATGCCTCTCATAAATTGGACCAGTCCAAATAGAATTCTGAATCTGCCTTTGTAAATCCTTAAGAAGGGTTCTAGGCCATCTGTATAAGGAATAGAACATATAAAAACATAAAAGTAATCCCAGAATTAACAAGACAGATACGCCCTACATGAGACATAGATTTACCTTTCCAGGTAGCCATTTTATTGAGAATTCTGAGATAGATATTTTCCAAGTGACACCTTTTAATAACACCCCAGAAAAGAGGATCCCTAAGATAGTTAAAAGTTAGAGACCCTTTTTTAAACCCCAAGATTCTGGGAAACTCTTTTTTTCTTTGATACAATAACCCCTTCCCCAAAAAACATAGAGGATTTCTCCCAACAGTTATCTAGACTAGAAAGAGCCTCATAATTCTCAAAATCCACCTTAATATATCGGATAGTAATTCTATTATCCTTACTAAAAAACGAAATATCATCTATATAAAATAGATGTGATGGAGCAAACAAACCTCTGACAATAGTCATCTACTGGTACAAACCAGCATGCACAATATCAAAAAGACATGAACTCAAGTAATCCTCATTTATAGAAAAAATAAGGCCAGATAAGGGATCCCCTTGCCCCACTACCATGGAACATTTAAAGAAACCTCTAAGAGAGCCATTAACAAGAACATATAGCGTAGAACTCTTAAGAATGCAGCTAATCAAATTGATGCAGCCATTGGAAAATCCATGCATCCTTACCACCGCAAAAATGAAGCTCCATTTCATCGTATCAAAAGCCTTTGAAATGTTAACTTCTAGAGCCATATTCCCATACTTCACCTTTCTCCTCAAAAAATTTACACATTCATACACCTTATACAAATAATTTTGAATGTTCTTTTCAGGAAAAAACCGAAATTGATTTTTATTAATAAACTCCTTAGCAATACTTCTCAATCTATTCTCCAAGACTTTGAAAATAACCTTTAGAATTGTGTTCCCTATGGCCATGGTCCTGAAATCGCGAATATCAAGAGAATTCCCCTTCTTTGGAATCAGACAAATAAAGCTAGGATTGGCACTAAAAGGGAAATAAGAATGATAAAAGAAATATCTAACCACATTAACAAACTTTGTGCGAATAATATCCCTCTAAGCCATAAAGAACCTATTAGAGAAACCATCTAGACCTACCACACTATCATCATTCATAGAAAACACAACCTTCCTAACTTCCTCCTCTGAGGTTATACTAGGTAACATATCATTCTAATAGGCCTCAACCAAAGGAAAAGGATTCCTGAACATTTTATGAGTATTATCATGCCCGGAATCAGTGTAAAGATTTCCATAATAGCAGCAAGAGGCATCAAAAATATCATTTTTAGAGTTGAAAAGAACTACACCAACCATGAGGGTATTCATGCAAAGATTCACCTTCTCTTCCCTATGTAAATAATGAAAAATTCTTGTATTTATATCCCCATCTTTCAACAACCATACATTATATTGAGCCCATGAATTACTATCCTTTAAAGGCCAAGATCTCATTAAATTTAAAAGAGCAAGAAACTCCTCCATTGATATCACATCCTGACCCTTATTAAGCCTTTGATAGTGTAGGAGATTATCCTCAACAGTTTGAATAACATGATCAAGTCATGAGAATGATTTCTTACTCTACTCTTTGATATTTTCCATCAAAGCCTCCAACTTCATAACCATATTATGAAAGGGACTTCCAATAAAAGTGGTTTCCCAAGCCTCATTGACAGTCTTCCTACAACCTTGAATAGATAACCAGATATTGTTAAACATGAAATGTAAATAAGAAGATCCCAAGTTGTGGAGAATCAAATACATTAAAAGAGGATTGATATCATAATTAGCCATTGGAAGAGTTATACCAGATAGAGAATCATCCTGAGTTCCCCCATCTACATTACAGAAGCTCCTATCAATCTTACTAGCTTGTAAAAATTTTAAAGTGTATCTTCACCAGGTAAAATCAGCCCCAGTGATTGGAACCTCAATCAGATTACAAACATCAATACAGTCATAGAATTAAGTAGCAGCCAACCTGTTAACGCATTTTCCGGTCTTGTCCTCAGGTCGAAGCACTGAATTAAAAACACCAGTAATAATCCAAGTTTGTCTCATTTCAAGAGCTATGATTTCCAAATATGACCACAAATAATGTATCCCAATATACTGATTTAATGCATAAACAAAATTAAAGGAAATACCATAACCACTTATCTCAATAGAGAGAGTCATCGACTGCTGATCGTAAAAAGAAGATTTCAATGAGACACTACCATGTTTCAAACCCCAAAGAGACTATGAGGAATTCTGACCAGCGTTATGGGAATCCAAAGATTACCCAAGGGAAGACCATTTGAAGGCTTTCCATTTTCATAAGGAAAAACAAGGCTCAATAATTCCAATAAGGATCGGCTTATTGGCCACAATAAAATGCTTAAGGGTTGTATCCTTGAAATTCTCAGTGTCGAAATTTCTGACCCACTCTGCATTTCGAAGAACACCAGGCTTCAACAAAATATACCTGAAGCTCCATGCCCTTTGCTTTGATTCCTCAGATGAGAAAAGAACATGGTAGTAACCATGGAACATAGAGATCATCCTCCAATCATTATACCCCCAAATCTGTGAGAGTCATTGATAAAGATCATTAAAATTACAAAGAGATCCTCCCATTGAATGAAGGACCTGAGCGATGATCGAGATCCGACAAAGATTGATGGGTTACTCAACAAAAATTTGACCAGAAACAACATGGGAAAAATGTACCTTTTTTATGATCCTCCCAGTTGGAGGAAAATCAAACTCTGGGAACTTACCAGCTGATTTCAAAACATCTACAAACTTCAGCAGGCCTGACGCTTCAGAAACGGAAGCCGCCACAAGTTGCTTTGAAGGCACACCTCTAAAGAACACCGTATAAAAAACATAGTCATATTTCTTACCAATTGATGAAGCATTACCAAGAAAGGAATCAACATCATTCATGACACTCAGACAAGGATCATCCGAACTAGGGTTCCCCCTAGACGCCTTGTTATGTGACTCCATCTTCTTTTTCCCCTTTAGATTATTAAAGAGTTTATCAATACAATGTAAATGGTAATTATTCATAATTTTCACTTATTTAAAATTAATATAATCAATTAATTGGAATACACTTACATATACCTTCTTTATAAACATTAATGGAGTTTCCCATGGAGATATAGTAGGGTAAATCAGCCCTTTAGTTTCAAGATCATACTTCTTGGATTTCAATTCCTTCAACAAAATTGTTTGCCCTCAATTTGAGGGAAATGATATAAGTTATATCCCGTGAATCATATCAGTTGAGAATAAAACTTCCCAATCTGGGGGTAACCTAGAGAAATCATTACAAAATACTTCAGTGAAGTCCCTAACTATGGAAAGAATCTCATTATTTGAATAATATTCATTACATTATACTAGATGAAATAAAAATTATCATTGTATCTCAATAATATTTTTAATATGATTCCAGTATTTATTATATATCAGGTCATATTCAACTTAAAATGAATGGGTTATTTAATAAAGTAATAAAGTCAACAAAAAACCATGATCTTTCTTCTTTGTAAAGGAATTTTCTATCCCCATCATATGATTCATTCATTCAGATTTGATACTAAATAAATCAATAATAAAAATGATATACATGATTTTTAGTCACATGTATCAAATAACGAAATAGATATATAAGATAAAATAAGTACAGTAACATGAACTATTAGAGGATACGCTACAGATTCTATTGGGGATATCTCTAAATCATATATTGGCCTAATTAAGGTGAGTATGTGGTCTATGAATAATCTACGTCTAGATTATCAATTTTATCTTCATTTTTGAGAACATTCATCTACCACTCTACTCTGGAAGATGAGACCCTTCTTCCTTAGAGTAATCGAATTTAACTTGATGTCAATTGGAAGTGGAGGAACCTACACTTCTTCATTCAAAAAAATTTATTCTAAAAAAATAACAAGATATATCACCTTTATCCACACACTTGAGAAACCTTGGGTGATATATACATGATTACCTAACATAACTCTACATTCCACACAGATAGAATAAATGAGGTCTACTTCCCACTAGTGTTGTTGAGGTTAATTGATATGGATGTTTAGATGTACTTTAAACACCCAACATAAAATTAACTCATTTCATTTTATTGTCAAAGAAACCCCCTTCATTTCCATTTGTAATATAAAAAGAAATTAAAACTATAATATAGAATCTCACATGACATATCTCTTCTAATTGTGTATTATCAACCACCACAAAATATGTCAATGGTTTAAATTGAAAAAATTTGGATTAAATTTCCAAGAAGGGAAACATTTTAAATTTTTAGTCCTTAAAAGTTACATTTTATACCATTTATTTGGAAAAATGAATAATCATATTGAACTACCTAATATATTACATCCTTTTATTTTTTTCATACTAGAGATCCATAAGCTCCCTTGACTTTTCTGATTCTATCAAATGAAGGAAAAAATGTTGAGTGAATATAACTTTGAAATCCTTCCAAACTTGTTTCTATTGTATATTTACTTGAATGATAGAATCCCAAAACATTCAGCAAGTTCCCATTAGAATAAAATTTTCACACTTTACATTTGATGTTTTTGGAGTTTCATGTAATTTAAAATTTCATTAAATTTTTTCCATCAAGTCCATAGCTTCTTTTAGATCATTATTTCCTCAAAAAAAAGAGGACTATAGTGAATTAACTATTCATATCAATCCATAGCTTGGGTTAGACCATAATTGGATTTATATTTCATGTATATGAGATTTTGGGATACTATATCTATAAGACATTGATAGACAATAGGATTATCCTATTGAATTTTATCCATATTTCCCTCTAGAAATTTGGTAGGGACTCTTTTTGGGTGGCATATTTCTAAATAAAATCCAACAAGAAATAGAAAATTCATAAAACCATTTTAATCAACTTGAAATCATATGAAAAAATAAATTTTAAATCACAACTATATTATAGTAAATTTAATTTTTAAAAATATCATATAATAAAAAAATGAAATTAGGATAACATGTCTTTCATGTAACATGGCCTAATCGTATGGTTTAACAAACATTGTGATACCCATAAACACCCTAGTATAGAATTTATATTTGGATGAATGGTTAGGATTAACGATTCATCAAACTATGTTCTAACCATGAAAATTTCCTTATAACCTTCCAAAATAGGTTGTATAGTGCTCGCATGGTCCACATCCTATGTATATCAACCATGAACCTCTAAAATAACTTAAAATTTCTATTTTTCAGGAAACATTTTCAAAAATGTATAATAAATTATAACTAAAACAATAAAATAGGAATTCCCAACAACCCATGGAATCTTGAGTCAAATTATGTAAATTTTTGGCTTCATATTCTCCCATAACAGACATCTTTAGGTGAAATGGTCATATCTTTTTCTACCTTGAAACACCAAATTTCATAAAATAAAACCGGGATATGGTGCCATTTTATTATCAAATAAATTATTATTCCATATCTTGGTAACATTTTCGGCCATTCATAAGACTTCAATATCATTCTTGATCACCGTAGGTTAGAAACTAGTATCGGGACCTCAAGAGTTTTTCAATTTGGAATGATTTCACGCATTCCAATATAGATTTAAATAAAATATTTCAAATGAAAACCCAAAAGACCATCCCATAGATTGGTGGAACACCCAAACATAAAAAATAATTTGAAAATAAACATAAATCCAAACATTGTGTAATGTAAAGTGAAAAAACAGAACACCAAAACCCATGGTAAAATTATAATAAATAGAAAGCATAATCAATATAATTCTTGATATTTTAACAAATATATACAAAAACAAGATAGAGACAAAATATAGAATAGAATATATGGGAATTCAATGATTAAAAATCTAATAAACAACAATAATGTTACAAAATTGATAAATATCCACTACCGATCATTTTATGATAAAATATTCTTTGAATATTTAATTGAATAGAATAATTAATAATGAATGGTTTACCTCTCACTATTTATCTAACCCATCCATAGAAGTTTGATGTGGATCATTGAGAAGCATCAAAAAGACTCATTTATCCTAGGTTTTACTTAGGTTACATGAATACTTTTATTGTCAAGGAGAATATGTAACTCCCCGAGGTCATAATAAATGATAAACTTTAAAAACATTCAGTGTGTTCTTTAGATTGTACTACACGCAACATGGAAAGTAATTGTAACCAATATATATTTTGATAAAATATGATTATTTCCATTAAAACTTCAACACTAAATTAGTTAAAATTAATAAGAGTAACTTCTTTGTGAAATATATGTCTGAAAAATGAAAAATCTACTTTAATATGAATGAAATTCAATAAGTTTAGCAAAAACGACTAATGATAACATTTCTAGTATAGAAAAGTATTTTTCTAGAAATTTTTTTATGTGATATGAATTTATATTTAATGAAATATACTATTAATGATGATTATTTATTTTTTATATTAACAATTGGTTGACACCAATTTAGTTGGTATATGATATTAGATAAGAATAATAATAGTTAATATTAAAAAAAAATCATTTCCAATAAAAACTATTTTTCAGTATATTTTATATTTATATTCCAAAAATGAATTAATATATGTTATAATTATAATTTTATAAAATTAACATCATTTATTTATTTAAAATGACAGTATAATATTAAAATTAATTTTTATGATTTCTCTGAAATAAGTTTTTGGGTAAATAGCGAAAAATACTAATTTTTCTAAAAACATTCTCATTCAGGAAACTATAATAATTAAAAAAAGAATTAAATGTTTTTGAAATATTTTTATATAAAAAATATATTTATGTTTAAAATAAATATTTTAAAATTTCTAGCTTTTTATTAAACCCATGTGTAGTTTTTTTTGACATATATGTAATATTTTAATTTAAAAAAAATTATTTTCTTATATTAAAAATTACATTAAATCCCTTATATAAATAAAATCTATATAAATAGATTCAATATCTTAAATAAAATTAATCATATTATGTAATAAGTTAAATTAAAATTCTGGTAACAACATTATGATTACTAATATTATAGTAAATGGCCATGAGAATGGTAAAATTGTTGTTTTCAAAAATTTGATTTATTAATAATGTGTAATTTTTATCTAATCAATTAAATTAATATTTTTTGGAAAAAAACTCAAATATTTTGATTAAACCCATATACAATTATATTAATATATCGTAAAATTGTAACAAAATATAAATAAGATTAATAACACATAATGTCTAAGACACCATTTTTCTACAAAATATTTTTTTATACATAAAATGTTTTAATTTAAAAGTTTATTTTTTTCTTAATTGGACACACAATTAGATTAAATAGAGATTAAATTTATGTTCAAAACAAGCAAATTTTCAATGTTGGTTTATGTATAATCCTAAACCTAACCATTTTCAAATAGATAGCTAAGGTTCCACTAAGATTAATTGATGCCCCCAAGACACCAAAAACATATAATAAATTCCAAGGGAATACCTAAAAATTAAGGGATTATTTTCCCCTTATAAGATAATAAAATATATAATTAAATCTATACATAAACAATTAAGCTATATGATTCATGAGTATAAAAAGTAAAACCCAATGGAATACTTACTAAAAAACAAGATCAAAGTAGAAGTGGAACAAAACCAAAAGAATAAGATAATAAAATAATGCATGACTCAACACTAAGGTGGAACATCTCAGACACTAAGTACATGACAACCGTAAAACCTATGACTCCTTATAGATTCATCAAGAAGTACCAATAGATAAATATGAATCCTTATCCTTTTATGTGTCATGGAAAATAGCATTTACATATGAACCATTGTGAATATGAAACTGTTGAGTAAGAATACCAAGTAATAAATCCAGTAAAATATTCCCACACATATCACTAAAACCAAAAACATGTTGTATCACATTTTATATAAAATAATACATGACTATCTAAAATCAAGTTACCATTATAAATACTATTAAAGCAAAACAATTTAACTAAACCACCTTGTTAATTATTTCATTCTATTTGGCATACTCATCCCATATTAATCCATCACCCACACATGCATGATGATTAAATATTTTATACTAATGATTTCTTTATTTTCATTCACAATGTCTTAAAAATGTGATAAATCCCCAAGTGCCTCATCTCTAGTATATAGAATCATGCACGTACCAGTACTTCCTCCTACAATGCAATATGAAAACACACCGCTATATATGCCTAGACCATATTACATAATTATTTTCATAAAAACCAAACCATTACTTATTTTTCAAAAAAAATACATTTAAACTCTAATTTCATTCTAAACCCAATAAAAAGGGTTTCTATAAGGATCAACATTATTTATATGAATCACAGTCCATTTTTACAACAATTAGTACATAATATATAAAGCTAAGGAATCCATGATTTTAAAACTAATATTAGGCTTGGATTTTATTGAAAATCCTAAAAATATAGTTTAGAAATATAAGCCTTATAATTCAATAAATAAAGGATTTATTGAGAGTCCATCTATAATAATTCAATCACACCACAATATAGGATAGATAAATTGACTGCAACACCGACAATCAGCCTCCACAAAAGTTCTACAATTAACCAACATGAATTCATCTGAGGATCATGATAAAATTATAGTTCTAAAATAATATTAAAAAGGAGGAATTTAAAGGTTATAATTAGTGGTTTCTGGTAAAAAGGAATTAAAACTCCTCCTAAGATGATCTCATATGGATCCATAACTCCTCCTCTAAAAAATGGTGCTTCAAAATAATGTTTCAAGATGACTTTGAACATCACCACGGCTTAGTGGAATCCACCAAAGAATAGTGACTTCGATACTATGACATCCTAGAGGTGTGATGTAGCCAACTATTAGGACAATTTTTTTAAAAAAAATAGGTTGTTTTAGGCTCACCAGGCCTTAGACCATGACATGGTGAGGCCTATCTAGCTATATTTCATTGTGAACCTTCTAGGGCCCCATGACCCCAACCACATCTAGATGTCAGCCATTTTTCTCTCCCTATGTTTCATAGGGACACACCCATCACATAATTACAAACACCATAGCATGTTGTTTCCCATGGTAGCCCCATAATTTTCTAACCACTCCAAAAATCTTTGATCAACTCACCAAGTCTCCTTAAATCCAAAAAACAAACACAAATACATAAAAAACATGAGAAAAAGTAACATACATCAAAATGAGGCTGTTACATTCTCCTCACCATTAAGATTTTCATATTTAAAATTTGGATACTTGTGTTAATTTAGAAGATCTCGAGCCAATATTCCAGAATAAAGTCTTCTAAATCCCATGTATCTTCTTGAAATTGATCATGATACCCTAAAAATTGTTCAATATTATAATCATTCCATGTAACAATTTTTTTTTTATTTCCAAAAATATATATCAATACATAAAACAATGTAACATCTGTATAAATATTAACATGGACCCACAAAATCCCATCGGTGGGATTAGGACGATACTTCTTAAATTGAGATATATGAAATAAATTTTCATCGTATCTGAAATACTACAGTAAATCTAATTGTTAATCAATACCACCAATCTTTTTTAATATTTAAAAAGTGTCAATGAAATGAGGAGGAAATTTACCTTTCTTACCCAAACATTCATTTTCTATCATTTGAGATAATTTTAGGAACACATGATCTCTCACATAAAATAATAGTGGTTAATGAATATGATCTAAAAAAGATTTTGGTTGGCTCTGAGTAGTCTCCAATATTTTCTATATCATTTAAATTTTATAAGTCATCTCCTTAACATTACTAGGTCCCAATAGTAAATTTTATCTAAACTCGTCCCAATAATGTAGAGCCAAAAAGGATAATCGTAAAAGGTTTCAAAAGGATCCATATGTATCAATTCCTAATAGTTGTTATCATATGAGAACTTTACTCATGGTATATGATATTTCTATGAGCCTCTGAAATCCGTAACGAAACACTGGATCATGTATTATAACATTTGGATTGTCTGTTATGATTTACCATCCATTTTTTGGATGATAATCAATGCTAATTGTAAACTAGATACCCAAATATTATTTTAAATATCACCAAATATGATATTTAAAATAAGGATCCCAGTCATCGGTGATCAAAAATAATATTCCATATAATATTATGAATTTTTATATGTAGTGTTTTTCCATTATTCCAATGTATTGGATTCAAGAATAGGAAATAAAAAAGTCTAAATTTTTAAGTTGATCCACAATAACATATATGAAATCGTGTTTCAAAACTATTCTTTGTTGAATTGTGAAAAATCCATTGTTATGTGTTCTTATTTTCATATAAGGATAGGTAAATATTGCAACATATCAGTTGGTTTTTCATTCTCAACCTTGAACTTTTGAAAAGTGTGGAATCTTAATTCACACTATTTTATATACATTTACATACCATCCCACCATAAATGAGTTCTACATGCCTTATACATCATCTAAATTCTATTATGAACAACCTATTTTGGGTGGTGGAACATAGAAATTCATTTTTCTTAGGAAGACCTCAAAATAACTATCCAATGTCAAAAAAGAAAAAAATACATATTTTTTAATATACAAATGGTCTCCCCATTATTATGTTTTGAAATAGAGGTTAGGAAATCAGGATTTATTCTTTGAGAATTACTAACTAGTTAAACAAGTTCAAGATTAAGATTCATCATAAAGAAAGCCTTGATTTTGTTTTTCTTAATGAAATCCAAATTCATTTCAGCAATCATATCCATAAGTTGGAATTAATATTTAATTTATATGGAAAATTTATTATTTGAATTCTAGATTAAAAAATTATCCATATAATTCAACTTTCTTTGTATACAAACGAGGTATAATTTTAACATCTACAAATATTTCATCCATCATCTTTGTCTTGGGTTTGTATCCCTGTATGAAAATATTTATTTTAAACTTTTATGATTTTTTTACAGAGTAATCATCTCTCAAAAGAGACAATGACACTATGTTTTCAAAAAATATACTATAGAATCTATTTCAAAATCATGGTTCATATAATTCTTTTTATTAATTTTCAACTATTTTGATCCATAATCTACCACATTTTCTCTTTGCAGTAGAATGGAACTGATTCCAAATCTTGATGAAAAAAATAGATTGAATAACATTTCCTATGTTCTATAAAAAGAAGAATTGGGGCAGAAGTTATCCATGCTTTAGAATACCATTATTATTTATGCCTTTTATCACTACAATGGAATTAATCTCCCTTTACCATGATTAATTTCAATGGTGATGTGAGTCATGATAAATCCCAGAAAAATAGAGGATTGTAACATGATAATCCCAAAAAAATGTATATATCAATGATGATCTATGGTAGTTTACTAGACAACAAATTTTATATTTTAAGGATCTAGTGATACAATATTCTTATAAATCATATATCCATGGAAGTAAACTTGTTGAATTAGAAATCAAGTATATTGATTTTTTCATATAACTAGTGATCCTGCAAAATTCTAAATACTATATCTAAATGTACTTCATGTTCTTTTTTATTTCTACAAAACACCAGAATGTCATCTAATAATATCTTAATGAAAGAGTCTAGGTACTAATGATGACCAGGATTTATCAATTCCCTAAAAACCTATATGGCCAAAGTTTAAGATTGAATACTCATAATGATTGGAATAACTCCTAGAACCTATATTCATTATATTCTCATTCAAACCTGGAGTTGGTGATACCGTGAGAATAGATCAATTTCAGAGAACTATTGGTCTCGCCTAAATAGATCAAAAAGGTCAAAAATATAATATTTTGGATATATATTCATTATTGTAACCTGATTCAGCTTATTATTATCAACACAGCGTTGTAATGACCTATCTACCTTCTTGAAATAAAATAACTACAACAACTCAAGGTAAGATACTCGTCATTCCCATGCTTTTTAAATCATTCTATTAGATCTTAAACTCTATAAATTATATTAGATACATTCTCTATGATACATGTGAATAAAGGATTTTCTCATGAAATGAGATCAATAAAAAATTCCACTTCCCTTTAAGGTATAAAATCAGTGAAATATTCTAGAAACAAGTTGAGATATTGATCCATGAGGGTAAGAAAATTTCTACTCTCAATTATTTAATTAGCCCCCAAAGTGGAATATTTTAATCAATAAAAAATAGTTCTTGATCATTGGAGTTAAATTTCCATCTCTTTCAATGTTCACGTCATAATATTATTTAAAGAGATGAACCATCCCATTAAAAGATGAAAACATTGCTCATTATGCATAAAAATTAATATCGTCCTTGAAATCAACTAACTAATTGATTTTCATGATCTATTAGAATACATTAATGTTCAAAACAGAAAATTCCCTATTGAATTAGATACCATTAATTATTATAGAATAATATGAAAATTTCAATCCCCTAAACTTTCACTAATCGAGAGGTTTTTGGATACTCATAATGTGTGGGGTTATCGTGATAAGAAACCACATATAATCAATTATAGGTGAATCAATTATAGTATGTGATGAACGAGTACCAATTATAACTTTAATTAAAATTAAAATAATTATAATAGTACATCGTATTGTTAAAAGACCAAATTGGTTTTCTGTGATCATCTTCTTAGCACCACAAAGCTGCTTACTCACTCTTCTTTGTTCCTTGCTTCTATGTTGTGGTTGCATTGTATAAGGAGTCGAGGTGTTCTTATAATCACCCATTTTTTCTCAGGTTTGAGTATGATAACATCTCTAACATTTTCCTCTAGTTGAATAATTATATTTTTTAGGGAAAGATATGTATTTATAGCAATTGAATTTTTAGTGCTAAGTTAATAGTAATGGATATGTCCCATATAACTATTATTTGGAATTATTTATATGGTGTTGTATAATATAACTTGAGACGATCATGTTAACCACATTTGAAACAACAAGGTATATAACTAGGTCTGGGAGGAAAGTTAAATGGCCTAGTGGTTTGATTATGTGATGTTTTACTACCTTATAAGTAGGTTTCCAACTTCTGATTCATTCCATCATTAGATTTTCCACCTCTTCCCATTTAGAGAAACATAATCCATCCCATATGAATCTCATTAACATCCCTTTATACCATAATTTATCCATTATCCATCTCTTAATAATCATTATTACAAAACATATTTATCTTAAAATGAATTTCTAGTCACATTATAGACTTAAAGATGCCTGCCTTCAAGGGAACCCTAGCAGCTACTTCAGGGGAAAAACAAACTAATTTCAAATACTTATATCCACACTACTTTAAAAATATATTTAAATCATTAATCATAAAGATATATTTTATTCTAGATATACTAAAGGTTTTAGGATAGCATAGTTTTTTGAATAATTATTTAAATATTTCCCATGTAAGGCTTTAGTGGATTTTATCTAGGATAGATAAATCCCACAAATGGTGTGTAAAATCCCTTAAGATTTGTAGCACTAACTAAACATTTAGATAAGTCCATGTTCCGAAGAAATAAAAAATTGGATCAATTATATTAATCCATTCTCCTTCTTCTTTTTGGTTCTCAATCCCCTTTAATGAATAGAGGATATATTTTTTTAAATTCCATTGAATGATCAATTTTCTTTAGTTGTTTATTTTTATTTCCCTTATCAGTAGCATGAAAAGAATTAAAAAACTCTATGGATGTCATGAACCAAGACCAGATTCCCTTTAATCCTACATTTGGCCTAGTACAAAACATGGACCGAAGGGAATTAGAGATCCCCATGGGATAGAAACTAGTTCAAGGAATTAAATGAATCACAAGGTGAATGATTTTTTCCAAAAGAAAACCAGGATAAAATAAAATAATCTGAATAAGAAAAAGAAACAACTGTCACTGAATATTGAAAAATATATTTACTGATGCAAATACAGTAAATTTTAAGTGATAAAAAAATGAAACAAAACAAAATAAAACCAAACTGTCACCAACACGATCTCAATGTGACCTCATGGTCATCTCCATCCACAAAATAAACTAGCCACATAGCTAATGATCTATAAAGATGATCACATGAACAAGAAAACCAGAACCTGAAATATAAATTGGGTGTACTGACACTGAATGCTACAAGTTGGGTGTGATCTTAAATAGCTTAGTATGAAACCATCACATAATCCATAAATACCCTTTCCTAAAATAGTCCATAGACACTAGTTTGTAAATAATTTAAAAATAGTCTTATAAATGTTTTAAATAACTAAATAAATCATTCCAAACATTCTATTTTTAAAATAACCAATGCAGTATTCTTTTTTAAAACAAATTTCACTTTCTAAAACTTAGTTTCAAAACTGAAACCCAAGTGAAATCCACACCATGTAATAAAAAGGGGGTTGTGAAGAAAGTAAGGGTAACCAAAAAAGCAGGTAGAAACTAATAAGGGTAATATCTAACGTGAAATATAAATAAATAGATTATACAGATATGTAATCATGGGTGTTCCTAAACATCCATAGAAAAATCCATGGACGTACTCAGATTGGACTCACCTACTAGCATATGGTGCAGCTCCATAGTCAATAACTAATTAGTTTTTATAACTTTGTATCTATTGGAACATCCCACCAATCCCTATGAAGTCAAGGGGTTACTAACCCCTCTATTTGAGGTCGATAAGAAACTGTCACTTGACCCTACAAAAGATTCCTAGGAAACCCATGATAGTAATTTTATAGTTGGTGTCCTATAACCAACTGTTTGTTCTTTGATTACATAGATATTTGATGTATTAAATATTAATTTAATAATCTTATTACATATTTTCCGTTATTCTCCATGAATTTAATTTAACAATTTTCTAGATTATTTGTCGCGTTGATTAGGTCATAGTAGTTCCCCAAATATGATGAGAGCATTCATATTCTATGACAATATTCTTAATATAGATCTACTGTTGGATAAAATACTATGCTGAGACTCATAGTATATACACTGTTAGGTGTGACTATTCATAAAGAACATGAGGCTTCTTCACATAAAATTCTCACTTGATAATCTCCAAGACTGAATATTATGAGAACCGACCTACCAACAGGAGTTATTTATGATTTTGTTTAATTGGATACTCATATTTACTAACATGTGTAATGGTCCTTAGACATTTTTATTTTCGTTAATTCATTTCATTCCTAGCACTTTTAGATTTGCTGAGAAAAACCGCCACGCCATATGTTGGTGGGAAACAGGTTATGTTGGGTGTGTCTTGAATGAAATGTTATTAATGGATAAGTTAAGGAAGGATTTTCCCTTCAATCTTTATGGGAGGTGTTATCCTTGGCCCTTTGATTGAAATAGAACCCTCACCCTAAATTTCCAGGCCATGGTGTAACTACAAGTTTATTTCAGATAGTCAAAGAATGATGCCTCGAGAATATAGGATGATGAAACCATCATGGAACGTACATTTTTTGATATTTTGAGAATGGGATTTTATTATATAGTGAGTTTTTGAATTTTGTTTTCATCATTTCGATGTTATTTATCTTAGGTTCCTTGACCCGTTTCTTGATAAAAATCATGTACTCTAGGCAAGATCATCTAATGTCAAAGAGAAAAAATCCTAGAGGGTCACAAACTCAGTGATTCTTTTGGGTTTAATTAAATTCTATTTGAATTTTACTAATTGAATAAATATTATTCTCAATACTAAGGAATAATTTTATTCATGTTATGTTGATCGTATAAACAAAATAAATATTTATTCAATGGATTGTGTATAAAATATATTTATTTATTTTATTGAATATTTAATAAATATTTTTTTAATATTTTTTTATTAAAATATTTATTTAAGGGAATAAAATATGTATTCTTTTGTTCAATAAATGTGATAAGAGTTTGAATGTACAAAGACCATATATGTAGATAATTAATTATTTACAAGTTTGTAAATATTATTTATCCATTTTTTACAAGTTGGATCACCACAAAATAATATTATTATTATTATTATTATTATTTGGTCTCGTATTTAATTAATTGTTATAATTTAATTTAATTTCTTTCATGAAATTAAATTTTGTAACTAAAATCCCGGCCCTATAAATGGATAGTTATGTCCATAGTGTAAAACATTCAAAACCAGCTCTGGTTTTGGGAATAGAGAATTGTTGTGAACAACAAATTCCCTCTCAAATCATCTTCTTATCTCCCTCTCAAGAAATAGAATCCCAACAGTTAATTTCTTCAAGACCAAATAATGAGAAATCTAAAACCAATAATGTATGAAATTTGATTCACTGTTCTGGCACCCAGAGAATCAGTGACATTTCTTGGAGATCATTGGAGCATGTGTGGATCACAGCTAGAGAGATTATACACTTGTATCCTCATAATTACAATAAAGGAAATCCAAAAATAACTTCTTAGATGATCAACAATCAAATATTATGAATGTTTCTAATCCTACACATTTATTTCTTTATTTATCAAATAATATTTTTATAATTTAAACGTTCAAGATCCTTGCTCTAGGCTTCAAGAAACTATTATTAAAATAAATGTTAAAATACTACCCTCTATAGCAACACTTCTTCTGCACCAAGAACCAACAAGTAATAGCGATACATGGGGGAAAAAGAGGCCCTCTCACGTGTGTCCCACCTCACCATCCACCACCACACTTTCATACCCCAACCACCAAAACTACCCAAAATATAACCCATGACTCATAAAATACTCCAAAGGCGTTCCCATCCCACAATAAGCCATACACAAGGTGTTAATCAGGACTTCACATCGTCGGAGATTTAGAACACTTTTCTAAGCATTATAAAATACTAATTGCACCTTCACATTATACGAGTTTTAAAATAAAACTTCTAATATATATTAAGTTCCAAAAAGGCCACTACACCAATCATTTTCCAAAAAAAACTCTAGAATCAAACAAGTCTCAACCAACCATTATAAAAACACATATGAAAAACCAACTAATGATAAAAGGCTTTACTTCCATTTTTACACACACACCAAATCCATTTGGAAATACACTTTTCACCACTTCCGTAATTTATGAAATCATTTAAAAATACTATAAGAATGAATGATGTTCAAACAACACATTTCTATGGGAATAGACCCATTCATATTCACATTCAAATTAAAACCCCTTTTTTAACATGCTTCACAATAATTTCACAATTCAAATACACATCTATAAAAGAAAAAATAGAATCAGACTTTCAACAAAACCATTTTTTTCTAAAATCCCACTTTCAACACATGCTCATGTTAATTCAATATAAATACTTATTTTCAAAAAAATGTAAATTATTTTTTAACTATTCAATAACCAAATGTGAGATTCATGGCATAAAAATAACCAATTCAAACATAAAATTCAAAATTCTCAATCAAATAGTTATATCATAACATAAACAATGTTAAACACCACTTAAAACACACAATTTCAATTTAAAGGAACAATTGACATTTTAATAAACTCTTTGTGTACATAAGTATATAACATAGTTAAATAAATCCCTTGAAACCCAATTCCACTATTTTTTTCCAACACTAAAACATCATACCAATTCAAAAATACATAACAAAAGAATGTGAACCCCATTTATATATTATTTTAAAAACCACAAGAATGAAATAGAATGAGTCAGAAAGTAAATAGAATGAAATACCTACCTCAAAGACATTAGAACGTAAAAAGACATTAGGATAAGGATGATCCAAGCCTGAGACACAAACATCATACCCTAATATACAAGAAATTAAATAATACACAAACCCTAACCAATAGGGTTTCGACATGATGGAGACCCATCAATAGAAACCAATAATCCAAGTGGTGGAAGATATAAGAGGGGGAAATGGGTGAAAACTCTAAGAAAATGACCTCAGAAACGTGGAGGAGAATACATAGTGGGAGGAGAACCAAAGATAATGGGTGTTTGAGACCACTTCATGTGCCCAAAAATACCAAGTGGGAGGGGGAATGATTTAGGTAAAAATGGAATAAGGTAGAGTAGAAATTTAAATATTTAAATATATTTGGTAGCTTCCATAGTTGGGCCGCTTGGTTTCCCAAACTGTTTAAAAATAATGAGGTCACCATAATCCAAATGGATAAAACCTCATAAATGATTTCCACATGGTTTCCCAAACTATGCAATACCCATGTGCCTTACCCCTGGACCAAAAAGAAGACAAACAATTTCCCTTAACTGTGTGCTACACATGCGCCCCTTACATCTAATCCCAAAAGTTTTATTTTTCAATAGAAACTCAAAAATTAAAATTGTGTCTCAACCTGAACCTAAAAAATCAATTCAAGACCAAGATAATAATAAAAATTAAAGAAATAAAAATGTTGTGTGTGAAAATTCTCCCCACGACAAACACTTTCTATCACTAGAAAGTAACCCATCCAGAAGATAAACAAAACACAATCCTATGACGGACGAAAATAAAGGAAACCATAAACCTATAAGTGACCCATAACATCAAAATTCACAGTTGACCGATTCTAAATAAAACCACATCAAGAAAAAACGGGAGAACATGAGAGGGTTCTCCCCACTATAAGAACTAAACTAACACCACCAACATGAAAACTCAAACATCCAAACATCGAGGTAAATAGTTCGAGAAGGAGGTAACTCTCAATAATAAATAGAAACCATACACCAAAACCAAACCCCCAACATATGGGGAAACCAGTGGAATGAACCAAAACCAAACAAAAATCTCAAATACAATCTAAAATCAACGACTTTCGAAAGAACGAACATCTCCAAAAAAAGTGCTTTAAAAAATAAGAAACTAATTCAAAATAGGATAACCATTTAAATACACACACTCAAGTAAATATAGCCACTCAGTTTTTTAAATAAAAATTAAATCATACTCTTATAAAAGAAAGACAAACTTAAAAAAAGTAACAAAACTAAAACATTGAAACTTTGAACTTCTCTACCCCAACAAAGGTGAAAAAAATTGGGAAAAAGATCTCCACACTCTCAATGATTCCCTAAATATGCATGAGTTTCCCTCTGAGGCCTATGGATAATTCTCTAATGACTGAAGCATCCAATGCATCACATTTATGTGAAAACATCCACTAACCAAAACATCTTCCTCGGGAAATGCTTCCTAAAAAGGTTCTCAAAATGACCCAAATAACCACAACTATGACAAGTATTTGGAGAATTGCAGGAAGATTGTTTGAGTACCCAACTAGACCACACTAAAAAACACCCAAGTGAATGATATGTAAAACAAGAATCTGAAACAAGCGAATGATAGTCCACAATATTAGGTTCCTATGGCATACCATTTTCACCGGATGGGGAACCTTCATTTGCAAAAAGAGATATCAGATTTCCATCTTCTTGCACTCTAAAAACAAACTAGGCTAAGAACGCTTTATCCACCAACTTCTTGAAATGGAGATCCATAGAGTAGAGGTCTTACTCAGTGATCTCAGGATGAAGACCCCCAATAAAAATAGATTCCTTCAAAAAATCATGTAATGATACTTCTGGAGAAAAGGAAACTAGCTCCTTAAAGTTGTCAATATAGTCCTTCACTTCCTGCTAGCCTTGTTGAATACTCTTGAGTTCTTACACTTTCTTCATATTCACCTCCTCATTTATAAACCAACAGAAAAAGCAAACTTGAACACTTCCCACATAATCCCAACCTGCACTGATGATGGTGCAATCACCTTCCACTAGTCCAATGATGGACCCCCAAACAAACCCAGAATAGCACGCACTATCACACAATTTGGAGTTACCAACAATTTGAATACATTCTCAACCTCATCAATAAATTCCAAAACATCTAATAGACCCCTATTATCACAGAATATGGGCAACCAATGATATGAACTAGAAACTAGGCAAGACCCACTAAAAATTTTTGGGACCTCTCTGGGTGTCATATTCTGAATTGAAAAAAACACCGAACCAAAATCAACATCAAGAAAAAACAATATTGGAAATAACCTATTAAGGAAAATTAATAGGATCAAAAGATAAATACATACAAGAACAACCAAAAATCAACATCCTAAAAACCCAAAAATTTCATTTAAATTTTAAAACATCTTTATTTCAAGGACACTTTTCACAAAAACCCCTCTTATTAAAGAAAAACCTATTTCCAAAATCATTTTTGGAAAAACCAAGTCAAACGTTTGATTTCAAAAACTACCCCACGACATCCTATGAACCACCGCAAATGGGTTCATCCCACTTCTGATTATAACATCCTTGCACACAATCCAACAAACACATCCCATACATACCCACACATATGAAGATGTTTATAAGGAATACCAACATCTAAACATTCCATTCACCATCAAACCCCATAATTCACCAAATTTTTCAATCCAAAATAGTTTCCATTAAAACACATTATTTCAAATTCTAAACCCACTTAAAATAAATTTTTTAATTTTCAAACACCACATTCATTTTAAAATACAAAACACATCAACCAATACTGAAACAAAATATAACTCACATCAAACTACCATAATGAAGACCCAGTGTTCAAGTATAACATAGTAACATGGTTTGTGGGTCTGGCCCAAAGTAATCACTAAATACTAAGAGGACCTTGAACCATGAACTTGGACTCCACATGGTTCATTACTCCATGTGACATCAAAACAAGACACTGACTCACTTTCATTGTCATTCCTCAAACAAAAACAAGAAAAAAGACTCAAATCCAGGACAACCCCTAGAAACTCGAGGATCAGAATGAGTAAAGGTTCCTAAAATCCTTCCCATACCTACCTATTGAGTCCTGACATTCTTAGCCTCCATGATACATCACACCGAAAATAACAAGAGCCTTCTCTAATTCCATTTTTTCATGAACCGAATAGAGATGCAATTCAAATAGACATCTAACCATGTCTGAAACATGGCCTGAAGGGCATTCCCAATCCCCACAATCTAGAAGATATTGTTGGACATAGAATAATCACAATGGGAATATTTTTTCTCAAATAAAACCATTGTAAAATAAAATATTCTAAGAAAGTAGAATAATGAACAATAACTGAATATCCATAAATATACTAACTGATTCTAATAAAAAAACAACTAAGAGAATCAAAAAATAAACTAAAACCAAACATGAACCAACACAATCTTTATGTGACCTTAGGGTCACCACTGTCCAAAAAACTAACAATCCACAAGGCTGACCTTATCTAAAGTGAATCACACAAACCATAAAACCTAAACATGTAAAATAGCTTTGGTCTACCAAAAAATAATGTTATAAGTTGGGTGTGAGTTAAAATAGCTCAACAGTAATCCACCATAGAATCCATATATTTCCTTTCCAAAGAAAGTACATAAATAGTATTTTGAAAATCATTCATAAATAGTCTTTAAAATGTTTTAAAATTTTAAATAAATATTTCCAAAAAAATTATCATTAAAACAACCAAAGAAACATTCTTTTTCAAAATCAGTATCACATTCCATAACCCAGTTTCAAAACAAAAAACCCCAAGTGAAATCTATACCAAGTAAAAATTGGGGGTTGTCCAGAATGTAAAAGTAACCAAAAAAACATAGAAACTAACAAGGATAATATCAAAAATGCAGTAGAAAAAAATATTATACAGATAAAAACTCATGGTTGTTTTTAAGCATCCCAACATGGATCCCTAGACATACTCAGATAAGACTCACACTTCAGCATATGGTTAAACTCCATAGTCAATAACCAACTGGCCATTCTAACTTCCAATCCAAGGGAATATCCCACAAATCCCTATAAATTCAATGGGGTGACAAACAGTTTAATATGGGAAAACAAGAATTTGTTGCTCAAACCTCTAAAATATGCCCAGGAAACACATAGTAGTAATAAAGATACCCAACAGAAAGTGAGGCCCTCACACGAGAGGCTCACCTAACCTCCAACCACTGAACATAGCTACCCCAACCCTGACACCACCCACGTGATAACCCATGACTCAAGAAATCCTATATAGGTGTTCACATCTCACAATAAGTCATACAGAAGGTGCCAATATGTGTTATAGATCATTGGAGTTTGAAAACACTTTTCCAAACATTATAAAATAAATATTTGGGCCTTCACATTATACATGTTGTAAAATAAAACTCCCAATAAATCTTAAGTTCCAAATGGGAATCTACACCAATATTTTTTCGAAACATAACACAGCTCTCAAACTGGTCTCAACCAACCTTTAGAAAAACACATATGAAAAGAAACTAATGGTAAAATTCCCCTCTTCAAAGTTTAATAACACACCAAATCCAATTGAATATACACTTCACACCAGTAACATAATTTTAGAAATCATCTTAAAACACATCAAGAAGGACTCATGTTCAAAAAAAATGTTTCTATGGGCATAACCCATTTAAAATTAAAATTTATATCAACACCCCTTTTTAACATGATTTATAATACTTTCACCATTCAAAGACGCATTTATAAAGCACAAAAAATAATCTCACATCCAAACATATCCATTTTTTTGGGAATCCCACTATCAATACATGTACATGTCAATTCACTTTAAAGAAATCTTTTCAAATAATCATCACTTGTTTTTTTAAAATAATAATACAACAACATGTGGGAGTCATGCCATTAAAGTCCCCAATTCAAACATAAAATTACAAATTCACAATCTAATAATTATATTACAATATAACGAAGGTTAAAAACCTCTCAAAATGCAAAATTTCATTTTAAAAGAAAAAATTAACATTTTAAACAACAACTTGAGTGCATAAATATATAATATTGTTAAGGAATCCCCTTTAAAACCAATTCAACAATTTTTTATGACAAAAAAATTTTATACTGTGTCAAACAAACATATTATATGTATTTGAAAAACCTTTTATATTTTATTTAAAAATCAAAAAACACAAAATTGAATGATTTAGAAAAGAAATTCTTGAAAACACCTACCTCAACTACGTGAAAACACAATGATACTTTGGGAGAAGGAAGATCTAAGCTCGAGACACAATTCTCACACCCTAACATCCAAGAAATTGATTGATTCACCAACCTTAACCAGCAGGGTTCATCGAAGAGGGTGACCCTTTCAAGAGAACCCAAGAATCCAAGAGGGGGAAAAGGTAAAATGTGAAAATCGAACAAATCCCTACTAAAATAACCATATATCTTTATAGGACCATTCATCGAGGGTGGAGAACCCAAGAGAAGGGGGGGGGGGGTTTGGGACCCCATCGTGTGACAAAAACAACCAAGAGGGAGGGGTCTCGATTTAGTGTAAAACGAAAGGATATAAGAATAGGAATTTCAAGATTTAAAATTTCTAGAAATCTCGCATGGTTTAGTCACGCATTTTTTAAAACCATTTGAAAATATTATAGTTTCTTATTTCCAAATAGAAAGAACATCATCCTTAGTTTCTTCACGGTTTCCCAAATAGTTTACAACCAATATGTCTTACCCCTAGACCACAAAACAAGCCACATAGTTACCTAGGATAAGTTTCATGGTTTCCCTTAACAAAGCAGAACTTGTTCCCCCTTTGATTCCAAGACCAAAACGTCCATTTTTCAATAGAAACACGAAATTAAAATCATGGATCACACCAAATCTCAACCAAATGATTCAAGACCAAGAGTAGAATAAAAATAAAATAATCTCAATGGTTAAGTTGTGACACTAAACACGTTTTTATTCTATATAAGGTTTAGTTGAAATCATGTTATCTACTTCTAACTCTAGTAGTTTTTAGGTCACCTAATTGGTTCAATTTCTCTATATAAATATCACAACTTTTTTATCACACACTTGAAACTGGAGGTTTAGAATATTAAAATTGATAAAAAATAAAAATAATTATATCCAATTTCCAAGAATCATCCAAATTACATCAGAAATAGATTCCTATAGGTAATTATCTCTACTAATTTATGATATTATACACTCATCATCCAAACCCATGATAGTGTGGTAACAACACACCAAGAATTTTTTATCACTTTATCCACCCATACCACCCTAGTAACTAGAAGTTCAATATAAATAGGTTATATATTTCCATTTATGATATAAATTTCATTTTCTTACATTATATATTCCCTTACTAGCTTTTTAATAAGTTGGATGGTCCAAATCTGATTCCATTTTTATTATAACAACCATAACCATTGGCTTTGAAAGAAAGAAGGTTCCAAAAACCTTAGTTGATATCCTTAACTAACTATTGAATGGAAGTATATGTAAAGGGGTTACCTAAACAATAGGGGATTATTTAACCCTTTTAAAATAATAAAACCTATCCAGAAAATATAAGTAATCAAACCAACTCTATGATTCATCTATATAAAAATTATAACTCAAAGTGACTATAAAAATATAACTAGATCGAAGTAGATATGGAAACAAAACCAAAACAAAAAGATAATAAAATAAAAAGTAACTAAACACTATGGTGGAACCACATTAAAAACCCAAGATATGATCACCTCTAAAGCTATATATCAATATATTTTTATAAATATTACCCCCTAGAAAAATATAAACCATTCCCTTTCATGTGTCAAAAAAACAGTGTTTAAAAACCACCAAATTACATATAAGGGGGTGAAAAAATATATGATGTAGGAAATACACCAAAATCATCTCACATTCACCAATACAAAAAGAAACATGTTAGATTATGGCTTACATAAAATATTCGGTGAGAATAACAGTTATGTTCACCAAAAGAAATACATATCAAGAAAAAGAGTTAAATTAAATCACATAGTTTATTATTTAATTCTACTTGGAATACCAATCCAATTTTTATCCCACAATAACACATTGATGTCGAATGATAGTTCCATAATCTTGAAAATTTTCTCTTATTTCACCAATTCATCAGAATTTGATAAATCCCTACATGCTTCCAGTATAGAATCAAGAACCATGTCCATACTAATAAGACCTCATACAATGAAATATGAACACATGATTCCATATTTTCCATGATCAAATTCCATAATTTTTTAGCAAATAAAACACTTTTATTAAGTTTAGAAAAAACATTGTAATGATAATTTCATTCTCAACCCATTAAAACAAGTCTTCAATAATGGTCAATAATATTTCCTTGAAAAAAATCCATTTTTCAAAAAAATAAGTACATAATATATAAAATCCAAGGAACCCAAGATTTTAAAACTAATCTTCATGATTGCTTTTATTGAAAATAAAAATTAATACAGTTTAGAATTATAAGTCTTAAAATTATTAAAATAATGGAGTTATAGAGAAAACCACCTACATCAAGTTAATTTCACCACAAAATGAGAGAGATATATATATATATATAGAAAATTACTACAAAATCATAAATTGGCCTCCCTAAAATCTGTAAAATCATCCAATAAGAATCCATATAACTCTAATAATAAAATTATATATCCAAAATAATCAAGAATAGGGGGAATTCAAAGGTTATAATATGTATTTTAGGCTCAAAATAGCTTTAAAAACTTATCAATATGATTGCATATTGATCAATAACTCCCCCCAAAAGGAACGGCCCATGAAATGGAAGTTGTAAAGACCCCAACCCTAGTAGACCATAGATAGTGGTTTATTTATATATTTGTACAAGATACAATTTATAACATACTAAAGGAATAAACAGTTTATTATTCTTGGTAAACTATACAAATACTTGATTCTCACATTACATTTAAAAACATAAATATAAAACATATTGAATGTAAAAATTATGTACTCTTGAACACATTAAAATATTCTTTCTTCATATCTTAGGAAAATTTAAAAAAATAAGGGTTTTCTCAGATTATGAGTAGTTTTTCATGCAGAAGAGTCTATCGTGATTACAGAAGGCAAAATAAATATTAAAAGGTAAATAAATTAAAACACATGACATTTAATAAATAACTTGATCATCAAATGAATTCGTATATATCAATGAAGTAATATCCAGGAAAATAATAAATGAATTATCAATAAATTAAATGAATAATATTTTAAATCATGATTTTAGACATCATGATATCTATACCATCAAGCCCTTGTGCTAAGATAGTTTAATTGAAGGGTTGGTATACACCAATAACATATTTAAATAATAATAGAAAATTGATTTTTCTCATGAACCTTGTTGATGCATCAAGGGGATATTAATAACTCGGCCCCACCTATCACCTCATATTGAATGCATTTATCAAATATTGAATAAAAAACTTGTTTTAAAAACAATATTCCTTATCAATAAATATTTGTATTGATAAAATAAGATGGATTTTTCAAATATTTCCCCCATGTTAATGAAATAATTTTTATAGTAAAACACTATATGTGAGAATTGTATATAGTATAGAAAATAATCATATCCTAAATATAAAGAATATAAATATTTAAGATAAAATCAATGTCCATGGGAAAATGATCATAAGAAAGTGATCATTTTAAGAAAAAGATAATGACTACAAAATTAATCACAAAATTGAATTTCCAATATTTCCTTGGTCAAACTAATCATAATCGTTCTAGATAAAGAATAGGTATTATATCATAACAATATATCCCTTGCAGATTATTTTTAAAATAAACTATTATTTTCATTGAATAATATAAATTCCATAAAAAGATAATCAAAAATATTCTTGTGGAAAATACCATTTTCATAGTGATCTACACTCTTAAAAACTAAATATTTCAATTTATTTGGAAAAATATTTCTTTGAAAATAATCATGTAAAGTTTTAATGTATGAATTGAAGAAATGGGTGGTCATGATGGCAGGAAAAATTCCATTCATGTTGAGTACAATAAAACAAATACTCCTTTCACATTTTAAGTAAAGGGTCAAAAAGTACCCTATTTAAAAAATGACAAGATTATTCCATTTAAACCGTTTTTTTAATTAAAACACGGCTGAATATTCCTTAAATAAAAATATTTATAATACTAAAAATATTTATTAGATTATTTTAAGGAATATTTTTACATGGAAGAAAAATATTCTAGGATAAATAGAAAACAAAGTTCATTTTCCATAAAAACATTCTTTCGTTCTCATGAATAGATAAAAGAGTAAAATAAATTTAAGATGAATAATTTTTAAAAATTACCATAGAAAAATAATTAATATTGGGTTAAATAAACAAAGATAAAATAATTCCCCCAAGATATAATTAAATATAAACAATCGCAGATAATAAAGATATTTTAATGTAATCTCGTACCACTTTAGTAAATTTGAATCACAACCCCAATAAAATAAATAACTTCAAAAGAAACCGAAAATACCATGAATATAATGATATTCATGATATAACATATCAATGTGGTAGTAAAAAAACATCATAAACGCAAAAAAGATTCATAATAGATAATATGTATCAATGTAGTTGAAATTGAGACAAAATCTATTACAAAGATCCTATCATTGAAGTGAGTATTAATCAATGAATTTATTATATGTACTAAATGAAAATCCTCATAAAAATTAGAAATATACAATAAAATAATTAAAATAAAATATGTATATAATATTATAATATCTAAGATAATGAAGAAGTAATATGAACCAAAAAAAATAAATTGATTTATGGAACACCTTACAAATAAGAAACTTTTATGTCAAATCCCCTATATGAAATAATATGAATTGAATAGTAAAATAACATTAATTATTACGGAATAAAAATATAACATTTAAAATTTATTTATATATATCATGTAAAATAAATTAGTGTATAACATTAAAATATACCTTAATGAAGGGAAATTGAGACAGAAACCCTTACCTTGTATCCAACATGTCGTGTATGTTCCTAATATTATTAAATAATAAACATTATTTGATTATTTACTTTATTAAAAAAATTAATTTTTATTATTCCTTTTATTTTCTTTTTTAGAATTTTATATTTAATTACTTAAGAAATTAATTTCAAATCATGCTTTTTGAAGATATTTAGTTTATATTTCTAAAATTACTTCACTATATTAACTATGGAAAAAGAGGTCCCTATTTCATCATATCAATAATAATAATCAGTAAATTAATTAAATTTTTATGAAAAAAATTAATTTTAAATTCAATCATTAAATATTCTTATGAAAAATGAACTATAGCGCAATCATGGAGATGGTCGGTCATACAATGGAATGTGTAATGCTTCCATTTTTCAAAAATAATGATAGAAAGAAGGTGAATGTTATTTTATCATTATAGAATTATAATTGTATCATAAATAACATATTATTACTTTAAATATACTTATATATATGTTTCATGTGATTTTGTGATCAAAAAAGTATCACATAGCTTTGTGGAGGTTGTAGTCCACTTGTACACATGAACAAAGTTACTATTTTTTAGTGAATGGAAAGGTGAGAAATTAAATGATATATTTTATTTTAATAATTATAAATAATTCATGAATATAACCTATATAAATTATATTCATTATTACAACCATTCATAATATGATGTCATGGAAAAAGAATTATATTGGTTCGTTGCGTAGTAGTCTGTCGTACGCATGAACAGCAAGTTTGTTTCCCATTTTGTGAATGAGAAGACAGATATAGGGTATTCCCTTAACATAATAGAATATAATTATAATAGATATATAAATTTCATTATATAATCATTTAATAATAATATTTTAATTATTTGGAAGAATAAATAAAACATAAATGATTGGTTAAGAACAATACCTCTACTTCAGACAACCTCTTTAGGTTTACACCAAAAGCCTTTCTATGAGGGTTTTACAATAATATATAGGACTCTAATAAATAGTGGTTTTAATGAGTTTTTTCTGAAAATATTGGCTAAACAAAATATTTATTGATGTCTTAGAGGAGAGGAGATGGTTTCTCTTTTATAAGTGATGGGAGGGGCACTTTCATAATTTCATAAAATATTATATTATAATAAGTTAATACTCAAATAAAATATATACTATCAAATACTTTTTATAATTTTTCATATTTTAATGTCTAAATTTGATGATAAAATAGGTTTTATACATGTTTACTTAGAAACTAACCCTTATATTTTAGTTTATCTCTAGTTAAACTTGTTTTAACCTTAACTTTGGTAACAAGTTTTTCAAACTAGAAGGTTTTTAATTTTATTTAAAAGATAAAAAGTGGATTATAAATTGGATATATATGAAATTTAAGACTATTTACCAACCTAATTTTTCTATTTCCTGATTTTTAGTATTTTTATATAAATTAATAAAATATTATTTTACATAAAATATCATTAAGGTCAATTTTTACACTATTCATTTTATTTGACTTTAAAGAAATAAAGATAAATATTAATTTACAATATAATAAATTTAAAAATCCATATTATATAATTATTGGAAATAAAAAAATTAACTAGAAATAATCCCAAATAAATTACTTATAATGTTTTAAAAATACTTTTCCTTGATTTTTCCATTATTTGTACAATTATTGTGTTAGCACTGTATAATTGTTCAAGGAAAAATATAATCCCAAAAACTAAAAAAAATCATTACTATTATAAAAAAAATCATTATAATTATAATAACCTTTAATATTCATCCACCACTTATTTTTATAACTTTGTAGACGTATAACAAAAATCTAAAATGAAAGAGAGTGAAGTTTTTTTTTCTTTGCTCAAATTATTATGTATGTCACATTCAATGGAATGTGTCCCATAAATATTTTAATATTTAAAATAAGGTAATATTTTTTTTAATTAATTTATCTAATAATATTTAATAAGATAAATGGATTCTTTATCACTTAGTTTAAACCTGTGCAATGCTGATTTACTCATTTACCATGGTGAATTTTTTTAACTATTTTAACGATTCGTTATAAAATATTAATTTCACCTTATTAAATAATATTAATTATTATTATTAAAAATATTTAATCTATTTTACCATTTTAAATTCACAAAATTTGTTTAATTTAATATAAAAATGAACCCGCAAAACGGGTCGAAAACGGTTTTTCAAGAAATATATTTTTCAAACATAAGATGATATAACATTAAATATATGATAAATAATCATCATCATATGAATTTAAATTTATATTAGTAGATATATAATCTATAAATTTAATTTAATTCATTTCTCATTATGGGTTATTTTAATTAATTAAGATAGAGAAACATTATGCAGTTAAAAAGAGTTTTCAAAAAAAACATTTTTAATCCTAAAATTAAACGTATTCCAAAATACCATGTAAATATAATCTAAATATAATTAATTATTGTAAATATAACTATATAATAATTATATTAATTTCAAACAAAATAAAAAAGTATACTTTTACTTTTAAATAAATTAATTTACTGAAAATAAATGACAGTTTTACAAAAAGTCATAGTTTTTTCTTTTCATTAAAAACCACTCTATTAAAAAAAAATTAAATTTCACCCTAAGTTAATTTTTACAAGATATTTTCAATAATTATATCATTTTTATAAAATAAAGTTTCAATAAGTGTTATAAATGTTTTATAATATCCACTCACAAAAACCAATAAAATCATTTGTGATGAAAATATATTTTTAAAGCATAAAAGGACTTTACTAAAAATAGTGTGATTATTATATAATAATTAATTAAAGAAATTATATTTATTAGTCCTTTTATATAAATATATCATTAAGAGTTTAATCCTATCCATAACCTTTAATTCAATGACTAGTTTACAACAGTCACATTAAAATAATACTATTTTATTATTCATTTATGATCAGTGTTGTTTGTTGTATACACTATTAAACATAAAGTCCTTCTTTTAAAATATATGGGAGATATATTATACCCTAGATAAATAAATTTCACCCTCACAATTTTAACTTGAAATCAAAAATTAGGAGTTCTACATGTAAAAATTCTTTTTTGGAAAACCCATATCATTAAAGTGTTAATAAAACATCAACTTAAAAAAAGTTAAAGGAAAATACGATGTTCATCTAGAATAAAAAACACTATTCTTCTAAATAAGATAAAATTAATGTAATGTTAAAATATGGATATGGGTGAGAAATCAAAAGCCTAAGGACTAATAGATATTGACATATAACATGGTCATGTGAAAGGTAACAATAAAAAAATAATAAATCAATGATCGTTGGAACAAATATCCATTAATTCGAAATGATTGTAATAGTATAACATTTTTTTTACTTAATATCTTTCTATTAAATAAGAACAATTTCATCCTTTGGTTGTTATTTGATCAATTACTACTTAATCACTTACTCTAAGAAGTGGATATAGAATATGAATTTATTATTCTAAAAGAAATAAATTTAAAGTTTAACAAATCATAAGATCCAAAATAGAATTATAATATATTCCTCGTGTCTTGAAATATTATCCAAAAATAAAATGGTTACCACATAGAAATATAATAACAAAAATATATAAACCTTAACATACTAAAATAATATATTTTACATCATAATGTACACCAAAGTTTCAGCATAAATTATTAAACAAATAAATAAACCTATATGTCAAATGACCACAATATTCTCAATATTAAATACTATTTTCTCCCCAAAGTTGATCTAATATCTTTTAACTAACATCCATAAAAATTTAGTATCATTTTTCCTAAATAATCTAAAGTAAATGTCTAGGGCTCGAGCAATGTCGATACTAGAAATTTATTAAGGAAATTATAAAATAGATTACAAAGTCAGGCCTTACCAAGAAAAGTACACATCCGGGAGTGGACAACCCCCCCCCCCCCACATGTCATAAAAAAAGAGAAGAAAAATAATCTAGGGTTATGAAAGTACACATCAAGGTTGATTCTAGAAAATCCCTCTTTGATAAGGCTTCTGTCACTTGATTGGACTCACTATATGTGTGCATGATATTTAGGTTAATTTGATGAACAAACCTCATACATTCAACCTATTGCGGCAAGAGATTCCAAGGAACATTGCTCATTTTCAAATTTAGAGCAGCGACAACACTTTGGGGGTTAGATTCAATCCAAAGATCATGCCATTTATGATGCACTGCGTACATGACCGCGTAAATAATGGCCCACAATTTAGCTTCACAGGCAGTCCCTATTCCTATATAATGATGAAAGTAACCCTTCGCAAAACCACGATGTGTTCGAAACGTGACATCACATCCTGAAGGTCCCAACGCTCCCAACACCATGCTGTCAACATTCACTTTGATCCATGATTTAATAGGGGGTATCCATCAAACATATATGAGGACCAGAGGTGCCTCTGACCTTCCCTCCACTCATAATCTCTGAAGAATTATTAGATCATGAATGTTGTCAGGCATCACACCAACCTGAATGTTAGTAGTGGCATGAACCGCCATATGCATATACAAGATGTCGGCACGAGCTGAAATAATCTACTCCTCAAACAACCTGAGATTCCAAGCCCTCTAGATAGCAGCAAAAATTGCTGCAATAGCCATTAGCAGCAGACTATAAACCTACTCACTCTTCCCAGTGCCACCAATTATGGATAGCATCCCAACCATCAAGCACCCCGATTAGAAATCCATCCTAAAAATGACACCTACGTACTCCTAGAGGGATATTGAGAAGATGCATTCAACAAAGAGATGATCAGTGTCCTCACCAACCCCCATGCAAAGGCAACAAACAGAGTCAATAGACTGTCCTACCCTTCTCATCGGATCACAAGTTGGAAACCTACCCTTCCATAATTTCCATAGGAGGATAATGTTTTTGGTTTGAATGTAACTAACCTTTAACTAGGCAAGCCAAGAGGGTATCAAGCTAGAGCACTCAATCCTGATCCTATAATCATCCTTGGGAGAGAAATGTCCATTGACACTAGGCTTCCAAATAAGAATGTCAACATCCATGAAGGCATCATTTTGAACATCCATAACCATGTACTTGGGGACGGAACTTAATGCATTGAGATGTTCCAGGAACTCCAAGGTGGTTAGATGCATTTTCACTGGTGGGATCACCATTCTGTTTTAAAGGGGATAATCAAGCCAGCACATGTTCCATCATTTCAGTTCTGAATTCCTGCTCATAGTCCACTTAGTATTTATTAGGATTTACATAATGTAGAACCTAATTGAAGCCCAAACTGAGGACCCATAATGGTGCGAGTATCCATTGAGGAGATTCTCTTTAAACCTTTAAATTAAGAAGTCGTAGGAAGGATCATTGGTATTAAGAAGGTTCCATGTAGGTTCTCCAACCATGTTTCCATTGAAGAATATCATATAATTAATTTCAAGTCCTCCCTGCTCAATGGGCTTCATACACTCCATCCCAGTGATGGTAACCAGCTTTCCCTCATGGAAGAAGATATTCCACACAGAATTCTGAATCACACCTTGTAGTTCCTTGATGAGGCCTCAAGGCCATCTATAAAGAGATAAGGAGTAAAAAAACTTAGATGTAATGACTGAATTCACAAGGAACACTCTTCCATCCTATGACACGGACATCCCCTTCCAGGTGGTAAGTTGATTGATGATTCTTATACTAATTCCTCTAAGAAAATAGCTCTTAACCATTCCACAAAATAATGGCACTCCAAGATAATTTAATGGTACAGATCCCCTCCTCACACCATGTTTCCTTGCCACTCTATTTTGCCTCCCTAGAGTGGGACAATCTCCAAAAACAATTAAAGATTTTCCCTAACCATTGGCCTGCCCCGCCACCTCCTTTTAATGATGGAAAAGAGCTTGAATAGTGAAAATGGTTAATTTTGTTTCTCTTCCAAATAGAAGGATGTCATCTACACAGATCAAGTGAGAGGGGGAAAAGAGTCTATCCTACTTTAACCTACTTAAAGAGACCCGCTGGAGAATGATCATTAATACATCTACTCAGGAAGTTTGCAGTGATCGCAAAGAGAATCCCGGAGAGAGGAGAACTTTTTCTAACAACCATTGTGCATGGAAAGTATCCTCTCGTGGTTCCATTGATGAGGATGGAAAACCTTCCTAATGAAAGAATACATATGATTAAACCCGCGAAGGTGCTATAAAAACTGAGATTAGTAAGGATACAGAGCTGTAAGTTCCACTCAAGGGTATCAAAAGAATTAGAAATTCCAATATTCAGGTAAATATTCCCCTCCTTTGAATTCTTCTACAAGAGATTAACACCCATTGAGTCCGTGAAGAAAAAATTATGAATACATATCCTAGGTACTAATAAATACTGATATGGAATTATATTATCACTTACAATTTCTCTCAATCTAGATAAAATTATCCTGTGGATGACCTTAAAAACTATGTTACCAATGTCCACCGGATGGAAATCTTTGATGTGTAAAGAATTATACTTCTCGGGAATCAAATCAATGAATTTGGAATTTACTTCATATGGTAAAAAATCCTTAACAAAGAAGTACCTCACTACATTAACCAAATCCTATTGAAGAATATCAAAGTAATCCATAAAGAAACCTTTGGTGAAACCATCGGATCCAACAGTGCTCACCATGTTTATGGAAAATAGGATTTTACTAACTTTCTCTTTATCTAGGACCCTGACATGATCCTGATTTTGTTGATCATCAATTCAAGGGTTAATATTTACAACCATATTTGATTTGTTAACCAAACCATAGTCATTGTAAAGAACATGAATGTATTTAACAACTACCTATGACACCCCATTGTCTAAGGTATACAAGAAGTCATTGATACTAATGACTTGATTTTAGGTCCCAGATCCTTTCTCTCAAAGAAGTCTGTGAAATAATTTAGATTTCCTATCACCATCTGTTAGACACTTCACATTCATCCAACATTTTTACCGCCTCTCTTGGATCATTAACAATCATCTTGTTTCATGTGAGCAAGAATTTCTTCCCTTTCAGGAGTTCCGTGATAGTAAACCCAATTTACAATGTCTTCCAGATTTTGTTCAGAAAATGAATGTCATGATCAATCTTGTAAAAGGGGATTTAACTCCACTACCATAAGAGTCTCTATGTGTGCTTATAATTCTCCATGAGTATATAGAGAGGGATGCTCGATGTAATGAGTTTTTCAAGCCTCTAGCACTATTTCCCCACAACCAGGAATGGTGATCCAGCCATTATAGAAACGAAAAGGGAGGGGGTATCTTTCCCATGACTGAGAGGTCAACCACAACAGGGTTTTTATTTGAGTGGTGCTTTGGGAGTGTGTGCCTAGACACCCCATTATGTTTTCTTATATCATCCAATTTAGGAAAGAATCCTTCAAGATTTATTGTTTCCCATATATTCCATGTGAACGTGATCTATGTAAACTCCACTCCGACAAGCGTAACCTCAATGATATTGCATAGATAAATGCACTGCATGAATTCACTTGATATTTTCCTATTGAATTTATCCCCAGTTTTTTCATCAGGTGAGAGAACAGTGTTAAAATCACCAATTATCACCCATTTGTGAGACACATACCGAGAAATGACTCCATGCTCCCCTAGAGGTCTCTTCTTATAATTTAAGAGTTCGAAGCATACACAAAGGTGACCTTCACAGTCGGACCTACCACTAAATTATGTATAGTGACACTCTGATTTCCCAGAACACAATATAAATTATAATACTCTCTTACATCAGCACCCATAGATGATCCATTCCACCATTATGATGATTCTGGGAAACAAATTTATATCTCAAGGAGGACCACCTAAAGTGTTTCCAGTGATCCAAAATAAATTTTGGCTTAGGAATACCAATTAGTGTTGGTTTATTGGCCATAAAAAATATCTTAGGGCTCTGTGAATTGGAGAGTTCCAAAACCCTCTGAAATTATATTAAAAAAATATTCCTTGTTTAGGGTCCCAACCCCTAGTCACAGTTCCCTCATTTTGCACCATCAAGCCAGGGCCTTTTTCATTTTTCATCTGGTCTCTCCTCTTCTAGTCATGAGGACCAATATCTGCTTTTGAGTTATCAATCCCAACCTCCCCTTTATGTCCCATGATCTTAGGAGAATGAGGGGCCTCATCCTACTCAGCCTCCTCAGCCAAAAATTTTAGACATAAATGGGTGAACATGTTCTGGGATCGCATGGGTTCAGCATGAAAAATACCACTTTTGTGGAAGCTTCTCCACTAATAAATTGTGTAAAAGGATCTTCCAAATCAATACTACTTCTCACCCTATAATTTTTGTTATTCCAGGGAAACCTTGCTCATCATCAGGACCTTCACAATTGAGAGATCGAATTTGCGGCAGAGTGGGGCAGGCCTGCTGACCAGCCGCATCCTCAGTCTCCTCGATGCTCAATAATCCATTGTTGAGATCCCTAGTGGGTACCAAGCCATAGGTTACCTGCTCACTGGTAAACTTGGCAGTAGTAGGTTTCATAAGATGTAATTCCTCGACCCCAGAAGCCTAGAGTTGGTGCATTATAAGATAACATTGGAATAATCACAAAAGATCAAGTCTTGAAAGACCGATTGGTTTAGTAGCCTTGGAAGTACTATATACAATTATAAGGTTTACATTACATCGTAAAATGAAAAACTACAAGAAATTTGTTTCCATATACCACACTAATATCCCCTCAAATAATCCCAGCAGGTAAGTCATAAAATACTTCTTCACCTCTTGGGAAAAATAAAACATAGAAAGGGGTGAGCTCAAATGCTCAGTAAGGATAACAATATAGCGGAAACTTTCATAAATAATCATAAACATTTAAGGCAATGTATAACTAAAACAAAAGCCTTTTAAACATGAACTTCAGCATAATACGGAAAAAATAAAATGAAGTAATTCCATTAACTTATTCACATGAACATTATAATAGTCAAATAATCACATGCAATATCAATAACCACTTTCATAATGATGGAATGCGTAATGCCAGACTATCATAACCACATATTCAAGGCCTCGTGCCAAGACTACAAATAATATTTTGTCAAGGCCTTATGCCAAGACACTAGTTTGTCTCATGAGACCTACTGATGCATCGAGGAGCTATAGCGGGCTCCACCCGTCACTTACAAAGTCCAATTCATTCCTCATATGAACATTTTTAAACATAACAAAAACATTCTTAATAAAACTAACATACTAAATGTCAATAATTTAACCAAAAACCATGAATGGAATAAAAATATCACATCCATAGTCAAACATAACTCATTTTATACAATATGGAAGATTTTATTATATCCGATTAACCTCAATCGAGAATAATGAAGGATATTTACATAGATTAAAATAATCCTCAAACTATTGAGAGAAATATCCCCCTTTTTCTTTAAAACATATAAGAGTTACATTATTTTTCAAGAACACATTTAAAATAGATTTTTGAATTAAAGTGTCCCATACCACTTTAAAACATTTAAAAGATATTTTGATTTGAAAAATTTAATTTCCATATAAATAAATCCTTAAAACCATTTTTTAAACAAGGAAATTAATGAGAAATATTTAGAATAATATATCATAAAAACATTTTAAAATAATATTTTAGTTAGAGTTCCTTACCAAAAAAGAGTCACTTGAATACAAATAATTGAGGTAATAAAAACTTTTTAATATCATGAGAATAAAGAGATTTAGTATATACTATGTCAAAGTAAATTATACACACCATATAAAAGTGATTTGGTTTATAACAACGAAGGAGTCTCAATGGAATGTATATTGAGATGAAATATCTCATAAAGGTCATATCCTTAGGTTAAGGATAAATCAACGATATAATTATGTGTGAAAAATATAAATACACTCAATATGATTGTATATTCAGTGTAAAAAAATCAAAGGACATTCACACATATTCTTGTAAAAACAACACCAACGAATTGGATGTTTAACTCAACAAATCGAGATTGAGTAAAAATTACTCTTGTCAAGTTCATACCGATGAATTGAGAATTTATCAATGGAGTGATTATGTGTATCAAATGTATTTCCATAGAAAGGGGAGTGGAAATTATGACATAATCAAATGAATAGTTATTCCCCACATAATCTTGGAGTAAAATATACAATGAAGTATGCGTAAAGCTGAATGAGTAGAAATTTAAATTTAAAATTCCCTTATTGATTTGGTAACTTACAAAACATACACCAATGAAAGAAGGATCATACAATGATAATTTAAATATAAATTAATTAAAGTATATTACACAATTAATACAAACATTTTAGTACACACACCACATGCAATAAATAATTGGTGAATAATAGAAATCTCACGGAATTAAAAGTGAGATAAGAAACCCCTTACTTTGTACTTTTTCCTTGGTTGAGGGTAGGTTAACCTCCATTATAATGGCGAAATAATTGTTATTGAAATATACAAGAATCATATACATTAATATGATATCATATATTATCTTTTATCATTGATTTTTTAATAACATCTTAGTATTATCGTCGTTTTTGGTGTTAACGGATTCATTTTCCTTTATATGATTTGTTATGTGACCCGTATTTGTTATGTATGGGATGTATATTATTAATATCCAGAATGATATCATGTCTCTAAACCTTATTTTTAATCATCAAATGAAATTTATTCATGAATTTATATGATGGGGGAATGAATCTCATCCCGTTCGTGGAGACAGTAATCCGTACGTATGCACGAGAGACAATATCATTCTTGTGATATGAAAATAATATATAATTGTAGGGAATATCATATATACAGAATCATTATCATGTTATATTTATTATTTACATGAATTACACATAATTATTATACCCATCCAAATAATAATATATTAAATAACAATTAAATCACGATGTGGAGACAGTAGTCCGTACGTACGCTCGTATGGTGACATGTCATTCAAAGGATGGATAGAATACTGAATATGGATTTACCATATTTATAATAACATAATAGTATATACAAGATACTGTATTTATTATTTTATAATAACAAATAATGAAGAAGTGGTAGAAGAAAATAACTTTAAAGAGGGTGGTGAAATCATTACCACTTCTTCGGGTTCTTTCTATTGATTTGATCAAAAGAGATCATTAAGTTGGATTTCTGACCAAAGGAGGGCCTCTAGGATGAATGGAGGGAAGTTGAGATAATATTAGGGTAGGGTTTGGCTGAACCAAAAGGCTTTGAGGCTATTAATTTGAGAGAAGGGGGAGTTCTCTTTTATAAGAGGGGTGAGGGGAACCTTAGGAAAAGCTAGAAATATTAATTTATAATAAATTCATATTCAGTTTTTATTGGAACAAAAGAGTATTATTTAAAGTATAAGGTGGATATAAGATGAAAAAACTCAACCAATTAGATAGGTTTGTGTCACTTTATTAACCTTATCTTTTAGTTTTAACTCTTAGTTAATTAGTTTGACATTAACCATGTCACTTTGTATTTTTATATTATATGGTTAATAAACATACCATAAACATCCAAGAGAACACCAAGTGATCCATTAATAATACACCTATCATTATATAAGTCCTTTTTCCTAACCATATATTTTTATGAATATAATATCAATTAATAATATAATATTTCTTCTGAAAACGCATTTTTGTCAATTTTGACACTATTCAATAATTGATTTCTGTTAAAGTCTTAAAAACTATATTAATTAGAACCAAATTCACATAAGAAAAACTAAAATGTCATATTAACCAATAAAATTCATGTATGTCATCAAAAAATTCAAATTATATTTATTTTAACATTTATAAAGACAATTATTTGATTATTTCATTAATAAGTAAAATACTGCATAATTATTGTGTCATAAGTATATTTAATTACTAAATGTCTAAAAATTATAAATAAATTAAAATTATGTAGGAAATATTTTTAGCTTTATAATAAATATTTATAGTCTAAAATATAACATATATTACTCTATGTAAAAATTGTTTTTCTAAAAGATATATGCTTCTGTCATTTTTGTATTTACTTTAACATAATTAATATAAGGTGTCATTGTCACTTACAAGTGGATCCATGAGGTCCCAAAATCGACAAAAATATTCCCATGGCCGGAAAATTATCAACCAATAGGGTTAGGACACATTTTAGGGTAAATTAATATTATTATAATATTATTTATTTACCCTTATTTACCAGATTTACCGTTTAACCATGGTAAATAAAATATTTACCGAAGTAATTATTCAAAATGTCTAAAAATAAGAGTTACCTATTTACAAAATTTGGACATCATGATTCCAAGAATTCGAGCATAGTTCCCAAATGTGGGATCTTCAGTCTGCCAATCCATCCAAATATGATTACTTTTGGAAGAGGTAATGTCACATAGGATGTGTGGGTGTTGTTAAAGATAATTCAACAAGAAAATTAGAATCTGGAACTATGTATGAGTATTCCTTACAATTTCTAGATAAATGTTCTTGTCCCATTATTGAATTCTCAGAAATCCAGGCCACAGGGACAATAAACCAAAACTCCAGGCTCTTCGTTTGAGATCATTAGAGGGGAAGACCACATGGTAGAAACATCATCCCATTGTGGTCATCTTCCAATCACCAAAACTCCATAGATCTACAATTCTCCTTGTAAGGTCAGTGAATTACCATGTTCAGTCATCTTTTGGGACCAGCACCCTCCTAATGATGGAATGTCTACATAGATTGACCATTTCCTCTAGATCCTCATGGTTGGATGAGATGTGGTAAACCCTTACCTTGCTAATGATACTTCCAGAAGGTAGTAGATCGAAGGAGAAATCGTAATTTTCAACAGATTTGTCCACCTCCATGAATTCCTTCTTCAAACTAGCAGAATTAACCATAACCTGATCCTCCACAAGAGGCTTTTTAGAGTCAACGTGAAAGAGCTCCTTATAACCAACATGATCTTCATATGGAGGATCCTTTGGTGGTTCATCTAGAATCACCATCCTGATACCATCGGGGACACCAGGTTTATAGAAATCACTACTACCGCCATAATTCTATATCCTCAATATTCTTTCCCTAACAATCATTTTCATTAAACCTAATTGTTATACATAAACCTCATCTTAATAAAATGTCTCCTAAAATATCATTAATCACCTCTAAAATATAAAATATTTTATCCTTTAATATTATTCCCAAAATAAATTTAATATATAAATGTTAAATAACTTAAATAAAAATAGTTTCACACTAAAAAAGACATCATGTCGGCCAGTGGTAGATGCCGCACCCCTACCGCCATTTGGTTGTAGGTTTGAGTCACATAGCCTTTCCAAATGTGATAGGTTTTTGTCTAACATGTGATTTATACTTCTTCTAGAACAATACTAATATAATTCCTATAATATTCATAAAAATATGATGAAGATCCAGAAAAATTAAATTATTCATCAAATCACTTTTTAACCATAATGGTTTTCAATATGACTTATATTTTCACATAATCAAACAATTTTAATTAACTATTATAACCGTAACATCAATTATCCTATTATTCATAAAGGTTATCAATAACTTTAAATTTTTGCACACAAGATATAAAATCCTTATTCCTCAAGTAACATTTTCAGTAAAAGACAAGTTATAAAAATGGTTATATATAACAAAAACATCTATTTAAAATCAATAAATGTATAAAATGTACTTCCATCACATAAAACGTCAAAAAGGAAATCTATTACTTTAAACTTATAATCTCCCTTAGAGTTATTAACACATAATGGTACATAAAATAATTAAACTAACCTTATTCGAGTCATAAATTAAGTTTTTTGGGGATTTCCTCAAAGACTTTCATATGGTTATTTTCCTTTATCTATATTTTTTAAAATCTTGTTCTCAAGGTTTCAACTAAAATTTCTCAGATACCAACTGTGAAGAACGTGAACCATGTAACCCAAATATAATGGTTTCATTATTTCATCTTCATAAGATGAAATCAATCACATCCCATAGTTATGAATAGTTTATATGTTCTGGAAAACATTTTATATATATGAATCTCGAATTACATTTGAAAACATAAAATACAAAACATAGTTATGTAAATATTTTTCATCCTTGAACTGTTCAAATATTCCTTCTTCATATCCTAGGGAAAGGAAAAAAATGGAGGAGATCTTAGATGCTCAGTAAGGGTTATGTACTGTAGATGATAGCATTATTAAATAATTCATAATCAATATAGATAGGTAAATAAAAGAAAACACATGCCATTCAACCAATAACCTGATCATGAAATACATCCACGAATAATATCAATGTAGTAATCTCATGGATGATAATAAAAAAAATCTTGATGAAGGAAATATATAATAGTGGATGTCATTATTTTAAAAATCATGATATCTATACCACAATGAACATGTACTAATATGGTTTAATTGATGGGTATGTTTACACAAAAAACCCATTAAATTAAGTCCAGCTAAATGAACTGATTCATGAGACTAGTCAATGCATCGAGGGGTTATCTATTACTGTGACCCAACCATCACTACATTTATAATTTATTCACCGTATATAAAATGATAAATAATATTTATAAATAATATTTCCTATCAATTAATATCTCCATTTAGCATTGAATATGGATATACCAATATTTTCCTAACTTAAAAATATAACATTGATAGTAAATCACAATATGTGAAAATGTTATATTATTTAGGAAATAATAATATACATGATAAAAAAGAATATGCATATATAAGAGAAATATAATATCCAATGAAAATGGATTATAATAGAATTAATTTTTCTAGAGAATGTTAATGACTATATAATTAATCAAGAAGGTGAATGCCAATACTTTCCCCGGTCCAAATGATCATAAACCATCTAGAGAAAGAATAAGGATGGTATCATTACAACATATTCTTAGTTAATTTTAAGAAAAATTTTGGGTTATTATCATTTATTAACATAAATAATATAAATATTATTCTTAAAAACATTTATTGGGAAAATAACCTTTTCACTTTGAAATCTGCTTTTGAAAACTGGAAAATTGTTTAATTTTGGGAAAAAAGTTTGTTTAAAAATAATCAATGAAACCCATAATTTAAGATTAAAATTAATTATCAACCATTGTAGATAGAAGAAAAATTCATGATGAGTATATTAAAACAAATATTTCGTTCACATTTTCAGTAAAAATTAAAAATGTACCTTGTTCATAAAATGACAGGAGGATTCCTTTTATACCATATTGTAAAATTAAAAAATGGTTTTAAATTACTTTAATAAATAAATTTATAATAACAAAAATATTCTTTAAAATATTATAAGATTAATATATACATTGATTAAACATATTCCTGACCGAATAGAAAAAAATTCAATTTCACTTAAAATTTTATTCTGATATCATGAATACTTATAAGAGTGAAATGAAAGTAAAAAATATTTTTATATAAAATAACTATTTTTTAATATATATATATATATATATATTAAGAAAAAAATATCAATTTATTCCCCCAATATAGATATAAATATAAACAATTAAGAATAATGATGAGATTTTGTAATAAACCATTACTGCTTTGGTAAATTTATAATCATAAACTCAATTAAAGAAATATCTACAAATTAAAGTTTAAATAACATGAATATAAATATATTCATGCTATAACATATCAAATTGGTAGTAGATACACCTCATAAATATAAATAAGTGCATAATACCAAATATTTCTCAATAGAGGGGAAATTGAGATGAGATCTTCTATAAGGATCATCCTATTAAAGTGGGAATTAATCAATGAAGTAATTATGTGTATATAATTTAAACACTCATAAAAAAGAATAAATAAAATATAAAATATTAAAAATAAACTAAACACATAATCTTATAATATCATATAATATAACAGCGTGATATTACCTAATAAAATGAAATACAGTTACGAAACCCTTTTACAGTTGGTAACTATCATATCAAATACCCTTTGATAAAATAATTTAAATTGTAACATAAAATAATATTAGTTATTAATTGTTAATTATAAAACATTTAAAATTGTATTATACACACCATATAAAATAATTTCGCGCATATTATTAAAATATTCATCAATAAAGGGATGTTGAGACGGAATCCCTTACCTATAGTTTGACTCATTACTTCTGTTATTTATCATCCTACATATTAAAATTATATTGATCATTTAAATGATTAATAAACCTTTTATATTTATTATTCCTTTTTTTGTTTAATACCATGTTATATTTAATTAATAATCAACTAGTATCAAATCATACTTTTTATGATATTTAAGTCAGATGTCCAAAATGACTTTGGTATTTTGACTACAGTGAAAAGTTGTTATTGTTCCATAATCACTAGAATAATGATAATAAAATAGTTATAATTTTTATAAATTAACATTAAATTTAAAACCGATCAAGAATTATGGCTATGAATAATGAACTATATTACAATCATGTAGAAGGTAGGATGTACGTGCGCATTAGTAAGGTTTCAATTTTTCAAGGATCGTGAAGGAAGGATTTGAAGTTTTTTTATCATTAAATGATTAAAATAATATCAAAATTACTATATTATGTATTTAAATATAATTATATATATTTCATTTTATGTGATTATGAAAAATGAATAACATCACATCATGGAGGTGGTAGTCCAAACGTGTGTAGAAATGATATTATCATTTTCAAGTGAATGTATAGGTAACATGTTAAAAGATAAATTTTCTTATAATAATGATACATATTACATGAATATAACATATATACATTAAATCAATCATTACAAAATTCATTAATAGGATGTGATAGAAAAATAATTTCAAAAGTTCATGAGGTGGTAGTCTGTCGTACACACGAATGATGGTTTTGTTTCCTATTTGATGAAAGAGGATATAGATATAGGGTATGTCCTTAAAATTAAAACATTTAATTACATGGTATATACTTATGTTATTATATCATCCTAGAATAATAATATTTTAAGGAGGTGGAAGAAATAATAAAACAAAAATGCTCATTTAATAGCGATACATCTTCTTCGTACAACCTTGTTAGGTTTGCACAAAAATATTTAATATGGGGGTTTTATAATTTAGAAAAGTCCTATAAGAAAAGGTGAGGTTTGTAATGAATTTATTTCATTAGGTATTGTCCAAACTAAATTGGCTATTAATGTCTGTATAGGAGAGGAGAGTATGTTTCCTTTTATAAGTAAGGGGAAGGGAACTTTTGGAATTTCATAAAGTATTAAATTATAATAAGGTAATATTCAAATAAAATAAATCCAAATGGATTGTTATTTTAATTTTGAATTTTATATCATCTTAATATAACCATAAAATAGTATTTTACATATTTAATTTGTAACTAACCATTATCTCCTTGTTTAACCCTTTGGTAAACCTATTTTAACCTTAACCACGGTAACAAAATTTTCAAACTTGAAGGGATTTGATTTTACATATAAGATATAAATTGGATCATAAATGTAATATAGGTTAAATACATTACTACTTATCATCTTAATTATACTATGTCATGTTTTTTAGTATCTTTAATTAATTTAATAAAATATTATTTAACAAAAAATAACATCCATGTCTTTTTTTACATAACTCATTTAATTTGACTTTAAAAACAAGAATATTTTCATTATTTTCATATTTAATCCATTTAACTATCAATAACACATAATTATTAAATATAAATTTTTTTATCCAGAAATCATCACAAATACATTAATTTTAATGTTTTTAAAATCATTAACCTTTAGTTTTCTACTATTTTTTCAAGTGGTGTATTAGTGTTGTATATGATTTTATAAAACTATATAATCACTAAAAAATAAAAAAAAATTACATAAATAAAATAATTTAATTATACTAAATAAATTTAATATCCATTATTCAATTATTCTTATCCACATGTGAACATATAATAGATATTTGAAGGAAGGAAAGAGACATTTTGTCTTTTTCATTACTAAAATTATTATATAGGTCACTTTCAAGGAAAAGTGACCCATAAATAATTTAATCAGGAACCTTAGGTGATAAGGGTAAAAATAAATTTGTAAAGTAATAATTTCTATGAAAAATGGTGGCATTATCACTAAGTAGTAACCTAGGTTAACATGATTTACCCTTTTACGGTGGTGAATTTTTTTTACTATTTTTACTATTCATTATATACAAACACTAAGTTGGGATTACTACTTGATATTAATTATTGTGATTCCAATTTAGAAATCCATTTTAATAAATATATTCATATAAGTGAAATAATTTAATATAAAAATGATCTCCAAAATTTTTTCAAAAAACAATTTTTTAAGAAATGTATTTTTCAAGCATATGGTGAGATTACATTAACTCTATGACTAGTAATCATCATTATACGGTTTTGAATTATTATATATATAAAAATAATCTATAAATTTCATTTAAATCATTCCTCATTAGGGGTTATTTTAGGTAATTAAATTGGAGAAACATCATGGACTTAAAATAGTTTATAGAAAAATTCCTTTTCAAGCATCAGTATACACTTTTATCAAAATATGATACAAATATGATTAAAATATAATTAGTTATATTATATATAACTTATTAATTAATATGAAAATTGAAAATAAAATCAAAATCATAATGATACATTTAAATTACTTTATTTATTGAAAATAAATTAATGTTTTGTAAAATACATTATTTATCACTAATCCCTGAAAAATAACTCTTTTCAAAAAAAAAATTTATCCCTAATTTAATTTTAAGATCATGATTTAAATAGTTATTTCCATTTTATTTAATTAAATTTTAAAAAATTATATGAATTCATTATATTTTTCATTAACAAAATTTTTTTTAAAGAAAATGTGTTTTTGAAGCATTAATTGATTTACTAAAAATTTAGTGATTAATCGTTAAGAATTAATTAATAATTTTTTATTGATTGTAACTATTATATATGTATTTTTATATATATAATAATGTATTTAGGACTATTAATACCCTATAATTCAGTGGGTATGTTATAAATTTCATGTTTAAATAATAATATTTTATGGTTTGTTTAATCATATGGTTGTTTGTCGTATATGCTATCAAACATAATTTCCTTATTTTCATATATCATGATTTTAGAGTAGAATAAAATGGGAATAAATCCTGTTGAGTTAAACATTTCATGGTGTATTTTATCCCACTAAATCCCAAAGAAGTGACATGGCCATCCACCAAGACCAACTTCCCAAAACACATGCTATTTTAGGCTCACCACACTCTGGACCACAGTGTTGTGAGGACTCTCCGAATGTGTTTGAAAGAGATAATTCCATAGTAAAATTACCAAAAACACACCCAAAATATTTCTATTTTTTAATCCTCGTGATTTATAGGGACACCCCCATACAACCCTCCCATGGAAATGTCGTTTTGTTTCCTATTGTTGGATTATAATTTATCAATCGCTCACAAAATATATGGTCAAAGCAGAAAAGCTACCCAAACCCAGAAAACCCTATTAATGCTTAAATTATCCGGATAAAAAAGTCACATACTTAAAATCTGTATTTTTAGTTTTTAATTAGTATTTTTAGTAACACAAAAATTAATTATTTAAAAACATGTTTGCTAGGTAAAAACAAAAAAAAGTTAAATGTCAAAACCTAACAAAATATGACATCCATAATATTATAAAAATTGAGTGGAAATAATTTCTGGTGGATTGAATGATCCAAGATAACCCCATAATCTATTATTTCTAACTTTTTGAGTCTTTTACCCTGGAATAGTGTAATGATATCATTGAAAATTAATTGGTGTTCTCAAAAGAACACCTTTCTTCACTTATAAAAGAGGAAACTTTCACCCTTCATCCCACACCCATTACATAAAATTACATCCTGAAACAATACAATTTTTATCCTAATATAATTATATATCATTATTATAATCTTATAGTCTCAATTATTTACCATAATCCTTTAGTTTTTAAGGATACATTAAAGAGAAATTTCAAGGTACCAAAGTGACTATTGCCTATGCCTAGCCATTTCCTCTTTGTATTTATCTTACAAACCTAACCTTATAATTTAGATATAATAAAATAATTTTAAATATTATACTTATTTGTTATTATAATAATGTAAAACCATTTATTTATTCATTTCCATCTACTTATAAAACCAAAAAAACATTAGTCATGGACTGTGGAGACTACCGCCGCCATGAAGTAACATTTTTTCATTTTTCATATAAAATTAATTTCATTTTCCAAGACATTTAAAATATAATATAAAAATATAAAAACATATAATTAATATCATTATTCTAATTTTATTATGATATTATATAATTCCTTATCCATAATCACCCATCCAGATATAACGTGCCCATGTTTTGGTCGGTTTGACCACCTACATTAATAATGAAATAAAACTCTATCATGAAAGAATATGGGAAGTTAAAAAATAATATCTTTCAATTTTTATAATTATTTATTTATTTTCTCTTTAATGGTTATTTTAATAATTTAAATTATTAATAAAATATCATCTTTGATCGCTAAAATCACAATTATAAGCTGACACCAGTTGAGTTTTCAGTCAAACATAAGTTAAAAATATATAATAAATAAATAGTATATGATAATAAATGTTCGATAATAAATTAAATATATAAGAATAAGTTTCCAAATAAGTTATATAATAAACATAATTTGATTATCCAACAATCTCATTACATTTATAAAAAAATCTTGAAAAGGTTAAGGATTTTAATCTCAAATTCCATTGTTTGAGACCTGTTTAATATTATGAACCTAATTTCATTTATGTAGTTTATATAATACCTATTTGAGATACTGTATCATGAATTTTATTTTATATTTCATTAAAATACCAAACTTTTAATGGTATTTTACTAAAATTTCACTTGTGCTACAAGGGTTTTTTGTTGAAAACATTAATTCCATGAGACATGTTTATGTTATTCCCCATGTTTTACTTTTAATGGTGTATTCACATCCCATGTGTTTATATTAATAATATTTTTTTCATTAATCTTAATACTAATAATAATAAATTCATTATTATAAAATATTTGTTAATTAATTGTTCCCCCAGTTGAAAAGCTTTTGGGAACATAATTTTCATTCATTGAAATATTATAATCCTATTAGACATGAATGTTGGGTCCAATATACAAATTGGATATATTATGTGGTATTTTATAAATTTACATTTCTATCAGTTGATAAAAAGTTCTAAAATATTTCATACTTCCAGGGGTTTGTCTCCCCAAAATGATATTAATATTTAAAGTCTCCTTTCCTTGAGGTATATTATTTCATCATGCACATATTTGCTCAATTATTGGGTTCTCCTACCCTGATATTTGATTGTATGGTAATTTCTATACATATATGGTAAAAATATATTTTGATTAAAAAAATTAAGTTACTTTTTTTACTATCTATGTTTTGGAACAATGTTATCGTCCATGATATTGAAATTGTGTTTTAATCTCATTATAATATGTTTTTATTCCTTTATAAATTTATCAAAGATAAACATCATGTATTTTAAAGGCCCTATTATTGAAAATTATTTTTTAAAACTTAATGGATTTTTATGACAATTCACTTCACCATTTGATAAAAAACTTTTGTAAGTGACCTGTAACATCTCTGTTTATGTCAAGGTATAAAATGATTTCTAAAATCTCTTTTAAGTTTTCACTTCCATTTACCTTTTCATTTTCAAAATTATTTACCATAATATGGTTTTTCTTCACTATTTATACTCTAATATATATTTATATTTTTGGGGAATGAACTCATAGTACCAAAAAGTTGAATTCTAAATCACTTATTGGGAACTATCGTTCAATAATTCTTTTCTATGATGTTTTTCTTCAATGTTAACATCCTTCTATGATTCCTTGATTACACATGGGTTATGTTATTTTGTAATCATCCACCTTATTTCTTGCATTTATTATGATAATTTTATTCCATTGTTAAATTACCAATATACAGATTTCCCTATATGATGTGACGATCACATTTTAAATCATTCAGATTGGATGATGTTCAACAATAAAAAATTTTATTCTATTGACATAGAGAAAATTATAAGGGTTTTAAATGTTTTTATTTCAATGTTGATGATTATTGGAAAGTTTTCATTGTATTTTTTGATCATATACCTCATTGATAAGGATGGGTTGTGATCATGTTATTCCTTTTATTTATATGGGGAAAAGTGTTTGAGTTCATGTTAATTATTGAGTGCTGACACAGGTTGATTGTGTATTGAGATTTTGTATTTTTCATTATATGAATATTTGTTATTTTATTTTGTTATAGGATCAATATGTAATGGTATGAAATGTATTGTTTACTCTTATGGTGAATTAATTAGACATAAACAAGTTATGGGTGAGTCCCCAAATTATATAGCCCCTAGATACATCAATGGGTCTCAGGAGACAAAACAGATTGGGTTTTGGTGTATACCCCTCCCAATATCAATATTATGTCTTTTCATAAGGTTTTCACATCATGATTTTTATTTTTATCCTTATAAATTCCATTATTATGAGATCAGTGTTATTTATATACATGTTTTTGTTTATTTTCATGGATATAAATTTCTCTCAGTTTTATTTGATTATGGAATCATTTAGAATATTTACTTTTTCCATGTTTAGTATACCATGCAGATGTTTTTGATAGCATCAGTTATATATTTCCATTACAAAGTATTTTTTATCACCCCTTTATTATGTTTATACTCCCTAGGTTATGAATACAAATATTACATGTGATGTGTTTAAAAGGATATTATGTTTGAAATAATTATGGGAGATGTTGAAACTCATTATGTATTAACTAATTTTTTATACTGTATAAAAATTTTCATTTGAGACAATGAACATAAGATTTAATACAATATTTTTTGTCCTAATTATATGAAGGTATCAATTTGAAATGATCCTTGGTATGTAAGAGATGAAATAAAAATTATTAATTTTCTAATTAAGGATGGTTAAATACATGTTTTTACATCTTGTATGGAAGCAAATATATAAATTAGGTTTGTATGGCACCAGATTTGGGATACTAAGATCGGGGAATCACAATTGGTATAAAATAATGTTTTAGAAAAAATTGGATATTGTGATTTTGATTTGGGATAATTTGAGGGATGAGGTGAAGTTTGATCATAATGTGAAAGGTGTAGATAACCCTTTAGGATAATATATGATTTAATTTTTACATAATAATGAATATTTTATATGGGGATTATGGCAACTGGATATTCGTGAAAATCAAAGTAATTTGTTTAACTATTAGAAGGAATCCTATTATTATGGTAAATTCTAGAGTTTATGGTTTTTATAGGAATTACATCTCAATTTGGATAATAAAATTGGATTCATCCTCTGGAATATATGTACCTAGGGGTAATAATCCTAAAAAGAGTGGATTAGTTGTTAACACAATCATCTCCCAGTGCAAAATAGAGGCCTAACTGCACACCATTTTTGATATTCTCAGGGGATATGATTTTATAAATATAATTATATTTATGAAACATTATAAAGGATTTATTTATGATGATAACTAATTAGGTTAGGGTACCATGCAGAAAAATGATCATTGATAACCAACGATTGAACAAAGTGAGTCATAGTTTGAACCAAAATTATACTATGTTAAAAATAAATGTGTGATATGGGAATAAATATTTTGAATGATGTTTTCATATTAAAATTTAGGAAATTATCATCACCATTTCATTTCAAATATTTTTTTGAAAGTGGATCATGATAATGATGCTGATAAATGTATGTATCTTGAAAACAATATGTATTATAACTGAATAAGGGAGCATACATAAATGGTCAAGACTTTTAGTATATTACTTTTATAATGGAAAAGGTCAGTTTTGTAGCCTTACATAAGAAAACAAGATTTAAATTTTAACACATATTAAATCATGAAACTCTTAGTTGTTATCTATACAGAGTGGTTTGTATCGATGAAATTCTATAGTTACAAAAATTTATATGGATTATGTACAACATCAAAGGATTTTTATTTATTTGTTTTTCTTTAAAGTTATGGAACATTTGTTAAAAAGAATCAATATCCTTGAAAAATCATTTTATAAAAAGGTTATATTTTTTTATAACCATTGAAAAAACACATGATTGTGGCATGGATAACTCCTATGTTTAAAATATGTTTGTTATTGAGGTAATAAATTGATTATTAGTTTTGAGAAAAGTAAGTTAGATTATATTGATATCCATGAAATTGAATATTTATTAGATCAAAAAGTTTTCTATGATTTTTTGTATATTTTAATCTAATTTTTTGGATTATGATATTTATTAATTAGTTTTTGACCATATGACCTAGTTGTTAATATCATTTTAGGGTTAAATATAGAGTTAATTTCTTGGAGGAATATATAATTTTGTTGAGGTTTATTAACTAGGAGATTTAATTTATTTGGGAAGGCTATGTTATGAAGGATATAAGATTAGAGTATATACATACTTGGGTATAAGGTTGTATGAATGGATAAAGTTGTTTTAATAATGTTAATTAACTTGATATATCCAAAGAAAGTGTGGCTGATGTCATATTATAGTTTATTCCATGAATGATTAATATATTAAGAATACCCACACTTAGTTCATTCAAAGAGTGATAATTATAATTTTGAAGGTGAAATTTATTTTATTGGGGTGAATGTAACTCCCAGAGTTTATAATATATGGTTACATTTAAATAAGTTAATGTATTTTATATATTTCACCACACAAAAAACCGAACATAAACAAAGCACATTTTGAGAAATATAAATACTTAAGTATAATTATGAAAATATTTCCATTGAATTTACAAGAATAAATATTCATCACCACTTTATAATATATATATATATATAAAAAATATACTTTTAATATTAATGAAATTCAATTAGTTTACATAAAATCACTAGTAAGATCATTTACTACTTAGAAAAGTATTTTTCTAAACATTATTTTTAATGTGATATGAATTTATATTTCAAGAAACATATGATTAATGATGATAAATTATTATTAATATTAATAATAGTTTAACACCAACTTAGTTGGTAAATTTTATCATACAATAAGAATAGTTAACAATTGAAAATTTCATTTTCCAATTAAAATAAATTTTCACAATATTTTACGATTTTATTCAAAAAATTGAATTTTTAAATTTTGAATTTTTAATCATTAAAAAAAAAATTTATTTAGAATATAAATATTATATTAAGATTATTTTTTAGGATTTTTCATAAATATTTTAATTTTAGGTAAATAGTGAAAAAATAATAATTTTGCTAAAAGAACTGTAATTTTTATGAAATTATCATAATAAAAGTTTGAATTAAATTATTTTCAAACATTTTATTAAAATATATACATTCATAACTTAAACAATCAATTAAAACTACTATGTTTTTTTATAAACCGATGTATATCATTTCACAAACATTTGTAATATTTTATTCTAAAAATGTTCTTCATTCTCTTATATTAAAAATTAATTTTCATCAATTATAGAAAATCAATCTATGAAAATGGATTCTATATTTCATATTAAAATGATCCTATTATATAATAATTTAAATAAATGTTTTTTGTGAATAAAATTATGAATACTAAGATTAAATTTAAAGACCGCGATAATCATAAAATTGTTATTTACAAATAATTATTCTATTAACAATGTGTAGTATTTATTTAATCAATTAAATTAATATATTTTTGAATGATTAATATAATATGATTTTTTAAAATTTATATAATTATATTATCATATATTTATATTGTAACCAATTCTAAATAATATTATGAACACATCATGGTAAAATGCCATTTTTCAACAAAAACCTATTTTTACATATATAAAATGTTTTAATTTAAATTTTACTTTTCTATTATTTTGAAATTTAATCAGAATAATATATTATTAAATTAAATTTAATAAAGATCAAATTTTTATATAGGGGTTAGTTCATATTTTTACTAAAACAAATATTATTTAACTGAAAATTTATTGTCATGGTTAAAATAAAAAAAAGTAAAAACCCATTGAAAAAATGAGTTAAAAATTGATTAAAAAATTTGGAAATACTATTTAGAGGATTTAACAACCAAATATCACCCCATACTTTATTATTTATAACTTTTGGAGTCACTGAACCTTGAATAGGGTAAAGATATCACTAAAAATGAAAGGGAGTTCTTAAAATTACCATTTTATTCACCTATAATAGGGGACACTTCCACCCCTTTATGCCACACCCATTCTTCATAATTCCTTCCTAAAACACTATATTTTTTATCTTAATAGGGGACTATTTAATTTTCATAATCCTATGGTGTCAATTATTTAAACTATCCCTTTTACATCAAATGAGACTTTGAAGAAAATGTTCAAGGTATTAGACTGTGTATTCCCAACTCCTTACATTTCAACATAATATTTCTCCACAAAACTATCCCTATTCAAGAAAATATGAAAAATTAAGAAAAATTAATTTTATTATTTGTTATAATATTAATTTAAATCCCATTATTTATTCATTTCCATCAACTTATAAAAAAATAGCATTATTTGTGTGTTGTACAAAATATGTCCTCTATGAAGTATTGTTTTTTCATGTTATTTTAATTTATTTGTCTAAAAAAATTAAATATTATTAAAAAATAGAAAAAATTATAAATAATATCATTATTATTCTTTTATAATGATAATATACTCTTATTTAATCATACTCACCCATCGAGATATATTTTGTTCGTGTAGCGGTCGGCCTGACCACCTACTTGAATAATACTATAAAAATATATCATGGATTAATATGGGAACTTAAATACTTATATTATTATAATATTATAAGAAATTAATGATTTTAATTAATTTAATGGTTATATAAATTATTTTACTTATTATTAAAATATCATCTTGGATCGCTAAAATCACCAAAATAAGCCAATGTCATTTCAATTTTCACTCAAATATAAGAAGAAACTATATAATAAATAAATAACATATGATAATAATTTCATATAATAAATTAAATATTGAATAATAAAGTTCTTAAAATGTATCAATTAAAATTAATTTTATTATTTAGAAATTTAACCACATGTGCAGAACAAATTTAGAACAATGTAAGAGTTTTCATCTCTAATTCCTCTCTTTAATACATGTTTGGTATTATGAACATAATATTATTTATATGGTGTAAATTTTGACTATTTGAGATACTATATAATGAATTATATTTTAAAATTTTTATTTTAATTTCTGTTACAGTCCCTCACTCTCAAGGGGTTTTATTGAATTATTTCTCAAGTAGTAGGGGTTCTTTGCCTTAAAATATATTTCCTTAGGACATGTTTATGTTATGTACCACATTTTACTTTGAACAGTGTATTCACTTCCCATGAAAGAATATTTCTCATATTTTTTTTCATTCATGGGAAATACTAATCCAAATCTGTTCCTTTTCATCAAATTTATTTTACTCAATTGTTACCACATTTTGTAATTCTTTTGGTAACCAATTTCCATTCATTGAGTAATTATCATCCTCTTGGACATAAAATTAAATTATAACAATTTATATTATTATTTTTATTATAATAATTTACATTTTACCTTATATTATTCCTTTATAAAATATTTCTTACTTCAAAGAGTGTGTTTATCAAAAGTGATATTGATAAAACTAGTCTCGTTTCCTTGAGATATATTATTTCATCATGAAATTATTTCTTCCATTATTAGGTTATACCACCATAATATTTGATTTTATGGTAATTTATCTACCTATATGGTAAAAATATATTTATATTAAAAAAATATTTTGTTACTATTTTTAAATTTTGAGTTTTTGAAAAGGGGTATTTTTCATGATATTAAAAAGTTTTTTTTTACACTTTTATATGTTTTTTCTTCATATCCTTATTAATTGAAAGTAAAATTTATGACCTTTAAAGTCACTATTTTTGGAGATTATTTTTTCATAATTAATTTTTTTTAAATACTTTTCTCATCACCTTTTAAAAGAATAAATTTGGAAGTGACCTATAACATCATTTTTTTATTATTAACAATGTTTTCTAAAACATCTTAAGTTTTAACATAAATTCCCCTTTTTATTTAAAAAAATATTTTCCCAAATAGGGTTTATTGTTTACTATTTATACTCTAATATATATTTATACTTTTTTGGAATGAACTCATCATACTAAACAATCTAATTCTGGATCCCTATATGGGAGGTGTCAGTCAAGAAATATTTTATAAGGATATTTATAATCTATATCAACATCCTTCTATATTTCTTTTGTTATGCCTGTTTTATGTTGTTTTTTGTAACCATCCACCTTATTTACCTTGATGTATTATCAAGTTATTCCAGTATTGAATTAGCAATGTACTCATTTATCTATATAGTGTGAACATCACATTTTACATGTTTCATGGTAGATAATGTTCACATAGAAAAAATATGATTCTATTAACATGGGGAAATGTATTGGGGTTCTATGTATTTTTATTAAAAAACGGATCATTATTGGAAAGTATAATATGTATTTTTTGATCATCAACCTTAATTATCTGGATGAGTTGCGATCATGTTATCTATTTCATTAAAATGAGTAAAACTATTTAAATTATGAATAATTACTGAAAGTTAACATAGGTTGTCTTTGTGTTAATATTCCATTTTTTTAATTATAGGGATATCCATGTATTTATTTATTTAAATGATCGATATGAAATAGTATAAAATGCCTTGTTGAATATTATGGTGAATGCATTGGACATAAAAATGTCACACATGGGGCCTAAAATTCAATATCCCCTTGTATATCGACATGTCTCAAGAGACAAAACATCTTGGGTTTTGGTGTATACCACTCCCCATATGAGTATAATGTCTTAGCAGAAGGCCATTAAAGCAAGATTCTGATATCCAAAATTGTGTATTCCATCAGTATGAGATCAATATTATTGATATCCATGTTTTAATTATTATTTAAATATAATTATCTTAGTTAAAATTGATTATGAAATAATTCTAATTATTTATTTATTTCATATTATGTACACCATAATTTTGGTTTTGACAAATGTAGTTATATTTTTCCCTTACAGATCATTTTATCTCACCTCGTTCTTATGTTTCCATTCTTGAGGGTGTGTGGTATAATGTTGTACACATAACTTGTTTAGAAGTATAACACATGTAATATAAATTTTGAAGATTTTTAATAATCATTTTGGATTAAGTATTTTTTCATCTAGTGGAAAAAATGTCAATTTGATACAAAGAAAATAGGTTTTATTATTTTATGTTTTTTTTATTCTATAGAGATGAAAACACGAAATGACCCTTGGGATGTAATATATGCAATAATCATTATTAAATTTGAAATTAAAGATGGTTAAATAAAGGTTATTATACATGGTATTGAAGATAGTGTGTAACGTATGTGACTTTGGAACTAGGTCTGGGTGAGTTGGTTTGGGGTGTAATAGAATCTCCTTCGATCCATAGTTTTCTATATTTTTTAGATAATTGATAGAGAGAAACAAGATCCTGATGATTGTTTCATTTTTATGTGTTCAACAAGAATCACAAAAAATGGAATGAAACTAATTACATGAATATTGTACTAATTTATATTGGCCACCAAGAGCTAAATGTTTAGATAATATTAATTCAAACATTGCATTAAATTAGGGTTCCTTCTCAACCTAGTCAAAATGGGTTCAGCTAGATAATAATAAAAACAAGGCCTTCAGTCCAACATAAACACTTGAAAATCTTGGTAAATCCATCACAGTATGTTTTTAATGATTAAATAATCCTAGAAGATATTAAAACTCCTTGAATTCATCATCATGTGATGAATAATTTTGTATGATATCGATTTTATTATAAGATCGCTACTACAATAGTGAAAATTTATGATGGTTTATTAGTTATGGACAAGATTTTTCCCAAAATAACTGAATGTAATTACTTTTAGTGATGGAAAGTATTATCCTTCATGAAAAAAATCAATGGTTTTTCATAATGGATAAAACTTTCTATCTATACGATTGATTTTGGATAGAATTTTTGAATTGGATTAACTAATATATTGAAAACCCCACTAACAATATTATTTTAGTAACAGATTGTTTGTCGCTATTAGTCTGTCGAAAACAAGCATCAATAAAAATTTCTTGAAACTTATTCCCATCCATATTTTTCCTTTCCCCCACTTATCCCCCACTGTCATCGTCACATACCCCCCCCCCCTTCTTAACCGTCCTCATTTTGTAGAACATAGCCCCAAACTACCACCATCAAGCACCCCCCCCCCCACCACCACCACCCCATGTTCCCTATTGTGCAACCCGCATCCCCCAACCATCATCATCATTCACTAGCAAACTCATATTTCTCATCGCGTAGAATACACCCCTAGTCATCATCGTAGCACCCCCCCCCCCATCGTGTTTCCCCAACATCCATTCCACATCATGAAGTACCTCCCCTATCACATACCTGTCATCGTGCATCCCACAACACACACCCTTCTCTTTTGCGTCTAGTTTTTTGATGATCGGGCATTAAATCCCCCAGGTACAAACTCCTCTCTCACAATAATTGGTTTGGTCAGACCCTAAATTAAAATTTTTAATTTATTATTATAGTTTATTGGGTTTTCAGTGTTAATGGAGGTTTATTATTCCCTATTTCTATGTCGAACATCAAAGGTGAAAAGTTCCGGCTCCGCATGGGTTGTTCCACTTGATTTGATGTAATTTTCACAACATTTAACTGTTAGATTTTATATATTTCCCATGTTCAGGTGTTTGTTTTAGTTTATTTTGAGTTTAATAGATATTTTAAATCAAGACATGTTTTGAAATTATTTTTGAAGTGTAGTTTCCAGGATTTTCAAGATTGAATTTAAATTAGACATTTTTTTATATTTTTTTAGATGGTTTCTTATCATAAGGTACACGTTGTTTGAGCCTTGGGTTTCAATTTCATATATAGTCTTAAGAATTTTTTTAGTAGCGAAGGTTTATAAAAATATGATTATTTCATTCAAAATTGGTTACTTATTACTTGATTGATATGTGTTCTAATATAATTCTTTTTATTTTTGAAATATTATAATTCATAATATAAATTTAATATTTAGATTTATTTTACATATTCATGTTTCTTGAATATATTAGTATGTATAATGGTATATAACATTCCTCAATGATATTTGATTATTATTATTATTATATTTGATGTTTTCACATGTTTGAGATTGGTTATAATATCTTAGTGATATTTTTTAAAATATTAGTCATAATTAATAAATAATTTTATTCAAAATTTTATATTTTTAATAATTAGAAAAAAATAGTATTAAGTTGATAAAAATTTACAATAATTCTTAATAATTCACAAAAATTAGTAAAAATATATTAAAAATTGAAAAAAATAATATTAATCATTATAAAATAGTAATTTTTAAATAACTTTCTATATCAAAAATATTTATTAATTGTTATTAATAATTATTTAATATTAGTAATTACTTGTAAATATTAATAAAATATAATAATATTCAATAAATTGTAAAAATTTAAATGAAATACCAATAATTACTAAAACGTATTAATATTTATAGGAAATTCAGTTATAATTACTAACTAATTTGTATTATTTATTAAATAATTGTAATAAATAGTAAAAATTAATAAATATCGGTAATAATTATAAAAAAATTAATAACCAATAAAAAAATAAAAAATATATAAAAATATTTTATATTTGAGATAAAATTTAAAATAAATTATGACATTTAAAAATATTAGTAATGATTACTAAATAATCTAAAATAATTAATAAATAAGTACCCAATATTTTTAAAAATTAATAAATATATGTAATGATTAGTAAATATTATTAATAATTTTAAATATTATTAAATTATAATAATTAGTAAAAAATTATAAAAAAATATATAATATATTAATAAATATTAAAAAATAGTAAAATTCAATATAAATTCAATTTTAGTTAATTACTAAATATCTTAATTTGTACAAAATATTAAATATTAGTAATACTTTTTAAAAAATTAAAATAACCTTTAAAAGAATTCAAAAATAATGAAAATTATAAAAAATTCACAATAAAAATTAAAAATAAAGTAATAATTATTAAATAATCTATTATATTTATTTAATAATAATTGATAATTAGTGACAGTCATAGTTTTCAATCTTGGATTGCGGTGTGATTTGATGGGGTCCTATAGTGGGATAGTGGTGATATGTAGTGCGTCATGGATGCATTTTTATCCAAACAAGGGTCAATTAATATAATTTAAATCATATAATTCTACACACATAAAAATATGCTTAAACATTGAAATGTGATAACTAAAATATGAAAAATAATAAAATATATATATATAATAAAAAAATAAAGAAAAATGGAAAAGGGTTACAAAATGGAAAATTTTAACTAAAACATAAAATAAAAAAATAAAAAAACGATGCATAGTGGAACAAAAGACGCTGGCTGAAATAGGTGGTGAATAATGGATACATGGTGTTAGGATTGGGGTAAAAAACAAATATTAATACATAAAAAATAAGTTACAAAGAATCAGATGGATGTTCCTACAAGACTGGACAGCTCCAGTGGGGGGTTAGCGTCAAGGGGTTTTAGTCGAGGCGACACAATCCAGGGGTCGGGGTAGTGCCATAAAGGGGTCATCAGACTAACGCAATTACATACTATGACAAAACTCGTCTCCCAAGAGTAGGAGTGCACTGCTCTGTGCCACACCAGTGCCATCACAACTACTCTGGAATGATTTGATAAATATGGTAATACTTAATAAGTGTTTGTAATACTTTGTGAATATTATTAATAATCTATAAATATTAGTAACTTTGATAATTTTCAAAAAATTAATCAATATATATATATATATATGTATAGAGAAAATATTAAATATTTAAAATTAGGAATGATTTGTAGAAAAAATAATAATTAGAAAAATTATTAGTATTTATTACATAAATTGTAATAATTATGAAATAATTAGTCAATATTTGTAATTTTTTGTAACTCTTAATTATAAATAGTAAATATTGATAATAATTTGTAAATATTAATAAAAATTACATTTTTTAATAAAAATAAAAAAATAAAAAAATTATTATCATTAAAAATGACTAATATTTATTAAAAAATTATTTACAATTAATAAACAATTAGTATTAATTAATAAATATTTGTAATAATAAGTAATAATTAATAAAGAATAGTAATATTTTTTAAAAACTATTAGGGATATTCATTATAAGTATTCATAAAGATATATAATTAAAATTTAGTAATACTTTTTAATACGTAGTCACAATGAGTAATAATATTCTTATTTCTACTCTTTTTTATATAACTATGGACTTAGTTACTCGACACTCATTTCTATTTTTTCATCATGATTGGATAAATCATCCTAAAATTTTAAATGGGTCTTGTATAAAAAACTTCTACATTGAGGGTGTTGAATTATTTATATCATTTTCAACATAAAATTCAAAAAAATGAATGAATTTTCAAAATCACATATAAGAAATATGATCATAAAAGATTCAAAAAAAATTGAAAATTTTATACATCATCTATTATATTTTAATTACTAGAAAAATTATATTTTTTGTATCAACATGGTGAATAAAATTAAATGGGAAATTAAAAAATTTGTTCTGGATCCTTCATTTATGAATTTATAATAAGACGTAAGTATCCCATTTATTCAAAAAAAAGAATACAGAATGATATTATGAAACATAAAATCATGACCATCCCAATTTTAAAATTTTTTATATCTGTTAAGGAGGCCTTATATGCAGGATATTAGATAAGAAAGAACGAAGATGTTACAAAATATATAGCTATTAAATCATATTTTGGAAGGCTATTTAGTTGTATTGATCAAATACTTTCTTAGGTTAAATCATTATTTACTTATGGAAATACATTACCTACAAGTTCCTATGAAATTAAGAAGTTGGTCCACAATTTTGTTCTTAGTTATGAGAAAGTCTATATGTGTTCAAATTCCTAAATCTTATATTATGATGATATTAAATTGTTATATAATTGTACAACATATGGAGTATCTAGGTATAAAGAGTCATAATAATAAAATTCCATATTTCTTATGAAATAGTTGAGTAATTATCCAATTACACACCAATTATAGAATATAACTATATGTTGCAACAAATCTGTATCGATGACAAGAAATAAATCAAATATTTCTATCAATAAAAACATAAATCATCTATATGATGGTGATTCATGGAAATACTTTGATCAGATATGTCCTTATTTTTCTTTATAACATAATAAAAAAGGTTTAGTATTTTTACTGGTTGTTTTTATCCATTTAGTGCTTATGATAGTCATTATTCTTGTTGGCATGTTTTCATAACTATGTACAACTTAATTCCTTGTATTTTAATGAATCAAACACATATATATTTGGTATTATTAATTTCATGGAATCTAAAGATGAATATTGACATTTATTAGAAGACACTAACTATTTAGGTAATTTCATTAAGAAATGATGGTGTAACTATGTATGATATAATTAGAAATAATAATATTCTAATGAAGTATACATTAAAGCAGACAATTAGGGACTTTTCAACATGTGTTATACAATATTGATGGAGTACACATGGTCTAAATTCATGTATGTATTTCATAACTAGGATAAAGTGTTTATGATTTTCAATGGAATAAATAATATTAATTTTGAAAATAATCAATGATTTATTCATAATGATCATCCTTTTGGAATGAATATTAATTTTTTTACAAAATTTATATTTGAAAGAGATGAACCATCAACAGTTCTCTTATGAATTCCGATAAAATTACACTCCCTTTATTACATCCCATTACTTCTGGAATAACTATACCTGAAAAAAATCATTTTGGTTGAGATCATAAATTGATAAAGAGGATTATTTATTGGTAACTACTATATTGTTCAGATTAATTTGTTTGTAACATATTATATATGACCCACATTAAAGGGGAAAATTAATTACAAATTTTATAAGCTGATTGGAACCCCATGTTATACCAAATAAAATGTAAAATGCACGATTACATCTTTCCAGAATTTATAAGAATCCTAAACATTAATTATTTGAATATGGAAGATCACACAATTTAATAAAACTTAAAGTGGATTATGAAATTTCTAAAAAAACCTATTTATTATCTTATAAATGGATTTTATATTTGAGGTTACCAAACTGATATGCTTCTAATTTTTCGTGTTGATTCATACATGGATATAATATTTGGTTAAAAATCCTTTAATTCCTTGTTATAATGTAAAGACAAAGTCATGTTAGTCTTATAGGTTTGTTTAATCCTAAAATATAGGACATGATAACTAAAATATCATATTAATTCTAAGATATTTTCTCAGTAACAATCTATTATGATGCATTGAGTATGTTGAAGAAATATATTGTTTTAATTTTATGTAAATTAGAGAAAATATAACCATTTACCATATTTGACTCAAACAAACATTTACTATTTTACTTTCAATATGAGTATAAATGTGGAGGGCTAGTAAAATTCCTATGGATGTTCCCATTTGAGAGATGTATGAAAAAATTAAATAAGAAATTACATAAAAATTCATCAATTGAATGGTCAATTTCAGAAGCGTACTTGCAGGAGGAAATTTCAAACTTATTTCTATATTATTTTTAATATTAAAATTCTTCAAAATATAATCGCACAGTCCACAGTGAGGTATATTTTAACGTTTTTGTATACCAACATTTTTTAGTTTTCAAACAGCTCAAGTTTGGTTATCAATAATGATAGTTTTCAGATGAATAAATTCAAAAAGCTTGTACATATGTTCTTCTCAATTGTAATGAAATGAAATTATTTATGTATTAATTATTATTTTTTATTTTTATTTTAAATTTATTTAGGAGATAAATTAATTTAAATTATCATTTTGTATATTTTTCGATACCATATCAAAAAATATATAATACAAATTACCCCTTCCGCTCTTGAAGAATGACAATAGGTGGATTTTTCATATTTGTTTTAATGACTTGTAAATTAATTTTTTTATGGTGGAACAATAAATTATTTTTTTATTTATATATAATATTAAAAAAATTATTCATTTGAGTCTACACAACATGAAATTAAATTTGATTTTTGATTATGTGTGATGAAAAATCCTCTATTGAAATTGGTAAAACATTATAATGAGTATGTGACTAATTGATTTTGATTTCATCCAAACATTTATGGTGAATCAAATTAATCAATTAATAGTGGTATTTTTAAAGGATCACATAACAATGAAAGTGATGTTTACTTTTATGTCATGCTAGTTTAAACAATTGGGTTATATTATCTACGACTAAATTATGTAGTAATTATTAAATGTCATTGGTATGATAATGTTTGAGGTTTGTGACATCATTCATGACACAAAGTCATTTACATTAAAAATAAAACACTTCTTTCCTCAAATTAACCATTTAGGTTGGCAGATCATGTTTTTTATGGCAATTATTATGTGGTATTAAGAGATTTAAATTAATGGTGAAGTGTGATAAAAATTAAATCTCATGAGAATGAGTTTATTAAAAATGAATATGGTAATTTTGAAGTGAAACATATTAAAAAAATTGGGAAACATCTCTAAATAAATATCTTATTCAATGAGATGTAAATATTGATGATGAATCCCCCTCGTTATGGGATGATGATATTGATAATGTGGATAAATTAATAAGGTATGATGAAACTGACATTCATATGGTATTCGATGATGTTGAAGAGGAAGATTATGACATAATAATCATGGAATATGAGGGTGGATATGAAAAAGTATGTATTATATTCAGGTATCTATTATTTTTTTATCATTTATATTTTTATTAAAAATTATTGATAATAATATTTTCAGTTTCAGATAGCTAGAGATAGTTTGGGTGATCTATTTTGTTCCCTCAATGATTCAGGTATTTTTTTAGTTTTTTATATTTATATTTATATTATTAATTATTTACAGGTATGATTAATAAATTATACATAATATTTATATTTCTTATATTATATATATGTGCTAAAAATTATTTACACTTAAGACTATTATATTCTGCCTAATATTTATTAGTTATTTTTATATTTGATATGAGTATTAACAATTATTTAGAGGTAATATTATTATATTATGGTATTTATTTACATTTTATTGTAATGTTTTTTTATTAGTTTCTTTATGAATAAAAATATATTTACAGGGAATATAATAACTATATTTTTGAATTTATTAGTTTTTTATATTTCATATTTGTATTAAAAAAAATTAACAGGTGATTTTTTTTGTTTCAAATGGCCAGAGATGATTTTGAGGATCCATTTCATTCTCTCACTAATGTTGGGCTTTCTAATGATAAACCTCATTCATCTGACCTACATAAAACTTCTAAAGAATCATTTCTTAGGAATGGTTTCAGCCTTGCTGGATAGATTATTTTGGTCATAGTTTTTGAAGGATGTTCATCTCATGATATGGGTGACTTTTAAGAGGAGGTCAGCATTTGGGCATCAGATCTACAGGAGGTAGGAAGTCACACACAGGGCTAAGATTTATAAATCTGGTATACATCAATGACATATGGAATGTAGTATTATTTATAATTGTATATATAATTTAAATTTTAAATTTTATGTATAATTATATAGGTCACTACTAACCCCTCTATTACGGTTGACAAGAATTTGTACACTAATCCCAGAATAGTAAATCTTTTTTTACATATTGTTCTTGATTGTGGATTTTATATTTTTAAAATTACATAAATTAATTTTATTGTTATTTTAATTTTTAATCATTTTTTGAGGGAAAAATATGAGACTTTAACTCCTCATTAATAAGAGATCCATGCTTGGATTGAAGAAAATTCCACATGAGAGACGAATTTCGATGTGGGGGCTTCGATACAATAGACAATCATGGTGCCAATAATGTTCACGTGACTTGTATTGGTTCATGATTGAATCCTACTCATTATTATGGTACTTCTATGGTTCCATAGGTCCACTCTAATGGACTTGTTTAGAGTCATCATAATCATTCACTACATATTATAAATAGGGGATATGTTCTTTGGATGATATGATACAACAAATAAAGAGAGAGCCTGAGGATGATTGTGAACAGTGGTTTCTGAGATATTTGATGAAGCTAGAGTATATGTGATATCTTGCACATGATGTTGGTATAGCTTCTCCCCAACACTTTGAGTGGTCATCCTCCCCATAATACTAATAAATATTTGATAGATTTGGTGATAGTTATATATTTTTATTCAAAAAACATATTATGTAGGAAATACTGTAATAATGGTTTATAAAATACCATGTTATTCCTTTATTAATGAAAGTAATAAGAGTTGGAATTTAAATAGTTGAAATGAAAGATTATCCATGTAAAATAAAATTATAGTGATAAAATTAAGACATAAAATATGACCAATTTGTATTGAAGATCATAAAAACATGATGAGTATATACCTAAGGAACTATAGTCACGAGTGCCAGTATCCACATATTAATCAATCCATTCCCATAATCCCCATCATTATCATATCCTCAGTCACATTCGAATCTATATAATACAATGAATATGCTAAATGGTAAAATGGAATCCTATACTTGAGTTAATAATGGCTAAAAAAGTGTTATCCTAAACCAGTGATGGACAATTAATAATTTGAACTCATAACATTGCATGTTACTTATCCTAGGGACCCTCTTAAATACCCAAAGGAATTCCTTATGATATTTTATAAGTAATAAGTTTTTTCAAACAACCGAGAATATTATTTTGGAGCACCACTTTTATTAATATCCATTAATCATTTAATAATACCAAATGATACCATTACAATTAATATATAATGGGAACCTTCATAATAAGTGGGTAATCAAAGAAAAAGGTCCTTTAAAATAACATAAATTCTATTTTTTACAAGAAAATCCATTATAAATACACCATGGAAATTCTTTATAAATCATAACAATTCATATCAAAAAATAATTTCTATTCAATTTCCTAAAAACCCATACTGGAATTTTATACAACTAATTAATAAGAATTATTATTTCAAAACAAGGTATGATCATGTTCAACACTACATTTGAAGAAATAATTCAAAACTAATGAAAAAAAAAAGTAAACATCACTAATTATTCATAAATAATAAAAATATATTTGATATCATTTAATAAATATCGTATGAAAAGATAAAGCACATGAGGTTTAAAGAGAAAATACTTTATGATTGATCGACCTTCCTTGATTTGATTAATCTATTGATGATGAATTTTTCCACCTAATTAGAAGATAAGAAATCCAAATTTATAAATTAAAATACATAATAATAAAAATAAAATAATGATAATAATAATAATAATAATCCCTATATAAACACATTCCAACAAGAAACCTCAAGAAACAATGGCCATAAGAATAAATAAACATAGAGTATAGAAGATGAATAAGATAGAGGAGATGGATTTAGACCACTTACATGAGGGATTTGATCACATCGAAAGAGAGAAATCAATAAAGGAATTAGATACAGAGAAACCATCATGGAGCCAATAGTTGAACCTCCTGGAGGATATTTACTATAGAAGAAGGTTTAAATATGATAACCCTTATAATATAAATATTTTAAATAATCACATTTTTAGGAAACCACAAAGTTTGTCTGTATGGTTCATCTAAACATTCCCCATACATATGTTAGTTTCTAGAAATAGTTTAAAAAACATTCACATGTAATGATTAGTCTCTTTTGACTATCAATGTCACCCTCACCAACCCATAAACACCTCTGGTCTTCGTATATCAGGAACAACTGGATTCCCAAAGACACATGTTTTCTTACCTATCATCCCACCCACATTCCCAAAGAGTAATTTAACAAAAAATATCCATCCCTATTGGACATCACATGTTCAATTTAGTGTTCTTTGTACTCACTCGCACACCCCCCATAAAACATCTCAAGAGGTCATCGATCCCAATATTACATCAGACCAACCATGCTTAAATATGGAGTTAAAATCAGGTAAGGTCTTAAAAATAAAGGTTTACCATGTAGACATGGATAATACCAATTATCCATTATACATTTTAATATTACATGGTGCTGACTCCATCCATATTTAAAGAAAAATTTCCTTATCAGGGACCCCCAGACTTTAAACCGTGGATGTTCCTCTACACTTCTGCCTATATATTCTCTCTAATACAATTTTTAATAAAAATTCCGCACAAACCACCATAAGAACCACTTCTCTCCCATATGGACCTCTTATAATATCCTTTAAGTAACCATAGGTTTCACTATAAACATATGTTTTCCCATATATTTTCCCTCTTATAAAACCCAAAATCTAGTAAATTGGAGTAGATGTTTATCTTACTATACTGGAACAAGAGATAAGGGATCACAACTTAAAGGATCGAATAGTTTAGTAGTCTTGAGAGAATATATATATATACAAGATTCTCGCATTATATTTCATAACATAAAGTACAATATATAATTCTAGTGATCAATTTAATATTTCTTATAGTATATCTATTTAATCATTAAATGATCCCTTATATGAATCCTAGGGGAACGAAGCCAAAATTACTGGTATTTTTATAATCTCAATAAAAGAAATAATAAAATAGGGTATATAACATAACATATAAATCATTAAAAATTTGGAATAGATAAACAACAATAAAATATTTCATATAACTAACATCATAATTGGTTAATATAAACATAGATGATGTAACATAAAAAATAATTTTGTGGATAACAATTAAAAATTTCATAATGATGGAATTCATAATTTTTTACAACATAATAATATTTTAAATTACTTATTCCAGTAAATCATAAACTTAATTTCAACTCCTTGTTCAAAAACATCAAAGATAATTGGGAAGGAATACTCCAAATACCCATGGTAGTTAATCTCATGAGGCCTACTGATGCATCCAGAGGCTATAAGGGGAACCATCCATCACCTACTAATCCTAATGAATTAATTATATGTATGTTTAGAATAATTAATAAATTTCATAATCAATATAAATATCTGTATTTCAAAAATAGCAAAAATAAGGTCAATATTTTTTCTCAGTCAACAATATAAAATTATTATCATAATACATATAGAGTAGTATAGTATATTGTATCAATAGATTATATCTTTAGTAAATCAAAATATTATTAAAATAAATTTTACATATATAAATATACTTTAAAATATAATTGGGAAATTTCTTAAGGAAAATAGCCTTTTCATTTTGAAATAACCTATACTAAAATTTATAAATTTCCAAAATATTTGGAAAAATATGTATTTAAAGAGAAACCTACAAATTAGTAATGTAGTCTTAAAAACAAATTGTATTCATGTATGTGGGATATTTTATCCAGAAATAAGTGTAGAAATAAGGATTTTTTCACACCTTTGATAAAAGGGGCTCGTTCTGAAAACAATAAAAATATTCTTTTTATACCTTCTTTATAAAAATTTTAAAAAGGTAAAAATTATTTTATTCTATAATTGGTGAATATTAAAAAAAGATTTAATTTTTTTAAAAGATAATATGTACATAGAAGAAAAATATTCTCGACTGAATAGAAAAACAATGTCGGATTTCCATAAAATTATTATTTTGGTATTTTTAGTGCCAAAAAACATAAAAATTGAAATAGTTTTTGAAAACCCTAGAAATAATAAAAGGAGATTAAAATTTATGGGTTTAATAAATAAATATCATATAATTAACCCAATAGATACCAAAAAATTAAATAATCCTGAATAAGGATGATTTGTTAAATAAACCCTTACCATAACAGTAACTTTTGAATCATTAACCATAATAAATAAACGACTTAAAATGAAATTTTAAAAAGAATTAGTGTAAATATATTGAAGATATAAAATATTAATGGTCAATTATATAATCCACTAAAAAGAAAAAATTATAGAATATGGCATATGACTCACAGAAATGAATGTGAGATGAGAAACCCTTACAATGAACGTAACATTGATGTGAGAATTAATCAATGAAGTGATTATTTATAAAAAATGTAAATTCACCTAAAATAAGTTTAAATATATTATAAATTTATAATATGTTATTCCATAAACAATATTAGCATAACATAGAAGATAAATAAATAATATATCCCAATGAAAATAAATTGAGTTATGAAACCCCTTACCTCAAGTCTGACTCGCTACATAGATACGTTATATCCTATATAATAAACTTATATTAATGTATACTTTTATGAGAAAACAATTAAGTCATTTTAACTTATTTTTACCACTATTATTTTATTTATGGTCATGGATTTTTTAATTATTAAATAAATTAAGTTCATCTTAGAGGATTTGGGGATGTTTTGTTCATAATCATAAAACAACTTACATAGATTAACTTTGGTACAAGGGGTCATAGTTCCATCATCCTCATACAATTAATATTTAAATAATTATAATTTATATATATTAAATTCAGTTTTATAATTCTCCATTCATTTAAGATAAGAATAATGATTCACACCATTTCATGGAGGTGGGAGTCCACAAGTACACATGAGCAACATTATAATTTTTAAATGGGTGGAAGGTTAAGAAGATAAGCAATATATTATATTTCTAGAATAATAATTATTTCATGTATAAAATTTATATTCATTAAATATATAATAATAACCATAATTTTGATTTGTTGATGAAAAATAAAACACATCGCTTTGCGAAGGTTTCTTTTCACATGTATACCTAAATGATGTTTTGTACCCCACATGATGAAAAATGTGATGAAGAAGTCTTGAAAAATAATAATAATATCATTTTATTACATTTTATATACTTATGTTGTTATATCATCATTTTTTAACCATACCTTAATGATCTATAATAAGAAATAAAAAAATTAATATCAACTAAGAGTTATACATTTTCTTTAGGAAGTAATGTTTGGCTTACTACTTAATCCTTATAAGTTGTACTTTTGACTAGAATATAGCCTATAGTTCTTGGGTAGTAAGGTTATCGAGGGATTTTTATAGATCTTGGTTGGGATACATGGCTCAGTAAGTTTAATAATATATTAGGGGTGGTATTATTATATAATATAGAAGAGAGTTACCCTTAGAAGTACTTCAAATTTTAAATTTATATAAATTAAATTTCATTTTCAAGTGACAAAATAGATATGTTTATAATATCTGATAAATTTTATTATAAATAATAATATCCATCAAAAGGCAGACATGTTTAAGTAATTTTTTTAACCCTAACTCTCAGTTTTAACACCCACCCCCATAATTAAACCATTTGCTGATTACGACTATTTCAATTTTCTACTATTTAAGGGTCAATAATGTTAATATAAATAGTAAGGTGACCCATAAGTGGATATTGATGATACTATATAGAATTTATCATTAAAATGGATATATATAATATTTTTATGAATTTTATATTGTTTAATAAAATAGTGTATATCATATGATACCATTTAAGTCATTTTCAGAACTATTCACTTAGTGGACAACAAAAAATATAAAGAATGTAAGGTAATTTGAATATAAAATGATAAAAAATAAAAAATAAATTATATTTAAATAGATATAATTTTTATCACTAAAAATTTCCCAAAATATATTACTGTGTAAGTTTTCAAAACAATTTACTAGATTTCTCTACTACATTCAAAAGAATTATGTCGTCGTTGCATAAGAATTTAAGGTAATTATTAAATCACTATAAATTAATAATAAATTTCCATTATAAATAATTTTTCATATTGAATTTAACCCTTTATAACCATTCATGACATGTTTTTATCCTTGTGAAAACATATTAGTGATATGAAAATTTAAATAGTGACATTTTTTAATTTTGGTTACTTAAAATAATATAAAGGACTTTATAAAATAAAAATGGAACAAAAATTCCATATTTTTTAATATATGATCGGGTGGTAGAACTAAAATCATAAAAAATATTTAAAATATTGTTTTTGGGAGATTTTAATTCTTTTTCATACTTTTTCAGCCTATGATAACCCAATTTACCATTTACTATTGTGTTAAATTATTTTATAGTTACTATTCATTATGATAAAATATAAATAAGACTTATTTACAAAATTAATTAATATCTCAACCTAAGTACCGCACACTGGTTCCATGATCCAGTTGGTCATGTGACCTCAAACAGACCTCCATGTAAGGCATAGGATACTGACTAACAGTGAGGGTTTAATATCAATCATGGAGAGACAATACCCTATTTATCAAAGTATCACAGTAACATAGATAAAAAAGAATAACCAAATGATATAACTAGTAAAAAACCAAAATAGTATCACATGATGATGAAAACTAGAAATAGAATATCAAAATCTAAATTTTAGATATTTCATGAAAAATATGTTTCAAGTGTCTATATGAAAACCCCAAAATAAACAAATTCACTCACAACTCCCAAGTGGATCCGGAATCATGTCTTGCTCCCTCATCCATTCTCCATACAAAATCATCCATCTAAAATATGCATCTATCCCATATTGTATCATTCAACCATGAAATTTATTTGTGTACCAATCAGGAAGGCTGAGTATGGTATGATTACAACTCAGTAGGACACCACGAATGATGTCTAAAACAATATCTATTCAATATTAGTATATATAGTCACTTAAAGAAAAAAAATACAAATAATAAGTAAACAATTATAAAATTTCATCATTCCTCAATGAACCACATGAACAAACAGGTTTCCAAGGACACCCAACTCTCAATAGCTTTTTCAGACCATGATGGAGTCTAAATCATATCATATAACCAACATTATTATTAATCATTTCATATCAATTCTTGTCACAGCCAATTGGAACCATAGTCCAATGCCAACTCATAGGTGTAAAACGTCGTCTCTAGCACCCTGTTGGTATTTAGAGCCTCGATCCCTATCTGACACCTCAATGTCACAGTGGTATTTGGTGCCTTGGTCCCTATCCCATGCTCGCTGTCTCAAATGGGTTTTTAGAGCATCATTCTTTATCTGACACTTCATTTATCACATATGGGTATTTGGATCATCAATACTTATCCCACACCTCATTAATCCCATATGGGTATTTAGAGCATCAGCCCATACCCCACACCACATTAATCACATATAGGTATTTGGAGACACAGTATATGTCGCACACTCTTACATCAAACAATCACACATGTATCACAAAAATCGTGTCACCAAATATATTCAACATTAACTCTCTTATCACATTTCACATCATGATATACCATTCCAACTATCAAAAAATCATGATTCATTAATTTAATCACATGGAATAAAATTTGAAATTCACCATTTAAAACATATAACCCTTGAATCCATTAATTAATTCATCAATTAATCAATACAATTCGATAACCTATGTAAGAACCCAGGTTTTTGAAACGGGTCAAAATCCTGACCCTGTTTAAATTTTTGACTGGTTTCCGAGGAGTCCGGAGAATTTGGGAAGTTTCTGGAAATTTTCAGACTACACGCCATGTACTTTTCGTACACGCCGTGTATGTGTAGGCGAGTAACCGGCTGTGTGCTCGCCGAGTACATGACGTGCAGTGACCGTGTAGAATTTTCTTACTACATGGCATGTAGTTTTGAACACACTGTGTATACCCCCAACCGTGTGAAGCCATACATGGTGTGTAGGCATGTTGGCCGGGTAGAACTGAGGACACGCTGTGTTCCCCTTGGACACTCCGTATAGTCTAGCCGTGTATAAGGAAAACACATGGCGTGTGAGTCCGACGGTGAGGAAAGGAAGAGGAACCAAGTGCACGTCGTGTACCCCTAGGTACACACCGTGTACTCATGTCGGCAGGCTTGGAAAGTAAGTTGGCGGGATCTTTTCGTCTTATGAACAGTTAAATGAACCATACACGGCGTGTAGTCCCAATGTACACGCAGTGTACTTTCTTTTTTTTTTTGCTCAAAATGGGCAGTAGCCTCGTATTGAGGTAGAACCTCGATATTTTGGCCGGGATTAGCGAACCAAGTTGGCTGGATCTTCTTTTTCTTCCCGTTTCTTCGTCTAAACTCCGATCCGATCTCGGTTGGATGCGTTGGAACCCCCTCGATAAGGCCTTGATTCCACTTTGGCCGTTTTTTCTGATTTTTTTTATAGAACGAGTTATATCCCTTGGAGCGGTTTTGAATCTTTTGTAGATTTACCACGTTTGAGACCAAATTGGTGGGTGTTACTGGAGGAGTAGCATCGTGTGAATCTCAGGTAGGTGGTGCATACTTCATTTTTTGTTTTCGCGGTTGTTTTGGTAATGTGGACTTCCGCGCGTTTTCGGGTATTTTGACCGAGACCCGTTTTATCTGATTTTTCATACTGTAATGCTTATGGGACCTCTGGGATGCTTTTGGGTATTCCCGGTTACTAGTTTGTGTGAGTAGGGTCGGGTGAGGGGTCATTGCTCGTCGGGCCATTTTGGCCGGGGAACTCCAAAATTGTTTAAATTGAAATGTTATTGTTATAAACTGTTTACTTTAATTTGTTAATGCCTGTTATAAATTGTTAGAGGCATTTAAGACATCTGTGTTGGTATGGGACAACACTGGTATAGTGCAATTTGACTATTTAGTTGGTTTTTCCTGGTTATGTTTTCTGTTTACATATGTTATATATTCTAATGCTGAATTTCATCTGCTGGACCCTTTGGGTTGTGTTGGGCTTGGCCCGGTTACGCTTGAGTGATGCTGATCACAGGTTGGGGCTTTGCCCGGGTTACTTTAGGTGGTTTTGACCATGGGATTGGGCGTCATGGACGTCAGATTAAGGCAGTGTGACTATCAAGTTGGGCATGACCCGGGTTAGTTTGGGTGGTTTTGACCACGAGATTGGGTGTCATGGACGTCGGATTGAGGCAGTGTGACTGTCAGGTTGGGCATGCCCAGGGTTACTTGGATGGCGAGGCCATCGGACTAGAGCGACATGGTCACAGGGACACGAGGTGTCAGATGTTTTGGTGGCTTAGTACTATTTTGGGTGATTACTGCTCACCAGGACTTTGAGTAGTGTGCACACAGAGATACTCCGTGATGAGGTGGTTTTGACCACTCGTGTGGGTAGAGACCCCCGTAGTTGCGGTTAGGTATTTTGGTTCGGGGTGCTTGCTGTAGGAAGCCACGAGGGAGGTGAGGAGCCTTCAGGGAATGGGTGTGCCTTCGGTACGTCGGTACTTGAGACACGAGATTTCAGGAGGAACTTGGTGCTGGGTTACTATTTTGGGGCGTGCCTTCGGGACGTCGGTACTTGAGACATGAGGTGTCAGGAGGCACTTGGTGCTGGGTTAATATTTTTGGACGTGCATGTGGGACGTCGGTACTTGAGACACGAGGTGTCAGGAGGCACATGGTGCCAGGTTACTATTTTGGGCGTGCCTTCGGGACGTCAGTACTTGAGACACGAGGTGTCAGGAGGCACATGGTGTCGAGTTACTATTTTGGGCATGCCTTCGGGACGTTGGTACTTGAGACACGAGGTGTAAGGTGGTACATGGTTCCGGGTTACACGACAGAGATTCCGGCGTTGGCCGAAGCAGGTGACACTCCTTGGTGGCTGTTGAGCACCAGTGGAGTTTGTGTTTACTTGTGCACTGTACTGTTTACTGCTTTACTTGTAAATGCATGACTGCTTAAACACATATATTTTGTACGCACCGATGGGTGGTATCCTACTGAGATTTGTCTCACACCCTACACAGGCCCTTCAGGACCCGTGTAGACTTTATGGATTTATGTGCAGGAAAGAGGCCAGCTTCAGGAGATGGGCTACGTTAGTTATTGCATGGATATGGTATGGAATTTGAGGTCATACCTAGCTGGGTTTACTATGCTTTATTTAATTTTCTGTATTGGCATGCTTGTTGTAGCTACTGATGGTTAGCCATTGGTTCCCTTTTTATATTCAGTTGTGTATAACCTGCTTGGGTGCATGTTTTACTGTTCAGAAGTAGTTACATGTTATCAGCATGCTGTTGTGTTTATTTCCGCTGCTATTGTTATATTTACTGCTTCCGCTGTTTATCTATATTGAGTATGCTTCCGCTCTGCGGTTCTGGTTCGAGTCTGCTGAGTCTTTCTTTTCGCTGCATAATTATTATTATTCTCAGACCAGTACCCTTATTATGATCCTCCGAGAGGGTAAGCCTCCCCACTTTACCTAACAGACCCTCGCTGCTAGTCGGCAGCATTTGGCGTTCGGGGAGGTGCGCCTAAGGTAGTAACACCCGACCCGTTCGGCACTGTTCGGGTGGCTGGCCAGGTCTGTGATGTTACAAAGTGGTATCTGAGGATTTCTTGACAGGGATTTAGTAGCAGCATTTTACTAGGTACTAATGATTTTGAGGTTTCTCGTTTATTTCTGCTGGTTTTACTATTTGGGATATGGTAGACTGGAGATTGTTTGTTACAGGGACTGGTTTTCTAGCTTTTTCTTGGGTGCCTGCAGCCCTAGGTATGAGGGATTGACCTAGTTTCTACGGGTGGGAATTGTTGTTTGCTTTTTCTCAGATTACAGTTGATATGATTTCCACCTCGGTGGCTCACTTGATGTGTGATGTTGTTGATTGTGATATATGACCCTTGACCCGGTGTGATCAGGGAGAATTGGACCTTGGCCCAGTATAGAAAGGCTGGTTTCTTGGCTTTTGATAGGCACATTTTAGGGTATTTCAATTTCATAATTGCACATATGCTTTGTGAAGTGATAATTCCATGTGAATGAAATATCAAATTCCATGCTTTATATGCTTTAAAATTTGAATTGGTGAAATTCCTAATAAAACTGCTAGTTGTGAAAATGTGTATGCCATGATTTATATTTTTTAGAATTGCATGCTGCGGGATAATTGGGTCTGACTCTTATGAGAGCAGGCAGGTACTATGGGTGAGGCAGTGTAACTATCCGAATTGGGTGACTCGGTCGTCAGTTTGAGGCAACGTGAGTTTTCGGGACGGGCATAGCCCGAGGTACTCAGATACTTGGCTCTGTTGAGGGCGGGTAAGGAGGCCATGTGGCCGCGATGTCATGAGGCAAGGGTTGCGGTGAGGGGGAGTAAGGGTAGTTGTTATACACTACCTTTTACTTCTTTCCTTATCTACGTAGAATATATTGTTATATATATATGGTCTTTCTGACCATTTATGGTATTCAGCAGGTTACTCTTTCACGGCTCAATGGAGCGTCAGGCAGCCGTGTTTCAGGCCAGGTGCACGCCGTGGAGCTGCCAGAGGCTGAACAGGCCGGTGAGCTGGTGACAGTTAGAGGTACACCGCGGTGTGACCGTGATCTCCATGTTTCCTTTTTTGCATGACCTGTAGAGGTATGTCTGTTCTGAGTGCACGAGGTGCACAAGATCTTTGTGGACTAACTAGATGCTAGTCAGTGGATTTGCACCATATCGGGTGTGTGATATATATATATATATATATATATATATAGATATATATATATATATATCTGTTTGTGTGTGTGTGTGTTTGTGTGTGTGTGTGTGTGTCTGTATATGTATGAGGTGTCGTGGGAATCAGGGCATCGTGGATGTGGGTTACTTGAGGTGCCTTGGGCATTGTGGAAGCAGGTTACTTGAGGTGTCGTGGGCATTGAGGCATCGTGGATGCAGGTTACTTGAGGTGTTGTGGGCATCGGGGCATTGTGGATGCGGGTTACTTGAGGTACCAGGCACCAGGACCTCGTGGAGGCAGACACCAATGTGGTGTGGGTTACGTTGGGTGTCGGTAGCGACAGAGGAGCACCAATGAGCTGAAGGGGTGACGATGCATCACGGGAGGACTATGCGTCTAGAAAACAGGTTAGTAAACCCTGTTTGCTTTAAATTTTGTTGGTTGAGACCGAGTAGGAAAATTCCTAAGGTGGGGATCCCCTTGGGGAATTTAGCCAGAACCTTGGGACCGGGGTAGTCCAGATTGTTTAACTGGGATGGGGGTGTTCGGTTCCATCTTCGGGTTTCGTTTGGTAGCTCGGGGATGATCTACATTAAGGTGGGGAGTTTGTAAGTACTCGGGTTTTTGGAATGGGTCAAAATCCTGACCCTGTTTAAATTTTTGACTAGTTTTTGAGGAGTTCGGAGAATTTGGGTTGTTTCTGGAAATTTCCAGACTACACGCCGTGTACTTTTCGTACACGTCGTGTATGTGTAGGCGTGTGAATGGCCATGTGCTCACCGAGTACATGCCGTGCAGTGACCGTGTAGAATTTTCTTAATACACGGTGTGTAGTTTTGAACACGCTGTGTATACCCACGACCGTGTGAAGCCGTACATGTCGTGTAGGCCTGTTGGCCGGGTAGAACCGAGGACACGCCGTGTTCCCCTTGGAAACACCGTGTAGTCTAGCCGTGTATAAGGAAAACACATGGTGTGTGAGTCCGACAGTGAGGAAAGGAAGAGGAACCAAGTGCACGCTGTGTACCCCTAGTTACACACCGTGTACTCATGTCGGCAGGCTCGGAAAGTAAGTCGGCGGGATCTTTCCATCTTATGAACAGTTAAATGAACCATACACGGCGTGTAGTCCCAAAGTACACGCCGTGTAATTTCTTTTTTTGATCAAAATGGGAAGTAGCCTCATATAGAGGCAGAACCTCAATATTTTGGTCGGGTTTAGCAAACCAAGTCAGCCGGATCTTCTTTTGCTTCCCGGTTCTTCGTCTGAACTCTGATCCGATGTCGGTTGGATGCGTTGGAACCCCCTCGGTAAGGCCTTGATTCCTCTTTGGCCGTTTTGTCTGATTTTTGTTATAGAACGAGTTATATCCCTTTGAGTAGTTTTGAATCTTTTGTAGATTTACCACGTTTGAGACCGAATTGGCGGGTGTTACCGGAGGAGTAGCATCGTACGAATCTCAGGTAGGTTGTGCATACTTCATTTTGTGTTTTCGCAGATGTTTTGGTAACACGGCCTTCCACGCATTTTCGGGTATTTAGAGTGGGACCCTTTTTATCTGCTTTTTCATACTGTAATGCTTATGGGACCTCTGGGATTCTTTTGGGAATGCCTGGTTAACAGTTTGTGTGAGCAGGGCCGGGTGAGGGGTCGTTGATTGTCGGGGCATTTTGGCTAGGGAACGCCAAAATGGTTTAAATTGATATGTTATTGTTATAAACTGTTTAGTTTAATTTGTTAAAGCCTATTATAAAATGTTAGAGACATTTAAGACCTCAGTGTTGGTATGGGATAGCACCGGTATAGTGAAATTCGACTGTTTAGTTGGTTATGCCTGGTTATTTTTTCTTTTTACATATGTTATATATGCGATTGTAAATTGCATCTACTGGACCCATTGGGTTGTGTGGGGTTTGGCCCGGTTATGCTTGAGTGATGATGATCACAGGTTGGGGCTTTGCCCGGGTTACATTGGGTGGTTTTGACAACAGGATTGGGCGTCATGGACGTCGGATTGAGGGAATGTGACAGTCAGGTTGGGCATGGCCCAGGTTACATTGGGTGGTTTTGACCACGGGATTGGGCGTCATGGATGTCGGATTGAGGCAGTGTGACTGTCAGGATGGGCATGGCCCGGGTTACTTGGAAGGCGAGGCTATCAGACTTGAGCAACATGGTCGCAGGGACACGAGGTGCCAGATGTTTTGGTGTCCTAGGACTATTTTGGGTGATTACCGCTCATCAGGACTTTGAGTAGTGTTCACACAGAGATACTTCGTGATGAGGTGGTTTTGACCACTCATTTGGGTAAATTCCCCCGTAGTTGTGGTTAGGTATTTTGGTTGGGGGTGCTTGTCGTAGAAAGCCACAAAAGAGGTGCGGAGCCCTTAGGGAATGGGCGTGCCTTTGGGATGTTGGTTGTAACAGCCCGAGATTTTATGAAAAATATTCTTTTTATTTCACTAATGTCTTGTGTTGTACGCTACACCAAAAGGATCTTGCACAACACGCATCCTTGACTTGACTTGCATTACACGCAATCGCGACCTTCCTCGATAGCGTGTGTAGTACGCAATACCGAGTTTCACTAAACAACGATATGCTATAAAAATATTATTAAAACTAGCCGTTATGAATAGTAATAACCACTTTTTGAAATCCAGTAAATCTTATTTTTCAAAATGAACTTTATTTTTGGATTCAGAGTATCGAATTTAGCCTAAGGTGAAATTTTGGTACTTTTCGGTAACTTTCATATTCTGATGAATAGTGAAAATTACTAAATTATAATTAAAAACAACTTTTTTAATCAAAATAATTAATAGTGATAAATCATTAATTTGAGTGGTTTTAAAGTATATTTGGAATATATTTTTACAATTTAATACAATGTTGGTCATTGGATGTAATTTCACATTTAAACTAGACATAAACAAGTGTCAATCTTTTGATAGATATTGTTTCTTAAAAACACGCTATTTGTTTTAACAGCGGGATTTAATTATAAAATTAATTAATGCAACTTATATGTTGGGAATTTTGTAAAATAGAAATCATTTTTGAATTCGGAATATCAATTATAGCTTAGGGTGAAATTTTGGCATTTTTCTGAAAAACTTCAATTTTTGATGAATAGTGAAACCACTAAGTGGTAGGTTAAAAACTGAATTTTGCATAAAACATAATTTTACCGCTTCTGTGAATGGAATTTAGAAAATCCGAGAGACACGGTTAATATCAATGACTAAAATGTGGTTCAATGAGATGAAAATAATTTTTGGTGAATAGTAACTTTTTACTTTTTTTTACCGCGGTTAATAGTAAATTGGGTAACTAAGGGTAAATATGATATTAATATTACCCTAACACATGTCCTAATCCTATTGGACAAGTGTATCTAGACCAAAAACAACCTTAAGTGTAAAATATTATCATTTAGCCCCACTTGGATTAGATTAGGACATTTATTATTAATTTATTTAAAGAAGGGTTAAAATAGTTAAAATCAAAGTTTAATAAGTAAATCATTTTTAATATGGGGTTATACATAAGATAAATTCGACTATAAATATTCATTAGAAAGCTAAAAAGATTTCCTACATGATGGTATTTTATTTGTAATTTTTAGACATCAAATAAAATAATTTATTTATGACACAAAAAATGATGCAGTAATTATCTTATTAATGAAATATTGACATAATTGATAATATAAATACCAAAATAAATGTAATTTAAGACTTTTTATGAATTCCACTAATTTTCTAGGTTAGTATGATATATTAGTGTTGATTTAATCAACTTGGTTAGAACATATAATTCTGTTATGACTTTCACAAAAATCATATATCAAATAGTGTCAAAATTGACACAAAATAGTTTTTAAATCAAATATTATATTATTAATTGTTATTTTATTCCTAAAAATCTAAGGTTCGGACAAATGACTTAGATAAGGATATATTTATTTATAATATACAATTTGGGGTTCTTTTGGCATGTTATAGTAAGTTTATTAACCATATAGTGAAAGAAAACAAAAAGACACGGTAAAAGTTAAATTATTTAACTTAGAGTTAAATCTAATTGATAAGGTTAAAATAATACGCTAAACTTGTCTAAATTCTATTGGTTGATAGGATTTCGACCCATCCCCACTTTATCTTCGAAATAAGACCCTTTGGAACCATTATAAACCGATTTTGACTTTAATATAAAATAATATTTTGAGATATTCCTAAGGTGCCCCTCTCCTCCCCTATAAAAGGACACCTCCTCCCCCTCCTCCTCACACCAATTTGAGCACTCAAGCTCGGCCAACCCCTGCCAATTTATTCTCTCCACTTCCCTAGAAACATCCTAGAGGTTCTGGTCTTCCTCAAAGACCAATTCTAGTGCCCTAAGAGGAGGTCTCAAAGAGGCACTTCAAAGAAGAGGTAATTACCGTTACCAATTCTTTCATCTTTATTTCTTCTTCCACTTCTTCTTCTTAGGTTGTTTCATTATGAAGTAATAACATCAGTATCACTCATATACTGATATGTTATTATAAGTATGAAACAACCCTATTTCACCATCTATCCATCCTACGGAAAAAGAAATCACCGCGCGTGCGTACGTACGGAATACCGTCTCCACGCCGTGGTGTAATCTATTTTCCACCACCACCTTACATGGATGGGTATAATGGTGTAAAGAATAACTATACATAGTTATTAAAACATTATATTGATTCTGTTATATTGTATAATCCACTCCAATTCAATTCAATATTTATAGAAATGATATCATCGCTCGTGCGTACGTACGGACTACCGTCTCCACGACGCGATGAGATTCATTCTCTATGTTAACCATTTAAGAATGATTATAATGTATATATAAGAAATAATAATGAAATATATGACATTATAAAGCTACTGGATTTATGTATATATATACATATGTATGTCATCTACTTACTTCCATTTCAAGACAATAAGGAAAGAAAAACAGCGTTCATGCGTACGTACGGACTACCGTCTCCATGAACGGTGTTTTTCATTTTATTTATCTATCTATTATATATATATATATACTGAATATATATGATATATAAATCATATTTTATATTCTGGAAGTAAGTAAATCATGATATAAGTAATAATTATGTCAAGAACAACAAGTCAAAACACCTACGATAAATGAAACGATTTTACCCAAAACGCTTCTTTAACATGGAATTTACAAAAGAAAGGGTAATATAATGTCATAAGTGAACCATATATGATATCATAACAATGAATATGATTCTGTAATAAGTCAATAACATGATTTAAATCATTGTACAGGAGGTTCGGACACTTACAAAGCAAGACGGACCTAAGGTAAGGGAAATATCACAATCTCATTTTTATCCGAGATTGTTTATTCGTAAGTATTTACTGGGGTGTATTTTATCATCCACATCCATGTTTCATAAATATGTAATATTATTTCCATCCAACTACAATTGTTTAAATCCAATTTTACCCTTTGGTGAGTTTTTAGTAAAAGAAATGAAAGGAATCTTTTGTCGTTTTCCGTACGAGGTACTTTTTGACTTTTCCGACAAAAGTACGAAGAATGTTTTTTTTACTTATACGGCATGAATGGATTTTAAAAAAAACATTATTTCCAAGAAGCTTCATTTACAAGTTTTCAAGTTTATTTTTAATCAAATTCTTTTATTTTAATGTTATATGACATGTTATGAAAGGAAAAATGTTTTTGAAGTAGAAAGGATATTTTCCTCAAGAATGAAGTTCAAGTATTTTATCAAAATTATTTTCCATCTAAGATAATAAAAGGGTTCTGTTTTTATCCCTATTATTACATGGATTTGATTATGTTGTGATGGAAACATTTTTATGAATTCCTTTATCTAATATGAATTGTTTTATGATGTCATGTTGTTTAAGAATCCCATTTTTATTACCTGGGTTATGTGATGATGTATGATTTATGATTATGTGGCACACATAAGAAAGGATTCATTATAAGATGGGTGGGACCTATATCTCCCTCCAATGCATTGGGTAAAGATTTTATATCTCATGAGATAGACATGGCTGGAATGGTAGGTTATACCGGTTCAGTGAAACAGGACTGAAACGAGGATTACTCGATTCAGAAAGGGACTTTGTCCACTAAGATAGTCTTGGCAATGAGTCTTGACTAACAAGAAATGATTCTCTATGATTATGTGTGTATGCCACAATGAGTAATGTTTTAAGTTATGATTTCATTTCACTACTATGATTTATCCCATGTTATGAAATTATGCTCTCTTTTGCAGGTTAAGATTTCCAAAAAAGTTATGTTCTTATGAAAATTATGTGATTGATATTTCTTTTGTTTACCCTTACTGAGCATTTGAGCTCACCCTATTATGTTTTCTTTTCCCCAGGATATAAAGAAAGGTTTTAGGTAAAAAAAAAGGGATGACCTTTATGGGAGATATTGAAGAACTTTCACCACGATTAGAAGATTACGTTCCGAGTTTCCAAAGACACTAAACTATTACGATCCTTTAGTGTGTGTTTTTGTTATGTACTAAGTATTCCGCAAATGTAATGTAATGTCCATGTACGTCAGGCTTCGGGTCTCTACATTTGGTATCAGAGGAAAGGTTTAGTCAACCTTTGGAAACTAGGATGCGAAAACGTTAGTGAGATCCCTAGAGATATTTCTATGGTATGTCTAGGGATGTCCTTAGGGATAAGTATACGTATAGGTTATAGTCCTAGAATTGCGCTAACGATCTTAGAATTTAACCTAAGATGTTAGATATTGAGGGTACTACCCCTTTATTATATTGTTTTCCCTAGCATGATTTTTGCCTCTCACACTATTCTTTTTGGGTTTTAGACGATGGCTGGAACCCGAAGGAACCGTGTTGATCAATGCAATGGACAATGCAATGATTGCCCTCTTGAACAAACAAATGTTATGGGAGATGGAGTGAAAAATCTTATTGCTATACTTACACAAACTATGAATCATTCTGGACTTCCAAATGAGCAGAGAAGGGAACAATATTCTATTGAGTCCTTCATGAGGCAACGTCCACCTTCTTTCAGTGGGACTTCCGATCCACTTGTTGCTGAACAATGGATCAGTACCACTGAAAAGATATTTTCAGTTCTTCAATGTTCTGAACATGATAAAGTCATCTTAGCAGTATATCGTTTGGAAGGTGAAGCTGATCAATGGTGGAATCTTATCAAGAATACGAGGCCAAGAGATGAAATTGAGTCCATGGAATGGGACGAGTTCAAGAACTTATTTTTCAATAAGTACTTCCCTCGTATTCTTCGAACAAAGATGGAGAAGGAGTTTCTTGAACTAAAGCAAAAGGTTTATGAATCTGTTGGTATATACGAAGCGAATTTTACAAGACTTGCAAGGTATGCATCTGGCATTATCATCCAACCCGAAAGTAAAGTTGATCGATTTTTCAGTGGCTTAAAACCAAGTCTTCGAAGGGCATTAGCTATAAGAGACTTCAGTAGCTATGAAGAAATTGTGCGTTGTGCTATCAAGGTAGAAATGGAAGTTTGTGTTACATATCCATCTCATGGTTTTGACAAAAAACGAAAGATGGAGTTCAAGGAGAAATCTCATAATAATGGTGAAAAGAAGATGAATGTTTCCTTATGCACAAAGTGTGGAAAGAAGCATGGTGGAGATTGTCTTAAAGGAACTAGAAAATGTTTTAAGTGTGGAAAAGAAGGTCATCGAGCAGCTGAGTGTCGAAGTAATGGAAAAAGGGTTTCTAATGACGTGAATAAAGCAAACACTGCAGAGAACGCACCACCAACACTTCAATGCTTCAAGTGCAAGGAAATGGGGCATTATGCTAATAATTGCCCTAATCCAAGGGTTAGTGATGATCAACATGAGCAACCACTGAAGGCAAAGGACAAAGGGAAGTCACATGCGATCACTATTGGCAATGTTGAATATGACAACGATGTGGTGGAATGATTAAGTGTTTATGTAATGGGATTCCAAAATAATGTTGTATCATTGAGTATTGCAATATTTATTGATGTGGTATTCAAAGTGATTGAGATATTTTTTGGAAATAAGATGATATGCGCATAATGAAGACGAGAAAATGAAATGTTTAATAGTATTCATGAGCTCATGATTGATATAAGGACTAAGTGATATCATGGTTTGAGTATATAGAATTTTGAGGATTTTGGTATGTGGAATGTGTTAACTTTTAACTGCACTCATGTTTTCACTAAGGTATTCAAGAGAATACACGATTAAGGACTTTGAATGTTTGAAATGTGACCAACAAGACATATCTTATGATATATGGGGATCAACGATGGTATTAAATCTCTGGTAATCGTTTTCACTATGTTATGAGAGTGGACTGCAGTATTATGGATAAGCCTAAAGATTGAAATGGATTATGTTGGACATAAGTGATTATTGATAGAAGTTTTTTTTCGATATTATTGATGGGATGTTATAGTAATGTAGTTTTAGAAAAAAGACAACCTTCAGGACGGGCGACAGCCCATCGCTTCGGACAAGGCTGTGGGAATCGAACCCACAACCGAAGTGCGACTGGCCTTTATCACCTACCACTGGCCTACAGGAAGTCCCTGTTTAGTAGAAACTAGTTTTATTATATTAAGTTGTATGACATATGATATATAAGTCCATTTTAGGAACCATATATGATTTATCTCACTATAGATCGACTTATGTGTATAATTTCTTGCTAACCTCTTGTTAGAGACAGATGGAATGACCCGTCATTCTATCACATGATCTGCTAACACTTCACGAATAACAAATTCAACTTCATATATTTAAGAGATGAAGTGGAAATTGTTCAAGTCATGAACAACAGTGAGATTGTACCAAAATAATGAATGTATTTATTCTAATTCAAATTTTCAACTTTAGGGAAATGATCTTGAAAACCAAAAATGTTGTCCTAGTGATCTTATACCTGATGAATCGGATGGTACCTTAGATCGTCACAAATTTATGGATTTGTGATTGTTGGCTTTTCCATAGCCATGTTCTCTACCACTCTCCATCGGAACATGATGGTTAGATTTTTCTTCCATATCCATATTTTTACCTATGTGGAAACCCATCGATTAGTTTATTTGGGTAATTGTTACATTTCATACTTTAGTTTTTAAAGCCAAGTTTTGGTATTCCTTTATACGATGTGGGTTTCTATTAAAGAAACTTTCGAATAGTAAACCATTTATAACCCCGACGAATTTCGAGGGCGAAATTCATTTTAAGGGGGGTAGAATGTAACAGCCCGAGATTTTATGAAAAATATTCTTTTTATTTCACTAATGTCTTGTGTTGTACGCTACACCAAAAGGATCTTGCACAACAGGCATCCTTGACTTGACTTGCATTACACGCAATCGCGACCTTCCTCGATAGCGTGTGTAGTACGCAATACCGAGTTTCACTAAACAACGATATGCTATAAAAATATTATTAAAACTAGCCGTTATGAATAGTAATAACCACTTTTTCAAATCCAGTAAATCTTATTTTTCAAAATGAACTTTATTTTTGGATTCGGAGTATCGAATTTAGCCTAAGGTGAAATTTTGGTACTTTTCGGATAACTTTCATATTCTGATGAATAGTGAAAATTACTAAATTATAATTAAAAACAACTTTTTTAATCGAAATAATTAATAGTGATAAATCATTAATTTGAGTGGTTTTAAAGTATATTTGTAATATATTTTTACAATTTAATACAATGTTGGTCATTGGATGTAATTTCACATTTAAACTAGACATAAACAAGTGTCAATCTTTTGATAGATATTGTTTCTTAAAAACACGCTATTTGTTTTAACAGCGGGATTTAATTATAAAATTAATTAATGCAACTTATATGTTTGGAATTTTGTAAAATAGAAATCATTTTTGAATTCGGAATATCAATTATAGCTTAGGGTGAAATTTTGGCATTTTTCTGAAAAACTTCAATTTTTGATGAATAGTGAAACCACTAAGTGGTAGGTTAAAAACTGAATTTTGCATAAAACTTAATTTTACCACTTCTGTGAATGGAATTTCGAAAATCCGAGAGACACGGTTAATATCAAGGACTAAAATGTGGTTCAATGAGATGAAAATAATTTTTGGTGAATAGTAACTTTTTACTTTTTTTTACCGCGGTTAATAGTAAATAGGGTAACTAAGGGTAAATATGATATTAATATTACCCTAACACATGTCCTAATCCTATTGGACAAGTGTATCTCGACCAAAAACAACCTTAAGTGTAAAATATTATCATTTAGCCCCACTTGGATTAGATTAGGACATTTATTATTAATTTATTTAAAGAAGGGTTAAAATAGTTAAAATCAAAGTTTAATAAGTAAATCATTTTTAATATGGGGTTATACATAAGATAAATTCGACTATAAATATTCATTAGAAAGCTAAAAAGATTTCCTACATTATGGTATTTTATTTGTAATTTTTAGACATCAAATAATATAATTTATTTATGACACAAAAATGATGCAGTAATTATCTTATTAATGAAATATTGACATAATTGATAATATAAATACCAAAATAAATGTAATTTAAGACTTTTTATGAATTCCACTAATTTTCTAGGTTATTATGATATATTAGTGTTGATTTAATCAACTTGGTTAGAACATATAATTCTGTTATGACTTTCACAAAAATCATATATCAAATAGTGTCAAAATTGACACAAAATAGTTTTTAAATCAAATATTATTTTATTAATTGTTATTTTATTCCTAAAAATCTAAGGTTCGGCCAAATGACTTAGATAAGGATATATGTATTTATAATATACAATTTGGGGTTCGTTTGGCATGTTATAGTAAGTTTATTAACCATATAGTGAAAGAAAACAAAAAGACACGGTAAAAGTTAAATTATTTAACTTAGAGTTAAATCTAATTGATAAGGTTAAAATAATACGCTAAACTTGTCTAAATCCAATTGGTTGATAGGATTTCGACCCATCCCCACTTTATCTTCGAAATAAGACCCTTTGGAACCATTATAAACCGATTTTGACTTTAATATAAAATAATATTTTGAGATATTCCTAAGGTGCCCCTCTCCTCCCCTATAAAAGGACACCTCCTCCCCCTCCTCCTCACACCAATTTGAGCACTCAAGCTCAGCCAACCCCTGAAAATTTATCCTCTCCACTTCCCTAGAAACATCCTAGAGGTTCTGGTCTTCCTCAAAGACCAATTCTAGTGCCCTAAGAGGAGGTCTCAAAGAAGCACTTCAAAGAAGAGGTAATTACCGTTACCAATTCTTTCATCTTTATTTCTTCTTCCACTTCTTCTTCTTAGGTTGTTTCATTATGAAGTAATAACATCAGTATCACTCATATACTGATATATTATTATAAGTATGAAACAACCCTATTTCACCATCTATCCATCCTACGGAAAAAGAAATCACCGCGCGTGCGTACGTACGGAATACCGTCTCCACGCCGTGGTGTAATCTATTTTCCACCACCACCTTACATGGATGGGTATAATGGTGTAAAGAATAACTATACATAGTTATTAAAACATCATATTGATTCTGTTATATTTTATAATCCACTCCAATTCAATTCAATATTTATAGAAATGATATCATCGCTCGTGCGTACGTACGGACTACCGTCTCCACGACGCGATGAGATTCATTCTCTATGTTAACCATTTAAGAATGATTATAATGTATATATAAGAAATAATAAGGAAATATATGACATTATAAAGCTACTGGATTTATGTATATATATACATATGTATGTCATCTACTTACTTCCATTTCAAGACAATAAGGAAAGAAAAACAGCGTTCATGCGTACGTACGGACTACCGTCTCCATGAACGGTGTTTTTCATTTTATTTATCTATCTATTATATATATATATATACTGAATATATATGATATATAAATCATATTTTATATTCTGGAAGTAAGTAAATCATGATATAAGTAATAATGATGTCAAGAACAACAAGTCAAAACACCTACGATAAATGAAACGATTTTACCCAAAACGCTTCTTTAACATGGAATTTACAAAAGAAAGGGTAATATAATGTCATAAGTGAACCATATATGATATCATAACAATGAATATGATTCTGTAATAAGTCAATAACATGATTTAAATCATTGTACAGGAGGTTCGGACACTTACAAAGCAAGACGGACCTAAGGTAAGGGAAATATCACAATCTCATTTTTATCCGAGATTGTTTATTCGTAAGTATTTACTGGGGTGTATTTTATCATCCACATCCATGTTTCATAAATATGTAATATTATTTCCATCCAACTACAATTGTTTAAATCCAATTTTACCCTTTGGTGAGTTTTTAGTAAAAGAAATGAAAGGAATCTTTTGTCGTTTTCCGTACGAGGTACTTTTTGACTTTTCTGACAAAAGTACGAAGAATGTTTTTTTTACTTATACGGCATGAATGGATTTTAAAAAAAACATTATTTCCAAGAAGCTTCATTTACAAGTTTTCAAGTTTATTTTTAATCAAATTCTTTTATTTTAATGTTATATGACATGTTATGAAAGGAAAAATGTTTTTGAAGTAGAAAGGATATTTTCCTCAAGAATGAAGTTCAAGTATTTTATCAAAATTATTTTCCATCTAAGATAATAAAAGGGTTCTGTTTTTATCCATATTATTACATGGATTTGATTATGTTGTGATGGAAACATTTTTATGAATTCCTTTATCTAATATGAATTGTTTTATGATGTCATGTTGTTTAAGAATCCCATTTTTATTACCTGGGTTATGTGATGATGTATGATTTATGATTATGTGGCACACATAAGAAAGGATTCATTATAAGATGGGTGGGACCTATATCTCCCTCCAATGCATTGGGTAAAGATTTTATATCTCATGAGATAGACATGGCTGGAATGGTAGGTTATACCGGTTCAGTGAAACAGGACTGAAACGAGGATTACTCGATTCAGAAAGGGACTTTGTCCACTAAGATAGTCTTGGCAATGAGTCTTGACTAACAAGAAATGATTCTCTATGATTATGTGTGTATGCCACAATGAGTAATGTTTTAAGTTATGATTTCATTTCACTACTATGATTTATCCCATGTTATGAAATTATGCTCTCTTTTGCAGGTTAAGATTTCCAAAAAAGTTATGTTCTTATGAAAATTATGTGATTGATATTTCTTTTGTTTACCCTTACTGAGCATTTGAGCTCACCCTTTTATGTTTTCTTTTCCCCAGGATATAAAGAAAGGTTTTAGGTAAAAAAAAAGGGATGACCTTTATGGGAGATATTGAAGAACTTTCACCACGATTAGAAGATTACGTTCCGAGTTTCCAAAGACACTAAACTATTACGATCCTTTAGTGTGTGTTTTTGTTATGTACTAAGTATTCCGCAAATGTAATGTAATGTCCATGTACGTCAGGCTTCGGGTCTCTACATTGGTACTTGAGACACAAGGTGTCAGTAGGCACTTGGTGCTGGGTTACTATTTTTGGGCATGCCTTCGGGACGTTGGTACTTGAGACACGAGGTCTCAGGAGGCACATGGTGCCTGGTTACTATTTTGGGTGTGCCTTCAGGATGTCGGTACTTGAGACACGAGGTGTCAGGAGGCACATGGTGCGGGTTACTATTTTGGGCGTGCCTTCGGGATGTCGGTACTTGAGACACGAGGTGTCAGGTGGCACGTGGTGCGGTGTTACATGATAGAGATTCTGGCGTTGGCCAAAGCAGGTGACACTCCTTGGTGGCTGTTTAGCACCAGTGGAGTTTGTGTTTACTTGTGCACTGTACTGTTTACTGATTTCTTTGTAAATGCTTGACTGATTAAACACATATATTTGGTACGCACCGCTGGTTGGTATCCTACTGAGACTTGTCTCACACCATACACAGGCCCTTCGGGACGTGTGAAGACTTTATAGATTTACGTGTAGGAAAGAGGCCAGCTTCAGGAGCAGGGCTTCGTTAGTTATTGCATGGAGATGCTATGGACCTTGAGGTCATACCTAGCAGGGTTTACTTTGCTTTATTTACTTTTCTGTATTGGCATGCTTGTTGTAGCTACTGTTGGTTAGCCATTGGCGCCCTTTTTATTTTCAGTTGTGTATAACCTTCTTGGGATGCATGTTTTACTGTTCAGTAGTAGTTACATGTTATCAGCATACTGTTGTGTTTATTTCCACTGCTATTGTTATATTTACTGCTTCTGCTGTTTATCTATATTGATTATGCTTCCGCTCTGTGGGTCTGGTTCGAGTCTGCTGAGTCTTTCTTTCCACTGCATAATTATTATTATTCTCAAACTAGTACCCTTATTAAGATCCTCCGAGAGCGTATAGCCTCCCCACTATACCTAACTTACCCTCGCTGCTAGTCGGAAGCCTTTGGCATTCGGGGAGGTGCGCCTAAGGTAGTAACACCCGACCCGTTCAGCATTGTTCGGGTGGCTGGCCAGGTCCGGGACGTTACAACCTACTGCCTCATTAATTAATTCACTAAATACCTAATTAAATATCACAATTTCAACATTACATTAATTCCACAATCACAATATTTAATTAATTAATTCACCGATTAAATAATTCAATTTCAAAATCTTAATATCCCATAAATTCCATAATCACATGATTTAATTAATTAATTATCCAATTAATAAATCCAATTTCAATATTTCAATTTCTAATTAATTTCCTATTTACACATTCCATGAATTAATTAAATGATTAATTAATCCAATCACCATGTTTATGTAAATTAATTAATCAATTAATTTAATCAATTCAAATGAAATTTACAATTTTTATGTTTTATTCTAACAATTTATACATTCAATTGGAATAAATTATATTGGAATTTAATTGAGACCACCTACCTCAATATCGTTAACAAATGCTCGCCAATGGAAAACCCCAATCTGATATGGAACTACCATGATCATGAGGAAAACAATATCTAGATATGAACTCAAGAACAAATATCAAAATAATAAAGATCTATTAAACCTAGATATAAAACATTCCTGAAAGTGGATAAAACATTTCTCTTATACCCCAAATTAGGAGCAGGGGAGAGAGAGAGATATCTAATCGGGAAGAAACCACATACCTAGAGATGTACAGATCTTCAATTTGGGCTTTAAATCATTAATACTAGATGTCTTAAGAGCTTGTAATCTTTCTAGGAGCCTCTAGAAAATCGATAAATCATTTTGATTCAAGTAAGGGTTGATATTGGGTGAATTAAGAGAGTTTAGGTATTTTTAATCTAATTTTAGAGTGTTTAAAATACCCCACACGTGGTTTCTTGTAGAGGGTGCATGTTTTCCGCTAATTGTGCACTGTCATCATGCACCTCACCTAGGGTTGTGACAGATTTATGCCAAAAGGGTGCATGGTTTGACAAATATTGTTTCATCCATGTGAATCCCCTTGGTTTGGGTTCGTACATTTTGCTGGGTTGGTCACATGGTTTTGGAAAACCTTACGCCAACCATGAACTTTCTATCATCCTTCCAAAATTCACAAATTTTCACACAAATGCACCCAAGATAAATCCCAAAAAAAAATATAATCAAAATAAGGGAAAAAATACCAATAAATTAGCATATGACATCTCTATAAAATGATAGGATATTAAAATCATCCCACCTTATAATAGATCATCTTCAAGTTGTACTCCAAAGACTCTATAAGATTCTACGTATAAAATATCAGGCCACTATGCATGCATATCATCTTATCTCCCACAAGTTTTTCACCAGGTCATGCCCATTTTGTGATAATATTTGAAATATTATAAAGTTATTTCCCCGAAACAATTTCTCACTATGATATAACACGTGTATCTGATGCTCCTCAAGGGATGCATCATTCTCAAAATCAACATCATCTATATAGATCACATGAGAAGGGTCAGGGTGATACCACATAATATTTTCCACATGAAAAACATCATGCATAGAACTGTACCTTTTTGGAAGAGTTAATAAATAAACTATTAGTCTGATTCTCTACACAATCTCAAATGGTCCAACAAACCTAGGTGGAAACTTTCCTCGTTTCTATATCCTTTAGTGACTCAAACTAGGGGATGCCTAAAGGAAAAAAGTTCACTCTCTATAAATTTTCTGAGTATTCGATGTATATAATCCTATGAATTATCCCTCCTCAAAGACATGGAGATATGATTTCTAAATAGTGGAACCTACTCTAACGTCTCATACATGAGTCTCAGTCTCAAAAACCTTTGAATCACCTACCTCCATCCAAAATATAGGTGATCTGCATGTCCTACCATAAAGAGCCTCTTATGGTTCTATCTATATTATATCCTGATAACTATTGTTATAGGAAAACTCCACAAAAATTAGGTGCTTCTCCTAATATCCACCAAAGTCTATGATACACTCATGAATCATATCCTCATGAACCTAAATAGTATGCTCCAAATACCCATTTTTCTATTAGTGTAATGTTGTACTCAATAAAACATGCATCCAATAACCTTCTATAATCCCTTCCAGAGGCACAAAGTAAAACCAGGTTCCTAGTTTGAAAAAATAGTCCATGGAACCCTATGGAGATGCACTAACTCTCAAATATACAAGTATCCAAACTTCTCCACTATGAATGTCTCTCATATAGGTAAGAAATGTGCTACCTTGTTAAACTAGTCAATAATCCCCCAGATAGCATCATGTATTCATGGCGTTCTCAGGAGACCCACCATAAAGTCCATCGTAATGTCATCACACTTCCATTCAAGAATGGGAAATAACTGTAGTAAAACACCAAGTTGTTGATTCTAGGAATTCACTTATTGAATGGTGTAGCATCATTTCATGAACCCTGTTATCTCCTTTTTAATGTCTAACCATAAAAATTTTCAACATAGTTCATAGTACATTTTGTTCACACCAAGATTCACTTCCCACTTAAAGGAATGAAATTACCACATCAACTCTTCCTGGATACTCATAGGTACAAAAACAGACTCCTAAGTTGGATGATCCAATCCTCAATTATGGTACAGTCTAAAGGTGACTCCCCACCTTCAAGGATCTATATCAAGGCCAAAAATCCATCATCTAAATACTTCCAATCTTTAATCCAACTCAAAAGTGTAGAACCTACTAAAAATTAAATGAGATTCAACTACACTTGGGTCTCCTAAACCACAACATGCATCTCATCCAATAGATTTTCAATATTTTTCTTAGCACTATACTCTAAAACTTCTGGAGTTTGTGTTTTCCTACTTAAAGTGTCTACAACAGTGTTTCTTTTCCTGGGTATATATGTTATCTCAATGTCTAATGACTTCATATACTCAACCCATATCCAATTTTGGAGATTCAAGTATCTATATTAAAATATATAATTTAATCTCTTGTCATACTTATAGTCATTATACTTTTATCAAAACATATAATTTCACCAACAATTAAAGTCAGAAAAATTACAACTAACTCAAGGTCATGTGTAGGATAGTTCTATTCATGTGGCCTTGAATGACGAGACCCATATGCCACAACCCTATCACCATACATCAACAATGCTCCAAAACAGTTCTTATAAGTGTCACAAAACGTCATATTCTCTTTACTTGGCTCAGGTATGATGAATATTGGGGTCATTATCAAATGCTTCTTGAAATCCTAAAATTCATTCTCAAATAATTCCATCCATTAAAACCTTATCCGCTTCTTGGTCAATCTTGAATAAGGTGATTCCAAGTTGGAAAAGTCATGAATAAATCTTTTATAATAGCCCAATAACCCTATGAAACTATGGATATTGAAAAAATTATTAGGATGCTCTCAATAATAAATTTTCTAAACCTTATACATGTCCATATACACACCTTCCACATAGATTATGTGACCCAAAAAGTATACCTAATCAGTCCCAAACAGAAACATAGATAGATATGTGTATGGTCGATTCTCCATTAGGGTACTCAAGAAGATGTCAAGATATTAGGAATGATCTTCATGAGTCTTAGAGTACACCAATATTTCTTCCCAAAACACTACAACCAATTGATCTAGGTATTTGTGGAAGATTCAATTAATAAAGTACATAGGGACATCAGGAGTATTCTCCCACCCAGATGGCATCATGATGAACTAATATAGGTCATACTGGCTTCTTAAACCAATCCCCTATATATCAAATTTTCAAAATCCCAATTGATGATACCCCAATCTCATGTTGATCATGTAGAAAACCCAACATCCTCAAAACTATTCAAATAGAAAATTGATATGCAGAAGTGGGTACTGGTTCTTCACTGTCATTGTATTCCATATCATGTAGTCACCACATATTCATAAAGTCCCATTATAATTCTTTGTAAACAAAAGTATAGAACCCCTAGGAAACACATTTGGATAGATAAACCACATATCCATCAACTCTCCCAACTAATTCTTAAGCTCTTTAGGCTCTATACGTTCCCCCTCTTATGGAGAAATAGAAACTAGCTCAAGACAAGGCATGATCTCAATTGTAAATTCCAAATCTCTCTTAGGTGGAATCCCTGATAAATATTCAAGAAAAAAATCCTAAAATATTTCCACTGCAGGTGGAAAGACATCCTATTTCGCACCCCCATCATCTAGAAACACACTTCAAACCAAGGTGGTGAGATCCCCCTGTTGTTTATAAACTAGACCTATATGGCCTACTTCGATATCCCATTCTCCTTAGTGAATATATTTTCGACCAACATGAGAAGTATAATTCACTCTCATGCGGTAACAATCAATTTGGGTTTGGTATGAAACTAAAAAGTTCATACCCACAATTACGTCATTTCCTGAAATATCTAGAATATAAATATACCAACTGAAAAAATACTCCCAAAACCATGAGAGACCATCCTTTTCACAAACAAATTTCCCGCGACCATACTTTCAAAGGTGTATCTATCTTCATCACCCCACACACAATCTCCTCATTCTGACTCAACCAGTTCATAATTTTTGTAGAAATAAATGAATTGGAGGAATTAGTATCAAATAAGGAACTAGAAAGCATTGAGTCTACAAGAATAGTACTTATATCTCTTCATGGTCTAGCCTCACTATCCCCAAGTGCAGGCTAAACTGTATGAAACTTCCCTACCCCTCTTCACAATGATAATTCCCGATTCCCTTGAGTTGCACTAGTATATTGAAATGGGCTCCCTCTCCTAGAATCACCTCATACGCTACCTCGACCACCACATCCAATTGTAATCTAATTGCCTGAATGATACGACATAGAGGATCCTTCTTCCACGCTCTGGTTCTACCCAACTACTCCACAACTACATTTATGTCATGGGTTCCTACAAAACCCATGTATATATCCCATCCTTACTCAAGAATGGCACTCTACCAGTGGTCGGGGACAATGTCTATGATAGTGTACCAGCCTACCGCACTAGTGTAAAAGTAATGGGTTGAGATCCTGAGTAACTAAGCCTTCCCTAGGCCACTCTTCCTTCCACTGATGTTGTTAGTATTCTCATAACGAAGATTCCTTCATTTGGAATATGTACCTCCTGATGATCTATCAAAAACCACTTGTCATCCACTAGAAGCCTTGTTTATGTTCCTCTCAGTAATGAGTTCCTGATACACCACCTAAGAAAACTTCTTTAACCAAAAGCTGATGACCTGGGATTTAATCTCACATTTAATCATATCCTACAAATACCTTACCGTAGTTGTATCATACCCTTCTATTTATATTAAAATGAAATGAAATTTGGTAAGGTGACCAAAATAATCCATCACAAACATACTACCATGAGTCAACCCTGTGAAATTAGCTGCTCTCTCATATATCAGTGTCTCGGGATAGTAGTTCTCTATGAACTTATCTAAATATCCCTTCCATTCCATACCATTATCCTATATTGTTTGAGACTGAACATGCCACATATGATTCAATGATCCTTGTGACACGTAAGTATCCAACATGACCCTATTGTTAGCATGTGTCTCCATATGGTCAAGTATAGTCTTGATAGTCTCAATCCAGAACTCTACTGCCACAGGTATACCATCCCCGATCAAATTCTGGGGGTGCTTTATGTAACAACCCGAAATTTTATGAAAAATATTCTTTTTAATTTCATTAATGTCTTGTTTTGTAAGCTACACCAAAAGGATCTTGCACAATGCGCATCCCTGACCTGGTTTGCATTACACGCAACCACGACCTTCCACAATAGTGTGTGTTGTACGCAATACCGAGTTCTGCTAAACAATGATATGTTATATAAACTAGCTATTATGAATAGTAATGCCATTTTTTGAAATTTTATAAATTTTATCTTTCAAATTGGACTTCATTTTTGGGTTTGGAATATCAAAATTAGCCTAGGGTGAAATTTTGGTATTTTTCTGAAAACTTTCGATTTTTGATGAATAGTGAAAACACTAGGTTGCTATTCAAAAACCAACTTTTTATTTAAATAAATAATTATTTTATTTAAATTTATTTTATGTCAAAATTGATACATAATACCTATATAAGTTCAAATTAAGTCATTGGAGTCATTTTATAATAATTTTACATATATAAAAGTTTATTGAACTTTTCACCGTCTTTTACCCACCTCCTAGGAGAATTTGCCAATTTACATAAAACATAATTTTACCTCTCTTGTGAATGGAATTTCAAAAATCCAAGAGACACGGTTTATGTTAGTATGTAATATGTGGTATGATGAGATGAAAATAATTTTTGGTGACTAGTAACTTTTTACTTTTATTTACCACGGTTAATAGTAAATAGGGTAATTAAGGGTAAAACTGATATTATTATTACCCTAACACATGTCCTAATTCTATTGGATAAGTTTAATTAGACCAAAAACAACCTTAGTAATAAAATATGACCATTTAGGCCCACTTGGATTAAATTAGGACATTTAATATTAATTTATTTAAAGAACGGTTAAAATAGTTAAAATCAAAGATTAATAACTAAATCATTTTTAATATAGGGTTATACATAAGATAAATTCGACTATAAATATTCATTAGAACTCTAAAACGATTTCCTACATAATGGTATTTTATTTTTAATTTTTAGACTTTAAATAATTTAATTTATTTGTGACACAATGATGATGCAGTAATTATATTATTAATGAAATATTGACATAATTGATGTTATAAATACCCAAAAAATGTAATTTGAGGCTTTTTATGAATTCCAATAATTTTCGAGGTTAATATGACATGGTAGTATTGATTTAAATTAAATATTTATAACTAATCATTCGGTTATGATTTTCACAAAAATCAATTACCAAATAGTGTCAAAATTGACATAAAATAGTTTTTAAAACAAATATTATATTATTAATTGTACTTTTATTCCTAAAAATCTATGGTTCGGCAAAATGACTTAGATAAGGTTATATATATTAATAATAAACAACTTGGGGTTCGTTTGGCATGTTATGGTAAGTTTATTAACCTTATAGTGTAAGAAAACAAAAAGACACGGTAAAAGAGAAATTCTTTAACTTAAAGTTAAATCTAAATGATAAGATTAAAATAGAACCCTAAACTTGTCTAAATTCTATTGGATGAGAGTATTGCGACCCATCCCCACCTTAGCTTCGAATGTAATCAGTTTGGAGCTATTAAAAATGGAATATGACTTTATAATAAAATAATATGTTTAGTTTTTCCAAAGGTGCCCCACTCCTCCCGTATAAAAGGTCACCTCCTCCCTCTCTTCCTTACACCACTTTGAGCCTTCATGCTCAGAAAAAACCTTCCAAATTCTCTTCTTCACTTCCCTAGAAATATCCTAGAGGTCTTGGTCTTCTTCAAATACTTATTTTAGTTCCCTAAGAGGAGGCCTCAAAGATGCGCTTCAAAGAAGAGGTAATGTCCATTACCGATTCTTTCAACTTTATTTCTTCTTCCACATCTTTGTCTTTAGTTGTTTCATTATGAAGTAACAAAATCAGTATCACTCATATACTGGTATGTTATTATAAATATGAAACAACCCTATTTAACCTTCTATCCACCCTACGGAAAACCAAATCACCGCATGTCTGTACGTACGGAATACCGTCTCCACGCCATGGTGTAATATGTTTTCGACCACCACCTTACATGGATGGGTATAATCGGGTAAATAAATAACTATATATGGTTATTGTAAAGTGATATTGATTCTGTAATATTATACATACACTTCAATACAATTCCACGATCATGGTAATGATATCATCGCTCATGCATACGTACGGAATACCGTCTCCGCGAACGCGATAAGATTCATTTTCCATGATTAACCATTCAAGAATGATTATAAAGTATATATAATGAATAATAATGAAATATATGAATTAATTAAGCTACTGAATTTATGTATACATACATATATATATATATATATATATATTTCATCTACTTACTTCCATTCAAGTCAATAAGGAAAAGAAAACAGCGTTCATGCGTACGTATGGTCTATCGTCTCCAGGAACGGTGTATTTCATTTCATTTATCTATATATTATATATATTTATTTATACGGAATATATGATATATATATATATATCATGATTTAAATTCTGGAAGTAATTAAATCATGATATAAGTAGTAATAATATCAAGAACAACAAGTCCAAACACGTACGATAAATAAAACGAAATAACGGGTAATATAAAGTCATAAGTGGACCATATATGATATCATAACAATGAATATGATTATGTAATAATTCAATGACATTATTTAAATCATTATACAGGAGGTTCGGATATGTACGAAGCATATCAGGCCTAAGGTAAGGGATAATTTTTCCAATCGCATTCTTATCTGAGATTGTTTATTCGTAAGTATTTACTGGTGTTATGTTTATTATCCATGTCCATATGATCTCAAAATGTTTTCATAAAATGTTTACATTTCACACATTTATGTTTAAAGTCATTCTTACCTTTTTTTTTACTTTTACCACATCGTATGGAAGGAATCTTTCTTTTGTTTACCATATGAGGTACTTTTTGACTTTTCCGACAAAAGTACAAGAAAATGTTCTTTTTAACTTATACGGCATGAATGGATTTTGACGGTTTTATAAGGCCTTATTTTCATGAAGCTTACTCTACAAGATATCCTGACTATTTACAACAAAATACGTTTCTTTTAAAATTGAATTACATTTTGTGAAAAGAAAATTATTTTCAAGAAGAAAGGATATTTTCCTCAAGAATTCATTTTATGTGTTTTATAAAAACCATTTTCCATCTAAGATGACTTTATTTCATATGGGTATGTTTCAAGTATAATATATCTATGATTTACATGGTTTCACTTTTCTTATTATTAAATTATATCCATTTATTTTATAGGGATTATGTGATTATGGGATGATTTTTATCAAACTCATTTTATTCGTTGGGTTATTATGAATGATGTATGTTTATTTTGTGGCACAAGTAAGAATGTTTTCATTATGAGATGGTTGGGACCTATATCTCCCTCCAATTAATTGAGTAAATATTGATATCTCATGAGATAGACATGGATGGAACGGTAAGTTAATCTGGTTCAGTGTTACAGGACTGAAACGAGGAGTGAACTCGATTCAGAAAGGGACTTTGTCTACTAAGATGGTATTGGCAGCAATTCCTTGGCTACCATAGACATCATATCATGTGCTTAATATTTTTCCAGAATTACAAGTTTTATTCCCAAGATATTTTATCATGATTGATGTTCTATTATGATCTATGCCTTAGATACTTCCATGTTTTATGTCATTGCTCAAGATTTATATGTTTGAACATTATGTTCATGTTTTTATGTTCAAATGTATATGGTTTGTTTTATATTCTCCATGCATACCCTTACTGAGCATTCGAGCTCACCCTTTATATGTTTTATTTTCCATAGGATTTAAATAAATGTTTTAGGTAAGGAAATAAAAAGGGGAAGATTGTTATGGGAGTTGTTGAAGATATTTCAACATGATTATAAGTTTATATTCCGAGTTTCCAAAGACACTAATATATTACGGTCCTTGTGTGTTTATTTTTGTTATGTATTAAGTATTCCGCAAAAGTAATGTAATGTCCATGTACGTCAAGCTTCGGGTCTCTACAGTTGGTATCAGAGGAAATGAATAGTCAACATTTGGAAACTAGGATGCGAAAAGGTTAGTGAGATCCCTAGAGATATTTCTAAGGTATTTCTAGGGGTGTCCCTAAGATATAGTCCAAGAACTATGGTAACAATCATAGAATTTAACCTAAGATGTTAGATATTGAGGGTACTCCCCCTTTACTATGTTTTTTTCCTTTGAATGATTTTTTCCTCTCACACTATTCTTTTTGGGTTTTAAAAAATGGCTGGAAACAAGAAGATTCACGATAATGGAGGATATGATAGACAATGGAATGATATTCTTCCTATGAAACCAAATGAAATGGGATTTGGAAGTCCAAAAATCGTTATTATGCCTAATGAGAAATCTCATAATATGATCAACAATCTCAGCTTTGGTAAGTATCCGGAATCAGCTAATAAGAGGTAGATGGAGTTTCATGATGATCATAGAGGAAAGAAAGTTCAATTCCCCTCATATAAATCATGTGGGAAGAGGCATCAAGGAAATGTTTCAAAGGAACTGGAAGATGCTTTGGGTTTGGAAAATAAGGACACAAATCCAATAAGTGCAAAGGAAAAGGTTTAGTTAACACCATGGAGAAGGATAATGGTATTGCTACAACATCAACAATGATTAGATGTTTTAAATGTGGAATGTATAGGAATTATGCAAACCAATTCCCCAAGGGAGAATCTCATGAAGAGAATCAGAATATTCATATGGGTAGTATTTATGTGGATGATGATAAGGAGACTAAAAATGATATATGAGATTAAAGAAGTGTTGACGCTCAGTCATTTTTTTAAGAAGGTAGTGGAATGATTATATGTTTATCAAGAGTAATGTTGTATAGTTAATGGTACTATGGAATAAAGAATCATATAAGTATTGTTACACTATTGTTTTTCCTAAAGTATTTGAAAGTATATGTTGAATGGTACCGGTAACCATGAAAGGTTATTCAGATATTTTTGGAAGGAAGATGATATGTAGATAAGGAGAAAATAATATGTTTGATAGTATTAATGAGCTCATGATTGATATAAGTACTAAGTGATATCATGGTTTGATTATATACAATTTTTGGATTTTTGTATATGGAATGAGTTAACTTTTTACAGCATTCATGTTTTCACTAAGATTCAATGGGTATTCATTTTTCAAGAGAATACACTATTATGGTATTCACATGTTTGGAATGTGACCAATAAGATATATCTTATTAGGGGGATAAATGATGGTATTCATGTACTTATTATGTGACCTCTCAAGTAATCACTTTCTTTACACCATGAGATTGGACAGAAGTATTTTTGATAAGCATAAAGGTTGGAATGTATTAAGTTGGAAATCAGATAGAATTGTTTAAGGATTGAGTTTTTCGATATTATGGATTGTTATAATAATGTAGTTTTAGAAAAAGGACAACCTACAGGACGAGCGACAACCCGTCACGTCAGACAAGGCTGTGGGAATCGAACCCACAACCGAAGTGCGACTGGCCTACAGGAAGTCCCTGGTTAGTGGAAACTAGTTTTATTTTATTAAGCGGTATGATATATGAAGTCTAAGATCATTTTTGGAATCATATACGATTAACCTCACCATAGATGGACTTATGTATATTTGATACCTTTTTCTAACCTTTTGTTTGAAACAGATAGAATGACCCATCATTCTATCACATGATCTATTAACACTTCACGAATAACAAATTCAACTTCATTTCTTTAAGAGATGAAGTGGAAATTGTTCAAAACATGAACCACAGTGAGATTTTACCAAAATAATGTAAATATTTATTCTAATTCAAATTCTTCAACTTTAGGGAAATGATCTTGAAAAACAAAAATGTTGTCCTAGTGCCTTTATATTCGATGAATCAGATGGTACCATAGATCATCACAAATTTATGGCTTTGTGATTGTTGTATTTTTCATAGCCATGTTCTCTGCCACTCTCCATCAGAACAAGACGGTAATATTTCTCTTCCATATCCATATTTTCACCTATGTTATCCTATGTGGAAACCCAATGATTAATTAATTTGCATAACCTTTACATTTCATACTTTAGTTTTTAAAGCCAAGTTTTTGTATTCCTTTTTACGATGTGGGTTTCTATTAAAGAAACTTTCGAGTAGTAAACCATTTATAACCCCGACGAATTTCGAGGGTGAAATTCATTTTAAGGGGGGTAGAATATAACACCCCGAGATTTTATGAAAAATATTCTTTTTAATTTCATTAATGTCTTGTTTTGTATGCTACACCAAAAGGATCTTGCACAACACGCATCCCTGACTTGGCTTGCATTACACGCAATCGCGACCTTCCACGATAGTGTGTGTTGTACGCAATACCGAGTTTTGCTAAACAACGATATGTTATATAAACTAGCCGTTATGAATAGTAATACCCAATTTTTAAAATTTTATAAATTTTATCATTCAAAATGGACTTCATTTTTGTGTTCGGAATATCGAAATTATCCTAGGTTGAAATTTTGGAATTTTTCTGAAAACATTCAATTTTTGATGAATAGTGAAAACACTGGGTTACTATTCAAAAAACGACTTTTTATTTAAATAATTATGTATTTTATTTAAATTTATTTTAGGTAATAATTGATACATAATACATATATAAGTTCAATTTAAGTCATTGGAGTCATTTTATAATAATTTTAGATATATAAACATTTTATTGAACTTTTCACTGTCTTTTACCCACCTCCCAGGAGAATTTGCGAATTTACATAAAACATAATTTTACCGCTTTTGTGAATGGAATTTAAAAAATCCGAGAGACATGGTTGATTTTATTAAGTAAAATGTGGTTCGATGAGATGAAAATAATTTTTGGTGAATAGTAACTATTTACATTTATTTACCACGGTTAAAAGTAAATAGGTTAATTAAGGGTAAAAATGATATTATTATTACCCTAACACATGTCCTAATTCTATTGGATAAGTGTAATTCGACAAAAAACAAACTTATGATTAAAATATGACCATTTAGTCCCACTTGTATTAGATTAGGACATTTAATATTAATTTATTTAAAGAAGGGTTAAAATAGTTAAAATCAAAGTTTAATAACTAAATCATTTTTAATATAGGGTTTAAATAAGATAAATTCAACTATAAATATTCATTAGAAATCTAAAAATATTTCCTACATAATGGTATTTTATTTGTAATTTTTAGACTTTAAATAATTTAATTTATTTATGACACAATGATGATGCAGTAATTATATTATTAATGAAATATTGACATAATTGATGTTATAAATACCCAAATAAATGTAATTTGAGACTTTTTATGAATTCCAATAATTTTCTAAGTTAATATGACATGTTAGTATTGATTTAATATACTTTTTTAGAACTAATAATTCTAATATGATTTTCACAAAAATTAATTACCATATAGTGTAAAAATTGACATAAAATAGTTTTTTAAACAATATTATATTATTAATTGTTATTTTATTCCTAAAAATCTATGGTTAGGCCAAATGACTTATATAAGGTTATATATATTAATAATAAACAACTTGGAGTTCTTTTTCCTTGTTATGGTAATTTTATTAACCTTATAGTGTAAGAAAATAAAAAGACACGGTAAAAGTAAAATTATTTAACTTAAAGTTAAATCTAAATGATAAGGTTAAAATAGAACCCTAAACTTGTCTAAATTTTATTGGATGAGATGATTTCGACCCATCCCCACATTATCTTCGAAATAAATCAATTTGGAGCTATTAAAAACCGAATATGACTTTATAATAAAATAATATTTTTAGTTTTTCCAAAGGTGCCCCTCTCCTCCCTTATAAAAGGGCACCTCCTCCCTCTCTTCCTCACACCACTTTGAGCATTAAATCTCGGCCAACCCCTTTCAAATTCAATTCTCCACTTCCCAATAAATATCCTAGAGGTCCTGGTCTTCTTCAAATACCAATTTTAGTTCCCTAAGAGGTGGTCTCAAAGAGGCACTTCAAAGAAGAGGTAATGTCCGTTACCGATTCTTTCAACTTTATTTCTTCTTCCACTTCTTCTTCTTTAGTTGTTTCATTATGAAGTAACAACATCAGTATCACTCATATATTGGTATGTTATTATAAATATGAAACCACCCTATTTCACCTTTTATCCATCCTATGGTAAACAAAATCACCTCGCTTGCGTACGTACGGAATACCATCCCCACGCCGTGGTGTAATTTGTTTTCGACCACCACCTTACATGGATGGGTATAATGGTTTAAATATATAACTATATATGGTTATTGTAAAGTGATATTGATTCTGTAATATTATATAGACACTTCAATACAATTCCATGATCATGGGAATGATATCATCTCTCGTGCGTACGTACGGAATACCGTCTCCACAAACGCGATGAGATTCATTTTCCATGATTTACCATTCAAGAATGATTATAAATTATATATAATGAATAATAATGAAATATATGACATAATGAAACTACTGTATATATGTATACATATATATATATATTTATATTTCATCTACTTACTTCCATTCAAGTCAATAAGGAAAAGAAAACAGTGTTCATGCGTACGTACGGCCTACCGTCTCCATGAACGGTGTATTTCATTTCATTTAACTATGTATTATATATATTTATGTATACTGAATATATTATATATATATATCATTAATTAAATTCTGGAAGTAATTAAATCCTGATATAAGTAGTAATAATATCAAGAACAACAAGTCCAAACATGTACGATAAATAAAAAAAAATAACGAGTAATATAAATTCATAAGTAGACCATATATAATATCATAACAATGAATATGATTCTGAAATAATTCAATGACATTATTTAAATCATTATACAGGAGGTTAAGATGCTTACGAAGCATATCGGACCTAAGGTAAGGGATAATTTTTCCAATCTCATTCTTATCTGAGATTGTTTATTCGTAAGTATTTACTGGGGTAATGTTTATTATCCATGTCCATATGATCTCAAAATGTTTTCATAAAATGTTTACATTTCATCTATGTATGTTTAAAGTCATTCTTACCCTTTTTTTACTTTTACCACATCGTATGGAAGGAATATTTCTTTTCTTTACCATACGAGATACTTTTTGACTTTTTCGACAAAAGTACAAGAAAATGTTATTTTAAAGTTATACGGTATGAACAGATTTTTACGGTTTTATATTTCCTTATTTTCATGAAGTTTACTCTACAAGATTTCATGACTATTTTCAAAAAAATCCCTTTATTTTAAAATTTAATGACATTTTTTGAAAAGAAAATTATTTTCAAGAAGAAAGGATATTTTCCTTAGGAATTCATTTCAAGTGTTTTATCAAATCCATTTTCCATCGAAGATGACATTATTTCATATGGGTATGTTTCATGTATAATGTCTCTATGATTTACATGGTTTCACTTTTCTTATTATGAAATGATATCCATTTCTTTTATATGGATTATGTGATGATGGGATGATGTTTATGAAACCCATTTTATTCGTTGGGTTATTATGAATGATGTATGTTTATTTTGTGGCACAAGTAAGAACGATTTCATTATGAGATGGGTGGGACCTATATCTCCCTCAAATGCATTGGGTAAAGATTTATATCTCATGAGATAGACATGGCTAGAATGGTAAGTTAATCTGGTTCAGTGTTACAGGAATGAAACGATGAGTGAACTCGATTCAGAAAGGGACTTTGTCCACTAAGATTGTCTTGGAAACAATGTCTTGGCTACCATGGAAATCATATCATGTGCTTAATGTTTTTCCAGAATTATAAGTTTTATTCCCAAGCTATTTTATCATGATTTATGTTCTATTAGTATCTATGCCTTACGTACTGCCATGTTTTATGTCATTGCTCAAGATTTCGATGTTTAAACATTATGTTCATGTTTTTATGTTCAAATGTATATGGTTTGTTTTATTTTCTCCATGCTTACCCTTACTGAGCATTCGAGCTCACCCTTTATATGTTTCCTTTTCCCCAGGATTTAAAGAAATGTTTTCGGTAAGGAAACAAAAATGGGAAGATCGTTATGGGAGTTGTTGAAGATATTTCAACATGATTATAAGTTTATATTCCGAGTTTCCAAAGACACTAAACTATTACGGTCCTAGTGTGTCTGCTTTTGTTTTGTACTAAGTATTCCGCAAAAGTAATGTAATGTCTATGTACATCAAGTATCGGGTCTCTACACTTTAACTGAATCTCACATTGAAGATTAGACATTCACTTCATAAAACCCACTATTTATCTCTTCATAAACTACATAAAGGGAGAAAATTTATCATAGAACTACTCTCTGGCTCCTTCACCTGGGACTATCGGTGCCTTAAGTTCCACTGTTGGTGGATCATTTCCAACCATAACCTCTGATCATCCTATCAACATTCATTTTCATGGATACATATATCTATAATTCTAAAAACATGTCCCAGGACACATATCATGACATTAAAAAATTTAACAAGATGGATTTACATAATCCATAACAATTCATTTCCAAAACCCTTCCACGTAGTCAAAACCAAGACACTATCACTACCCTTAACCATCCTACATTTAAGTCATGTTTAACAATGGGTTAACTCATTATCATTATTCAATTATCTTTAGAGACTTATTTAAAAAAAAATTACCATTTTACAATTTTTAATTCCATATCGAGCACAATTTTTAGTTCAATTACACAAGTAAGAAAAAACATTTAAATTTCAACAACTTACCCAAAACTCATTTTCCGATGCAATCCTAAAATAATGCATGTCACAAAAATAATCCTGGGTGCCTAGAATGAGGCATGGATACTCGAATATCATGCCATCTGGGTCCACATTTCAAAACTCATAAAAACATAGATACAATAATCATGTTAGATAAAAAGAGCATCAATTGAGGTGAAATAACATCAACTGCAACAACACACATCAATAATAAGAATCCAACCCTGGTTAATTGGATTTTCCCCTCATGAATGATTTAGATACTCTCATACATAATATCTTAACCAAAGATGAACTCATTATATTCTCCAATATACCTTTCCAAATATAAAAGAAAATAAAATAAAACCCCTTTGATACCGTGTTGAAACATCTTGGCCCCAGTTCCACACACTGATGCCCTGAGCTAGTCGGTCACATGCCCTCAATCATGCCTCCCCATGTTTCATAGGCTTCAAAATATTAGCTAGTATCTGATATAGATCATGGAGAAAATATAACATCTTTATCAAAGTAATACAACAGTGGAAATAAATAATAATAGCCAAATAATATAACCAATAACAAAACTAAACAAGTATAACATGATGACCAAAACAAGAAATACAATATCTAAAACTAAAGATAATATACGTCATTCCAAATATGTGTCAAGTTTCAATATTCAAAACTCAAAATTAACAAAGACACTAAAAACTCCCCAGTAGGTCCAGAATCATGATTGGTTCCCCCCTCTATGTTTTATCCTTACTCATCCATATAATAAATGGATCTTGGAATTATCCTTTCCACCAACCATGAAATCTATTTAGGTACGGATCAGCCTTCCCGAGTAATGTGTGAGTAAAAATTCGTATTCCACCACAGTCTGCATCTAAAAAAATATTTAGTCAATAAAATTGTATGTTATTTTATAAAAATTAAAGTACAATGTGTAATAATATTGTTATCATATGTCATCATTCTTTAATTAACCACACAAAAAATCATGTTCATAAGGACATTGAACCCTCAATACGTGTTTCATCAGATTCCGGAGTCTAAACCATATAACTTAACCAGGGCTATCATTTATCATTTCATATCAATTCATGTCACACCCAATTGGAACTATAGTCTAATGCTAACTCATCAGAATAGAATGGTTGTAACGCCCCGACCCCAGCTACCTAGAGTCGGTGCATTACTTCGTAACATTGGCATGATCACAAGAAAGATCAAATCTCGAAAGACCGATTGGTTTAGTAGCCTTGGAAACACTAGATATATTCATAAGTTTTACATTACATCATCAAAATAAAAAAGAACTACTACTACAACATATTGTCTCCATAGTCCACACTATTAACCCCTCATAATATCCCTCCAAATCATTCATAATTTACTTCTTCACATCCTGGGAAAATAAAACATAGAAAAGGGGTGAGCTCAAATGCCCAGTATGGATAACAATATAGCGGAAACTTTCATAAATAAGAATAAAGATTTAAGGCAATGTATAACTAAAACAAAAGCCTTTTAAACTTTAACTTCAACATAGTATGGCATAAATAAATTGAAATAATGCCATTTACTTATTCACATGGATATTCTACTAATCGAATAATCACATGCAATATCAATAACCACTTTCATAATGATGGAATGCATAATGCCAGACTATCATAACCACATAGCCAAGGCCTCGTGCCAAGACTAAAAACAAGATTTTGCCAAGGCCTTGTGCCAAGACACTAGTTTGTCTCATGAGACCTACCGATGCATCGAGGAGCTATAGCGGGCTCCACCCGTCACATATTATGTCCAATGCATTCCCATATGAAAAGGTTTAAACATAACATAAACATTCGTATTAAAACTAGCATACGAAATGTCAATACTTTCACCATAAACCATGAATGGTATATAAAAAAATAGAACATCCACAGTCAAGCATATCACAAAACCTTCAATACAATATAAAAGTTTTGTATCATAATATATCATCCTCAAATAAGCGTAAAATCCATTAAAGGATGTTGACCTAGATGAAATCAAAACTCTTTTTAAAGAAATATCTCTTTATATTTTGAAATCATTTAAGAGACATATATTTATAAAATAAAACATTTTCTTTGAAAATATTCTTATAAGCTTGTAAGGGAAGCTTTGATGATTTTATAACGGCGGAAAATAACCGCACCCGCCGTATAAGTTAAAAAAAACATTCTTATCTTAATTCTTTCGAAAAGGTTAAAAAGCACCTTGTTTGGAAAACGACGGAAAGATTCCCTTATAAACCTCTTATAAAAAGTCAAACAATGGTATAAATGACTTTAACCCATATTCTTTTAAATATTAAAAATGTTTTGAAATACATTTTGAATAAACATGGATGTGGATGATAACGAGATCCCAGTAGATTATTACGTATAAACAACCTCGGATAATGAAGAGATTGTGAAATAACCCTTACCTTGTACTTTTCCTTGGTTGGGGTAGGTTAACCTTCTGTATAATGGTGAAATAATTGTTATTAAATTATAAAATAATCATATACATTATTATGATATCATATATGATCTTTTAATATTGATTTGATAATAATATCTTAGTATTATCGTTGTTTCGGGTGTGAACTTACTCATTTTCTTTTATATGTTTTGTTACATAAGCCATGTTTGTTGTATCTTATTCATATCCAAAATGATATCAAGTCCTTAAACATCATTTTTAAATCATCAAATGATAATTATACTTGAATGGATACCATGGAGAATGAATCTCATCGCGTTCGTGGAGACGGTAGTCCGTACGTACGCACGAGCGACAATATCATTCTTTTGATATTAAAATAATATATAAATGGATGTTATATCATATATACAGAATAATTAACATGTTATATTTATTATTTACATGAGTTTCACATCATTATTATACCCATCCAATTAATAATATATTGAATAACAATTACACCACGACGTGGAGACGGTAAGCCGTACGTACGCACGTATGGTGACATGTTATTCAAAGGGTGGATAGAATACTGAATATGGTTGTGCCATATTTATAATAACATCACAGTATATGTGAGATACTGGAGTTATTATTTTATAATGGTAACAACAAAGGAAGAAGAAGTGGAAGAAGAAATGAACTTGGAAAAGGGTGGTGAAATCATTACCTCTTCTTCGGGCTCTTCCTTTTGATTTGATCAAAAGGGATCCTTAGGTTGGCTTTCTGATCAAACTAAGGCCTCTAGGTTGTAGTGAGTAAATTTGGGAGAGTATTTGGGCAGAGTTTGGCCGAACCAAAAGGCTTTGAAGGTGTGAAGAAATGAGTAGAAGTGGTCTCCTTTTATAAGGGAGAGGAGGGGCTCTTTAGGAAAGAGTGAAAGTATTACTCTATAATATAATTATATTCGGTTTATAATGGTCCAAAAATCATTGAGGTCGAATATAAGATGACTCATTTTCTAGATAACATCAACCAATAAGAATTGGACAGGTTTTAGATAATATTTTAATCATTATAATCTTATTTATTTAAATGATTTATTAATGAGGTAAACATTGCATCATTATTGTGTCATTAATAATTTAAATTATTTGATGTCTAAAAATTATAACTAAAATATCATTATGTAGGAAAGATTTTTAGCTTTCTAATTAATATTTATAATCAAAAATCCAACATGTATAACCCTATGTAAAAAATTGTTCTTCTAAAAGATGTAAGCTTATGCCATTTTTATTTTTATTTTAACTTTATTAATATAATGTGTCCCTACCACATACAAGTGGCTCTAAGGGGTCCCCAAATCGACCCAAGGATGTCCATGGTCGGGTATGTGTCCACAAATAAGGTTAGGACACATTTTAGGTAATTTTTTATTATTATAATATTATTTTTTAACCCTTATTTACCAGATTTACCCTTAACCATGGTAAATAAAATATTTACCACAGTAATTATTTAAAATGTCTAAAAATAAAAGTTACCTATTTACACAATTTGGACATCCTGATTCAAAATATGGAATCCATTTTTCTAAATTCAAAACACAGAAGTGGCAGAAATTAATTTAAAATTAATTCCCGTTGTTAAAATAAAAAGCGTGTTTTTAAGAGATAATAACTATCAAAAGATTGACACTTTTTTATGTCTGGTTTAATTGTGAAATTATGTCCAATGACAAAAATTAAATTAAACGGTAAAAATATATTCTAAATATACTTTAAAACCACTCAAATTCATAATTTATCACTATTAATTATTTTGATTAAAAAATTTGTTTTTAATTAAAATTTAGTAATTTTCACTATTCATCAAAATATGAAAGTTATCCGAAAAGTACCAAAATTTCACCTTAGGATAAATTCGATATTCCGAATCCAAAAATGAAGTCCATTTTAAAATATAAAATATATATAATTTCAAAAAGTAGTTATTACTATTCATAACGGCTAGTTTAATTGGTTGTTAGAACTCGATGTTGCGTACAACACACGCTATCACATTATTCAAAGAGAAGCGTACCGTAGAAGCTTGGGATGTTTCATTTTAAATTTTTTATGTCCCCATTTAGTCAAAAAGTTTAAAATATAGTATTTAAAAATGGTTCACTATTAAAAGTTGATAAAAGTGCAATTCTGAAAATGAATTTGTTCTTGCATTATATCTAAGAAACTCATAATATGGATTCTAAAATTATAAGGATTACATAAACTTTAAAATTTATCTAATACTATTCATAACCTCTTTTGAATGGCTTGTTTGGTAAGTCATGGTGTAATTAAAATCGGTGTTGCGTGCAATGAAAGTTATTGAATTATTTTGAAGAAATAACACACTATAAAATCTTGGGGTGTTACATTCTCCCCTCCTTCAATAAATTTCATCCTCGCAATTTGAAATTGTTCTTCGAAAATAAAAGGTTGAAAATAGAAAATATCTTTGTGGGAAAACCCACATTAGAAATTGGGTTACTAAAATTTAGTCTTAATATGAGGAAAAGAGAAATGAAAGGGTCACCACCAAATTATGATCTCGATTAGGAGAACATTGGTGGAAATTAGAGACATATAATTGGAGGAAAAATGTAAATATTTATAGGTAGTGATTGAGGTCATAAATCACAAACAAGTATAAAATTGAGGTCCTTAAACTCATCAATCTATGATTATTTGAAGTACCATCGGTTCAACAAAATATAGGGTATTGGGATAACACATTTTTGACGTTTCAAAATATCTTAGTTGAAATCCCACATCGAAAAATGAATTAATGAGGCCTCTATTTAAAATAAAGAGTGGAAAGTATGAAGATTACCGAAAATAACACATACTAGGGTTCCATGTAAGAAAATATGGATATGGAGGAGAAATATAACCATCAATTATCTGATGGAGAGTGGTAGAGAACATGGCTATGAAAAGGCCAACAATCCCAAAGCCATAAATTAGTGATGATTTAAGGTATCATCTAGGACAACATTTTTGTTCTAAGTTTCTTTTCTTAATGTTGTGGAATTTATTTATGAGATTGGATAAGATCATAAGGAGATATACTTACTTTATTATTAGAGTTTTATCCATTAATAAATTTCTACCACAAACTCATCTTTCACTCTAAAAGATAATAGAATGTAAAAAAAATTCTATTTACACTATTCGTATAGGGTTCCAAAATAAACGAATTTATAATTCATCTACAAGATCTTTTAATAAAAACTACATTATTTAATCCAGGACATCTCGTGGGCCAGTGGTAGGTGATACACCCTTGTCGCCCTTCGGTTGCGGGTTCAAGTCTCACAGCCTTGCCGGACGCGACGGGTTGCTGCCCGACTTCCGGGTTGTCCTTTTGTGGCAATCCAAAATAATCCAAACTAGAACTATCCAAAATACTTATGTCCAAACTCACAGTCCAACATTTATAAGGAAGGTAAACATAATATAGATCATTTTTACCCCGTAATAGCATATGAATACCTTCATCATGTATTACCATATTCCTTATTGATTACATTCATGCTCCCTTATTCCATATAGAATGCTGGATATACTTCATTAATCCAAAAATGTTTTAAACCCCAACAATGATGGAATATACAAATCATTAATCAGTTCCAAGGTAGTCAAGAATATCCAATATAATTTATCCAAAACAATCACATATTATTCCAAAATCACTACCTCAGTATCAGAACTATATTATGATTTATCATTCTCTCAACCATATATTTTCCAAAAAAAATTCCTGCTATTGAGTCACTTTTCTTTGTTCCACACAATCTCACGTCCTTAATGAAATAGTACTGCAGTACAATCCTTATATACTCCATAATTATTATAACAAGTACATTGTTGATACAACACTCAATTGACATAATCAACATAAGAACTCTAATCATTCCTCTTCATCTGCGGTAGTATCATAACTTGATTATTATCCAATAACATCATTTGTGGCATAGTCTGATGACTGGGACATAGGTTCGCGTAGTGTCCAAACTCCTTGCAAATGAAGCATTGTACATTTAAAACCATTTTCTTACCCTTGAAGTCACGTACTTTGTGCCCTTTTCCTCCACACTTATAACAAACTCCCATTCCTTTCAGGCAAGTTCCAGGGTGTTTCTTTCCACAGTTACCACATATGGGAAAATTCTTCTTTTCCTTCTTCCCTTTATCCATCTTTCTCTCTTCCATCCTTTTCTTCTCTTGCTTCCCTTCAAAGCCATAGGACTCAGTAAACTCTTTACTTATCTTATCAACACATGATATTATTTCTTCATATGATGATAATACATGAGAGACTATTTATCTTATAAATTCTAGCTTCAGACCATGAAAGATATGATCCTTCCTTCTCTTTGGATCATGTGCATTTCTGGAGTTCTCATTCCTTCTACTGGGCGCCATTTCTAAACAATGGCATACACTAGATCGGTTTATGAATCAAAATACATAATCCCATACTTATAAAACACTTAACATAAATTGAACTATTTATGGATATAATCCATAATCATAAAAATGTCTCCTTTGAGGAAGTATATACTCATAAACCCTTCATAATGATTTGTAAGGAAAATGAAGTTATCCTAAGCATATCCCCCGGGAGTGTCGTAACCAAGAGTGCAGCAAGGCCCGTTGTCGTGCACCAGTTCCCGTTCGAGTCTAGCTCAAAGCGGTGTTTTCGGTTTTTTCCCTCTAGGTACATTTGTGCCAGAGCCGCCTCTACCTGCTGGTATCCAGACAGGGATGTATTGCTCGGAAAACTCACAAAATCCCTACAATACCAAAATTCTAGGATGTTCATCTATACTAATCCTCAAAGTTCATCTTAGATCTACGTGCTCTAATCAGAGTTAATCTAAATCTAGCTTCCAAGGTTTGTACTAAAATTCCTCTGATACCAACTGTAACGCCCCGACCCCAGCTACCCAGAGTCGGTGCATTACTTCGTAACATTGGCATGATCACAAGAAAGATCAAATCTCGAAAGACCGATTGGTTTAGTAGCCTTGGAAACACTAGATATATTCATAAGTTTTACATTACATCATAAAAATAAAAAAGAACTACTACAACAACATATTGTCTCCATAGTCCACACTATTAACCCCTCATAATATCCCTCCAAGTCATTCATAATTTACTTCTTCACATCCTGGGAAAATAAAACATAGAAAAGGGGTGAGCTCAAATGCCCAGTAATGATAACAATATAGCGGAAACTTTCATAAATAGGAATAAACATTTAAGGCAATGTATAACTAAAACAAAAGCCTTTTAAACTTTAACTTCAACATAGTATGGAATAAATAAAATGAAATAATGCCATTTACTTATTCACATGGATATTCTACTAATCGAATAATCACATGCAATATCAATAACCACTTTCATAATGAAGGAATGCATAATGCCAGACTATCATAACCACATAGCAAAGGCCTCGTGCCAAGACTACAAATAAGATTTTGCCAAAGCCTTGTTCCAAGACACTAGTTTGTCTCATGAGACCTACCGATGCATCGAGGAGATATAGCGGGCTCAACCCGTCACATATTAAGTCCAATGAATTCCCATATGAAAAGGTTTAAACAAAACATAAACATTTGTATTAAAACTAGCATACAAAATTTCAATACTTTCACCATAAACCATGAATGCTATATAAAAAAATAGCACATCCACAGTCAAACATATCACAAAACCGTCAATACAATATAAAAGTTTTGTATCATAATATATCATCCTCAAATAAGCATAAAATCCATTAAAGGATGTTGACCTAGATGAAATCAAAACTCTTTTTAAAGAAATATCTCTTTCTATTTTGAAATCATTTAAGAGACATATATTTATAAAATAAAACATTTTCTTTGAAAATATTCTTATAATCTTGTAAGGGAAGCTTTGACGATTTTATAACGGCGGAAAATAACCGCACCCGCCGAATAAGTTAAAAAAACATTCTTATCTTAATTTTGTCGAAAAGGTTAAAAAGCACCTTGTTTGGAAAACGACAGAAAGATTCCCATATAAACCTCTTATAAAAAGTCAAACAAGGGTATAAATGACTTTAACCCATATTCTTTTAAATATTAAAAATGTTTTGAAATACATTTTGAAGAAACATGGATGTGGATGATAACGAGATCCCAGTATATTATTACGTATAAACAACCTCGGATAATGAAGAGATTGTGAAATAACCCTTACCTTGTACTTTTCCTTGGTTGGGGTAGGTTAACCTCCTGTATAATGGTGAAATAATTGTTATTAAATTATAAAATAATCATATACATTATTATGATATCATATATGATCTTTTAATATTGATTTGAAAATAATATCTTAGTATTATCGTTGTTTCGGGTGTGAACTTACTCATTTTCTTTTATATGTTTTGTTACATAGGCCATGTTTGTTGTATCTTATTCATATCCAGAATGATATCAAGTCCTTAAACATCATTTTTAAATCATCAAATGATAATTATACTTGAATGGATACGATGGAGAATGAATCTCATCGCGTTCGTGGAGACGGTAGTCCGTACGTACGCACGAGCGACAATATCATTCTTTTGATATTAAAATAATATATAAATGGATGTTATATCATATATACAGAATAATTAACATGTTATATTTATTATTTACATGAGTTTCACATCATTATTATACCCATCCAAATAATAATATATTGAATAACAATTACACCACGACGTGGAGAGGGTAAGCCGTACGTACGCACGTATGGTGACATGTTATTCAAAGGGTGGATAGAATACTGAATATGGTTGTACCATATTTATAATAACATCACAGTATATGTGAGATGCTGGAGTTATTATTTTATAATGGTAACAACAAAGGAAGAAGAAGTGGAAGAAGAAATGAACTTGGAAAAGGGTGGTGAAATCATTACCTCTTCTTCGGGCTCTTCCTTTTGATTTGATCAAAAGGGCTCCTTAGGTTGGCTTTCTGATCAAACTAAGGCCTCTAGGTTGTAGTGAGGGAAGTTGGTAGAGTATTTGGGCAGAGTTTTGCCGAACCAAAAGGCTCTGAAGGTGTGAAGAAATGAGTAGAAGTGGTCTCCTTTTATAAGGGAGAGGAGGGGCTCTTTAGGAAAGAGTGAAAGTATTACTTTATAATATAATTATATTCTGTTTATAATGGTCCAAAAATCATTGAGGTCGAAGATAAGATGACTCATTTTCTAGATAACATCAACCAATAAGAATTGGACAGGTTTTAGATAATATTTTAATCATTATAATCTTATTTATTTAAATGATTTATTAATGAGGTAAACATTGCATCATTATTGTGTCATTAATAATTTAAATTATTTGATGTCTAAAAATTATAAATAAAATATCATTATGTAGGAAATCTTTTTAGATTTCTAATTAATATTTATAATCGAAAATCCAACATGTATAACCCTATGTAAAAATTTTTCTTCTAAAAGATGTAAGCTTATGCCATTTTTATTTTTATTTTAACTTTATTAATATAATTTGTCCCTACCACATAAAAGTGGCTCTAAGGGGTCCCCAAATCGACCCAAGGATGCCCATGGTCGGGTATGTGTCCACCAATAAGGTTAGGACACGTTTTAGGGTAATTTGGTATTATTATAATATTATTTTTTAACCCTTATTTACCAGATTTACCCTTAACCATGGTAAATAAAATATTTACCACAGTAATTATTCAAAATGTCTAAAAATAAAAGTTACCTATTTACACAATTTGGACATAATGATTCCAAATATGGAATCCATTTTTCTAAATTCAAAACACAGAATTGGCAGAAATTAATTTAAAATTAATTCCCGTTGTTAAAATAAAAAGCGTGTTTTTAAGAGATAATAACTATCAAAAGATTGACACTTGTTTATGTCTGGTTTAATTGTGAAATTATGTCCAATGACAAAAATTAAATTAAACGGTAAAAATATATTCTAAATATACTTTTAAACCAATCAAATTCATAATTTATCACTATTAATTATTTTGATTAAAAAAGTTGTTTTTAATTAAAATTTAGTAATTTTCACTATTCATCAAAATATGAAAGTTATCCGAAAAGTACCAAAATTTCACCTTAGGATAAATTCGATATTTCGAATCCAAAAATGAAGTCCATTTTAAAATATAAAATATATATAATTTCAAAAAGTAGTTATTACTATTCATAACGGCTAGTTTAATTGGTTGTTAGAACTCGGTGTTGCGTACAACACACGCTATCACATTATTCAAAGAGAAGCGTACCGTAGAAGCTTGGGATGTTTCATTTTAAATTTTTGATGTCCCCATTTAGTCAAAAAGTTTAAAATATAGTATTTAAAAATGGTTCACTATTAAAATTTGATAAAAGTGCAATACTGAAAATGAATTTGTTCTTGCATTATATCTAAGAAACTCATAATATGGATTCTAAAATTATAAGGATTACATAAACTTTAAAATTTATCTAATACTATTCATAACCTCTTTTGAATGGATTGTTTGGTATGTCATGGTGTAATTGAAATCGGTGTTGGGTGTAATGAAAGTTATTGAATTATTTTGAAGAAATAACACACTATAAAATCTTGGGGTGTTACAATGGTGTTTCTAAAACCCCATGAGTATTTGGATCGTTGGTCCCTGTCCCACTCCCCAATGTCACAGTGGTATTTGAAGACATAGTCCTTATTCTATACTCACTATCTATTATGGGTTTATTGGAACATAAGTCTATGTATCATGCTTCATTTTTCACATTTGGGTATTTGGAGCATCATTACAAGTCCCACACCTCATTAATAATATATGGGTATTTGAAGAATTAGTCCTTATCCCACACCCCACTAATCACATATTGGAATTTGGAGCCTTATTCTATGTCAAACACTTATACATCAAACAATCACACATGTATCACATATATCATGTCAATAAAATCTAATCAACATTAACTCTCTTATCACATTTAACATCATGGTATACCATTCCATCAATCAAAACAAATCTTGATTCATTACTTTTTTCAAATAGAGAAAATGTGAAATTAAACATTTAAAACATGTACCGCTTTGATCCATTAATTAATTCATTAATTAATTAAACCAATTCAAAAACCCCACATCCCATTAATTAATCCACCAATTAATAAATTTAATTTCATAATCTCTATATTCCATCAATTACTCAATCACAGGATTTCATTAATTAATTAAATTTCACAATATTAATATCCCATCAATTCAAATATCACAAGATTTCATTAAATAATTAATCCAATTTCACGATCTCTTTTTTCCATCAATTCTCCACTCCCAAATTCTACTGATTAATTTAACAATTAATTAATCTAATTTCCATGTTTATATAAATTAATTAACCAATTCAAGATTTAATTTTCAAACATTCCAATTGAAGTCTAAAAATGCATACATGAAATTGGATAAAAGACAATGGGAACTGAATTGACACCACTTACCTCAGGATCTTTGACAAACACTCAACATTGTATAACCATAATTTGAAGGGGAACAACCATGATCACGATGAATAAAGAGATATAGATCCTGACCCTAGATCAAAAATAAAAAAGAATAAAAATCCATTAAACCATTATCTAAACATGTTTCAATAGTTGATAAAACATTGCATTTTTATTCAAAATAATGAGCTAGAGAGATTTCTTTAATAGGTAAGAATCCACCATTTTGGAGAGGTTCATATCATCAATCCAAGCTTTGAATCATTAATAAATGAGATTGGTAGTCCATGTAATTAGTCTGGAAACCTAAAAAAATGAGACAAATTGATTATGTATGAGTTCAGTCTGATCTCAGGTGAATTTTGAGGTTTGGGTATTTTTAGTTTATTTTTCAGAAGTTTAAAATCCTATATGAATGATTTCTTGTACGAGGTACATGGATTCACCTAACTATGTGCCCTAACTATGCACCTCACTTGGGGTGTCTCACGGTTACTTTTAATAGGGCACACACTTTGACCAACCATGTGTGAGATGTGTGAATCCCCTATGTTTGGGTCTACACGGTTTGATGGGCCAGGCGAATAGTTTAAAAAACGTTGCACCACCCTTCCACCACCCCTCTTCCATCCAATATTTATAAATTTTCACCCAAATGCACCCAAGATTAAACTCAAACAATATATTCTCAAAAAAGGAAAATGAATGCCCTTAAATGATCTCAAGACATCTCTAAAAAACATTTGGATCTCAAAATTTTAACCTCTTAATTCTAATATGCAATCAATTTTTTAAGACTAAATTTATAGAAGTTTTTAAAATCAATTTTAATATAAATTTGTAAAACTCAAGGAAACACAGTTTTTAGAAAAATGTGTTTTTAAGTATAAAAATGATCTTATAAAAAAATCAAATATAATGATGATTATTATGTTATTTTTTAGATTATTTCAAGTTTATGGATTCTTATGTTACTTTAATAACAAATAAAATATATCATTATATTCTTAAAATACATTATTTGATGAAAATAAATGGTAGTTTTGAAAGAATCGTATTGTTCGCTTCTCACTAAAAAATCAACCATTTTAGAAAAGTTCAAAGAAAATAACACTAAACAAATTTTGATATGATGAGAAAAAAGTGAAAAAAAATTATCAAATATAATTTCAAAAATTTGGAAATTTATTTTTTTCTTAAAAAAAAGGGACATATATTTTTAGGAAAAATGACCTTTCAGAACATTAAGTTCTCTTGCTCTATTTAATTAATTAATAATTATATGAGTGCTGTGAATTATATTATTTTTAATTTATTTTCAAAAAATCATATACCAGTTAGAATTAAATATACTTATCTTCTATATGTCTAACATCTATATGTATAATGGTTGTATTCCGAATAATAAATTATATAACAGTTAGATTATATTCCTATATATTAGCTTACATACTTAACTAAAATTTATTTCTTACCTATCCCTAAACATGTGTGTTATATTCCAAATTCTTTTCCTAGTTTCCATAGTAGTATTTTGGGTCACAATCGCCATGGTGGTCCATGAGGATAAATATTTTATGTTTTTGGTAATTGTATATATATGTTCATTTAATTCACCAGTACTTTTCTTAATAATGTTTCAAATTGCAACCTCATGTTGTATTATTTTTTATAGTTATTCTATTATTTTATCTAAATAAAATCATCACATTTGAGTTTGTTTTCATGGTTTTTGTGTCATAATGTGTTGAACATTATATTTATTCATCTATGAAATAAATTTTTATATATCATGGTGTTACATTATCCCCTTAAAAAATCCATCCTTGTAATTTGAATTTTTTCACTCCAAAATGATTTTTTATAATAATAAAATCAAAGGTATATTTTATCATGGACAATAATTTCTAGGACAAGGTCAAAAGAAATTATTAATTTATAAAATAATGCACCTGTCTATGACCTATATATTTGAATGAGTTTCTATAAGTGTACCTTGATAGTTGAGAATTTCTTTTGGAATAAGACTAGATAAATTTGGGAAATTATTTTACCATCGATATTGAGATTATAAGAAATTATACATACCTGACTTTTTTCAGTACATAAGTGTAATTTTATTCATTTTTTGATAAATTGACACTTATCTTACTCCAATTAATTAATATTCATGGTGAATTATTTATTGCTGAGGCACTAAATTTAACTTTCATCCAACTATAAGATCTAAAGAATGAAGAAATGTTATTACTTATATATGAAACAAAAATTTCTAGCAAAAAAAAATAGTAACCCATAAGAATAAACCATATTATGAATAAATACTATATTAATCTCCAACCTCAACAATAACAACCAAATATTTACTTAAATAATCTTATAAGTAACTAAACATAAAAATAATCGCAAATATTTTTGACCAAGTAAAATACCCAAATTTCAAAAAAAATAATCATGTATTATTATAAGATCAATTTAAAATGATTCTATAAACACCATTAAACACTAAAAAATTCACAAATCATAAAATAATATTCCTAATCAATACCATAAATTACATGAATCACTATAACGACACAATAAAATCATGTATTCTTTTAAATGTTAACCTGCACATTACTCTTCCAATAAAATATCATCTTATCTGAAAAAAATATGTTTAATTTAATCATATCATGGTCAAAATATAGTTAAATTATTCAAAAATAAAATTAATCAATAATTTACCAAATCAATTTCTAATTTCATGGCCATATTTATGATAAATCATATGATCCTATAATCTAATAAACCTTTTATCCAAATTGACAATATTAATATTAAAATATATATTAAACGTAAATTTTATCAACAAAATTAAACTTATATAAAATAAAATAAAATAATTAATCCTCATATACCTTTTTAACTAAAATACATACTAAACCAAAGGGTTCTATTACTATAAATGTCTCTACAAATATCATTAATCAACTTAAAATCTCATCACATAAAACCTAAAAACGTTATATATTCCTTTAAACATAAGATCAACATTAAACTTATAAAACAATGATAATTTAGTTTTATCCCATATCACTATGGAATAACATTGGTTTACACAGCTATTATTATCTCATTAATCAAACGGTTCATAATGAAAATGTGAATAAATTCACGTATATCCCTTGGTAGTTTCTATCCAGGTATGTAGCCTTAGTCCGAATCATCATGAAACAGTGAAAAATGATTAAATAACTAATCTTCCCATTTTAGTGTTGTTAAACCAAGGTACATCAGCCCCATAACCACATTCACTTTCTAGTATGCATATAGGGATTCATTTTATAATAAAATTACTTAATCATTACTTTACCAAATATTCATGATATGACCCTACAATGAGCCTTATCCTTAGAATATATTATAGGGTTATGTTCTCATAACAATTTTTTCCAAAATCTACATATCAAGGTTCCTATTAAACTTAATTGGATAACTACTATATCACCCATACTCCATTAACCCAAATTTTATGGTTATCTTAAAACATTGGCACAAGATACCAGAGATCAAATATAAAATGATCGCATAGTTTAGAAGTTTTTGTACACATGATACATACATTATTACATCATTACATTATAAAAATGAAATAAAACATTAAATTATAATGTGAAATTTATTAGTTCTTTTAATATATCCCTAGAATCATTCATATATCAATTGTTGGTATCCAAGGGAAAGGAAAAGTTAATTAAGTGTGAGTTGTGAAGCTCAATGAGTGAAAGAGTGTAAGACAAGCTATCATAGAATAAATAAAGAAAAAATAATATAGAAGAGAATAAGATAATAGAATATATCATATAAAAAATATAAAAAATGGTAATATATCCTTGGATGATGTAATAATACAAATAATTACATGGGTAACAATAACGGACTTCATAATGATAAAATGCATAATCTTGGATATCATAATCAAATCATATAGGAATAATAAAAAATATTATAAACATACTTGTCCTGGCCCCATTATCAAAAGGTACCCCTTAGAGGCCATCAATGAGAGAATATAGACAATTACTCTTGAAGATAGTATTCAATTGGTTTGGGGTTGGAGACAAGTACTGATGGTTTATCATACACACAAATGGGATACATTACCATCTAAGAAGAACCTGAGGAAATAAGGATAAGATAAATCCAATAAGAAATCCATCCCATTAAAAATATAAGTTCCCAATACATTCATTTAATGACATATGAACTATACAACCTCTAAGAAACTATAATAACCATAATAAAATCTTCAGCAATGATCTCAAAGCCCAAACATCTCCTGAACACCTTCATGAGATAGTAATGACTGTCTCAATTACCAATAAGATCCTATAGTACTGATAAATGATTTATATATATATATATATATATAGGATGAGAATAATAGTCATACTAATTATTATACTCCCCAGAACCCCTCAATAAAAAGATAAATAAATCATACTAAATCTCGATGAATAAACAAGTGAAGTGAAATTTCCTATTAATTAGTTATACTATGTTTCTATAATCACCATGAATCTCTCAAAAAGTATTGAAAACAAATAATATTATAATATGTAGAATAATAATAAAAAATTAGTTACTCAACTACCAAATCCCCACTGGTTTTCTTCTCTTCCCAAATTTCACACTTCTGGATGTATCTCTCTACATTAAAAAATTCTTCCTAAGAAAATATGGGAAAATATAAAAAAATATACATCATATATAACACTTTTTATCATCATCAAAATCCATATCTACAAATAGTTCTAAGTAGTATCATGGATCCACCATTTATTATACATCACGTATTATACCTCAAGCCATTAAAGCCTATACACAGGCTGTAATGCCCCTAACCGAGAGCCACTGAATTAGTACCCCAATACGGTGCACCAAATGACATAAAGTACGTATCCTCATATGATAGAGGCTTCCAAATAGTATAATTTTTCTAAAAGGGAACTATGAGGGGAATATACCCCTATATCAAACTACACAACTATAATAAAATAACCAACTATATCAGACATCAAAGTAAGATGAAAGAATAAACAGACTAAAACATGCTATAATAAAATGAAAAATAATAAATTCCAAAACAGACATGTCATACATACAACTAACTGCCCAAGGATCAATATACATAAAATTACAAGGTAAAATAAACTACAAAAAGTCCCCATATAATCATCGAGCCAAATACATCTATACTCCTGATTCCACTCGAGCCATCCTGCTTGACCAATCCATACCCCACACGGACCTCATCCCAAACCTATTTGTGTAATTAACATGTGAGAGATTCTCTGGGGCCCAAGTGCAGTGATTTCCCAAGAAGTATGTTAGTAAAAATTAATATACAACCACCAACAATGTATAAAGAAAATATCGGTCAGAACAGTAGTGTATGAAGATAAATAGTAGAATCAATAAACCATACAAAAAATTAATACAAGCTAAGGAACACAAAAACTCTTCTAGTATCGACTGGCCAAAGGGTTCTAATGTGACACCCCATCAAAACAAACATGAAATGACATAAACCAGTCCTCTAAAGTGTATCCTAGAGGATACATCATATCTCACCCAATAAAGGGGTGTTTTCCTATTATTTCAAATTAGGGATGCATAAAACATACATCCATAATACCTAACTCATGTACCTGGCCATTTGTTCCGATAACGTCAGTCTGGAATCTATGTCCAATATCAAAATCTATATAAAACATGGTTGAAACCTCCATCCAGAACCTAACCATATTCCAAACTATCAGTATTGATATTGAACATCGTGTATATCAAACCAATCCTTAAATTATAACAGTATTGACAATGATCTTAGACTAGAACCCATCTATACATGATATCGGTGGTTTATAGAGTATCAATCTAAACCAAACCAGGGAGGATGAAGATTATTCCAACATCATATTCCTTATGGTATACCACCATGGCCAAGATCATTATTCTATAACACTAAACATGGAGTATACTATCAGGGTCCAAAGCCTTATTATGACTATGTATCAGTAGTATACTACATATACCCGGAGAATAATTCTATCACCTAAACCATTCCATCATTTCTTAAATAACTATAAAAATCCTCATGATTATAAAAAACATTCATGGAAAAAACAACAACCCTCTTTAACCCATTAATAGTAACTATGGTCCCTAGAGACCATCAAATCCAAAACAAGCCTTAATGAAGCCCACTAGTTTTTCACTAGTAAAATGAATTTAAAATAAACACCCTTGTCAAAAATTTAAAAAACACTCTTCTCAACCATAGACATTCCTCTTTAATACCAAACAACTCTCCATGCCTACACTTCTATTAAAAACATCACAAGAGTTATTAATGAATTTTCACTAAATATGTCAGCAGAAAACCATTTTAAATAAACATTTTAACTCCAGTAAAACCCTCTTTTTTAAACCACTTGGAGGGTAACACTTCATTTAAAAACAATGATCATTCCAAAATATAGATTCCCCCCTTTGGCACTAAAAACCATGTCATATCCCTATACACATATTTTAAAAAAATTCCATATGCTTAAGATCATTTTCAATAAAACATTATACATAAACATTCATGTTCCATAGGATGGAATACACCATGGGTGGTCATTGGTCCGGACTTACCTCACCACGGATCTAACAAGATCCGTGGAAGGTCCAAGGTATCCATATAATCCAAAACCAATTTCTAAAATTAAAAAAATAATACATATCAAACGTGGTCTCTAATTAATACATTATAATGTAAATATAAATATATTATTAATAATATGGTTAAATATCATAGAAAACCTACCTCATCAATGAATCTCTTCAAAACATTCCTGAAGCACTCCGGCCTTATAAAGGACTTTCCTGGCCTCACAAAACTACTTGGCACCCAACTGATCTTGTTAAGATCACTAAAAATCCATCCTTACACTAGAAAATAAAAATTAATTAATTATAACAATTATAACTTATTAACTAACTGAAACCCCACATAGAATAATCTTAAAAACCCGTTGAGTCATCATTACTCACCAAAACCAAATCCAACCACTCATTGAAGACCCATGGAATAACAACAAACACAATATGGTCCAAATACCTAATATATGATACCATTTCAAAACAAAATTAAATTAATTTAATAGGCAAAACCTATGAAAATTCACCATGGTCATATAACTTGATGAAATGCCATGCAACGAAGTATAGAATCCATACCAGGATCTCCACTACCCAAGAACACTGAAAACCCCAAGTAAAATGGATGATCCCATTATGAACTAGTGGAATCATCCACAATACCTAAACTGGGGATCCCCAAAATTAAAAAGGAACCATAAGTGGAAGAATGGAAAATAATGGAGTCAGAGAACTCACCTTTAATTATAAGAAATTTCCACAAAAGACCCCCAAAATCTAATTAGGGGGAGGAAGAAGGGGTTAGAGAGACACCGGTTTGTGTACCTAGAATAGGGAGAAAGGGTTGGAGACGATGAAAAGCTTTAGGGGGAGATTTGGTAAAATAACACTTTTCAATTAATTCTAACCATCCACATGGTTAGGCCACATGGTTTGACAAACCATGTTTCAATCATGATGTCAACAATGTCTCCCCTCAGAATAAAATCACATGGTTTTTCTAAAATTGTGTGCAACTTGTGTTCCATGCCCCAGACCCTAATCACCCCTGCATGGTTTCTTCTTTTTTCTTTCACACTTTTCCCCAAACTAATATATAATCCTTAAAATCAACTGTACTCAATTCAAAATGAAATATAAAACTCTTTACCATAAAGGTGTCACATGATTTCCCCTAATGTACCCACACAATACCATTCCCCTCCCTAGAAAACTCTAAAACATATGAAATTTAAACTATGGACTCTAAAGCTCATACAAACACCTAGGAAACCCCCCAAGCATCACTCCTCATCTCAAAATATCCTTTTGAGACATTTCAAATCTCATAACTCCATTTTGAATCTTTATTCATGATTTTTCCCATATGGTTATGAAAATTTAAACCCCTTCGGTAATTTTTTATATATTTGAATATGGGATCTTACATCCTCCCCACCATAATACTTATCATACTCAAGAAGCCTCATTGGTCATCCAACTACACTAGACCTTCTTTGGTTACCAGAACTCATCTAAATGACTCATTCATCCTCTAATATCTTGAAACTCTATTAAGGAACAACCTTAAACTTGAGGCCCTTAATCAGCCAAAAATCTGTGTTAACACCCATTACTAAACCAAAACACCATGATGGAACTTACTTGATACCATATTATAGAAATATTGATTATAAAACTATCTTATTATTCATCTAGTTATAGTAATCCCAACCATTAGATCCAACATGCATCCCCCGACATCTGATATTTAACATTATATCCATCTGAAAATCCCAAGTGATCCTAAACTCATGATCTCACTATTACTAAACACCCATGAGAATTTCAATAATCATCAAAACCTTCCCTAATCACAAAAAACAAACCTAAGAGGTTCATGCCTACTATCCATGCATGAACTAAGAGCATTTCATATTTTCCACAAATTCCCAACTCAACCTATAACACACCCTTCATCCCCAAACAACACACTAGATGTACCTTGAAAACATTCACACAAACATAGTGTGATAACCCCGGTTGGATTGTCTTTAGGTGACTTTCAACTAAAAACTCCCATCTCCAACTATTGGTATGCCTCCATAGCACTTAATCAGAATGACCTCTCATCTAGAGTCTCTCCACAACCACCCAAACATAACAACTAGAGTCCATACCCGAACTACTTTCTATACAAAACTTGTGTTAGATTCCAATGCTAGGATTGTTCATCCGTCTCCATTTTTCTCCCATTATCATCCCTTATTAAATCTAATAACTTATCTCATGGTTCTTCTCTAACAGCACAATGCCTCCAAATTCAATCCACGCCCAGTTACACACTCTTTAAACCCTTCGAACATGAGCATCATACCTATCCAGCCAATAAAAGACTCCCCATAATAATGGTTTTATCGTCAACATCCAACTCATGATCTTCCAGCCACCTTGTTCTTTGTTCCAACCACTACTAACCAAAGAATTAGAAATGGATATCTCTCCCTCATCCAAGTGACCAAATGAAATAAAAACTATTGACCATTCTCAGAATCTATGAATGTAACCAATGGTATTAATTCACATCTATCGATACTGAGGACCTCACTATAAATAGTCAATACTGAACCCCACACTATACATATCCACATACACCACAAAATGAGATTAACCTCCAAGAGGTCCTATATCCAACCAAGAACATGTTGTTATCTAGGTGTATATCCATTTCCCCTCCCATTGTACTTAATAATATGTCAAGGTATTAGGAATGTTCCTATATGGACTAAGAGTATTCTAAGATGACATCAATGAACACTACTACAACCCATCTATTTTAGATTTCTCCACGAACTACAAGGGCATGTCAAACACATAAAAATATCTTAGGCTACCCAGTTCATAAGAATCTGATCACATTCAGATCAGTTTTTTAGCCTACTCATGGCTAGCTACTCTACTCAATAAACTCATGCATATTCCCAATTTGTCCCCCAATATTCCATTAACACTTAATTTTCACCCACACTCCTGTGTGACCCAACCATAGAACCTGATTTTGCCTCTAACGAGTCAATATTTATGAATCCTCAACTCATAGTCCCTATCAACTAGCCATGCATATCCCCCATTCCAAACTCACCCACAATGGAACACGTTTAGTGATTTCCAAACAAAAATATACTCAAGGGTCTAAACCACTAACTCAGCCACTCAAAACCTGAATATTGTTCAACCTTCCAAAAAGATAATATGTGCCCTTACTTTTCATATAGATCCATCCAGAGCTAACTAGATCATGCAGCCAATCAATATTTCCATCAGACACCACATACGCTTCCAAAACATCAATAATACAATCACTTCCCAATAAGTAAAACCAATAATATCAGTTTATCCCATGCTATAAATATGTCAAGCCTATCTCACATATATGACCATCACCCAAAGAAACCTCCACATCTAGAAACGCAAACCCTTGATTATCTCTTGCATTCCCAATACATCTCATAACCAATTGGATCATCTCACATGCACAACCATCACTTGAACGAGGCACCCAATTAATAATTTCCCTATAAAAACAAACAAAAAATTATAAAACACTAGCACTCAAGTGATCTTATACAAAACCAGAGGCATACTATGTCCCAAAATCCCATACTAGGATTCACCCTTAATGAAATATATTCATGAGCACAAATCTTCCATATGTTCTTTAAGAACTGAGAAGAGAACTCTTAACACTGTAGACCTCTCTCACAGGTCACCCTCAGAATTCAAATGGGTCTAACTCCATTACCTAGAGTCACATGAAAAACACCACTAGGCTCTCCCACATAGCCCTAATGATCAAGTTTATCATCATGTCAGTAGGTACAAACACCAAGGGAAAATGAAAAATCATAAAAGGAAACAACTCATAGGACATCAACATGTTCCCATATCCTCATCACACAATATATGCCAAATAAGCCACCCTCCTCCAGGGTCCCACACCATAAAGGATTCATATACGAACCAAATTCCCAAAACTAGGGTTCCCATACTCTCTATGAATCAGTATATCATACCACCTTCTGGAAGACCTGTACATACTACCAACATCGAACAAAACCACCCACAAGGGTCCAATAGACACTTTCTCATATCATACTAACCCAATAGGTTCATTGAACCCATTGTGTATAATAACCACACCATAGTCCTCATCATCTGGAATCTAACCATAAATCCACATAACCTTAAATTAGAAGGAAATACATAAAATAACACACTATAATTCTTATAGCATGTAGATCCTACATGCCTAAAATTATGCATGAGATACCTGTTGCATCTATAAAGTAAGAGTCAAAACCAAATCACGGGACTCTTTCCAAAGGTCCAGGAGTCTGAATCCACTATAATCCATCAATTAAATAAAAAATGTGCATATTATGAATTGAAAATCATGTACAACCATATAATCACAAATCCAAAATAATAATCCCATCCTTTAGTAACCTAGACATACTATTGGAACTGGTGTTCGCAATGCACCAGCCTGGAATCCATCTCAAGATTTGACACATTCATATATCTTTGATCTACCAAACCACAAGTAATGAAATAATAGGAAATGAAACTACTCTGATATAACTTTGAAACACCCAAGAGTAGGATCCACTACACTTATGCCCAGATTTGGTGCACCAATTGACCCCAAAAATGTCTCTTCGTACGCAAAAGGCTACCAACTACTAGCAAGGGACTAAAAGGGAACTATGAGAAAAAAATACCCCCATATCAGAGTGCACAATAAGAATTAAATAACCAAAAATTATAAACATTAGAGTAAGAAGAAATAATAAATATATCGAACAGGGTATAATATAATAAAATGAAATAATGGCCTGAAATGTCATGTCATACATATAACCAACCTCCCACTATACCAGACAAATAATATTCCAAAAATAAAAGAAACTAAAAAAAATCTCTACATCATCACTGATCTAATCACATCCAATCTCTTAATACTACTTGAGAAATCCTACTTGACCATGTAATGCCTAAAGCAGGAATATTCCCAAACCTATGCCTATAATAAACTTGTGAGATATTCTTGGGTACCTAAGTGAAATGGTGTAGTGAAAAAGGTTTGATTAGAACTCAATAGGCCACCACCAATGGTGTCTAAAAAAATATCCATCGGTACATTCTTTCATAAAAATAAATAGTAGAATAAATAAATAGTGTATTAAATAAAAATTAGACAATAAACAAAAAACATCATCTAGTATCAACTGGACAAATGGTTCTAAGGTGACACACTTGACAACCAAATGTGAAACAAACTAAACCAATCATCTAAAGCATAACATAGTTTAAAAATCACATCTAACATTGAAAATTGGGTTTTTTCAGTTCTTTTAAATCAATGTGGCATAAAATATACATCGAAGACACCTCACTCATATACTCATGTCACTTGTTCCCACATCATCATTCTAGAATCTATTTCAAAAATAAAAATCTATATAAAAAGTGTTTGGAACCTCTGTCCACCACCTAACCAAATTTCAAACTATCATTATCGATACTAAACATCATGTCTATCAAATTAAACAATAAAACATAAAAATAGTTCCCATAGCCTAAGTCCATCACCCATCTATTTATGATATTTTTCGTTCCTAAAGCATCATTCTAGACAATCCCATGGTTGAGGGGAATCAGTACAACATATTATTCCACTTGGTATACCATAATCACCAATATCATTAGTCTAGAACTATAATCAGGAAGTATACTATCAATTTTAGAGCCTCGATTTGACACCAAATTTATTGTATCATACATATGCTCAGAGATACATTCTAGAACCTAAACCATCCCATCATTTCATAAATACCTATGACCAAAATCATGACTATAAAAAAAATTAATGGAAAACAAAACAAACCTTTTTAACCCTTTGACACTAAATAAGGTCTATATATACCTCCAAAACCAAAACATTCCTCAAAAAATCCCAACCATTTTTTACAAGGCAAATTAAACTAAACAAAGCCTCCTTGTATAGAATTTTAAAATCACCCTTCTGAACCATGGGTAATCCTCCTTGAAAACCAAAAAATTCCCATGGAATAAACTTCTATTAAATCCATCATAATCGCCATTAAAAAAATTACACCAAATACATCTCAAAATTCTCATATAAAATTAACATTTGAAATCCAGTTAAATCACATTATTTTAAACCATTTTGATGTCAACACCTCATTTCAAAACAAGGATCATTTCCGAACATATATTTACCACTTTGATTCCCAAAACATGTTTATATCCCAATAAACATATTTTAAACCATTTCAAAAGGCTCTTTTTCATTTTCATAAAAACATGACACATAAACATTCAACTTCTTAAGGCAAGCACACCCCATCGGTGGCCATAGGTTTGACCTCACATCATTATAGATCCAACGAGACCCATGGAAGGTCCAAGATATCCATATAAGATAAAAATAATTTTCTAAATCAAATAAGTAGGCATATAACACAAGGAATCTAAGTAATACACCACAATTCACATATAAACAAATATTAAGACAATGTGTATAGATCCTAGAATACTTACCTCATCATCATATATTTCCAAAACATTACCAATGAATAGAGGTCTTATCATTGCCTATCCAAGACTAACCATATCTTTTAGAACCCAAATATACTCATCATTATCACCCAATATCTATTATTACACAAAAAAAAATAATTAATTATAAATATTATAATTAATTAATTAACCACAACTCAACTTGGAATAATGTTGGAAAACTCATCGAGTTATTGTGTCATGCTGAAACTAAATCCAACCACTCACTAATGATTTGTGGCATAACCATGACCACAATTTATGACTAATCCCTCAGATATTATACCATTTTAAAACTTAGTTAAATTAAGTTAATTGGAAAAGCATATGACAATTCCCCATGAACACATACCTTAAAAAAATTGTATGAAACAAAGTGTGGAATCCCTCTCAATATATCCTCCAACCAAGACGACCAAAATCTCTAAGAGAAACCAATTATTCCCCCACAATATGATGGATTCATCAAAATACCAAAATTAGGGATCCCCAAAATTATAAATAAACAATAGGAGGAAGAAATTAAACAACTGGAGGAGAATATATCACCTTGAATGCCATGAAATGTCCATGAAAACACCTCCAAATCATAAGGGGAAGAGGAAGAGGGTTGCAGGTCCCTTGGTTTGAGCACCTCAAATTGAGGAGAAAGGGGGATGAGAGACTGAAAAACATGAGGGGGTCTTTTGGATAAATCCCACTTTTTAATAAAATCCAGGCCACCACATGGTTTGGCCACATATTTTTCCAAACCGTGCACCAACTTTGTGGACCCCCTACAATACAAAACCCATGCCTCACATGGTTAGGCCCCCTATTTTAAAAAACCATGTGCCAACTGGGATGTCAGTACTATCTCCCATCTATAGAATGGTATATCGTTTATCTAAAACCATGTGTAACCCATGTTATATGCCTTAGAAAATCCTCACCCTGACATAGTTTGTCCCTTTTTCTCACATGAATTGCACCAAACCATGCTCTAACCATGAAAATCAACCATTCTTAGTAAAAAAAGAATTGGAAATCTCTTAAGAATCAAGGTGTCACATTGTTTCCCCTAAATAGTGCACACCAAACCATGCACCCGTATTAGAAAACTAAAAATATCCCAAAACATAACCAGAAGCCTCTAAATCTCATCAAAACACCTAGACTAGTTCCAGAGAATCACTATTCATCCCAAAAAAAATACTTTTGACACATTCAAACTCTCGAAACTGAAATCTTAGTCGTGATTCAAGATTCCACCGATGTGGTAATGATAATTCAAATTCCATTGAGAATTATTTATCCATATGGACACATTATATTACAAAACATACCTTTAATAATCCTTAGGATACTATATCTAGATGTATATGTTTTAGAATAACAAAATTCCATTACCAAAATATATACACAAATATGGTGAGGCTAACCACAATTAATACTAGTACATAATAATATCAGGATAAGAGAGTTGTAGAAGAGGGGGTAGTCAACCATCCCTACCTCAGCAACCTAAATATTGGAGAAAACACCCTCCCAGAGTCCTCTAGGTGTCAATTTCCCTACTGAAATGGGTGGTGTAGAATATGAAGTCACTTAACATGTGGAGTATATATATATATATATATCTAAAAAACCACACCAAGTGAAACTATCCAGCCTTAACCTCAACTACAGTGATCATCCCTCAAACACCTGTTTACCACTACAAAGGCCAATATAGCCTTTAAGAACACAAAATTTTCATGTGAATTTAAATTATTTATATACTTAAACATTTCACATTACATTAATTTCCAGTCCAATTTCAAACCCTCTAGGTATAATCCAACCACTTTTATGGTTTCTATAGAATTATTATCATTATAAAATTCTATTTATCCTCCAACCCCATGGATAAAATTATATAACATTCATTATCATAACATAATTCTTAGTACTCAATGAATCATTCTAATACGAATCAATAGATTCATAAACCATGTGCATCCATCTATATTTAGGAGTAGGTAAGGAAAGAAACAAACAAGGGACCATGATATCTTGCCTTTAAAGTAAATTCATTGACAATAAATATTGCATATTTCATAAAAATAAGCAATAGTAAATCTCATATTTAACTATATATATCAATATTGATTCAATCCCTAACACAACCATGAATATCATCATCAATACTACAATCATAATATCTAACTAATGAAATCTAATAATGTATCCCCACCCATTATTATCAACCATCATCCTTCCCATTCTAAGATCACATTTCATTAAAATAATCATATCAAGAGAAAACACACAATGTATGAAGAAAATTAAAAATATTTTACAGGGAATATAGGCCCTAAAACCTTGGAATCTTTACTTCACAAGAAAACAAGATCACTATATAAAAAATTATCCTTTATAGGTAACCAATTTATTATCTTGACTTATCTAATTCATTAATCATATTTTTAAACCATAGGATGACTAGGAATTAGTTATCTATAGTTATGAGTTATTTTAAAAATGATTCAAGAATCAATTTTATTTTCATAAATTGTAAGGAAGAAAGATTAAAATTAAACATGAAACATTACTATATATCTAACTAGAATTAAGATATTTACATTATGGATCCAATTTTCAAGCAGAAAAACATGATATACAATAGCAAAATCAATAACAGCACACTATTTGAAAAAAGAAGAGGTAAACCATCAACATGACATAAACACATGTGATCACTAATAAGAAAAACCATAATTAAATCCAAAATTAAGATTTAATACTCATTATGTTTAATTACAACATTACCTAGTGAGATAAATCATCATAACATTAGAATTTCAGAAAAAAACATGGATAAGAAATGAATCCCCTACCTCAAGTCATTCAATGTTCCTCGAAAAATATTGAAAGAACAACACAGATTTATATTATCCTCTCCCATAAATAATCTAAGTCCCTTTTAGAATATTTTACCATGAACATGCCAAGAATTATCATAATAACTTCATAGTAATGGAGTTGATTAACCACCATAGAATGAAAAGTTGTTATATTATAAGAGAGAGAAAACTAAAATTGAAAGAGGAAAACTCACCTGGATCACCAAGGATCGAAAATGGGAATCTAAATATCAATCTCACATGAAATGGATTTGAAAAACCTTGAAATAAATCCTTTATAAAACCATGATTTGGGATAAATTATAGGTTCTTCAGGAAAATAAATAGAGTGAAATGATTTATTGGTGCACATTTATGGAATTAATGGGAAATTCACATCATGAATAACTCACCATTAATACCAGTTGAGAAACACATGACCAATATAATATATTCCCAAATTAATTCACACCATAAACTTCACGTTTATGCAAGAATTTTTAGAAATAGATTAATATGGTTTATCCCCACATCCATTCACTTCAGGACCAGATGGTTCATGTTAAGAATCACACCCTAAAAACTACCCTCACTTAGTCCAAGAATCACTATTCGTACCTTGTACTACAAACTCACAATGTGAATCCACAATTCATGATGTGAATTAAACTTGCATCAAGATTTTATCCCCCAAACTACACCAAACCTACTTAGTGCATCCTCTAATAACCATGACCTTTAGAATCATTCAAAGGAATGGGATAGAATGATATAGGTCCTTGCATCAGATACCAATCAAAAGATTCACATTCATTATAATTTAAAACCAAACCCAAAGAGAAGGGAATGAATAAAGGGTTGCCTAAGAAACCACCCCTAAAGACTCCTTTCATGGATATTTCAATCAAAGGAGAACAACCTCCTCACTTTGAAAAATAGGGCATAAAACTATGCAACAATTTCCTAGTGTAAATACCTCTCGAAAAAGGAAAGGATGAAAAAATGTATCAAGGAATATAGAACCATATAATAACTAAAAAATATATATATCAATAATAAAAATTATAATAGAATAACTAGGAATCAAACAACTCATGATACTATGAATGTATATGTGACTCATTTTCTCAGGTTCTCTCCTCAATGTCATCATGTCTCTAGGGGAAATGAACTAATGGAATAGAATGACCATTCAAAGCCTTCTCTTACCAGTCCCAGATCCCAAGGGAAAACTCCTCAATGGTCACATAATTTTCAAAATAGACTTCATCCCAAAACAAATGTAGTAGACATCATAAAGATAGAGATGAAGCAATGACACAAGAAATATTTCATGCAATCTGGTCATCTAAGGGGGAATTGTTATCTTATACGTGATGTCTCTAATGGGATCCAATACTTTGGAAGGTCCAATATGTTAGGGAGAAATTTTACCCCTCTAACTATACCTTTTTTCCCAGGATAAGGAGTCGCCATCAATAACATGATCTCAAATGTAAAAACTCATGGGTCTCCTCCTATTGTCCATCTGGGACTTCTAATGATCATGTACTACCTTCATCCACTCATAAATCAGCTTAAACATCTATGTAATTTTTTCACTGGTTCAGGAAAAAGAATTTCTAAATATATGGCCTCAGTCCAGCAAAATGGAGAATAATAATGAAGGCCAAAAAAATTTCAAATTTTGACGCGCTAATAGTGGAGTTAAAACTATTAGTATAGGAAAACATGAATAAAAGCTGGTAAAATCGCCCATGAACCTGAAAATCCTTCACACCAGTACACATTATTTCTTCAAGTTTCTGGATAGTCCACTCTATTTAAGAATCCATCTATAGATGAAACGTATTACTAAGGCACAATTGACATCAAAAATAATGCTAAAGACATCTCTATACCCTATAGGTTAAATGAGGATCATAATCAAAGCTGATCATCCATGGGGTTTCTTGAAGCCTAACCACCTCCTTTAAATACTTCATTAAAAACCACTACTAATATGGACTCCTTGATCACTGAGAAGTTAGTTGATTTTTTCAAACAATCCATTATCACCTTGATAGAATCATAGTCCCCCTAATCTTGAGGTAAAACAATGAATAAGACCATCAAAATTCCCTCCCAAATATACTGAGGAATAACTAATGGCTAGAGAACACCATCAGGAAAATGGTGTCTAGACCTTACCTTATGGTAGACAAAACATCCAAAAATCAACTCTATAACTGCATACTTCAGCCTTGACCACCAAAAATGACATCTAAGAGAATGGTATATCTTTTTAATGATAGTACTAATGGTGGGATGTGGAACTCAAAGAGAACCAACCCATGAATCATTGAAGGAAGGAAAATCCTTTCCTAAAATAAAACACAATGTTGATCATCCTTAGGCCATCTATCAGGGGAATCACCACATATAACTTTATCTCTCCAAACACCCCCTCACAATCCCCCAGATGAGACATTTCCACTAACTAAAATAAATCAAGCTGCACCTTCATCTGAAAAAGGCATCATCTTCCACTAACCTCACCCATATCAAGACCCATCATGGAGAGATCCCCCACCACTCTCCAAGAATATCTATATTCATACACAACACAACTACGTGACTTCCTTCTTAGCGCATCTTCTACAACATTACCCATTACTAGTGTATAATAAATATTTATTTCCTAAAACTGCAATAATTCCATCCACCATCATTGTAAAAAGTTTAGATCTTAATAATTGATGACATACCTCAGGTTTTTATAATCTATGAAATGAAAAAATTGGTCACCAATGAGGTATTTCCACCACTACTTCTAGGTGAACATGCTGGCATACAAATTGAGATAATGGGTTTCTTATTCGTATTTATGGGGTTTTAATTTTTGAGATGCATAAGAAAAAAATTCATTATATTACATCAATACACATCACTAACCAACATTTGGGGCCTTATAATAGACCACAAACGAGACTCTTCCTTTATTTAAATAATGAATTTGGGGACTAACCAACTTCTTCTTCAGATACTCAATGACAACCTGACATTGTTTGGTTTATAAGAGTGAATAATCCTTTTTGATAAAGGTTTCTAAAAGATTCTAAATTAGAGAGAAGTTAGATAAAAACATTATATAATATCCTGCAAGGATAGGGAAACTCCACAAATATGAAACATTCTTAGGGATTAATATGAAAAAAACACCACAATATTCAAATTATCTATGGATACTCCATGTTGGTACATGACATGCCCCAAGAAAAAAACATAATGAGACAACTATAACCCACACATATATAGATTTTTTGAATTGATACAGATGGTGAAGATCTCCTAAAACAAAACATGGATGATCTGTATTATCTTCCTTAAATCCAGAGTACATTGTGATTTCTTCGATGAAAGCCACAATGAACTAATCTAGAAACTCTCAAAACACTAAATTCATCCAGATCATAAACATATCTAGATAATTAACCATAATAAACAGTTTCATAATAGACTCATAATTCTCACAATGACATTGAAAAGTGGTCTTCAAAATATCCTCGTCCTTCAACAACATCTAAAGATATCCAGATCACATATTGATCATCGAGAAACAACTAACTCCCTTATAATGATTTAATAAATAAACAATCCATATAAATGGTATGAATTCTTTATTGTCACTTGATTCAACTGAAAATGATTAATATTTAGATTCATATTTTCATTTAACATCTTCATGAACTAAACCGGTTCACCCCATAGTTACTTGCCCATCAGAACAAAACCTCGCTACAAGATATCATTGATCAATATATATAGTTCCTATAACATAGAAGGCATCATATTATATGAATACATCAAGATATTAGAAATATTCAGCTATAGATATACCCTAGACACAATCTCATATTGAGGGGGTAATTCCACAACCTCTTCTAGAAAGAAAAACTACTACAAAATATGCCTTTATTATCAATAAAAATGGCCTTTATCAGTGCTAGAGAAGAAATAACTTTCGGAGCGACATTAAAATACTTAGTCTATTATCAGTACTAAAAAACTCATTATAAAGGGGTCTTTATTATTATCTTTTATCACTAATAAAAGATAGTATTTATCAATCATGTTATTTAGAACTGATAAAGGGGAATATTGCAGTGTATTGTTACAACACACTACAGCTCCAGTGTAGTGTTCTCTAACAGCACACCAAAACACCAAAAGCAACACCATATATCATAAAAATAAATTTCCAATAAAAAATTTAAATGAAATGAAATTTAAAACAAAAATATACGAAAAAAACACTCTATTATAGACATTAAAAATTATTTCTTTATACAATTACATATGTAAAAATTATTACATTCATTCAAAAGAATCAATGTTCCCTTATCTTTTGATCCCGACTCTGACTCATGCTATTATAGAACAAACAAACCTTACTTGAGAAAAATAATGAACCTATATAAGAAAAAAATTATTATGTTAGTAAAAATATAAAGAAATAAATTATAAGAAAGTGTTAATTTTAAATTAAACAATAATTCATACTAGGAGCACTTTGTATCAAATTGAGTTGTAGTTGATTCCTACAAGTCACACCATTCCATATTCATATTGAAGAATTATCTCTCTAAAAATTAATTAAATAAGAATAAGATAAAAATGATAAATAAATAAACAAATTAATAATTGGTTTAATTATAAGAAAAAAATGTAGAATTGTTTTCTGGGTTTTCGCGATGTGATGTGCATTTTAAACTAAAATGACACATATATATTGAAAAGAATCACTTAGAGTCATACCGGTCACCCCCTATGTCAGATTGAGTTGGGAAGGATTCCTACACATCCTAAATGACTTATGAATCCTTTTTTAAGGTATTAAAAAAAATTCAAATGTGTTTTCTCAAATTCAAATATGTCATTTTTCTTTTTTACTAAAATGTCACTTTGAACTAGAAGATTTCACTTTAACTCATAAATGTCACATCGTGTATCAGTTTGATGTGAGAAAATTTCCAATACGTTAAAAATTATTTATGAATAATATTCCTGAATTATAAATAAAATTAAATCATTTTTTCTTGGTTTTCATTGAGTAAAACTTTTGAACTAAAATATCTATTTTAAACTCATAATAGACACTTTGAGTCATGCCAGGAACATCGTGCATCGAATTTCAGTGCAGCTGATTCCTACACATCACAATTGACTTATTAATAATTTTCCAAAGTATTGAAAACAATAAAAATGTTTCTTCTCGGTTTTTTGTAAGTCTGTTGTATTTTTTACAAAAATTTATCTCAATTTTAAATAAAAAAGGAATTTTGAATCATACTGGTTACAACATGCATCGGATTGAGGTGAGGCTAATTCCTACATGTGTAAAATGACATATGGATAATTTTCAAAACATATCAAAACCATGTGAATTTTTTTATCAGTTTTGAGTGTGTTACATCTCTTTTTTACTGAAATTTCATTTTGTACTGGAAACACGCACATTGGCTCATACCAGTCACATTGTGTATCAGTTTGATATGAGACCAATTCATACACATAAAAAATTATTATTTAATATTTTTCTAATATTATTAAGATAATATAATCATGTTTTCTTGTTTTTTAGTGAGTGACACTTTTTGAATGAAGATGTCAATTTTAAACTTATAACTGACACTTTGATTCATACCAGGAACATCATGTATCAAATTTATGGTTGTCTGATTCCTACACATCAAAATTTAATTATGGATAATTTTCCTAATGTATCCAAACAATATGAATGATTTTTCTCATTTTAGAGAAGGCCGGTTTTCATTTTTTCTAAAATTGATGTCAAATTTAAATTAAAATATGCACTTGGAGCCATACTAGTCATACCGTCCATCATATTAAGTTGAGGATGATTTTAAAATGACTCAAGTAACTTATGTATTATTTTAATATAATATAAAATCAATAAGACTTCATTTTTTTGGTTTTGAGTACATCACTTGTCTTTTTTACTAAGATCTGATTTTAAACCGGAAACAAGCACTTTGACTAATACCGGTCACATAGTGTGTCAGTTTAATGTGATTATTATTACTAAATATCATAAATTATTTATGAATTATTTTAATGAATTATAAAGAAAATATAAATATGTTTTTTCTTTTTTTAGTTAGTGAAATGTTTTGAGCTAAAATGTTGGCATTAAACGGATAACGGACACTTTGAGTCATACCAGGCACATCGTGTATCAGATTGAGATGATCCTGATTAATAAACATCAAAAATTACTTTGGATTGTTTTCCTAAATTATAAAATAAATAAAAAACCATTTTCTTGGTTTTGAGTAGGTTAGTTTTCGTTTTTACTGAAATTGATGTCAATTTTAAATAAAAAGATGCTTTTGAAGTCATATTGATCACACTTTGCATCAAATTGATGTGAGACTAATTTTTAAACATATCGAATGACTTATGGGGGTTTTAAAAAAGTTGAAAAAAATTAGAATTCATTTTGGTGGTTTTGAGTATGTTACTTTTCTTTTTAACTAAAATGTATTTTTAAACTGGAAACATGCACTTTGTCTCATATCTGTCACATCATGTATTAGTTCGACATGAGACCAATTCCTACACCTCAAAATTCTTCATAAATCATTTTCCAAAATAATTAATACAATACGATTATTTTTTATTTGTTTTCAGTGAGTAACACTTTTTGAAAAAAAATATAGATTTTAAACTAATAATAAAAATTTTGAGTCATACTGAGAATATCATGTACAGATTGATGTTCATCTTATTCCTAAATTTAAAAAATAGCTTATAAATCATTTTCTTAAACAATGAAAACAATCCAAATGAATTTTATTATTTTTGAGTAGGTCATTTGTATTTTTTACTAAAACTAATCTTAGTTTTAAATAAAAAGATGTATTTTGAGTCATACCGGTCACACTCGGTTTAGGATCGAGGTGTGGCGGATTCCTACATGTGTAAAATGACATATGGATTATTTTTATAAAGTATTAAAACAATAATAATGTGTTTTATCAATTTTAATTACAATACTTTTATTCTTTTACTAAATTTCCTTTTAATATGGAAACATAGACTTTGACTTAACCCTATCACGTCATGTATCAGTTTTATGCGATACTAATTCTTACACATCACAACTGATTTATGAATCATTTTCCTAAATTATCAATATAATTTGAGTGTGTCTATTTAGTTTTCAATGAGTGACACAATTTAAATGGAAATATCGATTTTAAACTTATAACAGACACATTGAGTCTTATTGGGAACATCATGTATCAGATTGAAGTGTGGATAATTCCTAAACATAAAAAATGACTTATGAATCATTTTTATAAGATATTATAATAATAAAAATTGGGTTTCTCAGTTTTTAGTAAGCCATTTTGTTTTTTTAATAAAATCAATGTTAATTTTAAACCAAAAGACACACTTTGAGTTATACGGGTCACATTGTGTGTCACGTTGAGGAGACGTTGATTCCAACAAGCCAAAAAAGAGATAAAATATTATTTTTTATATTTTACCATGATTTTCATTGTATTTATTTGAAAATCTTCCAACACTGCACATTGACCAGATTTTCATAGCTAAAAACCCTTTTTTGGCTAAGAGAATCGAATCAATATGATTTTTTTCGGTTTAGAAATGAATGGAAATGGAAAGTGTGGTAAAATGGTGTAAATGAACATTTTATCTCTTTGGTGGCTTGTTGTATATATTTAATTGACAAGTATGACTTCCCAAAAGATCTATGAAAAAAACTAAATAATTATTGGATAAAAATGATAAGGAAATTAACTTACAAATAATAGATAAAATGATTATAAAATTAATTAAAACATTAGTTTTAATTCACCTTTTCATGTTGGTTATGTAAATTTTTTACAAATTTTCTTATTGACATTATCTCGGTTATAGACATGAAGTCTAATCCCTCATGATCATTAGAATCATTGAACATCCCACCCCAACTCGGACAAAATAATCAACCTATATAAGAAAAAATTATTATATGAGTGACCCCAAAAAGAAATAAATTAAACATAAATTTGAAACAATACATTTATTCTATGGACAATGATTTTACTATAAAAACATAAATATTACCTCTATTATTGAGTTGAGGTAATTTCATTTATCTTCCTGCGAAGGTAATAGATTGAACATGAAGTAAGGTGATAAATTCTAACATGGTAGGGGTGAAAATGTTTTGAGGGAGAAGAAGTATGTGGCATTTTTGTTGTAGAAAGGAATGAAATATGGATAGAAATCTTCTAAAATAAATAAACTATGAAAGGAATAATGAAAATTAAATCAATGATTAATTATATAATTATTCATTAAAATAGAGAAATTATATCATAAAATTACCTTTACATCTTCCCAAAGGGTTTCTATCTTTATAGTTTTTTCATCCAAGGGATTCGTAACATCCTTATTTGCGGTAAAATTATCAGTATGAGTAGTCAAGAATTTAATTTAGATTATGTTAACAAAGTATAGAACATTTTGTATTATGAGTAAAAGTATAGTATATTAAAAAACAAATTTACCTTCTCATTAAACTATCATTCATTTTTTAATGGATTTAGGGATATATTACCCTTAACAAGAATCTAAATCCCCTCTTTTAGTCCCCTCTAACAAACAAGACATTGTCTACACTAGTACAGGCATGAATTGATTGTGATCTCCCAATGAAAGTGTCATCCTTGATTTAATTTCCATCTAACCCGAAATTTTTTGTAGTTTCCTATAAAAAATCAACCAATTATTTTTTTTATTTATCTTATACAAAAAATAATTATAATATTTATGATTCTATTTTAAACGACTTATATTTTTCCCCTTCCATAATAAAATTCACCTTCATGAAGACCATTTCATAAACTTTCACTACACTCATATTATCTACCCATTTAAAATGGAAAATATGAACCTTAAATGTTGTACAATACAACTTCTATATCTATTCAAAAATTCTAAAATATGGAATATTTTCATAAATTGAAATTCTATCCCTAGAACCAGATATTTGCATCGATTCTGCTATAATCATAACACCACATTTTTTCTTTTTAATTCAAACAAAGTTTTCTTTAATATAAATTGTATAGTTTTTTACTACAAAACTAATGTGAGAAATAATATTTTCCTTCAGTACCCTAGCCATCCATTGAAGTAGTTCTGCAATTGAATACAAATTTTCAGATAAATCCATGTAAATTTGATCTTGGAACCATCATATAAATTATTGATTATGTGTATTCGATATCCACCCTTAAAAAATTTATATATTCAAATCTATAAGAATTTATTTTTGGGATTTAATGTATGGATCTAAATATTCACTATTATGTAAAATTTATGTAACATCATGTAACCGATATGTCTGGTACATCTTTAACATTTTCATGTTTTTCCTTTTCTTATTTTCTGTATAGGGACGAGAAGGAATTTATAGAATACCTATAATGGTGAAGTCATATTTTTGTTGGAATCTCAACTTTAAATAGTGGTTTCTAAAGGTTGGAGATTAATTCCTCACCGTTTATCTAGGTTTCAATATGTGTAAGTGTTTCTAGGTGAAATCTGTGAATGGGATTCACACTATGAAAGGTTTCATGATGTGAAGATCTATTTTACGTCATGAATGTTTCAAATAAAAGATTTTTAATTTTAATAAATGGATTTCATAGAATATTTAAACACCATGGATTTCACGATGTGTAAGGGAGTTACATGTCATGAAATTCCTTGAGTAGGGAAGTTTTAGGGTGTTGTTCGGGTTTCGAGTGCCCATTCAATCACTGTTTCTCCTTTTCTTTCAAACCAATGCACCTCCCTAGTGATTTTTGGATAAATTGTTCCTTTAGAATCGATCCATTTAGTGTTTAATATTTATTATAGTTCCTATGCATCTCTCTGGGTAAGTGATCTTTCCCCTTATACATTCCCATTGACCTTGGTAAATCTCTATTGTTTTATTATCAAAATAGATGGTCTAAATTGGTGTTTCTTCATGTCTTCTTCTTGATCTGTTGTGTGATATCATCCAAGAGGTTGTGTCCCCATTGGTTGTGGTACAGTGGGATTTCATTATAGGGTTATTTGGGTTTCCTCCATTCCATTGACCCTCTATTATATAAATTAGATCAGTATTGGTATGTGGATTGGTTCCTAGGGTCTCTGTTGGTGTTGTTGGATTTATTCATTGGTGGATCCCGTTGAGGGAATGTGTTAACTGAGTTTTGAGTTAGGTGGTTCCATATCTTTCTTGCGTTAGATAAACCATATTTTTTTCACTTTTATAAATTGATTTATAAAAAAATTGGTATGAAATTGGCATGTTTTTTAGTGTGTGTTGGAATGAGATTCTGAATGGAAGTGGTTTTTCCATTGTTTTTGATAAATTGAAAGAAAATGGGTCTTTTCAAATCATTGAATGATTTGTGAAAAATAAGTGGGTATCATTATCGTACAAAATTTCAAATTCCATAAATGGTTTTGAAGATTTTTTTCAAAACATTGAGATGATTTTGGAAATGAGCACATGGGTTACCTTGGGTACTAGGTGGAAGGTTCAGCTTGAGGCCATTGTCCATTATGGGGGTTCACTTTCTGGGAGTTTCTATTTTCCTAAATTGTAGATTATTGGATCCAGGTATGTATATGATATTTGGGTTTCACAATTTAGTGTGTCTCCCAAGTCCTAGAGTATAGATAATTGTCTTTAGGTACCATAGTGCACTAATCATAGATTTTTGGGTATGAGTGGTCTACTTCCTAAACTACTGTATTTTGTGGTGTTGTGATTCATGTGCTACTACTATTATTTTTTATTACGTGTATTTCTACTTTTTTATCCTTGAAATACAGTTGATTATTTGAAAATATGATATGGAAAATGTGGTTTGAAATTGATATACCTTATTCTGTTTTAAAACTGGGATAAAGATGAAATGTTTACCATGTTTTCTATAAAAGTTCATTACTGCTTATCATGTCATGTATTATTTAAAATGAATATACAAGAATTTTTATACAGAGAATTATTATGGATCACATGGGTGGGAACCTATTTATCATGTTATCTCACACCATACACACCTATTTTGTGGTGCGTAGACCTATTCATATCATCCAATGTAGGGAAAAGAATGGTGTCATAGTGAGAAGGTGTGGTTTTCTGTTAGCTGGGTTGGTTAACTAGTGGTGATATGGAGGGAATTCCTCCATGCCATCACATAGAGTATCTATTTGGTTTTGGTCCTTTGTAGTTGGACTTGTCTCTTATAGATTTTTTTTAGTTATATAGTTCTTTTGTTTCTGTTGTTTTCTTACAGTTATGGAATATATCTATTGGATTTAAACTACTCTTTGAATCAAGTATATATATTCTATGTGTTTATTCTGGTTGCGTGAAATCATTCCCTATGGTTTTTTGTTTTCTTCATCGGTTCTTATCATTATCCTAAGGGGATTGCTAATTCCCTTCGGTTATGTGGCAAATCGGGTTGGGTTCCAAGTTTTTGGGAAACTAGGGTTAGTTTGTTACAATATAAAGGTGTGATATAACTTGCTCAATTAAGGTCACTGTAACAATATATCTTCTAGAAATTAATTCTCCCATAAGTTGTCCTCTATGATGAGACTTTGTGATACCACTTCTATCAACATCTGATAAGTAATCAGTATATAATTCAATAGTTTTTTCCACAACATATTGTTCTACAATACATCCTTCTGGATGACTTTGATTCTTGGCATACCCTTTGAAAATCATCATATACCATTCAATGGGGTACATCCATATATAGTGGGTAGGAACACATAGTTGAACCTCTCTAACCAAGGGAATTATCATGTGGAAAATTATATTAAGGAATTATGGGAAGAACCTCAATAATTCGCATAATATGATTGCAACCTCATTATTCATGACTGGAAAATTCATCAGGTTTATAAATTTACTACATATGGCTTTGAAAAAGAAGCATAATCTTTTTAATATATGTTGTACATTTTTTGGAAGAATGAAATGGAAAAAACAAGCATCAGATATTTTATCAAAACATGAAATTAATGTGATTTTAGTCCCTTTAACATCAAAATAATCATTTACATGACATTAATAATATTTGAGTAATACCCATCTATAACTTTTATACAATTAATTAAAATAAAAAATTGTAATTTTTTCTATCTGGATGGTGTGTAAGATGATGGAGGAAGAAAAGTCCACCCTTTAACCTTAATCGGTGCTAAATCTTCCCTTACCCCCATGTCAATCATCTTCAACCTATCCTTTATTCCCCCTTTCATTGTTCTATGAACAATTACTATCATTCTAATAACAATATCAAATATTCTTTTTTCTACACGCATGACAACAAGAAAATGCGTGACATGAAAATAATTCCAATATAGAAATTCAAATAAAATTGATTCGTTCCTACAACCGAATTTCACATGTTTTTTCAAAAATTGTTTACTAAAAACAATTTTAATATCTTATAATTTATCAAACATTTCATCTCCCATAACTGGAGATGGTGTTGTACCTTGTTTGATATTCCCATCGAATGTTGTTGTCCAGGATCATTGTTTATGTCATCGAGGTAAAAGATTCAGATTTTTTAAAAACAAAGTCTTTGATTAATGTTTTAACCAAACTGAGTTGGTTCCTTTTTCACAAATCGGATACCCCAACATTCCTTTAATTCTATAGCCAGATAAATTTCTATAAGTAGTAAAGTCATTTATTATCCTGTATAACATGGCTCTTAATGTGAATTCTTTACATATATAAGAATCATATATTATAAAAACAATATCTCACATCAATTTCATATCTTTGGTCAATTTATCCAAATAGACATCAATATCATTACTGGGTTTCTTTGGTCCAAATATAATAAGAGACAATATAATATTTTTCACTTCTTGCATTATTTTTGGTGGTAGGTTATAATTTACCAACATGATGGGCCATGTACTATGAGTACAACTCTGTACATAAAAAAAATTTATTCCATCTGTAGATGATGCAAGATCAATGTTTCAAAGATAATTTCCAAATTCAGGATAATCGTAATCTAATTTTTCCCACTAAGTAGAATCTTTTAGATGATATAGGTTCCCAAATTTAATTATTGTGTCTTCAAGACATGTCAGTTGTTTCACGATTTTTTAATATCGATATAGTCTTCCAATACGTGGAATGATAGGAAAGTACCTTATATACTTATAAGGACATGATTTATTTTCCATGTATCAATCTACACCACACATAGTACATTTTATGAGTGATTCCAGGAACTTTATGAAAAAATATGATATCATTTAGAAAAGCATATATTTTTTCAGAAATCATTTCCATTGAGCATATAATTTGTTTAAATTCATATTTTCTACAAGTCAATTCATTTTCTTCTAGTGTCATATCATTCAGGAGATTAAGTTGTTCTGTAAAGTCGGTGTCACTCCATCTTCTACAAGATAAATATTATATAACTTTTATACATTTGAAAGTGTTGTTTATTTAGTATAACTAGTATACAATGGTCTCTTAGAATATATATTTAACTTCTCACACAACATTGGACAATCAAAAAGTTCATCCTCAACTTACAATGTCATTTATTTTATTCAATCTCCATTATCATTTCCACTGGTATTCATATTAAAAAATGTAAATGTTTAGATTTTTCCCATGTTTAGTCCAAAATTTATAGCTTTGATCTATTCGATGAAAAATAAAATGTTTTTATAACACTTTCGGACTATTTTTTATTTATTAACAACAATGTTAACACAAAAAATGAATTTCATAATGGTTTTAGGCATGCTCTATTACAAACTTAATGAACTCTTTAAATCCGTCTTCACACACTTTTTTCAAATGATTAGTGTCCATCCATTTTCGATTCATATCCATCCTATTGGGTTTATAAAATTTTTATCTTGTATAATAAGTAAATAAATACACATAAAATATTAATTATCAAATATTAAATTTATAGATAACTTTAATAAGGGAAATAAACATTTGATTGTTTCAAAAAAAAATTAGTACACCTTGAATAAAATTAGTAATTGAATTTAAGAAAGGCATTACTCTACTATTTAAGATGTTATCCTCTTAATTCATTCAAAGGGTAATCTTATAATAAACTTTCATCCTCATCATGTCAACTACCAAACATTTATGATTATATTTTTTTGTTTGACTCACATCCTCCTTCTCTTGTGGACATCAACCTACGTTGCTTGATATCCTCTAAGAAGTACTCAAACATAGGATGAATACTATTTTAAGTAGTAAAAGAATCATAAAAGATATGGGGGATGAGTCTCAAGGAACAAATTTCAATAATAACTATTTTGAAGATAAAAATTTGGAGGATGACCGTTACATTTCATTGTGTTCTCTAAATGGGGTAATGCCTCCAATTGATGACAATTACACCATTGGAACTAGTTATTAACTTGTGGCCTATTGAAGGTGTGTTTTTGGGGGGGCATTAACATTATTTCATGTGATTAAAGGGGTCTCAGTGGGGAAATGTTATCATATATGAATCTTTTGGGCCACTATGAGTTAATATTTATATAAGGAATCCCACTTTTAAAACTTCCAATAATCAAAATAATACTTCTCCTACCTCTATTAAAATTAGGCAACACATCATTCTTAAATAAACTAAAAAAATAAAAATATAATAAGAAATTAATGAGTACAAAGAAACCCAAATATGATAAAAAATAATAATAAACTCTCATTTAATCAACTATATGATATAAAATATTTATTGATAAAACATTTTAATAAATATAGTTATTTCATATACATAGATGGTAATTTTAGATTCCTAGGGGTAGAACCAATACATGTTGACTTAAAAGATGAGTACGTAAAAATAATTAACAATAATTATTCCAAAATATATATATTTTGATAAACTTCATTATATTATCGGGAACAAGTGATGTAACTACCTAAGGACCTATTACATTTAATATTAATGGTATATCAAAATTTTGAAAACATCTAAAAATTATAATTTCAATTAAAAATTGATAATGAATGGAAAATATAATTTAGGAAATTAATATAACTGATAATGATAAAGGTTTTAAATATCTCAAAATTCTTATTTGATAAATTGTTTCAGGAATCATGTCTAGACAGGATTAAAATAAGAATTATTTTCAACAAGAAAAAGAGTAGGGTTTACAATAAAATTTCATTTGCTTGGTCATTATGGGTTCTATGGTGATTTTCGGCACATAGTAAAAAAATTCATAATGAGAGAAATAATAGTAATTATGGAAGATATATATTTTTTTATGTAAAATAGTATATGACCTACTATTACAAAAATAGTTTCGAAGTGGGAAAAATCTTCATAAGTAAAATTAGATGATGAATTTCAATCATTGAATGAACTCCATTGAAAATGATACAAAATAAATGGTTGTATGAAGCATTGTAAAAATATTCTAAAAAAATATATGAATGTGAAGAAAGAATTTGAAATTAATTGCATGAAAAATAATGTAACGGAAGAGGAATTCATAGTTTATGTCACTCTAAATGATTTATAAAATAAACACACATTCATACTCGATATTGATTTTTCATATTGCATGATAAGTATATTGATGTAATAAATGATTTCTGAAAAGTTCCTAGGGTACCCATTATTTTGGTAATGGTGGATCTCTTAATATAAATAGTTTTCTTTTAAATGACGTTGGAAAGAAAATAAAATTTTAAAGAATGATATATATTTAGATGGATTAAATTAAAACATACAGAGTGTGTATTAATGGTGTGATGAAAGAAATAAAATTATTTTAATGAATTATTAATGAGTTGGTTATCATTTTAAATGTGGCTATATTTTTACAATGGTATAAATCTTGTCTAACCATATTCTAATTTGTGGTTGGTAAAAAAAATTTGTAATTGTGTTTGAAAAGAGAAATTGATTTTTGGTAGTGAATAATTGATCATATTAGATAATTAGACATTTAAATACTAACATAAAAAGAGTGTGCTGAGATGTTTTTATGATGAAAATATAAAATTAATAGATATTATTTACTAATTAATATTTTTAGATTGTTAAAAAATAGATATTTAAATGAAACAAACCTTAGAATACCCCTTGTGAGACTTACTCCTGGATATGATCTATTAGGTGGATATGGAATTTTGATTCAAATAGATATCCACCTATAGTTAACAAATTACATCAATGATAAATCCTCCACCATGGAAAATGATATCGAGGATCCTTGATAGGAAGTGCTTGGCTGAATAATTAAATTATGGTATATGTACTATAACTAAGACTAAAGCTCACAGTACTCCATTAGAGCCATCTGATACGGTGGATTAGAAATTGGATGAGCACCATACATAAGCTCGATAGAAAACCCAACACTTCTCTTAGGTGTAAAAATAGATAGTTCATCAAAAAAATATCATGAAACCATTAAACTATTGGAGGAATAATATATCATTATTTCTCCCAATTGCCCATTATCAAGTTATAAAGGCGGAACACAATCATTCCTAGTTTCCAATGGTTGGGTCATGCATGATTTGCCTCTAACCCCTATTTCACAGTGTAAAGATATTCATCATCCTTCATATATATGAATGATAATCGTCAAGGGTATCATTAGACTTGATTGTGGAATGGAATTAATCAACAAAACCAATGGATGGGGTCTAAAAAAACATTTCAAACATGAATAAGCCTGAGAAAAATTAGATATATAGAAAACCTCAAATTCATTATAGACATGGATTCATTTGACTAATGAATTTTTTGAACCTTGGATTTGTGTCCTGGAATTGCTAAAGCCTTTATTCAAGCCCTAATTCAAGCATCAATTCACTAAGGAGGAGCACCGGTTAAGGGTGGCTTATGTGGAAAGATCCAAATATCATGATGAGTTCGCAACTTGATAGGGTTTTTTAAATATATCGAGACCCTTTTATTAACTATTTTTTAGCACTGATAAAGAAAGATTTTATCAAGGATTTTTTAGTGCTGATACAGGATTATTAATTATAATTGTAAATATACATTTTTTTAAATATATTTCTATAATTATATATATTTAATAAATATATAAATATATAAACATAGTAAATATATCCTTTATTTAAATATATTTTTTATAATTTTATAATTATTTACATATATAACTATTTATTTATAATTATATATAAACATTTTTTAAAATAATACTGATATCATTATATATATTTATATATATATATATGTATATATATTTAATAAATATATATAAATATAAATATATTCAACATATTCATTTTTTTAAAAAAATATTATAAATTTTATAATTATTTAAAAATATATAATTATTTATTCTTAATTATATAAATACATCTTAAGAAATAATATTTATTTAGTTATAATTATAGATACATAAATGTATAAATATTAAACATACCATTATAAATATATTTATTCCTAAATATATATTTTTTTAATTTTATTTTTAACTATATTAATGAATATTTAATCTTAAGTTCATGTATGTTAATAATGAATGAAATTGAATAATTGAAAATGAGTACACTTTAACAAAATTGAAAAAATGGTTAAGTTTTATTAATTAATTATAAATTATTATAAAATATGGATATATATTGAAATCAAGGATAATACATATTGATAATATTAAAACATTGTTAAAATATATGTACATTAATAAATAATAAAAATTGATTAAATTCCAAAAAAATAAAAAAACATATTAAAAATGAATTAACACTTAAATGAAATAAAATTAAAAAAAATTATAAATATTAAAGACATTATACATTAAATTTATCATGTTATAATGAAATTATAAAATGAATACTAAAATTTGAATAAATTACATAAATATTAGGTGTATGTGTTTCTATATAAGATTTAACTAATTATGTAAATATTTATGTGTGTGCATTGTGTATGGAAATTCATTAATTATATATATGTGAAATCAATATAACACACGTTTTATGTATGTTAAACTATAAAATCAAATGACATTGAATTATGTCCATTGCGGGATGGAATTAGTTAGCATTTTTAAATCATATTAATTTTTAATTGTAAACCATTATTCACTAAATTTATGACTATTTAATGTAAATCTGAAATATTTTTTATTATATGAATAATATTTATAAACAATCATGTATATCTATATATTTAATTTTTACTATTTATTAACGTTGTCAATAATTATTTAATTAATAAAATATTTAATATTTCTCTCAATTTACTTATTTTAAATTTTTTTATTTAATTTTAATTTAACAGATATCTATTTATTAAATGTATAATATTTATTAGTATTTATAATTTATATATAGTATAATCAATTTATTCATTTTTACCTATAAATATTTAATTAATAAATTTTTTGATATATTTTTAATAAACACATTTTCATTTTTTTAGGTAATTATTTAATTTTATTCAGAACTTTATAAGAACTAAAAATAAAGATCTAATAAAGGGAATCATTTATCTGTGCTAAAAATGAAGCACTGAAAAAGGCTACCCTTTATTGTCACTAAAGAAAATCACTGATAAAGAGTGCCCTTTATTAGCGCTTTTTCTAGCATTGATAATGGATAGTACTGCTAAAAATATGTTTTGCAGTAGTGAAATTAGGGTACTCATCTAGAATCCTAGTTTAGAATGTCTGTCAAACCTCCATTTAACAAAGTATAAACTTATAGATCAAGAAATATAAGGATGGAAATCTCATTTGACCCATCTAATGTTACCACATTCCAACAAGCATGCTATACGCTTTATCACCACTATAGAACACAATTTTCCTTTTGAATCAATCCATTATAGCCTGAATTGGAGAGAACTAGTCCATGTCAAGGATGGTGTCATATGGTTATATCCACAAGCATAATAATTCACACTAAGTGTGGTTCTTCCCCTACACAAGCTCACAGTCTCAATATACTTCACACAGATAAGCTCAACTTCATAGTGGCATAGTCAAATCCAAGGGCACTAGAGATATCACCACATCAATTCCCAAGTCATGGACCAGGTAAGGTTATATGATGGATTTCATATCCCTAGAATCAAACAAGGCATGAACCCAAGTAGAAACAAGAAAAGGTTACCTCCAACGATGTCTGGATTTCCTGGCGTAGGAAACCCTAGAGCATGTACATAATCATGACCAACTCAATGGTTGTTCTAACCCTGATGAAGCCCACCTTCTGATCTTTATCAACTCTCTATGGATGAGGAGTATCAAGGTGTTATCCTCTTATTTCCCCATCTCTTCTTTGATGATCATAGGTCATACATCCATATTGTTACTCCCTCAACTAATACTTCCACAATGGTGGAACATAAAATGGAACACTAGCCACATCATGCCTACTTATAATGGTTAGTCACTCTCACCATTGATGAATATGGCCTCAATAAGAAAAAAAATTTCTAATCCACTAGTAGGTTCTTGAGTTCCATAAACCCCAATGAAACAACATCAAGAGAGTTGGGATCTACCCCCAAATGTTTGAAAACATTTTTTCCTAGAAAACTAGGAAATCCGGACAATATCTCTACTACATGGAGAATCCAAATGATTCTTATCTCATGGAGATTTGGTTTTATCTAGTATCATCTTAGGAAACTCTTCTCTTTCTAATGCATCAATATATATTGGTATCATAAAAGGAGTAACATGGAACTAAAAATCTAGTCATAAATACCCCCCCCCCCCTCGAACCTCCCAATTGAGGATTTGGTCTAACACATATCAAATAATGTTCCTAAATCATAACTCAAACTCAATCATGTTGGATCTCCTCTAACTATGGGGAAGATGCTTCATTAAAATAAAGAAACTTTACTTGAAACTAATATCATAACTTCTCCCATAAAACAAATAACTCGTCGTTCTCCCTGAGGAATTAGAACCACTACTACGTGGATTCTCCATGGAGTATCGTTTCTTTCAAATAAACCCAGTGATCCTTCTAGAAATGGATAAAACTAAAGACTATCTCTACCTCCTCTGTCCATACCTCTATCACAATGTCTAAAATAGATCCATAAACTTCGATATAATTTTGAAAAAAAACTCTCAGAGTGACCTCCACTAAGTTTCATATTTATTAACCTCAACTTTCTATCAGTATTTTGGCATATACTACTGAACATATTTGGTAAAAACCAGATGAGGATGATGGTCAAGAACCATTCATTAAAAGTAAAGAACTATTAGGTACTACTAAACCAAGAATATTTATTTTTTAAGATTAATTAATCAATTATGGTTCAACCTAAGCCTAAGGTCATCCCATTTTGAATATAGGCTCAAAACAATAATGCATGATTGTTTCCTATGTCTCTACCTCACTACCAATATCACATCACTTATTGGATCAGTAAACTTAAAGGTCCTAACATAGGATCAATGGTGGTTCTAAATAATTATGTCATATCCAGTGTCCCTTGTTTACATCACAAACTAGGCTTCATAGAAATAATTTCACTACCAACACATGAAGTCCTCACTAGTTCCTACCTCTGAACTCCAATATATCCCTCAACATGAACCTTTTATACCACTCTGTCATGCACCACTTCCTCCAAATGTACCCCTACAAGGCTGGAAGTAAGATAAGAGATATAATGATGCTCAAATCCAAGCTCCAATACTACACAAGTATGATACAATAATTGAGGGTTCATTATTATATTCTGAAGTCCTTTCTACTTGGAATAATCCTAGAGAAGGTTCAGTGGAGATTAGGACCTAAAATATAGAAGCAGGAGAAATTAATGGAATGAAATGTGGATTCATGATGTGAGTGAGTAGTTCTGTGTTTTTTTGTATTGGGTTATACCAAATATGCACAAGAGGGGTGTGAATTGTGTCTTTTACAAATTATTCACAAATAATGATGATGACAGAGTCTGTCCTTTTATCTTTATCAGGTTGTTTTTACAGCAGAAAATAAATAGTTAAAGAACTCAAGGATCTATAGTGGTTCAGGGAACATAAGGCCCCTAGTCCACTCCACCAACTCTCTACTCCACAAGATTAGTGATTTTCACTATATGGTCCTCTTATCAACAGACCGTCCACAACGGAGAATATGTAGTTGATACCATTATAAGATAAGTCCAAAAACAGAGCCTTCTGGTTCATACATAGAACCGAATATACAGTTTAATACGAGAAGCCGATTACTCAAAATAAAAAGAGTATTTTTCTAAAAATACTTTCCAAATGTTCTTCATAGTTGCAACAGCATGAAACAGACAGTTAAAAGATCATCATCTTTAGAAAGAATGATCTTCAGGTAGATGTTGTTCGGAGCTGATCTGGTTGCAATAGATTTAGAAATAAATTCAAAAACTCTAACAAAAATGGATTCAAAATATATCTTCGATGTAGAAATGATGAATCTTGAATGTGTTTCTTCTTCATTAGAAAAACAGGGTTCGATAGATCATGGTAGCAGCAGATCTGTGTGACTCCTATATCTCTGTAAAACTGTAGCAGTGAAAAAACTCAAGGAATTGTTATTCTAATCTTTTCACAAGGACTCATCACACACTCTATAATTAAAAATAACATAGATATATATAATAAATACCATTTTTTCCTTTAAAATTTAGATCCACAAAAGTTTCCTTTAGAATCGAGATATTCAAAAGTTTGAATAACAGAGGATTCATAACTCTCCTTAATATTCATCATAAAAATATCCACTTCAATTGATACTTTGAATCACAAATAAATGTCTTTAAATCACTCAAAGACGTGCTTTAAAAAAGGCCTTTTAATCTAGCTTGAAATCAGCCTGATAATCTGCATAAAAACCATTACTCAATATAGTCGTATTTTAAATCTCTAATGCCAAAGGTTGGGTTGAACTGCATAGCATAAATTCTTTGAATGCAAGGTTCACAGCGTAAGGTTGATCAGGAAAGTAAGATTTGATGATCCACTCTTCAAACGTAAGGTTGATCTCAAATGTAAGGTTGATCATCTATACTTTTCTCTTCAACTTTCAAATGTATGGTACATGATTCAACGTATGGTTTTTTACAAAAGTAAGGTAGGTGAAATATACTTTTGAGAAACAAACATGATATTCCATACTAACATAGGGTTCTTCTTCCATACTTTTCCAAATGTAAGGTTACTTCCAAAATTTTCTGAACGTAAGGTTCCTTCCAAACTCTTCTGATAACGTATGGCTTCTTAACCATACATTTTTGATAACGTATGGTTTCTTAACCATACTTTTATGATAACCTGTAAGTGATAGATTCCATCCTTATGCTATGCTCTTCAAAGTAGAGTATGAACTGGAATTCCAGAACATGCTAAAGTGATTTCCGAACACGTAGATCATGAGTAGTGTTTCTAGAACATGCTATTGCACTAAAACGATTTCTAAATAATTTATCAAATATTGAACGTAAATTAAAAGCTCAAATTTTATTCCAAAATAGAGAAATAAATAATATTAATTTCATGTAATATACTCAACGTAAAATCATTAGAAAAAAAATAAGTGTATTTGTGAACATCCAAATCTTCATAAAGAGATAGAGTATTGTCCTTAATAATCTACCCTTTATAAAATATGGTGTTGTTGAAAACCACACTTGCTTAACAATCTCCATTTTTTGATGATCACAAAAACCATAAAATAACCAATGAAATTATCTTACAAAATTAATAGCATATAATTTAGAAACTTTTTCAAAGATAGAAACAATAATTTATTTTAACAAAATAATTTCTTAATTTTTAAATTTTAACCATTTTATAAAGTAAAAAAAATCTCCTCATTTAAAAATAAATAATTTTGTGAGTTGTGTTTATCCATATTTCTCCAAAAAAAATATTTTCTATTTATCAATATTCCTGCCCCTTTTTTGATATAAAAAACAATTATAGAATAAGGAATATAACACATTTTAATGTTTCACTTGAACTTAAGTAAATGATATGATAAACTTTTTATCAATATCTGAATTTGGATTACTAGCATTCTAAAATAGACAGTACAATAAAAAAAATTAATACATAAATATGGGATGAAAATATATTTTATTGAAAATATAATTACATGTACGGTAAGGACAATGAAAATCAAGGTTGGCATAATAAGTTTTGAGAAACGGGTTTCAGTGCCTCTGAATGACTTTCTTGAGCTCTAAAATTTTTAGTCTCAACCTTTTCATTAGTCCATCACCTAACTGGACTATGAGGTCCCTTCCTTCCTGATTCATATAGACATCTTCAAGGAAATTGACTCTGAAAAACACATATAACAACTCTTCAATCTCTATAAACTGATTGACTTTCTCTGTGAATTTGTTCAACAAAACTATGATCCTTGGTTCATCTGAGGTAAGATGGTCAACCTGATACTTTTTATTATCCAAGAGAACTGATAATGGAGCACTGTTAGACTGTAAGTCCTGCAATCTATCATTCATATTGGTCATTTTTTCTATAATGACCAGAAATATTCTTATCAGATCAGGAGAAGTACCTAAGGTACCTGTTTGACTGTCCCTGACAGCTGGAAACAGTTTCTCTATTAAAATCTTAGAATCTGCCAAATCTAACTTTATTAACATTTCAGAATTCAATTTTCCAACTATATCTTACATTTCTTTCTTAAAAATATCCACTTCCATTTTTGAAACTAAACTTTATTTCAAGTTATGAAACATTTGTCTCTTATTTTATAATTCTATTCTCAAAGATGCATCTGTAGCTTGAACTTTATTAAATTTTCAAATTAACTCCACCACATCATCATTATCAGAATCATAGGCACCTTGTTCTTGATTATCAGTCTGATATTCCACTAGATTTATCAGAGCTAGAGGTAGGGATTCATCATCTAACTTATCTTCATCGTTCCTCTATACTGGCTTCTCCACCGATTTTTCCTTTGAGTCCTTTCCTGACTCATCCATAGAAAAATCCTCACCAATATTTTTATTTTGAATTTCAGAAAGGTTCTCGTATTGATTCATATTCATAGGTTATTTCTCATCTTGAGCATCTTCTTCATTGATTTCCTCTAATAGAGGTTCCTCTAATATAGGTTCCCCTTGAGATAATTCTCCTTGAACAAGTTTAGTTAGCTAGACTATTTCAGATCTAGCCACTTCAACTTATCCAGGCTTTTCAATAGTTGGATGCACAATTTCTTTTTCTACATGAGGAGTCACCTCAATCGGAGAAACTGCGAGTTGTGAAATTTTCTATAATGTAGATTCTCTAATAAATTTGTAGCTTAGAAGAGTTTTAGTTTCTCCAGCATTTTCTTGAATAGGTTCCTCACCAGATTGACCCACTCTATGCCATATCCTATAAAGTCCTTGACTTTACTCACTAGAAGTTGTATCAAATTCCTAAAATCTTATTCTTTTTGAGGTTCCACTTACTCTAGATTCTACCATTCTTTCCTTAGATTTAACAAGTTGCTCCCCCTGGTCCAATTCCTAGTCTTCCTTAGCTCCAACAGGCATAATCTTGCCTTTCACAGTACTCTTGAAGAAGCCAATATTCCTTAGAGTTATAGCATTAAAAATGTTGTTGTGATGGCATCTAACTCTGGAATCTACTAATCTCATCATATCCTATTTATACATTAATTTGAAAATGAATCTTCCGTAGGGATATAATTACATTATATCATCTGGTTTTCAACAGTAATTGAGATATCTTACCATATATCACAGAAAATTTAGTTTGATTTCATTCATAAGAAAAAAAATTAAATACCTGTCAGGAAACAAAATCTTCTACATCTCTGACATCCTTGGTGCAATCCATGTTTGAAAAAATTTAACAAGAATATTCTAATCAGGTTTCATATCATTCACTAACATTTTTCTTATACTTGTATAACCAAATAAAAATGATAGAATTTAATTTGAATTATATTCATTATCTCCAATATTCTTTAAATAAAAATGATAAACTCCGTCATGAGGATAGTTTAGGATCCTAGATATTTCCACAGATGAAATTTAAAAATCCCAAACTTCAATTTTTTCAAATATGGTGTCCTCTGTATCTCCAAGAATGAACTAAACAGTTTTGAAAAAGTGACAAAGCTATACCTCCTATAGAAACTCTGTATTTTTTCCACGGAAATTTTGCTCATGATTTTGAAATGTGAGGGATTGTCTCAGCATTAGATCTTTTGGATATAGCCATTCCAGGTCGATTACTTTTCCCTGTAGAATATTTCTTCTTGTAGTACACTGATCCTTGGCATTACTAGCTTCTCCTTCCTCGATTCTCTTTGTCTTGTACATTTCTATTTCAAATTTCGGAAGGCTCATGGGTTTAGGGTTTATAAGGTTTATTAGAAGGTAGACGAAGGGGGTAAGGGTTATTTGGTGATTCGAAAGGTTTTGATAAAAATGAATGGGTTTGGAATTTGAAACGGTTTATGGCAGCCTTGATTCCCGTGTCATTATGCACATAGTAATTATTACATTATTTAAAAGTAAAAACTTACACCACAAAATTTTAAAGTAGAACTGATGAAGCTTTTAAATTCTGGAAACAAATAAAATAAGAATTAAAATAATTATTTTAAAATTAAAATTTCATTTAAAAATAAATAAACATATACCCCCTTAATAAAATCAAACCTTGAAGTGGGGAGTGGTTTAGTAAAAATATCAGCAAATTAAATTTCAGTACTTACAAATTCTAAGAATATATTCTTTTTATGTACATGATCTCTTAGAAAATGATGTTTGATATCATTATGCTTAGTCCTAGAATGATTAATAGGGTTTTTTGAAATATTTATAGCACTTGTTTTATAACATAAAATAGTTGTATTATTAAAATTTATTCCAAAGTCCATAAGAGTGTTTTTCATCCACAAAACTTGTGCACAGTGACTGCCTACATATACATATTTTGTCTTGTCTTTTGATGGGGAAACTGAGTGTTGTTTCTTACAAGACCATGACATTAATAATTTCCCTAAAAGTGGAAGGTCCCTGAGGTGATTTTTCTATCTAATATACAGCTTCCAAAGTCAGCATCTGTATATTGAATTAAATTAAAATCAGAGGTTTTTTGATGGATAAGAGATTGAAAAATAGTTCCTTTAAAATATCTAAAAATTATTTTGAAGGTAATTAAGTGAGATTATTTCAGATCAGATTGAAATCTAGCATAAAGACATACTGAATACATTATATCTATCATGCTAGCAAAAAGATATAATAAACTGCCAATCATACCTCTATATAACTTTTTGTTAGCTGATTTTCTAGTTTCATCCAAATCAGGTTTTATATTAGTACACATAGGAGTTGTATATGTCTTGTTGTTTTCAACTCCAAATTTTCAGTAATTTATTTTCTATGATTTAAAAAATTTGAAAAATCTTTTTAATAAATTTGATGTCCTGAAAAAATTTAATTCCTCCATCAAACTCATTTCAAATTCCTTTTTTTATTAAATTTGAAAACTCATGACAAAGCTTTTTATTTGTCGAACCAAAAATAACATCATCAACATAAATTTGAACCAATAAAATTTTAGAGTTAACAGTTTTCTTAAACATTGTTGGATCTGTCATCCCAAAAGTAAAATCATTTTTGAAAAGAAAAGAACATAATCATTCATATCGAGCTCTAGGTGCTTGTTTAAGGCCATGAAGAGCATTTTTATGTTTCAAAACAGAATCTGGTTTTTGTGAATTTTCAAAACTAGGAGTTTTCTCAACATAAACTTCCTCCAATAAATAGAAATTTAAAAAGGAAGACTTAACATCCATCTAACATAATTTAAAGTTCATATGAGATGCGTATGATAAAAGGATCCTAATGGATTCTAATCTAGCTACAGGTGAAAAGGTCTCATCATAATCTATACCTTCTTTCTGATTATATCCTTTAGCTACTAGTATTGATTTATTTCTTGTTACTGTGCCTTTATCATCTTGTTTATTTCTAAATACCCATTTAGTTCCTATAACTGGATAGTCCTAAGGTCTTTCAACTAAATTACAAACATCATATCTCTTGAACTGGTTTAATTTTTCTTACATCAATATCATCCAACTTTCATTTTCTAAGGATTATTCTAAGGTATTAGTTTCTAATTACGATAGAAAGGTAGAGAATTCAATAAGATTAAGAAAATTTCTTCTAGTTTTTATTTCTGTAACACCCCGAGATTTTATGAAAAATATTCTTTTTAATTTCATTAATGTCTTATGTTGTACGCTACACCAAAAGGAGCTTGCACAACATGCATCCTTGACTTGTCTTGCATTACACGCAATCGCGACCTTCCTCGATAGCGTGTGTAGTACGCAATACCGAGTTTCACTAAACAACGATATGCTATTAAAATATTATTAAAACTAACCATTATGAATAGTAATAACCACTTTTTGAAATTTTATAAATTTTATTTTTCAAAGTGGACTTCATTTTTGGATTCGGAATATCGAAATTAGCCTAGGGTGAAATTTTGGTATTTTTCTGAAAACGTTCAATTTTTGATGAATAGTGAAACCACTAAGTGGTAGTTAAAAAATTGAATTTTTCATAAAACATAATTTTACCGCTTCTGTGAGTGGAATTTTGAAAATCCGAGAGACACGGTTAATATCAAGGACTAAAATGTGGTTCAATGAATATGATGTGATTGATATTTCTTTTGTTTACCCTTACAAAGCATTTGAGCTCACCCTTTTATGTTCTCTTTTCCCCAGGACATCAGGAAAGGATTTAGGTTTAAAAAAAAGATGATCTTTATGGGAGATGTTGAAGATCTTTCACCACGATTAGAAGATTATATTCCGAGTTTCCAAAGACACTAAAATATTATGGTCCTTATGTGTGTGTTTTTGTTATGTACTAAGTATTCTGCAAAAGTAATGTAATGTCCATGTACGTCAGGCTTCGGGTCTCTATAGTTGGTATCAGAGGAAAGGTTTAGTCAACCTTTGGAAACTAGGATGCAAAAACATTAGTAAGATCCCTAGAGATATTTCTAAGGTATGTCTAGGGATGTCCCTAATGATAAGTATACATATAGGATATAGTCCTAGAACTATGGTAACAATATTAGATTAAACCAAAGATGTTAGATATTGAAGTTACTCCCCCTTTATTATGATTTTTTCCTCTCACACTATTCTTTTTGGATTTTATAAAATGGCTGGAAACAAGATGATTCACGATAATGGAGGATATGATGGACAATGGAATGATATTCTTCATGAGCAACCAAATGAAATGGGATTTGGAAGTCCAAACATCATTATTATGCCGAATCAGCAATCTCATAATATGATCAATAAAGTAAAATTTGTTAAGTTTCCTGACTCGGCTAATAAGAGAAATATGGAGTTTCAAGATGATCATAGAGGAAAGAAAGTTCAATTTCCCCTATGTAAATCATGTGGGAAGAGGCATCAAGGAGAATGTTTCAAAGGAACTAGAAGATGCTTTGGGTGTGGAAAAGAAGGACACAAAGCCAGTAAGTGCAAAGGAAAAGGTTCAGTTAACACCACCGATAAGGATAATGGTATTGCTACGACATCAACAATGGTTAAATGTTTTAAATGTGGAATGTATCGGCATTATGCAAACCAATGCCCTAAGGGAAGGTCTCATGAAGAGAATTAGTATGGTCATATGGGTAGTATTTATGTTGATGATGATGAAGAGACTACAAATGATATGTGAGATGAAATAATTATTGAAGCTCAGTCAATGGTTTAAGAATGTAGTGGAATGATTAAATGTTTATCATGTGTAATGTTGTATAAGTAATCTCATGGTACTATGGAATAAAGAGACATCTAAGGATTGTTACACTGTTGTCTTTCCTTGAGTTTTGAAAGTGTATGATTAATGGTACCAGTATCCATGAAAGGTTATTCAGATATTTTTGGAATGTAGATGACATGCGCATAATGAAGGGATAAGGAGAAAATTAAATAGTATTCATGAGCTCATGACTGATATAAGGAGAAGGTAATATCATGGTTTGAGGATATAGAATTTTGAGGATTTTGGTATGTGGAAAGTGTTAACTTTTAACTTCATTCATGTTTTCACTAAGGTTCAATGGATATTCATTCTTCAAGAAAACACATGATTAAGGTATTCACATGTTGTAATTTGACCAACAAGATATACCTTATGATATATGGGGGATAAATGATGGCATTCACATGATTGTTATGTAACATTTAAAGTAATCATTTTCTTTATACTATGAGCTTGGACCGAAGTATTTTAGATAATCCTAAAGATTGGAATGGATTATGTTGGACATAAGTTAGTATTTTTCGATATTATTGATGAGATGTTATAGTAATATAGTTTTAGAAAAAGGAAAACATGGAGGACGGGCGACAGCCCATCGCGTCGGACAGGCCTGCGGGAATCGAACCCACAACCGAAGTGCGACTGGCCTTTATCACCTACCACTGGCCTACAGGAAGTCCATGTTTAGTAGAAACTAGTTTTATTATATTAAGTAGTATGATATATGAAGTATAAGTCCACTTTAGAAACCATATATGATTAATCTCACTATAGATGGACTTATGTATTTTTTGATAACCTTTCTAACCTTTTGTTTGAGATAGATGGATTGACCCATCATTCTATCACATGATCAGCTAACACATCACGAATGACAAATTCAACTTCATTTCTTTAAGAGATGAATTGGAAATTGTCCAAAGAACGACAAAAAGTGAAACTATACCAAAATCACGAAAGTATTTCTTCTAATTCCAATTTCATCAACTTTAGGGAAATGATCTTGAAAACCAAAAATGTTGTCCTAGTGATCTTATATCTGATGAATCAGATGGTACCTTAGATCGTCACAAATTTTTGGCTTTGTGATTGCTGGTTTTTCCATAGCCATGTTCTCTACCACTCTCCATCTGAACATGATGGTTAGATTTCTCTTCCATATCCATATTTTCACCTATGTGGAAACCTAGTGATTAGTTTATTTGGGTAAACATTACGTTTCATACTTTTGTTTTTAAAGATTGGTTTTGGTATTCCTTTTTTCGATGTGGGTTTCTATTAAAGAAACTTTCGAATAGTAAACTATTTATAACCCCGACGAATTTCGAGGGCGAAATTTATTTTAAGGGGGGTAGAATGTAACACCCTGAGATTTTATGAAAAATATTCTTTTTAATTTCATTAATGCCTTGTGTTGTACGCTATACCAAAAGGAGCATGCACAACATGCATCCTTGACTTTCCTTGCATTACATGCAATCGCGACCTTCCTCGATAGCGTGTGTAGTACGCAATACTGAGTTTTACTAAACAATGATATGCTATTAAAATATTATTAAAACTAGCCGTTATGAATAGTAATAACCACATTTTGAAATTTTATAAATTTTATTTTTCAAAATGGACTTCATTTTTGGATTCGGAATATCGAAATTAGCCTAGGGTGAAATTTTGGTATTTTTCTGAACACTTTCAATTTTTGATGAATAGTGAAACCACTAAGTGGTAGTTAAAAAACTGAATTTTTCATAAAACATAATTTTACCGCTTCTGTGAGTGGAATTTTGAAAATCTGAGAGACACGGTTAATATCAAGGACTAAAATTTGGTTCAATGACATGAAAATAATTTTTTGGTGAATTGTAACTTTTTACTTTTTTTACCACGGTTAAAAGTAAATAATGTAATTAAGGATAAAAATTATATTATTATTACCCTAACACATGTCCTAATTATATTGGACAAGTGTAATTCGACCAAAAACAACCTCAGGAATAAAATATTACCATTTAGGCCCACTTGGATTAGATTAGGACATTTATTATTAATTTATTTAAAGAAGGGTTAAAATAGATAAAATCAAAGTTTAATAAATAAATAATTTTTAATATGGGGTCATACATAAGATAAATTCGACTATAACTATTCATTATAAATATAAAAAGATTTCCTACATAATTTTATTTTATTTGTAATTTTTAGACATTAAATAATTTAATTTATTTATGACACAACGATGATGCAGTAATTATCTTATTAATGAAATATTGACATAATTGATGTTATAAATACCCAAATAAATATAATTTGAGACTTTTTATGAATTCCACTAATTTTATAGGTTAATATGACATGTTAGTATTGATTTAATTAACTTTTTTAGAACTTATAATTCTCTTATGATTTTCACAAAAATCAATTACTAAATAGTGTCAAAATTGACATAAAATAGTTTTTTTAAAAAATATTATATTATTAATTGTTATTTTATTCCTACAAATATAAGGTTCTGCAAAAATGACTTAGATAAGGTTATATATATTAATAATAAACAACTTGGGGTTCGTTTGGCTTGATATAGTAAGTTTATTAACCTTATAGTATAAGAACACAAGAAGACACGGTAAAAGTAAAATTATTTAACTTAATGTTAAATATAAATGATAAGGTTAAAATAGGAACCTAAACATGTATAAATTATATTGGATGAGAGTATTTAGAACCATCCCCACCATAGCATCGAAATAAATCAATTTGGAGCTATATAATAAAATAATATTTTTAGTTATTCCAAAGGTTCCCCTCTCCTCCCTTATAAAAGGGAACCTCCTACCTCTCTTCCTCACACCACTTTGAGCCTTCAAGCTCGGCCAACCCCAGACAAATTCTCTTCTCCACTTCCCTATAAACATCCTAGAGGTTCTGGTCTTCCTCAAAAACCAATTTTAGTGCCATAAAAGGAGATCTCAAAGAGGTGCTTCAAAGAAGAGGTAATGTCCGTTACCGATTCTTTCATCTTTATTTCTTCTTCCACTTCTTCTTATTAGGGTGTTTCATTATGAATTAATAACATCAGTATCACTTATATACTGATATGTTATTATAATTATGAAACTACCTTATTTCACCATCTATCCGTCCTACGGAAAACGAAATCACCGCGCGTGCGTACGTACGGAATACCGTCTCCACGTTGTGGTGTAATCTATTTTCCACCACCACCTTACTTGGATGGGTATAATGGTGTAAATAATAACTATATATGATTATTTTAAAGTGATATTGATTCTTAAATAGTATACATACACTCCAATACAGTCCCAACATCATGAGAACGATATCATCGCTCGTGCGTACGTACGGACTACCGTCTCCACGATGCGATGAGATTCATTCTCCACTTTAACCATTCATGAATGATTATAAAGTATATATAATAAGTAATCATGAAATATATGACATAATAATGATACTGGATTTATGTGTATATATATGTATGTCATCTACTTAATTCCATTCAACTCAATAAGGAAACGAAAACAACGTTCATGCGTACGTACGGCCTACCGTCTCCATGAACGGTGTATTTCCTTCCATTTATCGATCCATTATATATATGTATATTCTGAATATATATTATATATAAATAATGTTTTATATTCTGTAATTAAGTAATCATGATCTAAGAAATCATATGAATAATTACAAGTCAAAACACGGACGACAAATGAAACGGTTTTACCCAAAATGCACTTTAACATGGAATTTACAAAAGAACGGGTAATATAAAGCCATAAGTGAACCATATATGATATTATAACAAGGAGTATGATTCTGGAATAAGTCAATGACATTATTTAAATCATTATACAGGAGGTTTGGACACATACGAAGCAAATCGGACCTAAGGTAAGGGAAATATCACAATCTCATTTTTATCCGAGATTGTTTATACTTTGAAATTTATTGGGGTTTATTTTAGCATCCACATCCATGTTTCCTCAATATTTACTATTATTTCCATCCACCTACACTTGTTTAAATCAAATTTTACCCTTCGGTGAGTTTTTAGTAAAGGATGTGGAAGGAATCTTTTGGCATTTTTCGTACGAGGTACTTTTTGACTTTTTCGACAAAAGTAGGAAGAATGATTTTTTTAACTTATACGGCATGAATGGATTTTTAAAACATTATTTCCAAGAAGCTTCCATTAAAAGTTTTCAAGTTTATTTTTAATCAACTTCTTTAGTTTAAAATTGTATGACATGTTAAAAAAGGGAAATGTTTTTTTGAATTTGAAAGGATATTTTCCTCTAGAATGGAGTTCAAGTGTTTTATCAAAATTATTTTCCATTTAAGATAATATAGAGTTCTTTTTATATCGCTATTATTACATTGATTTGATTATGTTGTGATGGAATTATTTTTATGAATTCCTTTATCTTATATGAATTGTTTGATGATGTCACGATGTTTAAGATTCCCATTTTTATTACATGGGTTATGCAATGATGTATGATTTATGATTTTGTGGCACACATAAGAATGGTATCATTATGAGATGGGTGGGACCTATATCTTCCTCCAATGCATTGGGTAAAGATTTTATATCTCATGAGATAGACATGGATGGAATGGTAGGTTATATCAGTTCAGTGAAACAAGACTGAAACAGAGAGTGAACTCGGTTCAGAAATGGACTTTGTCCACTAAGATAGTCTTGGCAATGACTCTTGACTAATAAGAAATGATTCTCTATGATTATGCATGTATGCCACAAAGTTTCATGTTTTAAGTTATGATTATTGGGATTACTTTTCACTACTATGATTTATCCCATGTTATGAAATTATTCTCTCTTTTGCAGGTTACTATTTCAAAAAGTTATGTTCTTATGAATATGATGTGATTGATATTTCTTTTTTTAACCTTACTGAGCATTTGAGCTCACCCTTTTGTATGTTTTCTTTCCCCAGGTAAGGAACAAGGTTATTAAGTAAGATATGCCAAAAGGGACTATAGATATGATGACATAAATGGGAGAGAGTGTAGACGCTTTATGAACCAGTTGTTTATGTTTCCCAGTTTTCTAAAGACACTATACCTATACGGTCCTTTCGTGGTTTTGTTATATTTTGTAATAAGTATGCTTCAATTTTAAAGTAATAACAATGTATGTAAAGTATGGGTCGTTATAATTTCAGTGTCTAGGTCTCCTATAACATATTCTAAACAGTGATTCTTTAGGGTTGATGACTGTCTAGGTAGTACACTATTAGGTTCTTTAGTGTCATGTTCTTCTAAAATGGATTGAATTTTATTTATAGCATTTTCAAAATCATCTTTCAATTTATAAAATATCATGTTATCAATAGAGTCGGATTCATGAATATGATCGTTCTTTTTATCAAAGGGATTAGATTCAACAAATTTCACATGAACTAATTCTTCAAAAATCCTTGACTTTTTATTAAAAACTCTATAATAATTGGAAGTAGAAGAATATCCTATGAAAATTCCTTGATCAGATTTTGGATCAAACTTACCAAGATTTTCCATGGTGTTTAATTTTTAAACCTTGCATCCAAAAACATTAAAGTAATTTAATTTATGTTTTATGTTATTTCAGAGTTCATGGAGTGTATTTTTAAAAATTGGTCTGATTAAAACTCTATTCATTATATAACAGGTTGTGCTTATAGCATCTGGCCAAAATAGGTATGAAGATAGTTTTCATTTAGCATAGTCTGAGCCGTTTCTGGAATAGTCATATTTCTTCTTTCAACAATTCAATTTTGTTGAGGTGTTCTTAGTCCAGAGAAGGTGTGTTTAATACCGATATTTGAGAAAAATTAATTAATTTACAGATTCTAAAATTCTACACCATGATCACTTCTTAATGAAATTATTTTAGAATATTTTTCATTTCTAACAGATTTTACAAAGCTTTCAAATATTGTAAAATCTTCATTTTTATATTTTATAAAATAAATCCAAGTAAATCTAGAATAGTCATCAACTAAAACACACAAATAAAAATTTATCATTCAACTAGTTATTATTTAAGATCCAAACAAATCAATATAGATATGTTCTAGAGGTTTAGATGTAGCAATTTTGTTAATAGATTTGAAGGATGGTTTGTGATATTTTCCAAGTTGACTTGCATCACAGAAACTATCACCTTCAAATTTGGGACTAGGAAAATCATAAACTAATTGGTTCTTTGATAACTTATGTAAAGCATATATATTGCAATGTCCAATTCTTCTATTCCAGATCCAAGATTCATTTATCTTAGCAGTAAATCATTTTACTTTTTTTTACACAAAGAATTTAAGTCTTGGGTATAAACATTATCAGTTCTGGGTGATCAAAATTTAAGATATTTATCTTTAAAAATAGAACAGAAGTTATTAGAAAAATCAACAAAATATCCATCATCATAGAGTTGAGAGATACTTATCTGGTTGTGTTTCAATCTTTGTACAGAAAGTAATTTATTGATTGAGACATCTTCTTGATCTCCAACAATTCCAATGCCAATAACTTTACCTTTGGAATTGTCACCAAATGTGACAAATCCTCCATCCTTTTATGTTAGTGTTCTGAAATTTGATGAGTTTTTACCAATTTTCCTGGAGCATCCACTGTCCATATTCCATACAGCTTTTCTTCTTCAATGACCTACTTCCTATAAAGGCATTTAAACAAAAGTTCATTTTGGTACCTATATTCTGTTGGGTCCAGCAGTGTTAGTTAGCAAAGACCTGGGAATCCATAATTTCTTAGTTTTTTAATAATCAATAGAATCAAATAAACTTCTTGCAACAAAGGCTTTCATACCCCCACTTATTTTTGGTTTCCTTAAATAACAGTTTTTAGATATGTGACATTTTGTTCCAAATTAATTGAAATTTTTTCCTTTTATACTTGGGAAAAAATAGTTCATATACTGTTTAGGTTTCTCACCATTACTACCTATTCCATATCTTTCCTTCTTAATCAAATGTTTTCCAAGAATTTAATTTAGGGTATTTTCTCCTTTTGTAAAAACAAGTGATGCACTATTTTTTGTTTCTACTTCTGTTTTTAGTCTTTTTATTTTAGTTTCATTATCTTTACAGTTTGTGTTTGATGAGTTATATTTTTCAATTAACTCTTGATGTTGTTTTAACAAAGTGTCTCTTTATCCTAAAATAGCATTGTGAATATTTTTACATGATTTTTGTTTCTAAGATAAGGAAACATATTTCTCTTCCATAATATTTCATTAGGTTGTAAGTTGATCAATTGAACAGTTATAACTAGAATGTTAATCAGATGAATAATTAGTTTGTACCTCATCAGCTTCTGCCATAAAGCACATATTTGCTTTCAGATGTGATTCTTCCTTTTCTGAGTTAGAATTTGATGAACTTCTAGAGTCTTCATAAACACTCCAAGTGGATTTCATTTCTCTTTTTTCATTATTCTCATAATCATTGTTTTTTAAAATAATCTTCTTCTTTTCTCCTTTTAATTGAGGACAGTCAGGTCTAATGTGACTCAACTTTTTTGCATTCATAACATCTGACTTCCCTTGGTTCTTTTTCAAAAATATTGAAGGATTTTTTGAATCCTTTCTTTTTTTTATAATTTACTGAACTTTATGGCCAGATGAGCTAGTTGCACACCTGAATCATATGAATCATATTTATCTAATTTCACTTTTATTTCATTCTTTATTTTTCATCTTTTCTATTGAGATATTACCTTAAAAGCAGTATTTTCTCTCTTAATCAATACTTTATTCTCATTTGCGTCATCATCCATGTTAGCCTTGTAGAGACCCGAAGCTTGACGTACAAGAACATTACATTAATTTTGTGGAAAACTTAATATATAACAAAAACAGACGAACAAGAACCGTAATAGTTTAGTTTCTTTGGAAACTTTGAACGTAATATTCTAATCGTGGTGAAAGATCTTCAACATCTCCCATAAAGATCTTACCCTTTTTTTCTTACCTAAAACCTTTCTTTATATCCTAGGGAAAAGAAAACATAAAAAGGGTGAGCTCAAATGCTCAGTAAGGGTAACCATGGATAAAATAAAACATACCATATACATTTGAACTTAAAACATGAGCATAATGTTTAAACCTCAAAAGCTTGAGCAATGACATAAAACATGGAAGTACGTAAGGCATAGATCATAAAGAAACATTAAGAATGATAAAATATAATGGGAATAAAACATGTAATTGTGGAAACCATTCAGCACATGTCATGATTTCCATAGTAGCCAAGGCATTGCTGCCAAGACCATCTTGGTGGACAAAGTCCCTTTCTGAATCGAGTTCACTCCTCGTTTCGGTCCTGTAACACTGAACCGGGTTAACTTACCGTTCCATCCATGTATATCTAATGAGATATAAATCTATACCCAATTCATTGGAGAGAGATATAGGTCCCACCCATCTCATAATTAAATCATTCTTACTTGTGCCACAAAATAAACATACATCATTCATAATAACCCAATAAATAAAATGGGTTTCATAAACATCATCCAATCATCACATAATCCATATAAAAGAAATGGATATCATTTCATAATAAGAAAAGTGAAACGATGTAAATCATAGAGACATTACACTTGAAACATACACATGTGAAATAATGTCATCTTAGATGAAAATGGTTTTGATAAAACACTTTAAATTAATTCTTTAGGAAAATATCCTTTTTTCTTCAAAATCATTTTCTTTTCACAAAATGTCATGCAATTTTAGAAGAAAAGGTTTTTGTTGAAAATAGTCATGAAATATTTTGAAGTAATATTCATGAAAATAAAGCTTTATAAAACCATAAAAATCCTTTCATGTCGTATACGTTAAAAAAACATTCTTATCGTACTTTTGTCAGAAAAGTCAAAAAAGTACCTCGTAACGTAAACAAAAGAAAGATTCCTTAGATACCATGTAGTAAAAGTAAAAATTGGGTAAAAAGGACTTTAAACATACATGAAACCATTTTTTGGAAACATGTGCATGGATGATAACAATAACCCCAGTAAATAATTACGAATAAGCAATCTCGGATAAAAATGAGATTTGCAAAATTATCCCTTACCTTAGGTCCGATATGATTCATACGTATCTTAACCCGCTGTATAATGATTTAAATAATGTTATTGACTTATTACAGAATCATATTCATTGTTATTATATCATATATGGTTCACTTATGACTTTATATTACCCGTTCTTTTGTAAATTCATGTTAAAGTAGCGTTTTGGATAAAATCGTCTCATTTGTCGTTCGTGTTTTAACTTGTAATTATTCATATGATTACTTGGATCATGATTAATTATATCCAGAATGTAAAACATGATTTATATATAATATATATTCAGAATATACATATATATAATATATCGATAAATGGAAATAAATACACCGTTCATGGAGACGGTAGGTCGTACGTACGCATGAACGCTGTTTTTGTTTCCTTATTGAATTGAATGGAATTAAGTATATGACATACATATATATATACATAAATCCAGTATAATTATTATTTAATATATTTCATTATTACTTATTATATATACTTTATAATCATTCATGAATGGTTAATTATTGAGAATGAATCTCATCGCGTCGTGGAGACGGTAGTCCGTACGTACATACGAGTGATGATATCATTCCCATTATCATGGAATTGTATTCAAGTGTACGTATAATATTTAAGAATCAATATCACTTTAAAATAATCATATATAGACATTATTTACACCATTATACCCATCCAAGTAAGGTGGTGGTGGAAAATAAATTACACCATGGCGTGGAGACGGTATTCCGTACGTCCGCACGCGCGGTGATTTCGTTTTCCGTAGGATGGATAAATTGTGAAATAGGTTTGTTTAATAATTATAATAACATATCCATATATTAGTGATACTGATTTTATTACTTCATAATGAAACAACTAAAGAAGAAGAAGTGGAAGAAGAAATAAAGTTGTAAGAATTGGTAACAAGCATTACCTCTTCTTTGAAGCGCCTCTTTGAGACCTCCTCATAGGGCACTACAATTGGTCTTTGAAGAAGACCGGGACCCATAGAATGTTTCTAGGGAAGTGTAGAAGATAATTTGGCAGGTTTTGACCAAGATTGAAGGCTCAAATTGGTTTGAGGAAGAGAGGGAGGAGGTGCCCTTTTATAAGGGAGGGGAGGGGCACCTTCGGAAATCTTAAAAATATTAATTTATAATAAATCTAACCCCACATAAAAACCTCCAAAAATGAATCATATTCGAATATTAGATGAGATAGGGTTTTAATCTCATCATCCAATAAAATTTATACAAGTTAGGAATTTATTTTCAACATTATCAACTTGATTTATCCTTATTTAATCAATTTAATTTTATTCGTGGTAATAACATTGTAAATTTTATATTAAAACAAATAATTACGTATTTGTTGTGAATTGTCCATAATTGGATACATTATAACATTTTATACCATATAAATGTAAATTTATAATTTTTAAATATTTTTGTGATTTTTAAAAACTTTTATAATATGTTATTTTTATAAAATAACAATAGTGTCAAATTTGACACTATTCATTTATTTGAATTTAAATAAATTATATACAGAATATATGTTCAAACTAAAAGATTTAATAGATTAATAAAAGGTCATATGTGTCTAGAAAATTAGTGTATCACATTAAATAGTTCATATAATATTTATTTTATTATTTTTAAAACCATTTATTTGGTTTATCTCTTAATAAAATAATTACTACAACATTTTTGTATAATTATTTAATATACTTATATGTTGCATAAAAATTAAAAATAAAATCCTATGATGAAGATAAATATATTAAATTTTAAAATAATTCTTTTACTCGAATTTATCATCTTAAAATCACAATAGTTAAATTGTTATATTTATTAAATTATGAAGGTGACAACTTTGGAATCATTTAAAATAAAATAATATATGTGTCATAATCACCTTAATAAAAATCCAAATGGTCAACAATTCGGCCAGTGGATGATTAGGGTTTATATATACACTAATAATAAGTTTTGTGCAGATTTTTTAGCCTTTTTATATGTATTAATATTTCAATAAAAACTATATTATTGATTTTTCACTAAATAAATAATTTCTGCATCATTAATATATAAGATAATAATGTAATTAAATACCTCTTAAAAATTAAAAATAAATTACCATGACAAAGAAAAACATTTTATACTTCTAATTAGTATTTATCTCCGAATTTATATTCTGTATAAACTTATAATAAAAATACTTTAATTTTTAAATTTGAGTTCGACATATTTCACTTTCCTTTAAATAAAATAAACTAAAGGTCTTAATCACCTCAAAGTGGGTTCTAATGGATTACATTTCGACCCAAATATGAATTAGGACAAATTATAATCATCCAATTGAATTAAGACAAGTATTAGGATAATTTTATATTTGCCCTTAATTACCCAATTTACCTTTTACTATGGTAAATAAAATTTACCGTTGTTACTATTCATAAAGCCCAAAAATAAAAAGTAGTCTCTTAATATAATTTTGACCCACTGATTCAAAATATAGAATCCACTTTTCCAAATTCAATACACATAATTTTCAGAAATTAAATTAAAATTAATCCTTTTGTCGAAAGAAAACGGGTTTTTGTTTAAAACATTGCAAAAGAATTAATTTATTTAACCAACGAATTCAATGTAAAATCAAGGATAATGACATACATTATATTAAATGGTAAAAATATATTCTATTTATACTTTAAAACCATTAAATATTATTATTTAACCACATAAGTTATTACGATGATAAAAGTTGTTTTTAATTAAATTATAGCGTGTTTTTACTATTCATTAAAATATGAAAGTTATCAAAATAATATGAAAATTTTATTCAAGGTAAAATTTTATATCCTGATTCCAAATAATAATTTTATTTTGTAAAATTTAACTTATAAACATTTCAAAAACTAGATTTAAAGTGGGTGCGCCATCAAAAGGCGGCAAAATTGCATTTTTTGAAAAATACTTATTTTACCCGAAAAATTTATTTTGTTCTTATACTATGTTCTAGAAAATGTGTAAGATGAATAAAAATGTTATAAAATTAAAATTTTAGTTAATACTATTCATAATGGCTAATTCATATTAATATTATAACAATATATCTTTGTTTAGTAAAACCCAGTATTGCGTACAACACACGCTATCGAGGAAGGTCGTGATTGCGTGTAATGCAAGAAAAGTCAGGGTTTCATATAGTGCAAGACTCCTTTATTGTTTAGTTATAACAGAATCCAACCATTTTTTCATTTATACATTGAATATATATATATATACTCAATGTTGTATAGAATGACTATTATCAAATGAACTTGAAATTGTGTGTAACACAATCTAAGAATAGTGTTGTGTATACTGCAAGCTAATTGGGTGTTGCGTATAGCTCAAGATAATCTTGGTGTATCGTACCACAGAAGATATGAAAGAAATTAAAAAGAATATATCTTATAAAATCTCAGGTTATTACATTCTACCCCCCTTATAATGAATTTCGCCCTGAAAATTCTTCGGGGTTATAAATGGTTCACTACTTGAAAGTTTCTTTAATAGAAACCCAGGTCGTAAAAAGGAAAACCAAAACATGGCTTTAAAAACTAAAGTATGAAATGTAACGGTTACCCAAATTAACTCATCACTAGGTTTTCACGTAGGAGAACATAGGTGAAAATATGGATATGGAAGAAAAATCTAACCATCAAGTTCTGATGGAGAGTGGTAGAGAACATGGCTATGAAAAATCCATCAATCACAAAGCCATAAATTTGTGATGATCTAAGGTACCATCTGATTCATCGGATATAAGAGCACTAGGACAACATTTTTGGTTTTCAATATCATTTCCCTAAAGTTGAAAATTTTTAATTAGAAGAAATACTTGTTGGATTTTGGTACAATCTCACCGTTGTTCGTGCCTTGAACAATTTGCACTTCATATCTTAAAGAAATGAGGTTGAATTTTCCATTCATGAAGTGTTAGCAGATCATGTGGTAGAATGATGAGTCATTCCATCTGTTTCAAACAAAAGGTTAGAAATAGTTATCAAATATACATAAGTCCATCTATGGTGTGGTTAATCATATACAATTCAAAAAAATTAACTTATACTTCATATATCATACTGCTTAATAAAATAAAACAAGTTTATACTAACCAGGGACTTCCTGTAGGCTAGTGGTGGCGATAAAGGCCAGTCACACTTTGGTTGTGGGTTCCATTCCCACAACCTTGTCTGACATGATGGGTTATCCCTAGTCCTACAGGTTGTCCTTTTTCTAAAACTACATTACTATATCATCCCATCAATTTTATTGAAAATTGTTCTATCCTTAAACAATACTATCATATGTCCAACATAATCCGTTCCAATCTTTATCTAAAATACTTCGGTCCAAGCTCATAGTATAAAGAAAACGATTACTTGAAATGTCATCAACCAACCATCATTTATCCCCCATTATATTGTTGGTCGCATTCCAATCATGTGAATACCTTAATCATGTATTCTCTTGAAAAATGAATACCCATTAAACCTTAGTGAAAACATGAATTCTTTCAAAAGTTAACTCTTTCCACATACCAAAATCCAAAAATTCTATATACTCAAACCATGATATAACCTTCTCCTTATATCAGTCCTGAGCTCATGAATACTATCAAACATTTAATTTTCTCCTTATCCCTTCATTATGCGCATATCATATAATTTCCAAAAATACTGGTACCATTCATCACACACTTTATAAACTTAAGGAAAGACAACATTGTAACAATCCTTAGATGTCTCTTTATTCCATAGTACCATGAGATTACTTCTACAACATTACACTTGATAAACATGTCATTCTACTACCTTCTTAAACCATTGATCGAGCATCAACAATTCTTTTATCTCACATATCATTTGTAGTCTCTTCATCATCATAAAAATAAATATTACCCATACGACCATACTGATTCTCTTCATGAGACTTTCCCTTAGGGTATTGGATTGCATAATGCCCGTACATTCCACATTTAAAACATTTAACCATTGTTGATGTCATAGGAATACCATTATCCTCATCCATGGTGTTAACTGAACCTTTTCCTTTTCACTTACTGGCTTTATGTCCTTCTTTTCCACACCAAAAGCATCTTCTAGTTCCTTTGAAACATTCTCCTTGATTCCTCTTCCCACATGATTTACATAGGGGAAATTGAACTTTCTTTCCTCCATGATCACCATGAAACTCCATCTTTCTCTTATTAGCCAAGTCAGGAAACTTAACAAATTTGAGTTTATTGATCGTATTATGAGATTACTGATTCGGCATAATAACTATGTTTGGACTTCCAAATCCCATTTCATTTGGTTGATCATGAAGAATATCATTCTATTGTCCATCATATCCTCTATTATTGTGAATCATCTTATTTCCAGCCATTTTCTAAAACCCAAAAAGAATAGTGTGAGAGGAAAAAATCATAATAAAGGGGGGGTAAATTCAATATCTAACATCTTATGTTTAATCTAATAACGTTACCATAATTCTAGGACTATAACCTATACATATACTTAACCTTAGAGACATCCATAGACATACCTTAGAAATATCTCTAAGGATCTCACTAAAGTTCTCGCATCCTAGTTTCCAAAGGGTGACTAAACCTTTCCTCTGATACCAACAGTAGAGAACCGAAGCTTGACATAAATGAACATTACATTAATTTTGCAGAAAACTTAATACATAAAATAACAGACACACAAGGACCGTAATAGTTTAGTTTCTTTGGAAACATGGAACGTAATCTTCTAATCGTGGTGAAAGATCTTCAACATCTCCCATAAAGATCTTCCCCTTTGTTTCTTACCTAAAACCTTTCTTTATATCCTGGGGAAAAGAAAACATAAAAAGGGTGAGCTCAAATGCTAATTAAGGGTAAGCATGTATAAAATAAAACATACCATATACATTTGAACATAAAACATGAACATAATGTTTAAACATCAAAAGCATGAGCAATGACATAAAACATAGAAGTACGTTAGGCATAGATCATAAAGAAACATTATGAATGATAAAATAGAAGGGGAATAAAACATGTAATTCTGGAAACCATTCAGCACATGTCATGATTTCCATAGTAGCCAAGGCATTGCTGTCAAGACCATCTTGGTGGACAAAGTCCCTTTCTGAATCGAGTTCACTCCTCATTTCAGTCCTGTAACACTGAACCGGGTTAACTTACTGTTCCAGCCTTGTCTATCTCATGAGATATAAATATTTACCCAATTCATTGGAAGGATATATAGGTCCCACCCATCACATAATGAAATCATTCTTACTTGTTCCACAAAATAAACATACATCATTCATAATAACCCAATAAATAAAATGGATTTCATAAACATCATCCAATCATCACATAATCCATATAAAAGAAATGGATATCATTTCATAATAAGAAAAGTGAAACCATTTAAATCATAGAGACATTACACTTCAAAAATAAACATGTGAAATAATGTCATCTTAGATGAAAATGGTTTTGATAAAACACTTTAAATGAAATCTTGAGGAAAATATCCTTTTTTATTCAAAATCATTTTCTTTTCACAAAATGTCATGAAATTTTAGAAGAAAATGTTTTTGTTGAAAATATTCATGAAATATTTTGAAGTGATCTTTATGAAAATAAGGCTTTATAAAACTATAAAAATCCTTTCATGTCGTATACGTTAAAAAAACATTCTTATCGTACTTTTGTCAGAAGAGTCAAAAAAGTACATCGTAACGTAAACAAAAGGAAGATTCCTTACATACCATGAAGTAAAAGTAAATAGTGGGTAAAAAGGACTTTAAACATACATGAAACCATTTTTAGGAAACATGGAAATTGATGATAACAATAACCCCAGTATATAATTACGAATAAGCAATCTCGGATAAAAATGAGATTTGCAAAATTATCCCTTACCTTAGGTCCGATATGCTTCGTACGTATCTGAACCCCCTGTATAATGATTTAACTAATGTTATTGACTTATTAAAGAATCATATTCATTGTTATTATATCATATATGGTTCACTTATGACTTTATATTACCCGTTCTTTTGTAAATTCATGTTAAAGTAGCGTTTTGGGTAAAATCGTCTCATTTGTCGTTCGTGTTTTAACTTGTAATTATTCATATGATTACATGGATCATGATTACTTATATCCAAAATGTAAAACATGATTTATATATAATATATATTCAGAATATACATATATATAATATATCGATAAATGGAAAGAAATACACCGTTCATGGAGACGGTAGGTCGTACGTACGCATGAACGTTGTTTTTTGTTTCCTTATTGAATTGAATGGAATTAAGTAGATGAAATACATATATATATACATAAATCCAGTATCATTATTATGTCATATATTTCATGATTACTTATTATATATACTTTATAATCATTCATGAATGGTTAATCATTGAGAATGAATCTCATCACGTCGTGGAGACGGTAGTCCGTACGTACGCACGAGCGATGATATCATTCCCAGGATCATGGAATTGTATTCAAGTGTATGTATAATATTTAAGAATCAATATCAATTTAAAATAATCATATATAGTCATTATTTACACCATTATACCCATCCATGTAATGTGGTGGTGGAAAATAGATTACACCACGGCGTGGAGACGGTATTCCGTACGTACGCACGCGTGGTGATTTCGTTTTCTGTACGATGGATAAATTGTGAAATAGGGTTGTTTCATACTTATAATAACATATCGGTATATGAGTGATATTGATGTTTTTACTTCATAATGAAACAACTAAAGAAGAAGAAGTGGAAAAAAAATAAAGTTGAAAGAATCGGTAATGAACATTACCTCTTCTTTGAAACGCCTCTTTGAGACCTCCTCTTAGGGCACTAAAATTGGTATTTGAAGAAGACCAGGACCACTATTATGTTTCTAGGGAAGTGTATAAGAGAATTTGGCAGTGGTTGTCCAAGCTTGAAGGCTCAAATTGGTGTGAGGAAGAGAGGGAGGAGGTGCCCTTTTATAAGGGAGGGGAGGGGCACCTTTGGAAATCTAAAAAATATTAATTTATAATAAATCTAACCCCACTTAAAAACCTCCAAAAATGACTCATATTCGAATATTAGATGAGATAGGGTTGTAATCTCATCAACCAATAAATTTTAGACAAGTTAGGAATTTATTTTCAACAATATCCACTTGATTTCTCCTTATTTAATCAATTTAATTTTATTTGTGGTAATAACATTCTAAATTTTAAATTAAAAAAATAATTACTTATTTTTTGTGAATTTTCCATAATTGGATACTTTATAAAAGTTTATACGATATAATTTAAATTTATAATTTTTAAATATTTTGGTGATTTTTAAACAATTTTATAATATGTTATTTTTAAAAATAACAATAGTGTCAACTTTGACACTATTCATTTATTTGAATTTAAATAAATTATATATAGAAGATATGTACGAACTAAAAGATTTAATAGATTCTTAAATGGTCATATGTTTCTAGAAAATTAGTGGATCACATTAAATAGTTCATATAATATTTATTTTATTATTTTTAAAACCATTTATTTGGTTTATCTCTTAATAAAATAATTACTACAACATTTTTGTATAATTATTTAATATACATATATGTTGCATAAAAATTAAAAATAAAATCCTATGATGAAGATAAATCTATTAAATTTCACAATTATACATTTACTCGAATTTATCATCTTAAAATCACAATAGTTAAATTGTTATATTTATTAAATTATGTAGGTGCCAAATTTGGCATCATTTAAAATAAAATAATATAAGTGTCATAATCACCTTAATAAGGAACCAAATGGTCAAAAATTAGGCCAGTGGATGATTAGGGTTTATATATACACTAATAATAAGTTTTGTGTAGATTTTTGGGCCTTTTGATATGTATTAATATTTCAATAAAAACTATATTATTAATTTTTCAATAAATAAATAATTTCTGCATCATTAATATATAAGATAATAAGGTAAATAAATAACACTTAAAAATTAAAAATAAATTACCATGACAAAGAAAAACATTTTATTTTTCAAATGAGTATTTATAACCGAATTTATATTTTGTATAAACGTATATTAAAAATACTTTTATTATTAATGTTGAGTGAGACATATTTCACTTTCCTTTAAATAAAATAAACTAAAGGTCTTAATCACCTCCAAGTACGTTCTAATGGATTAAATTTCGATCAAAATATGACATAGGAAAAATTATAATCATCCAATTGTATTAATACAAGTATTAGGATAATTTTATATTTACCCTTAATTACCCAATTTACCTTTTACTATGGTAAATAAAATTTACCGTTGTTACTATTCATAATGCCCAAAAATAAAAAGTAGTCTATTAATATAATTTGGACCCAATGATTCCAAATATGGAATCCATTTTTCCAAATTAAATACACAGAAGTTGCAGAAATTAAATTAAAATTAATCCCGTTGTCGAAAGAAAACGGGTTTTTGTTTAAAACATTGCAAAAGATTGAATTTATTTAACATACGAATTCAATGTAAAATCAAGGAGAATGACATAAATTATATTAAATGGTAAAAATATATTCTATTTATACTTTAAAACCATTCAATATTATTATTTAACCACATAAGTTATTATGATGAAAAAAGTTGTTTTTTATTAAAATATAGAGTGTTTTTACTATTCATTAAGATATAAAAGTTATCAGAATAATATGAAAAAAAATTCCAAGGTAAAATTTTATATCCTGATTCCAAATAATAATTTTATTTTGTAAAATTGAACTTATAAACATGTCAAAAACTAGATTTAAAGTGGGTGTTCCATCAAAAGGCGGCAAAACTGCATTTTTTGAAAAATACTTATTTTACCTGAAAAATTTATTTTGTTCTTATACTATGTTCTAGAAAATGTGTAAGATGAATAATAATTTTATAAAATTTAAATTTTAGTTAATAATATTCATAACGGCTAGTTCATAATAATATTATAATAATATATCGTTGTTTAGTAAAACCCTGTTTTGCATACAACACACGCTATCGAGGAAGGTCGTCATTGCGTGTAATGTAAGCTTAGTCAGGGTTGCGTATAGTGCAAGACTCCTTTGTTGTTTCGTTATAACAGAATCCAACCATTTTTTCATTTATACATTGAATATATATATATATATAATCAATGTTGCATTGAATGACTATTATCAAACGAACTTGAAATTGTGTGTAACACAATCTAAAATAGTGTTGTTTATACTGCAAGATAATAGGGTGTTGCGTATAGCGCAAGATAATCTTGGTGTATCGTACAATAGAAGATATGAAAGAAATTAAAAAGATTATATCTTATAAAATCTCGGGTTATTACAAGCGTCATACATCATAAGAGTTCCAATTAACTCTCACATTGTAAGATTTTTTAATGGTGATGATTGCCTAATGGAATCCGAAATTCCATTCCCTCTTGGTGGTAGTACTCTTAAAACATTTAGGGCTTGATCTTCTTGTTTGATAGGCTCACCCAAGGCAGTGATGTTATTAACAATTTATGTAAGCCTTACATTCATCTGGGTGATTCTTTCTCCTTCAAATATTTTGAATGTGTCAAATTTCAATTTGGTATTGGCATACCTCATCTGTCTGACATTGTCAGTTCCTTCATAGGTAACTACAATAATTTTCCACATTTCATAAGTCGTTGCGTACTGAGATATTATATTGAATTCATCTGGTCGAAGACCATAGATGATGGAATTCATAGCTTTCGATTTTATTTCGTACTCTGCTTATGTATCAGTACTCTATGCATTTGGTTTCTCTAAAATCACATATGGAGTTAGAATTCTCGAGTAGACTCTGTATCCAATGTTATCAAAATATATGGTCATCCTTGATTTCCAGCATCCATAATTTTCACCATTGATGTAGGGATCTTGAACCATTAACATAACTTCTCGTGTATCAGTCATTGTCTTCTGTATAATCCAAAAACATTCAGATTGTTATAGCTTTACCAAAGGAACCACCTATGATACCAATTGTTGGATCATGTTATACCAAATATTCACAAGAGGGGGGTGAATTGTGTCTTTTACAAATTCTTCATGAATCGTGATGATGACAGAGTCTGCCCTTTTTTCTTTATCAGTTTGTTTTTGTAGTGGAAAATAAATTGTTAAAGAACTCAAGGATTTATAGTGGTTCAGGCAACAGAATTCCCCTAGTCATCTCCAACAACTCTCTACACCACGAGCTTAGTGATTTTTACTATCTGGTCCTCTTATCAATAGACCATCCACAACTAAGAATAGGTAGTTGATACCTTTACAATATAAGGCTAAAAATAGATCCTTCTAGTTCATACACAGAACTGAATATACAGCTTAGTACAAGACACCGATTATAAAAAATAAAAAGAGTATTTGTTTGAAAATACTTTCCAATTGTTCTTCACAATTGCAACGGCATGCAACTAATAGTCAATAGATCATCATCTTCAGAAAGAATGATCTTCAGGTAGAAGTAGTTATGAGCTGATCCGGTTGCAATAGAGTTTGATAGATCATGGTAGTAGCAGATCTAAGTAGAAACGATGAATCTTCCACGTGTTTCTTTTTCTTTAGAAAAATAGAGTTTGATAGATCATGGTAGTAGAAAATATACGTGATTCGTATATCTCTGTAAAACCGTAGCAGTGAAAAAACAAGAGGAATTTTACATCTAATATTTTCATAATGATTCATCGCACACTCTATAATTCAAAATAACACACACATATATATATAATAAATACAATCATTTTCCTTTCATATTTAGTTCCAAAAAGTTGCCTTTAGAATCGTGATATTCAAAAGTTTGAATAACAGAGCAGTCGTAACTCTCCTTAATATTCAGCATAAAAATCTCCTCTTAAATTGATGCTTTGAATCACAAATAAACGGATTTGAATTTTTCAAAGATGTGCTTTAAAATTGGGCTTTTTATTTGGCTTGAAATAATCCTAATAATCTACCTAAATGCAGTTACTAAATAAAGTCATATTTTAAATCTCTAACGCTAAATGTAGGGTGGAACTGCATAGCATACATTCTCTAAACGTAAGGTTCACAACATAAGTTTTATCATGAAATTAAGATTTTATGATCCATTCTTCAAACGTAAGGTTGATCTCAAATGTAAGGTTGATCATCTATACTTTTCTCTTCAAATTTCAATCGTACGGTACATGATCCAACATAACGCTATTTACAAAAGTAAGGTTGGTGAACCATACATTTTAGAAACAAACATGGCGTTCCATACTAATATAGGGTTCTTCTTCCATAGATTTCCAAACATAAGGTTCCTTCCAAATGTTTCTGAATGTAAGGTTCCTTCCAAACTCTTCTGATAACGTAGGGTTTCTTAACCATACTATTTTGATAACATATGGTTATTTAACCATACTTTTCTAATAACTGTTAAGCGATATATTCTTTTCTTATGCTACTCTCATCAATGTAGGGTATGAACAGTGTTTCTAGAACACATTAAAGTGATTTTCAAACACATAGAGCATGAATAGTGTTTCCAGAACATGCTAATGCACTAAAATTATTTCTGAATACTTTATTGAATATTCCACGCAGATTAAATGAATAAATATTATTCTGAAATATAGAAATAAATAATATTAATTTCCTGAAATATACTCAAAGGAAAATATTTAAAAAAACAAGTTTTGGTATTTTTGAACATCAAAATCATCATAAAGAGAAAGATTATTATTCTCAACAATCTCCCCTTTATAAAATAGAGTGTTTTTGAAAACAAAACTTGATCAACATGTTTGAATCGTCATTTTCACCAAATATGAGGGAAGATCATAGGGTCTAATTCTCTATATGAACCATCGATTCATGACACAAATGGATTTGGGGTTTCATTTGAAGAATATATCTCTTAAATTTAATTGTGTGAACATGAAGTTCATGATATGAATTAATCCATGAATATAGGATCTAAGAGATATGTTTCCTGGAAAGACATAAAGTCAAGTCATTCATGACATGAATTTCCTATTCATGTCTATAATGTCGGCCCAAAAGAGTTCCTATAATTCGTTTTCCACTATCTATTTCTCTTAAAACCATCAAATTTAGCCCAACTCCTAGGTATCCAGGTGATATTTCTTTGTTTTTTTAATCCCTTTAGATTGGTATTGATCACTGTTTTCCTATGTTCGATCTATGGAGATCTAATGTATGTTTTTCCTTTTTCTCTTATGGTTTCTTCTCTATTCATTTTTTCCCCTATTCTACCTCTACATGTTAGGGATTATGATTACCTTCATTTCAAATGAGTTATTTATATGTTTTTTGGTTTGTTCCTAGTGTATCATTTTAAATGGGTTGTAGATTTCTTATAGAATAGAAGACTGAAGATCTGCATTTTTTTGTTCTTGTTTAAGGAATGATGAATTATTTAAGGTATGTGATTTATTGATTGTCCCTGTTTTTAAGAAAAATAAGTAATTTTTTAATATTTATCTCATTGGTTAATAATGGAATTGTCCTTAATTTTTATTAAATAATAATTAAAATATAAATATTAGTTTTGGGTCATAGAAATTACATGTGTTTATTATATATTAATGGTTTCCCTCTTGATTTTGTAGATAGTGTCATATCTCAATTATGATATGGTTTAACTAGTTTTTGTGAGTTTAAATTAGACAAATAATTGATATCTAGTCATTCATGTTGGATGAATAAGGAGAGGAATGTTTAATTGTTGTCATTCTTCTTTATAATTGTCAAAAATCAAAGTGAATCTTGAATCATGATTAAAATAACTTTTAGTTGTTGGTAATTTATTCCTTAGGGTTATTTTTGTTATAACTTTTAGTAAATGAATTGTATAATTTAAGATGGTAAAAAAATTAGTTAAATATATTAATTTTGGACTGATAGAATCCATTTTCTTATGAACGTTAAATGCCCTTGATCTAGGGTCTAGATTCTAGGATAATTAATTTTTATTTTCTTATGGACTTGTCAGTTTTTTTCAATTTGATCCTTACAAAACAATGTGATGTGGTCATGAGAAGATTAATAGTTGAAGATAATGGGTAGGTATTCTAAGGTTTGTGGAAACTATTTGTTCTCATGATAGCAGGATGGATGATGATATGTATAATTTTTTTGAGGATGGCATCTGGACTGATCAATCGGGTGGAAGTTGTGATTTCTATTTTTTTTGAATGTTGGAATTATTTTTTAATTAATTTATTATAAATCCCAAAAATTAGGCTGTCTTTTTTCTTTTTTCCTTTCCCCGCTACTTAACACTGCTGGAATTTCATAGTTTATGCATCTTTTATTGTAGCTTGGGATGAGTCTTAGAGTACAAAAAATTATTGAATTATGATGAATGTTAAATAATTTAACACATAGGGTTTGAGGCTAAGAGGAAATTTGTAATGATGAAAATTCTGGATAAACCTTAGAATAGGTTTCATTATCTCTTGAGGGCATGGAACTTTTTTGTTAACTAATGCAATGTAAAATGTTAAACGAAATATTTAATTGAATGTCTATTAAAATTTTTGTATGCTTATAGGATATCTAGTGTTTAATAGTAGTAGTCATGTTTTGAAGAGATGATATCTAGTGTTTAGGTTAAGTCTATGTAGTTTTCTATAGATTGGTTTGTGATTTATATTCATACTCTTTATTTTTTTAATTTCATACACTGCCCCACCGATGTTATTAGGAAGACTAACAGTTTGAAGTCTCTAAGATGTGTTGTCCCCAATAATCATGTTAGAGGAGAATGGATGGCAGAATACCCCCTATTTCCCCACTCTTTTCTCCTGGTAGTGTTATGTATTGGTACGAATGGTGGTTACCTTACCCTTATATGTGTATAGAGGGATGTAATAGTTTATTGTAATTTCAGACACATTTATCTCTAGATATTGTATCTTAAGGATTATTATAGGTGTGTTATGTGTGGGTTATAATGGCCTAATATATAATACATGATTTACATGATATGGTGCCTCTTAGACACTACTCATCTACTAGCTTGAGATAAGGATGTTGATGATAATTTTATGGTATACACATGGTTCATGATATGTTATATTTTCTCGAATATTTTCAAAAAGGATTATTTATAGAGAGAGATGTCTCACAATATGTAACATTAGGGTAGATTAGAAAACTAGTCACTAAGTGTAAGAAGTGTGCCCTTATATTAAATTATTTTGGATATCGTATTTTTACTTATATGAGATACATGGTGAGGGAGAAAGGGTAACACTGGGATCTTTTTAGTCCTAATTAGGTGATTAGGTATCTTTAAATATTTATTCATTGATCATTAGAAAGATTTACTTCAAGGAGTATACTACTATGTATACTTATTATACTCACACTATGTATATATAAACTATACTTTAGGACCATAAGAGATGGTCAATGATAAGGCTAGACATTACTAGCTCATGGACTTGTTTAGGAGCTATTTGAGCTTTGAGGTCAGTGTCTAGGATTTTCTTTTTTAACTTCCAGCTTCCTAGTAGTCTTTCAATTTTTATAGAATTACATTAAAATATTCATATCTTCTCTAAGATATGAGAATTACTTTTTGGTATTATCTTATTATATATCATTGTTCATGTTCTTCATAGACTATAAGTCCTCCCATTGGTGTGTATGAAATACCTTCAATGTGTGTCTCCAACCCATAGACTATTGGAGGCAGGCTTCGAGTTTAATTATATCTCTTCCCTTATTTCCAGACCATAACAGATGCATTTAGTGGTATGGGTCAAGAAAATACCATCATGGGCTCATTCCAATACATTATAAATAATTTGGTAGGAATAAACCAACTACTCAATCTAGTTTCTCACATTATACATACCAATGCATTGAGGGTATGTAAAAGGCCCCATCCATAACTTACTAAGTCTAAAACATTTATCATTTGAAATGGGTAAATAATAAATAAAATACCTAATCAACAAAAATATCCCTATTTGAAAACTACAATACATAATCTCATTATTTTTCCCCAATCAAAAATATAACATCATGATAAAAAGTCATCCAATGTAATATATTGTCCTATTTCATTATATTATAAACGTATTAAAGAATAATATTCGTATAATGATAATCAAAATGATAAAAATACTTTAAAAATACTAATGGAATATTTCTTGAAAAAATATTATTTCTATTTTAAAATCACATATATTATAATATAAAAATTTCAAAAATATTAAGAAAAATGTTTCATTTAAAAAGAACAATGGAAAAATGTAAATGAAAGTTCAAATAAAATTATTTCCATAATTTATTGAAAAAAAATTATGTGGTAAGAGTTAAAACAAATATTTAACTCACACCTTCAATAAAAAGTGTCTTATATGAAAAATAACAAAAAAACATTTCGAGACTTTTTATAAAAAGTTAAAAAAAAGTGGGAAAATGAATTTAATATATCATTTTAGAATATTGAAAACATTTTTTGAAACATTTTAAATAATATATGTGCATGGAAGAATGACATTCTTGGTAGAATAGAAATACAAAGGTGGTTTTTCTTAAAAATATTCTATTATTTTTTTGAGTTCCAAAGAATGTTAAAATGGAACTAATACTTTTAATCAGTTGAAATAAATAGAGGATAGTAAAATTAAATTTTTTAATGTATGAATATCATATTATTCCTAAAAACATATACATAAATATAAAAATCCAGAATAAGGATGAGATTTTGAAACAAACCCTTACCGTTGTCGTAACTTTTGTATCATAACACCCATGAAAGAAATGAATTCAAATGAAATATTAAATATCAGGAATATAAAGATATTCATGATATAAAATATCAAATCCATAGTATATACACCAAAAAAATGAAACAGGTGTTTAATTTGTAATATTTATCATAGAAATAAAACTGATTCGAGAAACCCTTATAGATATCATAATGTTGAAGTGATAATTATTCAATGGAGTGATTATATGTAATGAATATAAATAAACATAAAACAAGTTAAAATAAAATATAAAATAATGATAGGTCATTAAAAACATAATATTATCATAACATAGTCAATTAAGAAGTAATATAACCCAATGAAATGAAATTGTGTTATGAAAACCCTTACATCGAGTCTGACCCACCAGGTACATACTTTATATCCTATATAATAAACTAAAATAGATTTTATACATGATTAAAAACCTTTTTCAGTTGTATTTATTTATTATTATCCCTTATATTTAATTTATTACCATGCCTTATATATTTATTAAACCTATTAATTTCATGTCAGACATTTTCAGCACACTTAGTTTATAATCGCAAAAAAAAATCATCGGATAACCATGGGTAAGGGGGTCATGGTTCCATAATATCTAGAATAATAATAATAAATTATTACTAAACAATAAATACAAATTTATAATCATCTATGAAATTAATACATGAAAAATGAATCACATTGCTTCATAAAGGTGGAAGTCCACGCACACACAAGGGTGACATTATCATTTTTGAACATGTGGAAGGTTAATAAAGTAAGTAAAATATTATCATTCAATAATCATAATTATTCCATTAATACCATATGTATTCATTAAATAAATCATTAAACCATAATTTATAGGTGGTCATGAAAAATATACCACATCGTTTTGTTGAGGTGGTAGTCCACACATGCGTACAAATGATGTTTTCATTCCCCGTAGGATAGAAAAGGAGATTAAAATGGGTTATACCATAATAATAATAAAATTTTAATATATATGAGATACTGATCTTATAAAATCATTATTTTTTATGAATATATTATCAAGGTGGAGGAATAAATAAAATGAAAACTCTCAGTTAAGAGTTATATCCTTTCTTTAGAAAACCACAAATGGATGACACCTTAATCCATCTAAGTTGGTATTTTGATGATACTATAGCCTATAGGTCATGGGTAAGAAGTTTTTAGAGTTATTTTTATAGATCATGGTTATTCTACAAGGATTAATAAATGTGAGTAAGAGATTAGGGATGGTGTTATTATATAAGAGAGAATAGGATCACCCTTTGAATTACTTAACGTATTAAAAAATATATAAATTAAATTTCAAGTAAAAGTGGCACAAAATTGATATATTTTGAACCTAAGATGATTATATTTTTAATAATACTATTAAATAAAAAGTATACATGTTTAGGGGATTTTTTAACCCACATCTCTTAGTTTTTACCCACTATTAACCCCTCTAACGATTACCACACTAACAATTTTTTTTACTATTTAGTGTTCAAGAAAGTTACCATAAAATTAAATGTTACCCATATGTTTGAAATGGTTTATATTCTTTATCATATCACATAAAATTGGACAAATATAATATTTTTATCAATTATGAATCATTTAATAAAATTTTATTTAACATAGGATACCATTAAATTAATTTTCAAGACTATTCACATAGTATAGTTTAAACAAAAATTAACATATTAATTTACATAGAATATAAAATTATAACAAATAAATAATGCATTGTATTTATCAAAAAAATCTATTACCATAAATCACCCGAAAAACTATTACTATGAACTTTTTAAAAACAATTTACATAATTTTTATATTTCATCTACAAGAACTATGTTGGCATTGCATAAGAATTTAAAGTAATTATTTATTCACAAATATTTTAAAATAAATTACCATAATAAAAAAATCATACTAAAAATAACCATTTAGAAATATTATTGAATTTTTTTTTCCTGTAAAAACATATTACATATTTTAATTTCAAGAAAGTGACATTTTAGAAATATTTTTTACTTTAAATAATATAAAGGTGCTTATCAAAGTAAAATGGAAAAAAAATGAAATATTTTTTAATATATGAAGGGGTGTTAAAAAATCCAATGATAAAAAGAATTAAAATTAATTTTTTGGGTGATTTTAAATATTTTTCACATTTTTTTAACCCAATTTCCCCTTTACTGTGGTGATAAAGTTTATCGTGCTTACCATTCATAAAAAACCAAAAAAAAATTAAACCATATAGAAAATTTAAACATTAAAATTCAATGTTTGGAAAAAAACATTTAAATATGAAATATTTATAGGTGGAAAAAATAAATTTTAATATAAATGTGTAAAACAAAATGAATAAATATTTTTTTTAAATGTGTTTTTAAGCCTAAAAATGAGTTTATACTAAAATAAAATATCATTTTGATTATTATATGAGGGACTAAAGTATTTATAATTAAAGGATGATTATATTACATGAATACTAAAACCATAATATAATGTGACATTTATATTAATTTATTTCAAAAAAAATAAATTATAGTTTTCCATAAATCAGTATTATTCACTATTCACTCAAAAATCAACCTATAACACACAGAATTTCTAAATTAGGAACATTATAGTAGATAATGTGTATAAAATGTGACATAAAGCACGTAAGGGAATGAAATATCCAAATACTTTATAATTTAATTAATATATTAAAAAATTTAATATATTCTATTGAATGAAACTCAAAAAAACACTAAGTTATCATTCCTTGCACAGAAGAACAACTCTATTCGATTTCTTTCATTGCATGCAAGAATGGGTTTTACTGAACAAAAATATATTATTAAAACTTTATTTTTTAATATAGTATGATATAATCGAACAATTAAATTAGTGTTTATTAAAATGATTAATTAAATTATTAAAATATATATTTTATTTCATTAGTTAACAATTGATTATAAATTAATAAAGAAACTAAATGAATATAATGTAAATATTTTTATAGAAAACTATTTAACGAACCCAAAGGTGTTTTAACCAAATAAATTAAATTAATTAAAATTATTTATTGGTATTAATGAGATATATATATTATATATTTAATCAAATATTTTTTATATTCATAAAATAGATTTCATAGGCATAATATAAGAACAAACCCAATTTTATGCATAAAAAACTAATATTTTTGTAAAGGTTTTTTTACTACCTTATAATGGAATACCACTTTTAAATACAATTTTTGGATATTTCATAGACTATAACTGTCAAAATAAACATCAAATTTTTAATATAAATATAAAAATTATATTTGGGTAAATATTTGGTATTTTTTAGTGAAGTTTAATTTTTTAATGAATAGTGAAAATAAAGAATTTTAATTCAAAACTACTTTTTCATCTTATTTATTTCTATGGTTAAATTAAATTTTTATATGTTTTTAAAGTTTAATTAAATTATTTTTTTATAAATCAATGCCATTTAGGTCATTATAATCAATTGCACTTTGAAATTGGATATAAAAACTTAACAGACTATTGAATGTTTTTTACTTTAAAAACTCGCATTGTCGTTCAATCTATGAGATTAATTTTAAATTTTATGACTGTATTTTTTTAAAATTTATTCCTTATTTGGAATTAAAATTATTTAAAATCTATATAAATGTTATCATAGTTTTTGATAAAATAAATTAGTGAAAGTAATTAAAATTAATGACAACAATTACGGTGACATTAGGCTTAAAAGTGGACTACACCTTAATCTTATGGGGAAAATGGCCTATAAACTTATAAAAAAGAAATTTTATAGTCATATTTATACCATATATTCCATTATATATAATATTTAACATTATTTTATCTAAATTTAATGGGAAAATTTGGTTGGAATTCCTATTCCAAAATTTATAAGAGTGTCACACCTCCACCATAAAAAGGCCTCCTCTCCTCCCACTTCCTCTCTCCTATAAAGACTCTTTAGTTTAAACAATATATACCCAAATATCTACAAAAATCCCTCACCTCAACATATAATCCTAAACTTGAGAAATAATTTCATCCAAGGAATCCCTCTATTTCGAACCAAAAGGAGTCAACCAAAGAATAGGTAGCATCATTCCTTAAAATATTTTGTTTTATTTCCATTATACACCCACTAAACTATTATTATTAAATGATTATAAAAAAAAGAATTCATAAATATAATATTATATTTTTATTAAAAGTTTTATCCCAACACTAACACACATGTACATATAATTGGTAATGAACATACTATTTATTTGTACGACTAACTATAGCCTCACAAAACGATGATTGTTTGTTTTTCCTATACCAACATTCATGGTTGGGAATAATGATGGAAACTATGTTTATATGTGTTATATATGATATTTATTATATATTTATCTTTATTTAATTCTTTTATAACAAATAACCTTGTACTTTTAATTTTTTTAAATACGAAAACGTCGTTCGAGGAAATGTTGACTACCACCACCTTAGAGCAATATGATTCGCTCCAACTATACATGGAATGTATAATGAATGGTTTTAATTAAAAATGTAACATAAATGAAATATTTATGATATTAATGAAATAATTATCTTTATCTATATATAATATATCATTTTATTTTTTCACCCTTGTCAGGCAGTAAAATGTGATAATGTCGGTCATGCAAGAATGAAAAATCACCTCCTCAACATGATGTGTTTCCATTTACATTAGAATAATATCATTAATAACTATATATGATTAAATAACATGGTATTTATGATATAATTATAATTCATGAAATATATAGTGTTACTTATATTCATTCCATGACGATCACTGAAAAATGGGAATGTTACTCATGCGTATGTATGGCCTACCGTCTCCATGATTTCAATATTGGTCAATTTTTCAAAACCGTCTTTCATGATTGATTATAAAAAGAATAAATTATGTATAGATATGATAATTATTTCATGATTATTATTCTTTATATGTTTATACAATTACCCATTTACCATAGTTGATCTACCAATGTTTTTTTAGACACATAAATTGAATATAGTCAAAACACCTGATATAAACATTGTTGTTTAAGTAGACATTTAAAACAATGAAATAAGTGAACTATAAGTAATAATATCCCTGAAGGTTTATAAATAAATTGTACAATTAACATAAGTTTATTATTTAGTAATATAACGACACATGTGATAATTCAGACTCAATCAAAGAGATTTCTTCTCAATTTACATTCTATTGAGAATTGTTTGTTGTTATACACCAATTAAATTTAATATAGTGTATATACTACCCTTAAAAATATTATATCATGAATCTAATTAATATATTAATATTATAAGTTTCATTTAATGGTATCACTTTCTAGTTATTATGATTCAAATGTTTCAATGTGGTTTGGGACAGTTTTGGAATGTTTAAACATTATTTTCCTCAATAATGTTTTTAATGATCTTTCAATAGAGTTTCCATTCATCAATGTCAAAACCCCTTTTTGTTACCCATCCTCCACTAGGTAATTATTGATAAATATGTATCATTTATTAAACATGTATATTTTATGATACAACACATATTTTATTCATTAAATTGAATATTTGATATATGAGGAATTATTTGGAATAGCAGATATGGGTTGGGCCTAGTTAAAAATATCCCCTCGTTACATCAGTGGTCACATGAGACAGATCAGTTGGCCAAATCAGAATAGTTTAATCTATGTTGAGAATATATATTGATGGTATAGTGTTTCATGTTCCAGATACATGACGTATAATATTAAATCACTTCCTTGATTTTAGTTATCATTTTTATCCATGGAATTTTTCATCGACATATCTATGGATGCATTCCATTTTTACTTCAATGATTAAATGGAATGTGTTTTCAATTTCTTACCTTCCCATATTGATATTTCCTTATCTATTTATTTGAATGGAATGTGTTATTAATTATCTATCTTTTCATGTTCATTTAATCTCATCAATTCAATATTGATTACATATTACTTACCCTTATAGAGAATTTTAGCTTACTATTATTATGTTTCATTTCCCCGGGTTATGAATAATAAATATTTGAATAAGATTACAAGGATGAAGTTCCTTTTATTTTATTATGTATCATTGTTTTCTATTTCCCAATGTAATATGGGTATGGTGTATGTAATCCGGTTTTCCAAAACTACTAAACTATTCTATCCCTTGGTATTTGAAACTTGTATCTATACCAATGTATTTAAGTAATGCACCTTCTTTAGGATTTATAGGGTCATGTCATTACACAACCTTTTTAGAAAGTCCCAAAAACTCACCCTAGTATAATTTTGATATGATAAAACAAGTTGAATTTATTTTTATCAAATTAAATTTTTAATACTTAAAAAATAATTATTTTCTAAAATACACAAAACCCCATTTTTATAGATATATTACTTTTTCAGACTATAAGAGCACTTAATATCTTTCATAAATTAAAAATTATTTTATTTTTTAATTTTTATTATTTATAATTTGTTATCAGAAAATTGTGTCTCAATTGAAATTAAATATACCTAACCACTATATATCTAACAACTATATATATTTACATACCAGTTATGTATCCAATGACTATTTATATAATGGTCATATTACAATACTATATATAGCATTACATGTTTCCATAAAATTTATTCACTTTCATCTCTAAAAATGTCAATTATATTATTAATTATTTCTAGGGATTACATAGTTTTAGTTGGGGTCACAATCTTCAAGGAGAACTGTGATGATAAATATTTTATTTTTTGGTATTCTTATATATATATTCATTTAAGACACTTATACTTTTAATGATGGTCATTTATATTGCAGCTTCATAATGTAATAGTGTTTATCTTTTATTATAATGTTTTACCTCAATAATATCATTATAGTTCATTTTAGTTTGATGTTTTTTGTTACAAAATATCAAACAAAATATTTATTTAAAAATGAAATACAAATAGAAATATTAGGTTGTTCCACTACCCATGTTCCTAAATGGTCACATATTATACTAACAACTTTCATAATTAGACAATACATTTAAAGTCAGTGTTTCTTTCCTCAATCATAAACACCCCAAGAAACTTATCGAGAGTCAACTCATCCTGATACTAGTCCAGATTAATAACTCATAACAACAGTGTCCTAATAAATTGGATTCATGAAAATAAAGTTCCACCTTTGGACATGAGAATATATGGGAAGAAAAAACATAAATTAAATATTATACGAATTATCAGGTACGATCAATATCTTATTTATGTCTTTATATTTGTTATTGTTTTTCAATCAATTCTTGTGACTCTTTATAACATTTTGTATTCATCATATTAATTTTATTCGTCTTCATTACTCTTATTCTTCCTCTCAGGAAAAGTGGAAGTAAACTCCCATTTTTTCTCATATACTTCTTTATAAATCACTAAAAATATATCCAATATGAATATTTGGTGTCTTAAATATCCTACATTTTTTTCAGTACAAAAACCATATAAATTTTTATTACACTATACATAATAATATACTGTTAAAAAATATTAGTATCTCAAATTCATAACAAACAATTTTTTCCAACATAATAAAACAGTATAAACCCCCTTTAATTAATGAAATTTATACAAAGATTTATATACCTTTTTCTCCCAATGTGACAATATAACATATTGTTAAAATATAGAGAATGGGATTAAGGATCACTATTTATTTCCATATAGGTTTTGTAATCTTAACATTTATTTCTATCTTTAAATTCTAATTTTCAAGGTAAATGAAAATTTTATGACTTCTTGATACCAATTTATCACGACTTCTATAATAATTTATCATCAAATTTCATAAAAAAATGATTACAATTGATGAATACCAAAATAAATAAATAAATCAGATGTTCCTCTATTTAAATGATCATACATTCCAAATACCTTATTTATTACATGAAATGGATAACTGTTACAGGGTTTTTTAATAATAATAAGCCTTTGATGTGTATCCATAAGCACTAAATCACAAAAAATAAATATTAGAGCTCTAATTTCCTATAAGAAATAGGTTTTTCGAGTACATGTGCCATTCAATTTTCCAAAATCTTGAGGAATATAATTATATCCATTTTGTGAGATAGAATTCATGGAATATATTCAATATATCATATTTTATCATATAAATTTACTTATATTAGATTAATCAACAAATTAATTATTTTAGGGATCTAAAACCAAATTTCTTATATTACCAATAAATTCTATGTCTTGTGATAATAAACTATTTTCTTCAAAAATATATATTAAAATTTTCTAACTGTGGTATTTAACTCATGTTATATAAAGATACCTTAGGATGTCAGTCTACCTTTTGTGAGTAGTGACCATGCCAAAAAGACTAATTTTTTATAAGTTATGAAGTGTGCAAATGATAAAATGAAGTGACTATTCTATATAAAACTAACCATGGGTAAAATTTCATAAATTACATAAGATAATTTAAGAGAAATTATAAAGAGAACATTAAAAACATGATTGACAGCATGTTACTATTTATCAACCTCATGTAGTGATCAAGTGACTACATAAAACAAAGGGGGACCATTTTCCAAGTATTGGGTAACAGTATATTGAAACAAAGAAACTACAATTGAAAATATCACTATTTAAAGTGATTATATGATAACATCAAGAGAACACAAAAATGATTTCAATTGACCTTGTGAATAATGCCTCAACATACCTCAAGGACTGACTCAAGCATCTATTCATTTCTACCTTTTGAGGTTAGAACTATTATTCCTAAATTAGAAATTTTTTAATAACTAGTTTTGGGATTTAATTTGGACTATTAATAAAGTTAATTCTTATTAATCTATGAATTATTATAATTTAATACATTATTTGATAAAAATATTTAAAATTAGATAAAACCTATCTTGTGAAAGTGTGTGAAATATTTTATAATTTTTATAGATCTTATTTTTCCACATCCATAAAATTCTATTTTCTGTTTAAAATTGAAAAACAATTAGAAGGCCTAGATGACATCAACATTCACTCCTGAGAAAATTGAACAATCATACAATGAGTATAACCTTATTGATAAACCATAATTGATCAATGATTTATCAAAATAAATCTTTTTTATAATTCTTCTATCTCTTTGATTATTTTACATTATGAGTTATTAATTTACATTCAAGTATATATATATAGAGTGATTATGTTTTACTGTAAAGAGGGGTTCTCTAATAATCCTCTATCTTTTTTAGGAATGTTACCCCATGTATAACTATAGAAGAGGTTGGTTATTTCTAGGAATACCTTATGTGTAGTTGTTTTTGTAAAAAAACATTATGTTGTGGATTTTCTATTAAGTTTTAAACAAGTCAGTGTATCTCACTATCAAGTGGAGAGGACTATACTCTATCTTAGAGATAACCTCTTATTTAATTTTTTTATGGGGTTTTAAACCTATTTTCACTGCTTTATTAAAATTGATTAAAAATTATTTTTATTTTTAAAAGGAGCTTTTACAATTGTGAATAAAAAATATACTCTGATAGTTTTCATTTATAATTTAAATTTAATTTTATTTCGAGTGATTAAAATAATTGAAAAATTAAATTAATTTCAGGTTTTTAAATGATAATTTGATCCTATAACATCTTTCCCCTTTTCATTGGCTTGAGAAGGTATTGGTACAATACTTGGCCTTAAGAAACATCCTCAAGGAGCCAAAGACTTGAAATAAATTCCAAGGTATTCAATAAAATTGAGGTATTATTTTTCTTTTTTAGAAATAAAATACCAAAAACCAAGTGACTCATAACTAAAAAACAACTATATGATGTATAATATAAATGTAATGAAACTTAGTGTAAACCCAAAAGATAATGATTCCTAACTACACTATAACCCAAATTATAGTACCAAAGTGGAGGACAAAATCAACAAAACTAAAGACTCAAAAGACACAACTCCATATCTTTCAACATGCTCCATGATCCCACTCCGCAATCCATATCCATGTATCAATAAGAATCACTAAATAAGTATGACTATTTCCCTTTAACTATGTCTTGGTAAAGAATATCTAAAAAAGAACCAAAGTTCTAAAGTATGGGTGAGTAATGAAACTCAAAAACCATAGATATATCCAAATTGGACAATAAGAATCACTAACCGTAGTTCTTATTACTTAACACAAACATAGCCATATGACATCAATATTAACATCAAAAACCATAGATATATCCAAATTGGACAAGATCTAAGAATCTAATATGGAGAAGATAGTATATCTAAGAAAAAGTATGAAAAAATTCACCCATATGAAGAATTACCAATGGAATCGGGCTTAAACGCACCAAAAAAAGCCTTCATGATGCTCCTGGATTGATTAGAAAAGCCTTCACATTATTTGTAAGGAATAAACATTGAGTTAGGTTTGAAATAGATGGAAAAAAGAGGCCTTATAGGAGAAAACAAGTGAGATCCACTTTCTTAGGATTTAACTTCTAAACTGTGTACGGTTAGTCGCACAGTTAGGAAAACAATGTGCTAATTATACACCAGCCTCTGACTTAAGGATAACCTTGCCTAGTTCTCCCGTGCAGCTTGATAAACCATGCATTAACCCTGAAAAATTACTTTATACCGCTTCTCATGGTTTCTCCTTGGTGGTCGTACGATCTGGCCAAACTGTGCACCTAACTATGCCCCGAACCAGAAGCCCTTGTTTTATCTTTTACAGTTTCCTATAGGAGTTTCATGGTTACCACTAGTCATTCTAAAACTATTCATGTAACACCCTAAAATTTTGTGATTTTTTTTGAATTAATATAATTTTTTGATATTTTTCATCTCATGCAACACTGAAAGTAGTTTATTTTATATGTTTGGATTATGTTACACACAACACCAAGTTAATTGTGTACTACCCGCAACCTAAATTTTAGATTTCTCTACATGGAAAATTGATGTTTTCTTGTGTTACATACAACAATGATTTTCCTCAACGACTTGTGTAACACGCATGAACATGTTTTAGGAAACAATAATATATTATTAAAATATTTTTATTTAATATAATAAGACATAAATTAGCCATTAAATTAGAGTTTATGAATAGTATTAAATAATTTATAAAAATATATAGTTTAAATGAACATAATATAAATTCATATGTTACCAATTAATTAGAAATTAATATGAAAACTAATTGAATTAAAAGGAAAATATTAATATTTTTTTGTCACAAATATATTTTACCCTAATAAATTTAATTAATTACAATTATTGAGTGATATTAATGTAATATATATGTTATATATTCAATAAAAAAATTGATATTGACAAAATATATTCAATATAAAAAATATAAGAACAATCCCAATTTTAGGTATAATACCCTATATTTTTTATAAAGGTATTATTATCGCCTTTTAGTAGAGACACCCATTTTATATCAAATTTTAGGAACATTTATACATTTTAGATTTCAATATAAACTTTATATTTTGAATCTAAACATAAAAATTAGGTTAGGATAATTTTTTTTATTTTTCTATAAGGTATCATTTTTTAATTAATAGTTAAAAATACAAGATTTCAATTCAGAATTAATTTTTAATATAATTTATTTATAATGTTAAATTATATTTTAAATTGGTTTCAAGGTTTAATTATATAATATTTATATCATTTAATCCAATTTATGCCATTATTACCAATTTCATATAGAAATTGTATATAAAAAATTATTACACTTTTGATCATTTTTACATTAAAATCCCACATTGTCAACCAAACTTTTAGATTAAATTTAAATAATTTTTTGACACTTCTAGGTTTGGAATTTGGAAAAATGGATTTCATATTTTGAATAAGAATAATTTTTAATGTATACTATGCCCAAATTAGTTTTTCACCAATTATTACTGAAATGATTAATATTAATTATAACGATTAAGAGAATAATTATGTTAACAACATACTAAACCTCAAATTTAAGACACAAAATGACCTAAAAACTTGTCTAAACCCCATTGGATGGACATTATTCTGCTATAAACCTTCCATTATTGATTATGGTTGGTTTTTTATGACTTTGTTAGGTAAAAATGTGGATACGCCTAACTTGTTTTCAAAAATTCCAAGTGTGTCATTTTCCTTCCCTATAAAAGGCCACCACCTCTCCCACTTTTTCACACCTCTCAGACCACTTAGGTTCGGCCAAGATCCCCACAATCCACTTTCCAACATCACTCCCTTCCTCCTAGAAGCCTCCACATTGGAGAAAATAAATCCATGTAATCTATTGGAACAAACCTAAAAAAGTTACCCGATTAAGAGGTGGTGTGTACAAGTATGACTAGAGTCATGACACAAGGTAAGGGGGTTTAATATCACTTTTTATTTCCATAAAATATATACTTTATTCACCTCCCATTAATTTTTTTGGTCTGCATACTACCAATTTAAATTAAATGATTCTTATACTTAAATTTAAGGGTATTTTTATATCCATTATGTGATATTTGTTTCATGGGGATTAGTTTCAAAAGTTACCAAATCGATAAAATATTTTTTTCTTGATTTTACTTCATTGAGACACGTGTATTTTTATGGACCAAAATTCTTTTTCGAGATTTAAATAATTGTATTTTTTATTTTTTATCATGAATATCATTATCTTCATGATATTTTATGATTCGTGTAATTTAATTTTCTTAAATGGATAATATGATCCCAAGTAACCAAGTGGTAAGATTTTATTGAAAAAATCTTGTAGATTTTAGAGACTGTTAATGATTATGATTATTTGATGAAATATTATAATATATATCTCAAGAACACTCATTAGACTCCATATTCTATTTTTATTCAATATATATCCATGTATTCATACCATTTTTTTACACTTAGGTACCTAAGATAATCAAGGATGTTTTTCTACGAAAATATGACTATATTTCTCTCTTCGGTTGGAAATCTATTTTATTTCAAAAACCATGTTTTAAAAAAATCAAAAATAATCAAAAATATTTTTAAATGATCCATGAATATAATTTTCATGTAAAAAGGATTTTAAAAATGTTTTATTGTTTTAAAATCCTCCTTTAAAATATTTCAAATCTATTTTCAAACAAAAATGTTTTAAAAGAATGATATATGTATAATAATTATAACATTTTCAATAATTCTTTAAATGTTTTTAAATAAAAAGGTTTCTAAAATTATTTCAAATATTTATTTATAAGTTTTCATGTTTATTTTCAAGGAAATGGTTTTCAAAATATTTTATGTTTTAAGAGTAATTTATCAAAGAATAAAGTATACTTTCCTCAAGAAGTGTTTTTAAAAGATATTTCTAAATAATTTCCTATATAAGATGACATAAATTGGAATTAATCATTCCATTTTGGGGAAATTATTCAATGCGTCCATTCATATTATTTCTGTGAATGTTTAATTTTTTATGGCATGATGTTTATAAAACTCATTTTCTCTTTCACATGTTATATGATATTGAAACCCGATTATTTTCATGAGTGGTGATTATTATACCTGCCTATTTTCCATAGTTAATGGTATTATTATATTTTCACTATGCCTATATTATTTCATGGGTTACGATATGATTGTTATTTATATTCTTGCGGTAGTCATATGTGTGATTTTTTTATTTTTTGGATTGGATCTATATATCCCTCCAATTCATTGGGAAACTATGGATTAATCTTGAGTATGTATGTTATTTTTAAACCTTACTTAAAATTCACACTGTTATTCATGAACCAAGTTACATGTTTACCATATTATTAATGGAACTTATTGCACTTCTAGAAGCTTATTCATGAACTGGATTTCATGTTCACAATGTTATGAGTGAACCTTATTACGTGTTCACAATGTTATGCATGGTCCTATTTTAATTTCTATATGTTTATGCATGAAACTGATTTCATGTTCACAATGTTATGTCTCTACATGATTACATGTTCACAATGTAATCCATGGACCTCGTTTCATGTCTGTAAGGATATCTGTGAACCTGGTTACACATTCACAATGTTATACATGGACCTGGTTTCATGTCCATATGTTGATGTGGGGGCCAGATTATATGTAATTACCTTCATAAGTTAATATATTTTTACTTATACATGTTCACAATGTTATAAAAAATATGGATTCCAAAAATTCCATGTCTTATTCCTATGTTACGTTTTTAGGAATTATGCTCTTAATTCTCTTATGATCCATGTCTTATGAACTACTAATATTTATTATTATCTATAATGTGCATGGTATGATCCATAAATGTTATTATCAAGTTCCATAACTTTTTTTAATGTTATTCTTACACATTTCCTTTATTTTCCCTTATTAAGAATCTAAGATCACCCCTTTCTTAGGTTTCATTTCCCCAAGTTATGATGAATAGTTTTAGGTATATGTAATGAAGGGGGATATCTTTATAGGAGATATTTAAGATCTTTCACTAGGATAGAGGATTTTGTTTACACATTTCCAAATATGCTAAACTATTACAGTCCTTAGGCATGTATTTTTTCAATGCACTGATTATTCATCTAAAATGATGTAATATCCATGTATATTAAGTATCGGTAACTATATTTCGTATTATAAGAAATTTCTAGTCCACATTTAGAAACTAGGATGAGAAATCATTAATGAAATCACTATGTTTATTTATAAGCATATTTCTTGGTATGTCTCTTAGGATAAGTATAAAAATGAGTCAACATTTATGAAAATGTCTAGTATTTTTGTAAATGATAGAGTGACTAGTTTCATATAATTAAATTCATGTCTGGATATTAAAAGTTTATATGTCTCTATAATAGATATAACTAGGGATAATAACTACAAAAATATGTTAAGGGCCAGACCCGGGGTAATCTGGTACATGAAAACGGGCCTTGATGCACACCTAGATTGACCCTCCCAGTGGATATGCATTTGGAATTTAAAAACTCTTTACCGACCATCATGATGGATTTAAATACAGTATGAATATGAATATCCAAGGATAAACATATGGTTTCATATATTAAATAATTAGTATCCATAATCTAGGCATACTACAAGAATTTTTTCATGATTATATGGTATTATATGGTATCACATTATGATAAATCTTTCCCAAACTATACTTTCTTGTTCTAGTCGATAGCGATAATTAAAAGCAACATGGTTAACATTGAATGTATCATATGTTGAAAGTATGGGAATTATGAAAATAGATTTCCCAAATGGAAATCTCATAATGAGAATCAGTAAGGTCGTATGAGTATTGGTCATACTTCTAAAGATAAAGAGACCTCAAATGGCACGTGAAAGGTATGTGATGTTCTTCCAGTATTTTTTACCTTAAACATAAGAAGAATATTTTGATTTAGTTTAAGTAACATCAGTAAATGATTCGTATTTCATATTCTATGAATATACTATTAAGGAATAATGTGATGAAGCTCGAGTAATGGTTTAAGAATAATGTTGGTTGAATAAAGTATTTATGTTTTGGAATTAAAATATTATGTTATATGAATCATGAAATATATAAGTATTATCAGAAGGATTTTTCATTAGAAATTGAAGATAATATTTTTAATTATGAAGTCATAGAGAAGTTATATTTTTATCAAGGGAAGGAAACCTTTAATGTGATAAAGATATTGAGAAATTTAAGTTTCTATTGGATAAATAGAATATTTATTTGGATAAAGTAAATTAGATAGCACTGATTGCCATTGATATGATTATGGATTTGTTGAAAAAGTAGTCTATGTCATCATGGATGAAGTTTACAACTTCTTAGATCAAATAGGAATATATCCAATAACCATTAGAATAAGGAAGCATACATTTTTTTGAAAATCATTTGTGGTAATTCAAGTTATTACCATGTTTTAAGAGAATATTTGAGGAGGTTACTCACATGTTTGGAATGTGAAAATCAAGAGATACATTTTTATCAACAGGGGGTCAATGTTAAGATGATTTTGTGACTTCTTTATAAAGTTATTTATTTACATATTTTGAAAGGGTTATAATATTAAAAATTTAGGGAAATAATAAGTTAAACATTGGATTATGTTTGATAGAATAAATTATTATCTTACCACACGAGGATTTAGTAATATTGGATAAACAGTTACAAAAACGTGGTGTTTACGGTAAATGATGAAATATGGGATGGACTATCATAGATATCATGATCTATAAGTGATTTAGGAATGAGAATTTTACCTTCCTTTCTAGAGAAATAGGTGAAGTAGATCAAGAAACAAAAAAGGGTGAGGTTGTCCTGAAATCATACAAGTATATATTTTTTGGAAAATTATTTATCTTTAGGAAAAAGTATCTTGAAACAAAGAATGTTATCCTAGTACCTCTGTTTCCGATGAATCAGATGGTCCTCTAGTTCATAACAGAATTATGGCTTTCTGATTGTTAACATTCTCTTGAATTTATTCTTTATCACTCTCCATTAGGACATGATAGTTATTTTTCTCTTCCATGTCCATGTTTTAACTATCAAACTGTGTTCTCCCATGTGGAAACCCAACTATATGTAACTTTGGGTAATCATTATGTTTCAAACATTCCTTCTCAAATGGATGTCTTCGTATTTATTTTTATGATTTTGGTTTCTAAAAAAGGAACATTAAAGCATTAAACCTTTTATAACTAAAATTAATTTCACGTGATAAATTCATTTTAAGGGGGTACAATGTATTACCCTATGATTTCATGAATTTTTTAATTAATTTAATATTTTTGATATTTCTCGTCTCATGAAACACTGAAAATAGTTTATTTTATATGTTTGAATTGTGTTATATACAAAACCAAGTTAATAATACACTTCATGCAACATAAATTTTATATTTCCCTATATGAAACACCAAGGTTAGCTTGCATGACAGGCAATGATGACTTTCCTCAATGGCTTGCATGACACGCATGACTGAGTTTTTCCAAACAATAATATATTATTAAAATATTTTTATTTAATATATTAAGATATAACCTTGAAATTAAATTAGATTTTATGAATATTATTAAATAATTTATAAAAATATATTATTTACAAAAATATATGATGAATTCATATCATACCAATTAATTAGAAATTAATATGAAAACTAATTGAATACAAAAGGAAATATTAATATTTTTCAGTTCAAAAAGATATTTTACTATATTAAATTTAATTAATTATAATTAGTGAGTGATATTAATGTAATATATGTGTTAAATATTCAATAAAATATTTTATATATTCATCCAATAGATTCTATAGACAAAAGATAAGAACAACCTCAATTTTATGTATAAAAACATACATTTTTTATAAAGGGAGTTTTACATCCATTTAATGGAGAACCCATTTAAAATGAAATTTTTGGCACTTCCATAGATTTAAAATTTTGAAATAAACTTCAAATTTATAATCAAATAATAAAAATTATGTGCGTATAATTGTTTTGTATTTTTCTGTAAAGTTTCAATTTTTAATGAATTGTTAAAAATACTATATTTCAATTAAAATTTTATTTTTCATATAATTTATATATAAGGTAAAATTTTATTTTAAATTGGTTAAAAAGTTTAATTATATTATATTTTTAACAATTAATCTAATTTATTTCATTAGAACCAATTTAACATTGAAATTGGATATAAAAAACTTAGAATATTTTTGATCATTTTTACTTTAAAACTAGGAATTGTCAAGCCGAAAGTAGGATTAAATTTCAATTAATTTCTTCCATTTATGTTTTTGGAATTTGGAAAATGGATTTAATATTTTGAATCATAATAATTAAAAATTTATAATTAGTTTAACCATGTTTTTGACCAAAAAGATTAGTGAAAGTGATTAAAATTAATTACAATGAATAAGAGAGATATTATGTTCACAAAGTACTAAACCTTATATTTAAGACCCAAAATGATCAAGAAACTTTTCCAACAACCATTGGATGTACATTATTCGGACATGAACCTTCCATTATTTATTTTGGTTGGTTTTTTATGAATTTTTTAGGTAAAAATGTAGGTAAATCAAACTAGTTTTCAAAAATTCCATGTGTTTCCTTTCCCTTCCCTATAAAAGGCCACCACCTCTCCCTCTTCTTCACACCTCTCAAACCACATAGGTTCAGACATGTACTTCCCAATAAACTTCCCAAAATTTGTACCCTCATCCTACAATCCCCCCTTGGGTAGAAATCAATATAATTAAGCCTTTTGTCACAAACTAAAAGGAGTTACCCGATTAAGAGGAGGTGTGTATGAGTATGACGAGAGTCAAGACAAAAGGTTTGGGGATTTCAACTCACCTTTTACTTCCATTAGATGCATACTTTATTCAACACACATTACTTTTTTTTTGTATACTTACCATGGATGAATAATATGATTATTTTACTTATATTAATGGGTATTTACATATCCATTTTATGATATTTCTTTCATTGGGTTTTTGTTTCACAAGTTATTAAATAGGTAAAATAGTTTTGTCTCAATTTTCCTTCTTTCAGACTCATGTATTATTATGTACCTAAATTCTTTTTCTAGGTGTATATAATTCAATTTTATATGTTATATCATGAATATTATTCTTTTCATGATATTTCAAGTTTCATTTAATTTACTTTTCTTATATGGATATCATGATCATAAGTAACAATGTGGTAAGAGTTTATTGAAACAATCTAATTGCCTTTTGAGATTGTTAATGATTATACATATTTGACTAAATATTATAATACATTTCTCAAGAACACTCATGATTTTCCATATCATATTTTTATTTCAGATATATCCATGTATTAGTTCCATTTTATCGCTCTTTGGTACATAAGATAATTAAGGAAATCATTTTAAGAAAAACTGACCGTATTTCTCTCTTTAGTCAGAAATCTATTTTATTTCGAGAACCATGATTTCAAAAATGTTTTCGAAAATGTTTTCAAATGATCCATGAAGATAATTTTAGAGGAAAAATAATTTTAAAAATGTTTAATTGTTTTCAAATCTTCTTTTAAAATATTTCAAATATTTTTTCAAAGAAAAAGGTTTTCAAGAATGATTTATGTTTAAGAAATGTTTTCAAAGTTTTCAGGAATTTGTAATAAGTTTTCAAAGAAAAATGTTTCAAAAATTAATTCAAATATTTCTTGATAATTTTAAAGTTTATTTAGAAAATGTTTTTGAAAATCTATTATGTTCTAGAAAGAAATATTTCAGAGATAGGATATTTTCCTCATGATTTTTTCTTAAAAGATATTTCCAAATTATTTCCCATATAAGATAACATCATTTGGTGTTACTCACGTCTTTTATGGGAAATTATTCATTGATTTCATTCATATTATTTCTTTGAATTTTTAATGTTTTGATGGAATTTTTTTATGAAACACATTTCTATTTCATAGTTAATATTCTTTTAAACCTGATTCTTTCCACTGGTGGTGATTATGATACCTGCCATTTTTATATTGGTAATTGTATGATTAAATGTTCATGGTGCCTATATTATTTCATGGGTTATGATATGATTATTGTTTATAATATTATGGAACTTGTACGTGGGATTTTTTTATGTCTTCAGTTAGACCCATATCTCCCTATAATGCATTGGGTATTGATAGATGACTCGTGAGTATCTATGTTATATGGGAGGCTAATTTAATGTTAATAGTGTTATGTGTAAACCTAATTACATGTTCAAAATTTTATTATTAAACCATATTAAACCTTCACAATGTTATGCATAGACCCGGTTTCATGTCCACAAGTTTATTCATAAACCTAATTAAATGTTCACAATGTTATGGGTGAACCTAAATATAGGTTCACAATGTTAATTAGTTGACCTATTTTCATGTCTATATGGATATTCATGAACCTTATTACAAGTTAAATTATATGCATGGACCTCATTTTAAGTCCATAAGTTGATTTGGGGACCTGATTTCATTCTGTTAACTCAAGGATTGAACCTACTTCTACTTATACATGTTCATAATGTTATAAACCAATGTGCATGCCACAAATTCCATGTATTATTACTATGTTATTGTATCAAAAGTTATCTATTAATTATCTTATAATCCTTTTCTTATGAGCTTCCAATATTTATTATGATCTCTAATGTGTAGGGTATGTTAAGCATGGATCTCTGTGACTCACTGTTATAAAATTCCCAAAATCATTCAAAATTTCCTCCAAATCCTACCAAACGTCACCTAAACACATTAAGTACATAAAAAGAATAAAGAAATGGTTATTTACTTAAAATTGGGGGTGCTTTATTCTCCCCACCAATGGTATTTTCATAATTATAATGTATAAAATCATCATTGCTCTGAAATAGTTATTTCCACTCCTTGATCATTTCCTTCTCCCATTCCCAAGTCTCTTCCCGAATCCGACCAAGTTTCTACAAAACTTGTACAAGAATGATGCTTTTTCAGTGGAACAATTTACATTTTCTATCCATAATCTGCACTGGAATAAGCACTAACGAAGCATCCAACTATAGGTCAATGTGATCACATCAAATCACATAATCAAGATCAATCTATTACTTTTTCAACTAAGATACATGAACCACACTATGAACCACACTAAAACATGGTGGAAATTCCAGCCAATATGCCACCATACCAACCCATTAAAGTATCTAAAAAGGTCCTATGTATTGAGTAGATAACTTTCCATGCTTTACATCCAGCTTCCATCCCAAAATGGCCTCCCCACTATTGATTTTTCACCTCATTGAAACTCATTCTAATTCAAATGTCGATGCCTCTTTAATTGTATCAACCAAATTAAGAATGAACAAAATTTGAAAAAAAACAAAACAACACCTCAGTATTTAAATTTCAAGTGCATGTCGGCTAGGACCTTCATCAAATACCACAGATCTGAAACTTCATTTCCAAACAAAGCATGTGACTTTATACTTAATTCATTTTTCACTGAATTTCCTTTAGCTAGTGTATAAATAAAATCAAATACATACATTTTTAGGAACTTCACCCACAATATATTTCTTAGGTTCAAATACAATTGTGATAAAATATGTTTCAAACATTTATGGTCCATAAACACTATAAATTTCTGAAAAACGATGTAATGAATCTAAGTCTTTAAAGTATGGAGTGGGAAAGCTAACTCCAAATTGTTTGTTGGATAATTCTTCTTATGAAACTGTAACTACCATGATCCATAAGAAACTACATGATCTCCATGCATGAGAACACATCTCAACCCTGATCTTGAATCATCACAATACACCATGTACCAATTTCTTGATTATATAAAGATCAAAATGGGTTCTTATATAAGGTGAACCATTAGCTCTTGAAAAGACTTATGACATTCATCATTCCATTGAAATTGAAGATTCTTCTTCTTCAAATCTTCAATTGGCTAATCTAGTTATGAGAAATCATGAACCAAACAACGGTAATAACTATCCAGACCAAAGAAACTATCTATCTCCAAGACATTATTTGGACGTTTCTGAAAGATAACGTCTTTTATCTTATTTGGATCAAAAGAAAACCCACTTTTAGAGATTACATGTCCTAAAAAATGTACCTCTTGTATAAAAAAAATAAAACTTTGATAATTTTTCATATAGAATATGGTCCTTTAAGATTCTCAATAATATTTCCAAGTGTTTCTCATGCTCATCCGTTGTCATTGAATATACCAATATTTTATCCATAAAATCCATAAAAAATAATCTAGTTATCTTTGAAATATATAATTCATAAATTCTATAAAGATGTTTTCTTTATTTGTAAGACTGAATGGCATTACCATATACTCATAATGGTCATATCTACTTTTGGATGTTGTCTTTAGAATATTAGAAACTTACTATCGGTGATATCTTGAATGGAATTATATTTTAGATAACCATTGAGATCCCTTCAATTGATTGAACAGATCATCAATGCATAAAATCCGACACCAATTATTTATCATTACATGGTTAAGATTGTGATAATATATAAATATTCAAAGAGTTCCATCTACTTTTTTGAAAAACCAGGCTGATGATTTCTATAGAGATATTCTAGGATGAATGATCCCTTCTATTTCCAAATCTTATAGCTGGATATTCAGTTCCCTAAATTTTTTTGGTTCCATCCAATACGATGGAAGGGAAATTAAACATTTCCCTATAAGAAGATCAATTGTAAACTTCACTTCTCTTGTGAGTGGAACGCCTGAAAATTTTTCAAAAAAAACATCCTAAAACTATTGAACCATAGTTGGAAAATTATTATCCTCAATATCTTTCATTGATGCCAAATTCAAAACATCCAACTGTTATGATACCATTCCAACTGATGGTACCAATAATACGGTTGCACCATCCTCTACATTCTGGTCTCCCCTAAAGAGATTCTTGATGCCTACCTCAGTTGTAAAATGTATCCTTTGTGTATAAATGTTCAGGTGATATTTGAACATAGTTAACCAATCCAGACCCAGGATTATGTCATTGGCATCCATCTCAAGAAGAGATAAATCCCATATCAACTCAACTCCATTAACAATTATAGAACACTCTTTAAACATAATGGTTTGACATTCTCTTTAACCAAGAAGGCATTATAATTTCAAAAAAGAAGGTAGAATCTCAACATTTATACCCAAAAAACCAATATAATGAGAAGAAATAAAAAATGGGATGCACCTGTATCAGATAAAGATTTCATAAGGGTATAATTAAAAATAATCACACCTCTCACCATTGATGGTCCAGACTGATCATCAATAATAAGTTTCTCAGCTCCAAATAATTTCTTGACCATCAAACTTGGTTCCTTATTGACTTGTTGATATTTCCCCTATTGAGGAGTCATGGTGTTCCTAGACTCACCATGGATAGCTCGATTCTACTAATGGCGATTATTCTTCCACACTTATCCTATTGAATCATATGAAGTTTGTGACACATGAGAAGTTTCTCAAACACCCATCCTTATAGCATTGACAAAATAGCACTGAAAATGACCCATATGATTGAAATTGTGGCATGATCTAGGTGGTTCTATACACTCTCACTTCATGTGGTCGAAATAATTACATTGGAAACATCCATGTTTACACTTTCTCCTTGGAGGAAGATTCACTGATCTAGTTTTCTGATTCTTAGTGATATCACTACCTTGGAAATAGGTGCATCTCTTTGTCTTCCTCTTAGTATTAGAGTTCCCACCATTTCCCATATGTATCAACATGATCCCTCCACCCATAGATCATGGGAGGTCTACTTCAATGATTGTATCTCTATTTACATCTTTGTATAATATATTATAAAAATCATAGATATTTTTTGGTGAATCTCTTAACTCAACCCTGATTCAAAGATGGGTTCCCTCAAAGATGCATTTGCATCAATTCTGAGTAAAAAGAAGACCAAATTCATTCATTTAGTCACACACTCAATCACTGAGAGTCTCTCCTGGTTCAAGATGAAAAGTTTCATCATTCGTGGAATTATGAACATGTCAGGATATTTTTTTTGTTAAACAATTCTTCAAAAACCTCCCAGAAAATTCCTTGGCATAATACAGAATGAATTGATAAATCCTACAACTGTCATCCTGAATATATATCACTAACTTTAGTTTTCTCTCTACTAGTGCACAAAAGAAATCGAAGATTTGATTAATCCAATTCAGCCACACCTTTGACATCTCTATTTCCAAATCACCCTAAAACATGAGTGAATTCTACTTCTGGAACTAGATGGAATGATGCAACTTTTGTGGTCCATCCCTCTTCTTCCCTCTATCCACATATTCAAAATCATGGAATATACTCTGAACTAGATTTTGGTCCAAATTTCACTTAGGTGGAACCACATTTTCCTTATCCTATTTTAGTTGGTTTATTCTACACATACCAGGTTCCATTTTCCATTATCACAACAAACACAATAATTCTCACACTCTAGAAACTAAAGGATTAATAATTTCAAATTCTACCACATCATAACTATCACAAAAAATTTTCAAATATTTAAAATTTTCTACATTCAACCATTTTGGAAAATTCCATTTTACTTTTGAAAATCATCCCATTTTCAAAGTATCACATCCATTACCTTTTCAAAATCTTACATTTTAAGGTAATTCCAACACTTTTTCAAAAATCAATAGTATTTCACAACATCATAAATCATTACTCAAAATGAAATGTGAACTTCTAGTGGGAATCCATTTCTATAAAACATGTCATTCTTTTCTCATTGTATAAACCCATTGTAATGAGATTAAGAATCCTATAAGTGTATCCAAAACAATTTTGCACCCAACTACATGGTAACTTTAAGTTCATTATAAAAACGCTAGCTATTCATTTTTGTGCTCTACATTTCAAGTATGGAAAATCCTACTCTTTTATTCCACCCCAACTGAATGAATAAAATATATAATATTTCAACTCCAAGATCGAAAACCAATACCATTTTTCCCAAAAGATATTAGGACCGACTGAGACTAATTCCACTTATAATTCAAGTACCGAACAAGCTGATACTATTTGTCAAAATCAAATATGGGTCGGCCATGACTAATACCATTTGTAAAATCTCTCTAATCCTCATTGTCTTGACCAGGTGGTGGAATGCTACTTGTCATTAAGAAAAACCCCCAAGGTGCCAAAGGTTAGAAATAAATGCAAAGGGGTTCAATATAATTGGGGGAATATTTTCCCTTTCGAGAAATAAAACAACCAAAACTAAGTATCTCATAACCAAACAACTATTATATGTTGCATGACAACTGTGTAATACACATCACTGTAAAACCAAAAGACAATGATACCATACTACACAATAACTAAAATCATAATACCCAAGTGGAAGAATAAATCAACAAATCTCCATAATCCAAAGGCATAACTTCGTATCTCCCAACACACTCCATGTTGAGACTCCAAAATCTATGCCAAAGTATCGTAAAGAACCACTAATGAAGTTTAATACATCCCCTTTACTTGTGTATCGTTAAAAATATCTGCAAAAAACCAAAGTTACAAAATATGGGTGAGTAATAAAACTTTGTAGGATTTACCCAAATGACTTCTCTACTCATGCATCTAAGGTACAAAAAGTTTGCAAATTTTTATAAAACAATTTATATAAAATAATTTTGAAAAATTCAATAATCTATCATAAATCCAGAAAATTTTATACCAAAATAGTTTCAAAGTATAACAAAAAAATCATTAAACAATTTCACATTCCTTTTTGGCATACCCATTCCATAATTCACACACACACCCACACATGAATGCTTCACTGACAGTTCCATACTCATGAGTGGTTTCTTATCCATCCACAATGTCATCACCAAGTGGCCAATATCATTGTTCCCCAATTCCACATTCACATTATACAGGGTCACATTAACTTTTTCTCCAATGGTATAGGCCCCTTATTCAAGGTAATGTCGAAATCATGAAATCACACAACCCATGTATGCCAAAACCATTTCAAATCAACAGTTTCAAGCAATTTTAGTAAAACAGTTATTTTATTGAAAAACATTCAAATAATACATTTTTATAATTACAAAAAAGAAATATTTTAATATCAACAATTTAAAATCAATAAAACTAATAACATTACATAACCAATTTTCAAAAATCTAAAAACCCATGAACCATCAACAAAAAAGGTTTTTTCCAAGATTTACACATCAATTTCATGACAAATTTTAATAAATTTAAACAATTTGAAATTAAGCCTTCTAGTTATAATAACTAGAGTTTAGGGTGAGGTCACATACCTTAGGAATGATGGAGGAAATGAAGAATGATGAAAAATTTCCAACAAAACCAGGTTGAATCTCCAAAAAACTATGTTAGATATCTTTACCTAACATTTACATAGTAATATATTATCAAGACTGCCCTAAAAACCATAGATCAATCCATAGTGGACTAGGTCGAAGCTGAGAGAGGTAAGAGAGTATATCAAAGAAAAAAATTTAAAAACCACCACAAAAGAAGACTGAACAAGGGAATCAAGCTTCAAAACACCAAGAAAAGCCTTTTGATCACCCCTAGATCGATGGGGAAATCCGCAATAGACTTTGGGAAGAATAAATATCGTATTTCGGAAGAAATGGAGGAAAAATGAAGGCCTTAGAGGTAAAAATGAGTGACATCCAGTTTTTCAAGATGTCACTTTTAAACTGGTCATGGTTAGTCACATAGTTAGGAAAAATGTGTGTGATCCATGTTCCAGCCTCTACCTCAAGTAGCACCTTGGTCAATTGGATCACACATATAGAAAAATTGTGTACCAACCCATTAAAATACCTCAATACCACTTTTAATGATTTCTCATGGGTGGTCATATGGTATGGACATGTTTTTCACCTAACCATGTGCCTACCTAAAAGCCTATGTTTCACCTTGCAGAGTTTTCTGTAGGAGTTTCACGGTTTTCCCTAAATGTTATTAAATTTTTCACCATTAGAAATGTAAAGACCCGTAAATTTCAAGGAAATTTTTTTCTTAATTTTCTTTGGAATTTTACAAGAACGCAGTTTCTGACGGCACCTGATTCCGAGGCCCGGTGTGCCCGGAATCATTTTCCGAAATTTGGCTCGGGTACGTTCAGTGAACGGACGAGCGGGTTTTTCTAACTTTTTAACCGGTGCCCGGAATCAAATTCTGAGGGCACCGATGAAATCGCAGCGCCGGTATTCGCTTAGAAACGCCTCTTCCGGAGTTGCGTTTGCTCGGATGTGGTTTTTAATTTTCGGGTTTAAAGTTAAGAAATAAAATAATTTTGCGACAACTTTATTTTATTTCGCTTAAGCCACTTGGAAGCCACTTGAAGCCACTTAAAGGCGGCTTGAACAGAGTTGAACTGGATAGGATGCTATCCAGAAATATCCTACCCCTTGGTAGGATATTTGTGAGGTGGGGCCCGCACGAGCCCCGCCGTTTCTTTCCGCTAGGTAACGCACCCGCGAAAACCCGTCAAAGAAACTGAAAGTCAACCGACGCGTTTTCTAAATTCTTAACAGACCATTTAATTGGGCTGTTTCTTTCGTCCAATTAATTGGGCGGTTTCTTTGGTAAATTAATTCTTGGAATTAATTGTTCGTTTCTTTTTTTTTTAATCGTTGCTTGTGCGTTAATAAAATAAGATTACTCTTATTTTATTTTGGGTGGAAGCTTGTGGCGTGGGGAGAATTTGGAGGAGAGCGTTCTTCTTCGGCGAAGAACGCGAAGAACGCCGGCCTCCGGCGAAGAACGCCGAAACCGCGGAAATCAACGACGCTTCTTCCGTGACGTTTCTTCCACGACGATCGTTCCTTTCCAAGCGACGTTCTCCCTTCGGACGCACCTCGACGACAACGGAATCAACGACGTTTCTCCGGCGACGTTTCTTCCGCGACGATCGTCCTCTTCCGCGACGAACTCGCGAGCGACAACGCTTGAGGTAGGGGTTTTAAACCTTTTTAAAGTTGTTGATCTTTCCTTCGATCTTGAAGGTTCTTTTTCTTTGTCGGCCCTTGTTTCCGATTCTTTTTATTTATTTTAAAAATATTGTGATGGATTTTCGTTCTAGAAAGGCCGATTGTTATCAATCTAATGCGAGGGGGGTCGGGCCGCACAAACACGGCCGAACCCCCCCTCCTTTATTCTTGTTGTTTCTTGCGGATGGAGCGAGATGGCGTGGTGCCGTCGCACCACGCGGGAATCGTACGACAACTATTGAGCGGCGCCGTCGCGCCGCGCTGTGGAACGAAATCAAACAAGATCGAGACGCCTTCGCGCCACGCCGAGAAAGTCGATCAAGCACGTGACGTCGTCGCGCCGCGCCAAAGAGGTCGCAGATTAAATTAATTTTATTTTGTTCTTGAGCGCAGATCGACGGGCGACGACAAACGAGGCCGCAAGTTAATTTTGAGGCCTCCGCAGTGAAGGTCGGGTCCCGGGATGACCGTAGGCGCAGACGGGAAGCAAATCGGACCACCGGAGCGTCTCCGGTGGCCCGCGGAAGCCGGCGGCGGCGCGGGTCGCCGGCGCGGCGGCGCCGGCGGCCGGAGGCGGCGGCACCCCGCGGGTGTCCAGGGTGGCACCCCGCGGGTGCCGCGGGGCTGTCCGACGACACCCCGCGGGTGTCCAGCGCGACACCCCGCGGGTGCCGCGGGGTTGTCAGGCGACACCCCGCGGGTGTCCAGCGCGACACCCGCGGGTGCCGCGGGGTTGTCAGGCGACACCCCGCGGGTGTCCAGCGCGACACCCCGCGGGTGCCGCGGGGTTGTCAGGCGGCACCCCGCGGGTGCCGCGGGGTTGTCAGGCGGCACCCCGCGGGTGTCCAGCGCGACACCCCGCGGGTGCCGCGGGGTTGTCAGGCCGCTCGGCCGAGCCGAGCCGGACCGGCCCTGGCCGGGCCGGGCCGGGCCAACCGGGTCGGACCCGGTTCGGGCCGACCCAGGGGGGGTCGGTCTGGGTCGGCCCGGACCCGGACCCCCCCCGTTTTCGGACCATTTCGGTCAAATTCACATATCTTGAGCTACGGACGTCCGATTGACGTGCCGTCAGCCGCGTTGTGTTCCTCTTAGTGAGACGGATCTTTTGGCATACTCCGCCCGAGGTTTGGACGCAAGTGGAGTACGGTCAGGTTGGTTTTGCCTTAAAAACCAACCGGGCCCCGGGGACGAGAATGCCAATAACTCTCAGACCGGGCGTCCGATCGACGCACCGTCTGTTGCGTTGAGTTCCTGTTTACGATACGGAACTTTTGACATCCTTCGCCCGAGTTTTGGATACAGATAGTAGTGGCCGGGTTGGATCGCACCCGAAATCCAACCGGGCCCCTGGAACGGAAAAGATGATATCTTTCAGACAGGACGTCTGTTCGACGAACCGTCAGCGGCGTTGGTGTTTACGTTTAGTAACGGTCCCTATGAGTATACCCTATGGGAGTTCGGGGTACAGTTGAGATACGGCCGGGATTGGTTTTGCTCACGAAACCAACCGGGGCCCTGGGACGAAAAGGCTAATAACTCACAGACCGGGCGTCCGATCGACGCGCCGTCTGTTGCGTTGAGACCCCTGTGACGAGGCGGTCCTTTGAGATACTTCTTCGTGAGACCTTGAGATACTTGGAGTATCGAACAGTAACTCATGGAGCGGACCCTCCCGGAGACGAGCGTGCAGAGTACGGAGACCGTGTAGCCGGCTGAGACCTGACGACTGCTTGACCGACTCGACTTGGAGTGAGTCGACTAGCCCAGTGGACGGAGCGCCCGGTATTTGGCGACAGACCCACGGCGGACGGAGCGCCCGGTAGTTGGCAGCAAACCCGCGGTACTCGACAGGAGGAGTACCTCAGTAGGCTATTTGGGTGAGCACCCGGTATTTGGCGACAGACCCTCAGCGGACGGAGCGCCCGGTAGTTGGCCGCAAACCCGCAGTACTCGACAGGAGGAGTACCTCAGCAGTCTTAGGTTAGTGAGCAGTACCTCAGAGTCGTGACAGGACCACTGTACACTCTAGAGACGGAGCTCTTCAGTAGCTACGGTTTCGATAATGAAAAATCCTGGTTGAGCTGAGTCAATGAATCTTTGCGTTTCCTCATGATTGCGATGGGTCGCTTGATAACTTAGGTATATGTATGGGCATGTACCTGGGTGATGGTTATCCGTTGATTTCATGATTTTTGTGTATCCTTGTGATTGGATGGGCTACTTGATGACTTAGGTATATGTATGGGCATATACCTAAGTAGAGTCTGATGTTACTTCGTGATTGCTGTCTTTGCTTTGTGGATATCCATGTTGGATTTAGTGAGACCTTAAGGGTCTCGGGGTCCCTACTGAGTAGCTTATACTCACCCCTGCACGGGCTATGCCCGCACTTCGTTGTATTGGTTGCAGACGACGGACAACGCAGATCGCAGTTGAGGCTTGCGGAGCAGGTCGGTACCCGGAGGAGGACCACTGGGCAGACGTACCCGGAGTAGACAACAGGACCCGAGGAGTAGAGGAGCTATCTGTACCTACCCTTCAGGTAGGATCCGTGGTGGACGATCCAGGAGCTGAGCCATCTGTACCTACCCTTCAGGTAGGATCGAGGAGGACGACCCAGGAGCCGCTTCGTTCTTCCAGCTGCTGTTTTTCCCTTTCGAGTTGTACTTTACAGTTGGGCTTGTATTTCCGGCCCTTTTTCTTTTCTTCGCTTGTGTTTACTTTTCCGCTTGCTTACTCTGTGGTGTTTGTTTGCTTTTGTAATGGCAATGCCTTCCCATTTATCGGGATTTAAGCCATTGGTGCTAGTCGCCAGCCCCTGGCCTATGGAAGGCGGGCTTGGGGTAGTCACGGCACGGGCCCCGAGGTCGGGTCGTGACAGATTGGTATCAGAGGTGGTCGGTTCTACAGTAGACTCTGATCTTTCTTTCTATGAAGCAATAGTGTTAAGGGTACCGAGTGTGGTTTTCAGTTCAGGGAGTCCAGTGTTGGTGCGGGCGGCCGACGTATCCATACACCAGGACCCTGGAAACTGATTTCCGACTTTGTGCACGGAAACACTGATTGCGTGTGTGTTTTAAAAGGTTTCCCCCCTTAAAACAGCTCAAACCAGGTCAGCTCACCAGGTATAATCGTTTGACCGTGTTACGTTGTTCCTTTCAGGATGCCTTTTCTCGGACGACCAGCTAGAGCCCGGAGGGATGTGCGTACTGATAGTCTGTCGAGCGACGAGGCTTCGGTACAGGGCCCTCTTGCAGTTGAGGCACCAGCGGAGGCACCAGCGATACTACCATACGTTGGGCCACCGATGCCACCAGCCCCAGCAGTAGGCGATGCCCGCTACTTGCGCGCACTGCATGAGTTCCAGCGCCAGAGGCCACCCAGGTTCGGGGGAGAGACGGACCCGCAGGCGGCTGAGGATTGGCTGGAGGCTGTGGTGGGAGTCTTCAGGCTAGTGGGGACGCCATCAGACTTCATGGTGACCTTTGCTGCCAGCCTTCTTCAGGCAGCAGCATGCAGGTGGTGGAGCCACTTGTTCCAGTTTTGCGATGGGATGGCTTTCACATGGGAAGACTTCGAGACCTTCTTCAGGGTGGAGTTTGTGCCAGTAGCTCTACACCCCGAGGGTGTTCGGGAGCTTCTGCCTTTGCCGCGTGTTTTTCGATCAGAAGCCGAGTCATCTGTGGGCAGTAGACAGATGATGGAGAGGTCTAGGAGGACCAGACAAGCAGTTGGGCGATCTCGGGTTTTAGGACCGGTGGTGCGGGGCACCCGGAGAGGGAACAGAGCCAGCCGTGCAAGGAGCAGGTTGTGTTACTCATGCCGCGGAAAGGGTCACCTGGCACGTGACTGTCCGACTCCTCGTACAGTTGATCCATAGGCTTTTGAGGAGTCACCGAGGCAGAGGCAGCGACGAATGCTTGAGCAACAGTAGAGCAGTGGACAAGGCAGTAGAGATCCTGGAGCAGGTGGGCAGGAGCGGATCTAGTGGATACGTCTCTTGTACTTCTAGTTCCATGTTGATGTTGTTTTTGTGTCTTTGTACCATGAGCTGCAATAAAATGAAGACACTTATCTTGTGATGTTTGCCTTCCTGTCCTCTTTTGTGATGTTACTGAGTGGTCCCGGTTAAACTGTTGACTTGACCCTCACTTTCGAGATTTCAACTGGAGGAGACCCAGTGACCTCACACTGATGCCGACAGTGTGACTCGACCCTTGGAGGCGAGAGTGACAGTTGGATCTCTTAGTAGTTACGTCGAGGCCTTACGACGTCATCCATGGCATGAATGCATCCTTCATGCCAGGATTGACTGTATTAGGCAATGGGCGTGGTTCATCTAGAGAGGGGATGAGACCAGGTTTCTCTTTTCGGCAAAGGAGAAATTTTAGCAGCTCTTCCAGATCATATGCAAAGGAGGTGCAGTCATCCAGGAGCGGATGAAGACTGCACAGTGCAGTAAGAAACAGGAAACCAGTGCCAGTCTTAGAGACTTGGGCGTGTTAAATGTTTCAAGAAGAGGAAGCTTAAAGGAGAGATGAGTCTACAAAGCAGCAGACGTGGAGGCACTGCTAGGTGAGCAGCATGAGGTGGTGTACATCCTAGCATGCTACAACCACCCGCCTTGGTTATTCCCGCCAGGCTCAGGGAGCTGAATGGCGGAGGAAGAGTGCAGCTGCATGCGGTCAAGGAGTGTGACCCAATGGCTCTAGAAATGATTCAAGGGACAGTCTATGTCCACTACTAGCTGCTGTAGTAACAGACGTCGGTATGAATCATTCCTCGCTTCCAAAAATCTTGTTCCAGACCTAGAGTTTCCGGTAAGCCGTGGACTTGACCCTCACGTCTGGAGATACCTTGGGAGGATACTCGATAATCACACTTACGCCGGCGGTGTGGTCAGACCTTCGAGGCGAGAGTTCTGGTTGGAATCTCTTGGTGGCAGCGTCGAGGCCTTACGACGTTAGTTTGAGTATGGAATGGGCAATAACTGTTCACACTCAAATTGACGGTATTAGGCAAACGTTGGGGTGGGTTTTCCTTGGTCGGCGTAAAAAGGAAACCCCAGGCAGTGCAGGGTAACTCTTGCACAGGAGGGTGCGACCGATCATTCTTGAGTCGGTCAACCTTACCCTCATAGCAGCAGTCGTTTTGAGTTTCAGTTCTAACAGAAATGGGGACCTCTGGAGTTCGGGGATGACGACCACGTCTTCTTACGGGTCTCACCTCGACGAGGTTTACGGAGATGTGGCCTGGGAGGCAAGTTATCTCCGAGGTTCAACGGACCTTTCTAGGTCCTCAGCTGGGTAGGCGAGGTGGTTTACCGCTTGGCCCATCCACTTCAGTTGCACTAGGTGCACGACGTTTTCCACGTATCCCAACTGAGGAGATAGGTGCTCAACCCCCTCGCGTATCATCGACCATGAGGAGATAGACGGTGGCGATGAGTGTCTTATACAGAGGTTCCTATGGGGATCGAGGATCGACAGGAGCGGATCCTAGGAGGATGGTCGATTCCTCTTGTGCACTTTCTTTGGCAGCGCGGGAACCTCCAGGTGAGCACATGGGAGCGGAAGGCTCAGATGCGTGCTCAGTACCGCTTTGTTTCCCTAAGTTTGTGGTGAAGCTTTACGGGGACGTAAAGCCCTGTGGTGGGAGTAATGTAAAGACCCGTAAATTTCAAGGAAATTTTTTTCTTAATTTTCTTTGGAATTTTACAAGAACGCAGTTTCTGACGGCACCTGATTCCGAGGCCCGGTGTGCCCGGAATCATTTTCTGAAATTTGGCTCGGGTACGTTCAGTGAACGGACGAGCGGGTTTTTCTAACTTTTTAACCGGTGCCCGGAATCAAATTCTGAGGGCACCGATGAAATCGCAGCGCCGGTATTCGCTTAGAAACGCCTCTTCCGGAGTTGCGTTTGCTCGGATGTGGTTTTTAATTTTCGGGCTTAAAGTTAAGAAATAAAATAATTTTGCGACAACTTTATTTTATTTCGCTTAAGCCACTTGGAAGCCACTTGAAGCCACTTAAAGGCGGCTTGAACTGAGTTGAACTGGATAGGATGCTATCCAGAAATATCCTACCCCTTGGTAGGATATTTGTGAGGTGGGGCCCGCACGAGCCCCGCCGTTTCTTTCCGCTAGGTAACGCACCCGCGAAAACCCGTCAAAGAAACTGAAAGTCAACCGACGCGTTTTCTAAATTCTTAACAGACCATTTAATTGGGCTGTTTCTTTCGTCCAATTAATTGGGCGGTTTCTTTGGTAAATTAATTCTTGGAATTAATTGTTCGTTTCTTTTTTTTTTAATCGTTGCTTGTGCGTTAATAAAATAAGATTACTCTTATTTTATTTTGGGTGGAAGCTTGTGGCGTGGGGAGAATTTGGAGGAGAGCGTTCTTCTTCGGCGAAGAACGCGAAGAACGCCGGCCTCCGGCGAAGAACGCCGAAACCGCGGAAATCAACGACGCTTCTTCCGTGACGTTTCTTCCACGACGATCGTTCCTTTCCAAGCGACGTTCTCTCTTCGGACGCACCTCGACGACAACGGAATCAACGACGTTTCTCCGGCGACGTTTCTTCCGCGACGATCGTCCTCTTCCGCGACGAACTCGCGAGCGACAACGCTTGAGGTAGGGGTTTTAAACCTTTTTAAAGTTGTTGATCTTTCCTTCGATCTTGAAGGTTCTTTTTCTTTGTCGGCCCTTGTTTCCGAATCTTTTTATTTATTTTAAAAAGATTGTGATGGATTTTCGTTCTAGAAAGGCCGATTGTTATCAATCTAATGCGAGGGGGGTCGGGCCGCACAAACACGGCCGAACCCCCCCTCCTTTATTCTTGTTGTTTCTTGCGGATGGAGCGAGATGGCGTGGTGCCGTCGCACCACGCGGGAATCGTACGACAACTATTGAGCGGCGCCGTCGCGCCGCGCTGTGGAACGAAATCAAACAAGATCGAGACGCCTTCGCGCCACGCTGAGAAAGTCGATCAAGCACGTGACGTCGTCGCGCCGCGCCAAAGAGGTCGCAGATTAAATTAATTTTATTTTGTTCTTGAGCGCAGATCGACGGGCGACGACAAACGAGGCCGCAAGTTAATTTTAAGGCCTCCGCAGTGAAGGTCGGGTCCCGGGATGACCGTAGGCGCAGACGGGAAGCAAATCGGACCACCGGAGCGTCTCCGGTGGCCCGCGGAAGCCGGCGGCGGCGCGGGTCGCCGGCGCGGCGGCGCCGGCGGCCGGAGGCGGCGGCACCCCGCGGGTGTCCAGGGTGGCACCCCGCGGGTGCCGCGGGGCTGTCCGGCGACACCCCGCGGGTGTCCAGGGGGGCACCCCGCGGGTGCCGCGGGGCTGTCCGGCGACACCCCGCGGGTGTCCAGGGCGGCACCCCGCGGGTGCCGCGGGGCTGTCCGGCGACACCCCGCGGGTGTCCAGCGCGACACCCCGCGGGTGCCGCGGGGTTGTCAGGCGACACCCCGCGGGTGTCCAGCGCGACACCCGCGGGTGCCGCGGGGTTGTCAGGCGACACCCCGCGGGTGTCCAGCGCGACACCCCGCGGGTGCCGCGGGGTTGTCAGGCGGCACCCCGCGGGTGTCCAGCGCGACACCCCGCGGGTGCCGCGGGGTTGTCAGGCCGCTCGGCCGAGCCGAGCCGGACCGGCCCTGGCCGGGCGGGGCCGGGCCAACCGGGTCGGACCCGGTTCGGGCCGACCAAGGGGGGGTCGATCGGGGTCGGCCCGGACCCGGACCCCCCCCCCCCCCCCCCGTTTTCGGACCATTTCGGTCAAATTCACATATCTTGAGCTACGGACGTCCGATTGACGTGCCGTCAGCCGCGTTGTGTTCCTCTTAGTGAGACGGATCTTTTGGCATACTCCGCCCGAGGTTTGGACGCAAGTGGAGTACGGTCAGGTTGGTTTTGCCTTAAAAACCAACCGGGCCCCGGGGACGAGAATGCCAATAACTCTCAGACCGGGCGTCCGATCGACGCACCGTCTGTTGCGTTGAGTTCCTGTTTACGATACGGAACTTTTGACATCCTTCGCCCGAGTTTTGGATACAGATAGTAGTGGCCGGGTTGGATCGCACCCGAAATCCAACCGGGCCCCTGGAACGGAAAAGATGATATCTTTCAGACAGGACGTCCGTTCGACGAACCGTCAGCGGCGTTGGTGTTTACGTTTAGTAACGGTCCCTATGAGTATACCCTATGGGAGTTCGGGGTACAGTTGAGATACGGCCGGGATTGGTTTTGCTCACGAAATCAACCGGGGCCCTGGGACGAAAAGGCTAATAACTCACAGACCGGGCGTCCGATCGACGCGCCGTCTGTTGCGTTGAGACCCCTGTGACGAGGCGGTCCTTTGAGATACTTCTTCGTGAGACCTTGAGATACTTGGAGTATCGAACAGTAACTCATGGAGCGGACCCTCCCGGAGACGAGCGTGCAGAGTACGGAGACCGTGTAGCCGGCTGAGACCTGACGACTGCTTGACCGACTCGACTTGGAGTGAGTCGACTAGCCCAGTGGACGGAGCGCCCGGTATTTGGCGACAGACCCACGGCGGACGGAGCGCCCGGTAGTTGGCAGCAAACCCGCGGTACTCGACAGGAGGAGTACCTCAGTAGGCTATTTGGGTGAGCGCCCGGTATTTGGCGACAGACCCTCAGCGGACGGAGCGCCCGGTAGTTGGCCGCAAACCCGCAGTACTCGACAGGAGGAGTACCTCAGCAGTCTTAGGTTAGTGAGCAGTACCTCAGAGTCGTGACAGGACCACTGTACACTCTAGAGACGGAGCTCTTCAGTAGCTACGGTTTCGATAATGAAAAATCCTGGTTGAGCTGAGTCAATGAATCTTTGCGTTTCCTCATGATTGCGATGGGTCGCTTGATAACTTAGGTATATGTATGGGCATGTACCTGGGTGATGGTTATCCGTTGATTTCATGATTTTTGTGTATCCTTGTGATTGGATGGGCTACTTGATGACTTAGGTATATGTATGGGCATATACCTAAGTAGAGTCTGATGTTACTTCGTGATTGCTGTCTTTGCTTTGTGGATATCCATGTTGGATTTAGTGAGACCTTAAGGGTCTCGGGGTCCCTACTGAGTAGCTTATACTCACCCCTGCACGGGCTATGCCCGCACTTCGTTGTATTGGTTGCAGACGACGGACAACGCAGATCGCAGTTGAGGCTTGCGGAGCAGGTCGGTACCCGGAGGAGGACCACTGGGCGGACGTACCCGGAGTAGACAACAGGACCCGAGGAGTAGAGGAGCTATCTGTACCTACCCTTCAGGTAGGATCCGTGGTGGACGATCCAGGAGCTGAGCCATCTGTACCTACCCTTCAGGTAGGATCGAGGAGGACGACCCAGGAGCCGCTTCGTTCTTCCAGCTGCTGTTTTTCCCTTTCGAGTTGTACTTTACAGTTGGGCTTGTATTTCCAGCCCTTTTTCTTTTCTTCGCTTGTGTTTACTTTTCCGCTTGCTTACTCTGTGGTGTTTGTTTGCTTTTGTAATGGCAATGCCTTCCCAGTTATCGGGATTTAAGCCATTGGTGCTAGTCGCCAGCCCCTGGCCTATGGAAGGCGGGCTTGGGGTAGTCACGGCACGGGCCCCGAGGTCGGGTCGTGACAAGAAAATCCCCAAAAACATTCCAAAATTCTTCCAAATACTACCAAAATTCACCCATACACTTTACACACATAAAAATCATAAAGAAGGGGTTACATACTTGAAACTGGGTTTCCTATAGATAAATACTTTATTAAAATATTCCAATGTACAAATTTTTTTATATATTTTATATTGTTAAACTAGGATGTGTTATTAATTAGGGGATTTCAAATTTATAATTATCAAGATAGGAATTTTTTATTTGAATGTAAATTCACCCCCTCCTCCACTCTTGATCATTCCATTGGGACCAACATTTTCTATTAGATTAAGTGTTTCTCACTATTTTTCTATTTTTCTTAGAGCATGATCATGTTTTGAGAATAATATCTTTATTTTTTTAATAATTTATAATTATAGATTCTAAACCTAAAGGCTATTCTATTAACCATCCTCACTTGTTTAATGGAACTAATAATTTTCAATGGAAAATTGAAATGAAAATCTATTTATAAATCATGGAACTTAATATTTGTGAAATTATCGAAGATAAATAAAAATAACTCAAGGATAAAAGAAATGAATGTGACGCTCCAATGAAAACTAATTATGACTATAATTTCAAAGATATCAATGCATTATTTTTTACTCTTGGGGAAAAAGAATATAATAGAATATATATTTGTGTAGATTCTTATGAAATTTGTGACACTTTAACTATTTCCCATGAAGGAACTTTTCATTTTAAATAAATTAGATTGATTACATATACCATGAAGTATAATGTAACATCCCCAAATGATAAAGGGTTAAATGGCTAAATGATATGACTCATGTCAACAAAGTGCACCTTCCTTTTCGGGAGCCTGTCTGATTAGAACTCCACAATTAAGCGTGCTTGGCCTGGAGTAGTGATCAGGATGGGTGACCTTCTGGGAAGTTTCTAAGGGTATGTGTGAGTGAGGACAAAGCACACTGGAAAGGAAAAGTGATGGCCTGTGGGGACTTTCATTAGTCAGATAACTCGTTCAGGCATGTGGGTGGACCCTGGGGTGGGCCCCACATGTCTGCGGGGCAACTGGTGGTTCCTGGTAGGCCAGGACCCGACGGCCATGTTAAGGCGGGGTGTTTGTGCTGTCACCCGGACCCGGTTGCCACATTTGGTATCAGAGGAGGAACCTAGCCTTAAGTGTGGTGCACTGCCTGGGTTGAGATATAGGGCCCACAACGAGGGCGTTGTGCTCTAAAGGGGGGTGATTGTAACATCCCCAAATGATAAAGGGTTAATTGGCTAAATGATACGACTCATGTCAACAAGGTGCACCTTCCTTTTTGGGAGCCTGTCTGATTAGAACTCCACAGTTAAGCATGCTTGGCCTGGAATAGTCATCAAGATGGGTGACCTTCTAGGAAGTTTCCCAGGGTGTGTGTGAGTGAGGACAAAGCACACTAGAAAGGACAAGTGTTGGCCTGTGGGGACTTTTATTAGTCAGATAACCCGTTCAGGCATGTGGGTGGACCCTGGGGTGGGCCCCACGTGTCTGTGGGGCAACTGGGGGTACCTGGTAGGCCAGGACCCGACGGCCATGCTTAGGCGGGGTGTCTGTGATGTCACCGGGACCTGGTTGTCACATATAAGTTGTTTAACAAGAAAATTGATGAATTCATTTCCAAAATGTATTGAATATTTTAATTAAATCTTCAATAATATGAAGTCTCTCAGGAAAATTAATTAAGAAAATTTTAAAGTTAAAATTTTTCTAAGATACTTATCCCAAAGAGAGAGAAGTAATAATGTTTCTATTAGTGAATCAAATGATATTAGTAAACTAAAATTTTAGGAACTAATTGGAAAAATAATAATATAAAAATAAGAATTGTTAAATAAAAATGAAGATTTTGAACTTAAAAAAAATTATACATTTAATAAATCTGATTCAAAATCAAAATAAGTTCTTGAGGATGATAAATCAAGTGGAAATGTATCTAATTCTGAGAGTGATTGGGATATGGTTCATCTATCTAGAAGAATCAAAAAATTCTATAAAAATAAGAACTTATTTTGAATATAAAATTATAAAGGACCCATAAAACCTAATTTTCCAAAGCTGAAATACAAAATGATGTGTGATGATAGAGAAAGGAAACCCAAAAAAGAAAAAAAGGAAACTTGGGGTGATTTACAAGGCAACTCCTATGACTCTAACTCTAGATGAGAGGGTGTGATTGAAATATTCAATCTACACTTTTCATCCACTATATCTATATACCAACTGTTACTTCTAGTTTTTTTAATAATGACATTACAGATGAAACTACAATGAGTAATGGAGAATTATTTATATACCACTCTATGTTTGAATACAATATGAATGAGATTAAAGATAAATACAAGAATATTAAAATGTTTCATGATTTATATTCTCATGATAAAATTGATCTAACTATTTAAAAAGGTAATTATGAAAATTCATTAAAGTAAAATAATGATTTGAATTTTGAAAATGAAAAATTTAATAAGGATAGAGAATAATTTAAAAATAAAACCAATAATCTGAATATGATTTTGGGAGGTCAAAAACCTCCCAAATTTAATAACATAATTGTATACTAATCTGGATAGAAAAAGAAGCATTATAAGGATTATATTTTTCCCAGGTCAAAAAATAAAACTTAAATTTTTAATACCAAAGGAACTTCTAGTTTTTAAAATAATCCTTGTTATTTTAGACCTAGAAAGAATTTTATCTTGAAATATGATAATAAAAAATCTAATAAACCAATGAATCTATGTTGGATTCCAAAATATTTATTTTCAAACTTCTCTGAAACCAAGAATTCATGGGTACCAAAATAATTTTTTTTATTTTATATAGGTAAAATTACTATAACATTTATAAATATTTTGGCATTTGGAAATTGGGTTCCCTAAACATTTGAAAGGTGACTAATCATGCTTCAAGTGTTTATTATATGTATATAGTGTACCTGTCACTTTTTATGAATATAAAAAAGAAAGGATAATTGGAATTTGAAAAATTGGTAACACTAAAAAAATTCAATTTCAAAAATTGAAATTTTTTGTTAGTTTAAAATATAACCTGATTTGTATATATCAATTCTTTAATGTTGTTTATAATGGTGAATTTAATAACAATTCTTGAGAGAGAAAAATTATCCCATGAATGATTTAATGTTTAGTTCCTTCAGGAAATATAATGTTTATGTTGTTAATTGAGATTCTTTATTTTCTAAAAAATGTTCCCTAATTAAGTGACTTTAATAGATAATATTGTATTTGGTACAGGATACTATGACACTAAAATATACAATCACTTAGTAATATTGATATAAAATTATTAGTGAAGGATCTTCCTAAGTTGTAATTCCTAAAATACAATTTTTTCAAACCCTATAAAAATAAAAATAAAAACAATATTTATTCAAAACCAAAGAAAGGTGTTTCAAAATCCAAACCACTATAATTTGTTTACATTTACTTTTATTTACCTTTTATTGTTCATATTGTATTAGGAAAAAGATATTATTATGTGATTGTTGATGATTATTCAAAATTTAAGTGGGTATATTTATTAGATAAAGAAAGTTATGCTCCCTCTTGTTTTAATAAATATGATGGGTCTGTAGAGAACCTTAGTGGACATTACATAAAAAACATAAGAAGTGGTCTTGCTGTGAAATTAAGAATTAATAATTTTAATATTTATGTTCACAACATGGATATAGACACAATTTCTCTACACCTCAAACACCTTGACAAAAAAAAGGTTACTTAAATGAGAAACATAGCTCTTTAGGAAATTTCCTAAAGTATTCTTAGTGAATATGAACTACCAGTTTATTTTTGGGTTAAAGATATGAAAATATCTTGTTATGTAATTAATAGTGTTCTAATGAGAATTGTCTTAAATAAAAATTATTTTTAATTATTTAAGGGTGTTAAGATGAAAGCTAATTACTTTATATTTTTTTAGATATTAATTCTTTATTCTATATACAAAATAAAATATGGAAAAACATTCACTAAAGTTTTTTTATGGAATTTTCCAAGGTTATTCAACCATGAGTAAAGCAAATATAGTTCCTAATAAATAATCAAAAATTATAGAAGAATTTTTTCAGGTCATATTTGATTGATAATAAACACCTGACCCCAAACCTACTAGATAATATCTTGAGGATGACATGTAAAATCAAATGATTAATAATTTCCATGATAAATCACCCAGAAGAGACTGAACGAATGAACCTTACCTTGAAAAAAAACTTATGAAAACCAAGTACTTTGATTCCTAAAACCATTAAGACCCACAATTATCACCCTATAGATATTGTAGTTGGTGATCTTGGTAAGGGAACTAAAAACTAAACTTCTCTTAGAAAATAGTTTGAGAACCCATCCTTATTGTCTCAGATAAAACCTAATTACGTTACTAAAGTAATTAATGATGAATACTGTGTATTGGAAATACAAGAAGAATTCAATACTGGTAAGGGGGTCTATACCAATTCCCTTATACTAAAGGTTTTCAGAAACAATTAAAATAGGGGGTTCTATCCTAATATTTATGCTAAACTGTGGGGATAAGACATTTTATTTAAGGCTATCCCAAAAGTTATAAAAACTTATTCAGATAAAATTTCACTAAATACACCATGTAGCTAGCCCTACTCATTTTTGAATTGATCAACATTCTTCCCTACTGAGTTCTCCTCTTCTTGCCTACTGGTGATCCGTCCTTAGTGTAATTCATTCAATTTCTTCCACGTCAAATTGGGGATTTCTAAATGAGTTATACCTTCGGCCAAGATTTATTTTTCTTTTTTATATATGAAATTTAGTTTCATTACCCACGTACTTCATTCTATCATCCCTTAAGGTTTACATTTTATTATTCTGTAATATAAAATAGGTATTTTCCAAATAGTTTATATATTCTATCAACAATCATTTTCATTCATTTTCTAGGTCTGAAAGATTAGCTAAGATTTTTTTTTTGGATTCTAGATTCATTGAACCGTGGTTTGTGTTAATTATTTTTGTTATTGAATTTCATAATAAATCTTATGTGTGGGATGTATTTTTTTATTTAGTAACTATCTACTTTTATAAAAATATAATCTGAACCTATTATTTTTATGATCTATTTATAATGATTTTCATTGTTTTTAATGATTTATACATGATACAAGGTCATTTTAATAAATATAAAATATGATTGGATCTATAATTCTTGATAAATATTGATAATATTATTTTCCACACATAATATTACATATTCTGTTTTATTTTGAAATTTTTGAGAAAACAATACAATTCTAATTAGGGATGTTTCATAGCTATGGTATAATGATATCATCCATAAATTTGGTGTTTTTCTTCCATTATCTCTCCATTAGATACATTATACACCTCAACCTAATCTCCACTAGAATCATAAATTTATATTATATATTTATAAATTAAATATAACATGAGGAGGTGATAGAAAACAATTTTATATTCTTATAATTTTAAATAAAATTAACCCCTGTGATAAAAAATAACTATATATCAATTGTGTAAATCATGTAAACATATTGAATAATAATTCACTATTTTGAACATCCCTTAGAAGGAGAATTATATTATATATTGTACAAGCCTCAAATATTGGAGAGTGTATTAAAAGGGAACATCCCTGAATATGATTAACTATTAGAGTGTATAAAAATATGTAAATCCCAATCACATTGTTGGATAAGACTTAATAGTCAATGAATATCCATAAAAGTGTGATCCTATTAAATCTTATAAGATTGCCTAGATTATTAGAATACTTATATATAGAGGACTTAAAACTCAAATAAAAGCCTATATAAAACCATATGAGTCACATTAAAGTCAGTAACAATCAATAGAATAAAAAATTATAATGTAAAATCAACCAAAAATGACCTTTTCCAAGATATATACCTTATATAACACAACTTATAAAAAATATCATCTTCAATGGTTGTGATAATATTTTTATCATAAAAATATTCTAATATTAAATCATTGATCACTAATAATACTATTTTGATTCCATACACTAAACAAATATCTTTACTTGAGGGTCTCTATTGATTAGAATTGTCGTTAATTATAAAATACAATGATCTCCATAAATTTAAACTTAAAACCAATCATTTTATCATAATTATCCTAGAGATAAATTTCTTTATGCAATTATTTTCCATCACATGCACTATATTTCACAAAATCTCCCAATTTATTCCTTATTATGATGACCCGGTAAATAAACTAAATTGAAATAAATTGATCTGACCTTAAGAAAACTAAATTATACCAAACCTACCTAAAAAGGATTGAAAATAATTGATCTAATCCTATAAACCCATTACACACTAAAACTTAACCAAACAAACAAATCATAGTTATTTTATAGCCGAACTAAGTTGACCAAACCAACTGAATTAAATTGAAATGACTTCATTTGACCCAAGTGGACCTGAGTATACTGAAAATACACTAAACTGCAATAAAATGAACTAAAATTAAAAGAAATGAAGTAAATTTAACCTAACCCAAATAAATTATATACTAATAATCAAAAATGAACTGACTTGAATAATCTTTAATAAAACCCTAATAAGAATGCACTAACCGTATCCAAATAAAATAACCAAACCTAACCGAACAAAATCCAGCAAAACTAAAAAAATCCAATAAAAATAGAACTGACCCAAATTTATTTGAATAAAATAGAATATGGTTACTAAGAAGTATTATTAGTTTATACATGAATTTATTGAATAAGTATAACATTTGTCAAAAATTGAATATTTTAAGAGATAAAAAATATAAATATAAATTATAATAATAATTTTGTGTAGTATTATGGGTATTTATTACACATTGATATAATTTAATTCAATAACACATTTTCATATTTATATTATTTTATTATATATATAGTATTTTGTTTTCTTTTTTATTATTATTATTATAGAGACTAGTGTGTTAGTTATGGTTTCATATAATGTGAACAATTATCATTTCCTTTAATATATTTTTAATTAAAATAAAAACTCATTTAATTAATTTTATGAAATGAAATAAAACATTTTTTCTGATTGGATAGAAGTTGGATGTATGAAACCAATCTCAACTAAATCTATTTTCAAAACAAGTTATATATATTTTTATATTTTTCATTTGAAAATTCTTTATAAAGTGGTCACATACACTACACATATTATAATTGTGTTTGAGGACAATGGTTTAGTTGTGAAAGAAGTTACCTACCATATAACCAAATATGGACTTCAAAAAAACTACAATTTTTTGTATCACAATGGGGAGAAAATAAAATCTCAAAATGATCGGGATCCAAATGATAGGACTTGATTAGATAATTTTTTGGATAATTAATTTCCATTTATCTATCATTGTGAGGGGGAAAGGATGTCCGACCAAGAAGATTTTGATATGATTAAACATGATGCATCTCATGAAAATGATGATGCTAATAGGGTGAAAAAATTGAATGATGATTCCACAACCCTAGAATATCGTAATTGAGGTAAAATAAAAAGGATGAAATTTTAAATTCAATTTCATCATAGGAAACCCATTTATGGAATTCCTAATTCTTCAATCGATTAAATTCTTACCTTTTGATGTATATACTTTCAGATGATGCAGATATTTCCTAAAACTACATCATGTCATTTAACTTTGTTGAGGAACAAGGGTTCTTAGAAAATATAATTTTGGATTTCTTGAAAGATTGTAGATTATTCTAGGAGGAAACTGCTGAACAGAGTAATTTTATAACATGTGGTACATAATTGTGGAAGAAAAAAGTTGATGGAACACTATCCCATATTCCATATATAGTAATGTGGTAATTTTCATTAGTCCCAATAGTCTAGAATAATTTCATGTCAGATAAATTATCAATAAAAATGTGAGGGAATGATACCAAGAGAGAGAAGAATAATGATGAGTTGGTTCACCCTGTTGATGAATTTTCATGGTAGAGATTTTATTCTCAATATCATGATTTTGCAGCTGACATGCATAATGTGAGGTTAGGTGTTTCATGTGACAGTTTTAATCTATATGTAAATATTCTTACTTCGCACATCACATGGCCAGTTTGCATACACATCTGTAACCTTCCTCGATGGATGTGTATGAAAAAACATTCTAATTTCTTAAGTATACTCATATATGGACCTTTTGATCCCATTAATGATATAATTTTATATATGAAATTTTTAATAAAATAGTTGAAAAACATTTTTAATGTTGGTGTGTGCACATACGATGCATGTCTGAAAGACATATTTCAAATGTGTGTTGCTCTTATGTGGATGATAAATGATTTTTCTACATGTTCAATGATTTCTGGATGGAGAAAAAATGGAAAATGATCTTGTAAAATTTTTATGAAGAATATGTGATCTGTAAGATTGAAATATTATCGTATTTTCAATTTTATGGTACATTAATGATTCTTTCCAATAGACCATCCATATAGGAATAATCGTAAAAGATTTAACAATACCATGGATCGAATGGCGACCTCAATTTATGTATGGAAATGATGTTATTAATTAATTTTAAGACAAAGAATTTTATTTGTGATGGGTCATATGAAATCAAAAAAGTCAAATAGTATTTCCACTGAAACCTATTATAATTGGAAGAAAATAAGTGACTTCTTTGTGTTACCTTATTGGTCAACCAATTTGTTATTTCATTGATTAAACATAATGAACGTTGAAAATAGTATATGTGAAATATTTATTTAAATTCTTCTAAATTCTAAGGTAAAGAAGAAATATGATTTATTATCTTAGGATGACTTGGTGTATTGGGTAAACAAACCATAATTACATCTTGTGTGTATCAATGAAAATAAATGTAATGTTCTTTGTGATTATTATGTGATGAACCTAAAGAAAAAATAAATAAATTTTTGGAAGTACTATAAACTATTAAAGTTTCTGATGGTTATTTAAGAAAAATTTCAAAATGTGTCAATAGAACATATTTGAAGCTGAAATATTTGAAGACTGAGGATTATCCCATCCTTTTTCAGGAGTTGATTCAAAGGGAAATCTATCATTTTCTATCCAATAATGTAAGCTTGTTAATTATTTTTTTATTTCGTTTCTTTATAGATCATTGTGCAAATAATTTTTTCAAAATAATTCTTTTAAAAAATTGTCGTAGAGGAACCTTTGATTTTTTGTGAGTTAGAGAAAATATTTCCTCTATCATTTTTCACATGCATGTTGCATCTAATTGTCCATATTCCAACTGAAGTACTCATCAATGGACCTGTTTCTTTTCCTTGGATGTATCAAAATGAAGGAAACATTTACACATTGAAGTATTTTGTTCGGAATATAAATCATCCATAAGGTTCTATCATGATAGGATACTTGGCTCAAGAATGTATGGATTCCTGGTCAATGTTTTTTTATCTGAATACATGATGGAACAGATCGATGAGAAATGAATAAGAATAGTATGAGAAAATTGAACATAGTTTTCCACCATTACACAAATAGGGTTAATTCTTTTATCATATAAATTGACTACATTAATCCTTGAAGAGCAGGAGATGGAACATCACACAGTTTTGTTTAACTTTGAATTTTTTGATGAATATATCAAGTAATTAAATTAGACTTTTATATCTTCTCAAAAATCTGGTAATTTTACATATTAGTTAAACTATTTCTATTTTTTCATTAGGGGACATAAAAAATGATAAATAGATAGCATATTTTTTAATCTTTGAGAATTAGAGATACTTTTCCTAGTAAATAGTTTTATGCTTGGTTGAAATTAAGGTAGAAATAAAATGTTGATAAATTAATAAAATCAATATTTAATTAAACTTAACATTCATTTATATTTCAAGTATTGAGTTTTCATGCTAGCTCTGTCTATAAGGAAATGAGATCCTTGGATTTTGATATGAATTTCATGGTTTATGGATGAAAATCAATTGTGATCAATGGGTACAAATTTATTAACACTGAACAAGAAATGAATTTGAGAACACAACATGATGGTGTTATGGTAATGGCCACAACAGACTGTTATGACAATACATATGATTATAGACCCCTATTTTAAAATGTATCTTATTATGGAGTCCTTGAGAAAAAATAATATTTGAATATTACTCTAATGGTCGATTCACTATGACGAAATGCTAGTGGTTTGATTCGATGATGAGACATGGCACATTTCTTGATGATTGTGGATTTAGATTTACTAACATGACTTTCACTCTTACTATCGATGAACCGTATGTATTGGAATAAAGGGTGAAAACGTTTTTTATTTGAAAGATCATCTTTGAAATGAATTTGATTTCATTATTGAATTAATCCAAAGACATATTTTTGATGATGGTTATTATGGAATTGACACCATACCTACTCCTATTGGACTCAATCCATTTATTTCTTATGATGAATCCAATACTTAAATTTTTAGTGTTGATTGTGAACCTGAAGTTGTGTTGGGAAATATATAGAATCATTCATTTGTCTTCTCATTTATATTGGTTTGTCTCGACTTGGGTTGTTGGGGTTGGTGCGATAAAAATTGATTTACTATTGATTATAAATATTTTCTTTCCAACATAAACTATTTTTTCATTTTCAATATTTACTTGTTACGATTTTATTTGTCTTTAATTTTATAATATTGAATATAATTGTATTCAAACCTACCAAACCAAAAAAAAACTGAAATAATAAAATTAGAACAAAAAACAAGATGAATTTAATTGGACATATTAAACTAATTGATATTGAAATCAAATCCAAAGAAAATAATGACATAACCAATAAAATGGAAAAAGTTTCTAACCCAAAATATGAACCAAATGACCTAATAAATTGAAAAAAATAAACCAAATGACCTAAGAAAAATAGAAATATACAAATGACACAATAAATTAACCATAGTGAACCAAATTACGTAACCAAAATTGAATTATATCAAATTGAAAATTGAATAAAAATATATCATACCCATGATAAACATGTTAATTTGAATTTTTTCTATGACATATATTATATTTCAATATTATTCTCACTAAATGTAAAATGTTTTTGTTATATCTCTATGTATCATGTGTTTAGTTTGACAAGTGGTATTCTCTAATTAATTCATGTATCATCTTATTTTCTATTTGGGATACACATTAGTTATAGATTTTTAATTAATTACATATTTTTTTTCAAATGTAGGATATGAAAATCTTTGAGGAAATACAATGACAAAATGATGAAAAAAAATAATTGTCGACTGGGTAAGATGGGAATCCCTACTTTAGTGAATTTTTGAGTATTTTATTTCAAATATATATATCAATAACATATAATTTCATCTAATTAATTTTGTTTTTTAATTTTAATCAGGATACACCACCTATGATTGATTTATTATTTAACTAGCCTAGTGGTTATAGTGCTCATGATAATGATATGAAGTGGTGGTACTGGATCTAGGTACTCTAGACCATGTACACGATCACACCCCATCTATACCCCTGACATTGTATCCATCACACCATCTAATCTTGCAGTTTTTTTAAATAAACCCAAGATATTTAGGTCGCCCATGTTATCACCAAAATTTTGCATCAAATATTCCTTGGGCTATATTTCCCTTATCCCCTGATGATTCCAAATCCTCATCCATATTATGCATTTTTATAGCCATCTAATCAGTATTATTTTCTTTATAATTCCTTCTCCCTGAACTTCTATATTTTTGTTTCTCTCACTCCTACTCCGACACATTATGAGCCTTCAAAGAATAAAATGGGACCCAATATATATGTACAGGTTTATATTCCTTCAAATCATGGGGATCCTGGGATGCTCTCTAATTAGACTAGATCAAGTATATTTATAGAACTAAAGTAAAAAAGTACCATAATTTATTTTCATTACTAGATGCATTGATAAAATATTTATTTCCCTTCATTAACATTTGGATCTTCCATAAAGCGGTGAGGGGATAAATGAATACATGTAGTGTGGAACTATAGAACATAGCTGATAGTGTAGTAAAAATAAGACATCCAATTGATTGGAAAATAGGGTGGGAATATAAGAGTTTTTTTGCGACGCTTTCCAAAAACTCCAACATCATTCCCATTAGGCCACTCTCCTAGAGACACCTACAAAATTAAGTAAAGTTTAACTCTTGGGAACAAATATGGGTAAAAAAATTCTTTATATTTAATGTTATACTATTATTTTATTTATATTAATTAATATTTTAGTGCAATATTCATTATAATTTTCCAAATGGTGAGGTTGTGAGGCCAATACAACTCATGGAATTAGGTTATCTATGGAGAGGCTATAAGCATGAGTTGTATAGTGGTTGGAGAGATATATTTTGTATAGATTTAGAGGCCACACCAGTCTTCAATGATTTTATGGGAGAATATTATCGTGAAATTATTTCTCATTAGAAAAGTACTGAGTTCAATGTATTAATCAAATTTTGGGTTTTTAAATGAAAATTACCAAGATTTTAACTAATACATTCTTTTATGTTATTGAAAATTATTTTTTAGAAATCATTTAGAATAAATACAAAAATGAGGATTCTATGAAATACCTCCACACTCTATATAGAACTATGATGTTGGATCATTATAGGAACTAATTATGACACTCACTACTTCCTAAAAATAACACATCTTTGACATGAAAGTCAATACACAATAATATAACTATTTTTTGGTTCACTAAGTGTAGATAGGCTCTCACTGACCTCCCTATGCTTATCCTACACATATAGACTATGAACATCTAAATAATAGTAGCATCACTATCCATGATCCTTCATGGAAACTTCACCTTTCTTCTTTGGAATGATTTTTAGGGAGTTATAATTTTTACATCAATCGCCTTATAACATTATTTCTGGAATACATCTTCACTATGATATCTAATTCTACTCTATTTCTCCCATCTTGTTTTTTTATTAAAAATAACCATGACTTATATATATATTTATATATATATAATTCCATTTTCTCAAATTTCATTTTTTCTATTATCATTGAAATTTTCCATTTTTCCCTCACCAAATGTGACGTCTCGGTCCCAATTGCCACTTAACCCATGCCTCAAGCCCAGTTAACTAGGTGACCCCTGGAATTTATCCTCCTAAGTCATGGGATATTGACTAGCAGTGGGGGTGTGATGGTAAAACATTTGGGAGACTGTACCAACATATCAGAGTACAGTAGTGGGAAAATAACCAAATAGAAAGATACAATAAATAATGGATACATAATTAGACACAACAGAAGTATGAATAACTGAACAAAATAGAAATAGACCCATAGGTAGTGTTTGATAGAAACACTCATGCACAAAATTCTAGTACAAAATGAAAAATAGATCAGGAAATAATCACACTAAACAAAAAGTGAAAAATTGAATATAATCCAAAAGTTGCTCCATAACATATTGAGACTAAGCTCAATCATCTACTATTAAGCTCCAACTAATAAAGAAGAATAAATATCCATAATTTTGGTGCTTACATCTATCTATACCTTCAGTAAGATAGTATTCTTGGGTGTCAAGGTAGCCCGATTAGGGTGTGATATAAAATATCAGAAGGCCACCACCAACAGTGTCTATGTGTAATCCGAGCTAGCACTTGTAAGTAAATAGTGTGCCGGTAAAATCTAAAAAGTAAGAAATTCTAAATAAATAAATAATCTCCTACTCAGGTTACCAATGGACTTCGGGTGTATTGCAACCCCACTTTTTGTTAGACAATTAAATATAATTTATTACATAAACTTCACTTGATACAACATAGAAGATCGAGAGGTCTAGTGTCTTTGGGGCTTAGGATTATTACATAACAACATAAAACATGAAATACATCATCTTTATTTAAAATATCTTTTACATGACCACTACGTTCCCTCGTACTTAGCATTACATTGGATAACCTGAGGACATGCATAAGAAAAGCGTGAGCTATAAAGCTCAGTAAGGGAATAAAAATTGAATAACTTGAGGAATAAAATAGATTTTAGAAAATATGCATATCAATGGAGCACAAGGGAATCATAAACATAAATCCATGATAAATCATGATAATCATAACATGGAAATGTGGCAATAACACTTAATATGGAATTAGCATGTGCCAAGGCTCATTGCACATGGAGCATGAGTAAATCCTCATTGCACATGAAGCATGAGTAAAACCTTGATGCACTTGAATTAGAATGAAAAAACACCCATTTCACATGACTTATCAAGATAATATATTTTACCCAATTCATTGGAGTTATATAAGGGTGTACCCTTCTTAATCATTTCATTTCATGCATAAGTGTGCCACATGGATCATAAAACATTGAATAATTAAATATAATCATTTATTACATGATAAAAGAATGTGGAATACATACATGAAACTCTTAAAACAATAAGTAAATGTGAATAAAGTATAATGACCTTGATAGAGAAATGGTCATGGTATTCACTACACAATGACATTGGCTTGGAAAATCAATGCAATTTTGGCAGCGTAACGGCGTGATGTAAGAATTCATAAAAATGGTTGATGAGAGATAAAGGGGTGTCTCATCATATGTACATGAAATGAACAGTAAGGGGGTCATATATATACATTTTCCAACAATTTTAATAGAATTTAGATTTATGATACAAAATAAATGCTTGAATGTAAGCGAGGAGAGATAAATTCCTTTCGGAATTTCAGCATAGTAACTGGTGTACATGGGAGGCATTTATGGAGAGATAAGGGGGTATCTCATAATTCAAACATAAATAGGGAAGTATGGGGGAGGTTAAAAACCATACCCCAACATTTATAATTGAAATTGAAAGGGCATAACAACATTATGAAAATTGGACAAAATGAGAAAGGAAAAAAATCCTTACATCGAAGTGTGATTATGAAGGCTTTAGAGAGGCTTGAGAGGATTCTTTGGAGATTTGGGAACCTTGGGAGGATTCTAGAGAGTGTAGGGAAGGGTTTTTACGAACCCCAAAGGCTTTTAGTGAGGAGGAAGTGGGATCCTGGGTGGGTTTATATAGGAAAGGTGAGGGAATTCTTTATTATTTAGGTTTGGGACATCTCACATTAAACTAATCCCAACCACAAACCAACCCCTGGTTTTTGCCCATGGTTTTTGGAAAAGGGAAGTGGAAAACAATATTTTATAAGCCAAAAGTCCTAAATTCTTAAAAAAATGGGGTTGCTTATGTGGAGGTGAGTCAAACTCCCAAGGAAAACAATTTAAAAAGACAAGATGTTTAATAAGTTTTGAAGGGTCCATTAATGCTTTGTAAATTAAGTAAAACAAACCAAAAATCACATTATTTTAATGTTAAAACATATATTCGCCAAAAATAAAGATTATAGTATTTTATTACATCACTATTGGGTCATTATGATGTCATAAAACACATTATATATTTAAACAGTATTTATTTTTTACACAAAATTTTGATTGTCTCAGAAAATTATGAAAAATTCACCGTTGGATAATTTCGACGTCCTGATTCTAGAAATAATATTTATTTTATCTAAATAATTTTCTATATATTTTAATTTTCACTTTTAAAATAAAAACTTACATTTATCAAAAAATCATGAGTTTTGACAAAAATGGCTTTCGAACCTTAATCAAAATTACAATTGCATTCATAAAATTATAAAATAATTTATATTTAATAAAAATTAATTTAATAATAATAATAATATTTTATAAAAATATTATTTTATTCAAAAATCCATTAATTCATCAAAATAGATTTCTTAGCTGAACTTCAACTAAAAAGACTATTTGAGCTTTAAACACTATTTACAAGGTAACAATAATAAAATGAAAGTATATTAATTATTATATACAAAAATAATGTACATAAACATAGTGCTAAGGTCTTCTTACATAACCCCTTATAATACCTACATAATACTGAAGAGTAAAGTGTGCGATGGTGACAGACTCTTTGGGTGGATTGGATAACATTGCTCGGGTTGTAATCTCTATCAACTTCCACTTCTCTCGTAGGCAGTCCTACTTGAGCATAACATATTCAAGCTCATCTTCGGATTGGTCAATAGTGAAGCCCAAAGACACAACCTCCTTTCCAAGCTCTAACAAATGGGCTTCGTATGGGTCATATCTACTGGATGAGGCCATCTCTTCCTTTGTATGAGTAAATTGGATTTGTTAAAACCCTATATTTATACTAATCATGTGATCACTTTTCAATGTCTATATAAGAAATAGTCAAAATTCTTAACATACAACCAAAGAAGTTGACATTTTATATAAACATTTTATATAAAGATACATTTAATTAGATCAAGATGGATTTCCATTAATGAAATTTTGGGTCGTTACAATCTTCCCCCCTTAAGAAATTTTTCCCTCGAAATTTCCTTTTCCCACACTAAAACCAATTTGGGTAACTCTACCTCATCACTTCCTCTGATTCCCATGTCGCTTATTCAAACCTGTGTTTTCTCAAAAACACCTTGATGAGGGGCATTATCTTATTTCATAGAACTTTTTCACTATGATATAAGATCTTCACTGGTTTCTCCTCATAAGAAAGATCATCCTCTAACTGTAGCACCTCTAAAGAGAGTACATGTGATGGGTCCTTTATGTATATCCTTAAGAGGGATACATGAAAGAAATCAGACACTTTGTCCAGGGAAGGTGGAAGTGCTAGTCGATAGGCCATAGCCCTGACACGATCAAGAATATCAAAGGGGTCGATGTACCTTGGACTTAACTTCCCTTTCTTTACAAACTTCATAAACTTCTTCCGTAGAGATATGAATAGAAATACCATGTCTCGTAATTTAAACTCAAGGTCTCATTGACAGTTATCTGCACAACTCTTCTATCAACTTTGGGCTGCCTTGATATGCTGCTGAATGGTTTTCACCTTCTCCCCAATTTCTTTGACCATTTCTGGTCCAAGCAGCTTATGCTTACTAACCTCATCCCAACACACCAGGGTTCTACAACTTTTCCCATAAAGGGATTAATATGGTGCCATTTGGATGATCGAGTGGAAACAGTTATTATAAGAGAACTCAACCAGAGGAATATGTTGATCCCATCCTCCTTTAAAGTCCATTGAGCATGCTCTCAACATGTCCTCAAGTGTTTGGATAGTCCACTCGAATTGGCCATCAGTTTGAGGATGATAGTTCGTACTGAAGTTCAGTTCAGTATTGAAAGCATGTCAAAGACTCTTCTAAAACATAGAGGTGAATCTTGGATCTCGATCGGACACAATAGATAGTGGTAATCCATGCAGCATTACAAATTCCCTGATATATATCTGTTCCAGTTGATCCAATGATAAATCCTCCCGAATAACAATGAAGTGTGCAGCCTTTGTAAGAAAATCTACAACAAATCAGATTGTGTTTTTGCCTTTGGATGTGTTCGGAAGTCTAGTGACAATGTCTATGGTGATGTTATCCCATTTCCATTCTAGTATGGGTAATAGTTGCATCATACCCTTAGACTTCTGCCTCTCTCCCTTCACTTGCTAACACACCAGGCACCTTGATGTATATTCAGTGATCTCCTTCTTCATATTATCCTACCCATAATTCTCTCAGAGATCTTGATACATCTTTGTGTTTCCTGGGTGAATATAGAAATTTGAACTATGTACGTCATCCAAAAGTTCCTTCTTCAGCTTCAGACTTGATGGAACACATAGTCGTTTCCCAAATCTCACAATTCCTTCTTCATTAACATTAAACTCCGAGGATTTCCCTTTTCCGATAGCTTCCACTATTTCCTAAATTCCCACATCATCATTTTGAGCATCCTTTAAACTTTCCAAAAGAGATGGTTGAACAATAATTTGTGAAAGGATTGATGATGTTCCTTTCTTTATGATTCCCATGTCCATCTCCATCAAATCTAAGAAGATTTGATCTTTTCAATTCTCATCAATGATAGAATCGTTGGGTCTTTTCTACTTAGGGCATCTTCCACCTTGTTTGCTTTCCCAGGGTGGTAATGGATTGAGTAGTCATAGTATTTGATCATCTCTAAACATCTTCATTGGCGCTTATTAAGCTCTTTCTCTGTGAATATATATTTGAGACTCTTGTGGTCAGTATATATCTCACATTTCACCCCATATAGATAATGCCGCCAAATTTTCAAAACTAAGATCACTACATCCAACTCGAGATCATGTGTTGGATAGTTCTGTTCATGAACTTTAAATTTTCTTAAATCATAGGCAATTAATTCTTCATTTTTCATTAACACACATCTCAGGCCCTTCTTCGAAACATCACTAAATACCACAAAAAGTTCCCCACTTATGGGTAAAGTAAGCACAGGCACAGTGATAAGCCTCCTTTTCAACTCCTTGAAGCTTTCTTCTCATTCATCACTCTAAGAAAACTTTACTCCCTTCCGAGTTAGCTTGGTAAGATGGTTGGAAAATTGTGAGACATTTCTCAAAAATCATCGATAATATTCAGCTAACCCTAAAGAGATACAAATATTTATTACCGATGTTAGCCTCATCCATCCCTCAATTGCATCTTTTTTAGAGGTATCCATAGATATCACATTGCTTGTAATGATATGGCCCAAGAATGAGACCTCCTTCAAATAGAACTCACACTTTCTGTACTTTTCATAGAGCTTCTCCTTCTGAAAGGTCTCTAGTATAGTTCTTAAATGCTCCTCATGATCATCCTTGGTTTTGGAGTATATCAGAATATCATTTATAAATACTACCACAAATTTTTCAAGGTAATATATAAAGACTATATTCATCATGACCATGAATATTGAAAGAGCATTAGTGAGTCTGAAAGGCATTACTATGAATTCATAGTACCCGTATCTTGTACAAAAAGTTGTCTTGGGGATATCTTCTTTCTTTACCCTTATACGATAATATCCTGACCAAAAATCCACCTCGGACAAGTATTGTGATCCACACATCTAATCTAATAATTCATCCATTCATGGAATAGGATACCTATTATTTATCGTTATTTTGTTGAGCTCACGATAATCGATGCAAATGCGCATTGACCCATCATTCTTCTTGTCGAAGAGGACTGGTGCCCCCCATGGTGAAGCACTTGGGAATATAAACCCTTTATCCAGATTCTCTTGTAGTTATTTCTTTAGAGCCTCAATCTCTACAACATCCATTCTATATGGATACTTGGATATTGGAAATTCCCTAGGTATAAGATCCATTAAAAATTCAACATCTCTTCTAGGAGGAAGACCAAGAAATTCCTCGGGAAACACTTTAGTGAATTCCCTCAAAATAGGCATGTCTTAAAAGATGGTTTCCTCCTTGGACTCAATCATCTGATCCAGATATGCATGCTCATTGGGTAGTAATATCCATGCTTGATATGATGGAGCTAATGAAGATTCATCTTTCTCCTTGCCCCTGTATAGAATCGGGGGTCGATTATCCACATAGAGAGTGATTTTCCCCTCATGGAAATTTATGTTTTATCTATATAAGGAAAGCCAATCCATGCACAGAATTGCATCAAATTCCACTAGAGGGAGTATGAAGAGGTTCTCCAGGTAGTTCAATCCACAGATTATGATAGGGGAGGAGTTATATTCATGGGATGAAATGATCGCCCCATTTTCCATACTCACTGACATCTTCACTTCAATGATTTGTAGTGGGGCTGGGATTGTTCTAATAAACATTTGGGATATAAAATAATGTGTATAACCTGAATCAAAAAGTATGATTGCTATTCTTGAATGAATAAATAGTGTACCAGTCCCCACTTCATTGTCGGGGTTCACTTCGGTAGTAGTGATGGAAAAAGCTCACCCTTGATGCCTTGAAGGTTGTTGGTTGCCTCTGAAAACCCTTATCTTTGGGCGCAGATTTGCAAGGTGCCATGGTTCTTTGCAGTTGTAGAAATTAACAACACGTTGAGAGTCAAACAGAGCGTTCCTCTCCTCTGTCGTAGCCACAGTTTTTTGTTGCCGACAATTGACAGCCAGGTGCCGTTCTCTTCCACACCTAAAGCATTTTCTCATACTCTTCAGGAAATTTCCAGGGTGCTTCTTTCCGCACCTTTGGCAAGGGGGGTCTGGATCTTCTTAGAACCATTGGATTTATACATCGGACCACCAGTGTTGAAGTCCACATTATGCTTCTTATCCCCATGATACCCATGAAATTCTCCAATCTCCATTTTCACCTTGAGGGACATTGGACAATTTCCTCATAGCTATCGAAGTCACGGATTGCTAGTTATTTCCGCAGGCAAGGTTTCAGCCCACCAAATAAGTGGTAAACCTTGAATTCGGGGTTAATGACAAAGCCAGAAGTGTATCATGAAAGCCTTGTGAAGTTATCCTCATATGCTCCAACAGATTCTTCATCTTTTTTCTTGAGTTCAAGGAATTCCATTTCCATCTTAAGCCGAAGGGTGCGCAAAAAATATTTATCAAAAAACATCTTCTGGGAATCCTTCCATTCCAACGCCTCGTTCTCCTCCTAAGGCTTCTTATTTTATATCAACATCCACCATTGATCAGATTCACCCTCCATATGATAAGAAGCTAGGAGAACCTTCTCTTGTTCATAACATTGAAGGATGGAGAAGATCTTCTCAATGGAGTTGATCCATTGTTCAGCGATTGAGGGTTCAGATGATCTATTAAAAGTAGGAGGCCTTTGTCTCATGAAGCTATCGATAGCGACTTGTTCCTTCTTAGGGGGGTTGAAAGTTCCTCTTAACCCATGTTTCTATTAAAATCATGATTTATATGGGAGAGAAGTGTGAAAAAGTTCGTGATTCCCATTCCCATTGGATTGGGCATCACATTAGTACAGTCTTCACATTGATCTTCACATCAGTTGTTAGCCCGAGTCCTCCTATTACTGGCTATTGGCTAGAATAAAAGGAAATTTAGGGGTAACACATAAAGGGTAATCCAAGGACAAAACTAACAACTTAGAAATGAATTTTATTTCCTTAACATATGAATCTATTGGCTTCAGTCTATGTTATCCATGATCTAGTTTCTAACATATATTCTTAGGGAATATTTTTGGTCCCATAATAATGGTTCATACCAATCTTGTGAATTTACCAAAGCATATCCCCTGGGAGTATCATTACCAAGAGTGCAGAAAGGCCCATTATCGTACACCAGTTCCTGTTCAGGTCTAGCTCAAAGCGGTGTTTTCAGGTTTTACCCCTAAGATACATTTGTGCCAGAGCCGCCTCTACCTGCTCGTATCCAGACAGGGATGCATTTTCTTGATAAACCACTTACTCAATACTCACCAAAACATTGGATGTTTTTATTATACATAGTATTTTCTCTAAGGCTTCACTAGGGTTTTCTAATCCTAATCCCAAAAATAACTAAACCTATCCTATGATACCAACTATTACAACCCTGATCTTTATTTCAAACTTAAACTTGATTTATTACATAAAATTCACTTGATACAACATAGAAGATCAAGAGTTATAGTATATTTGGGGCTTATGATCATTACATAACAACATAAAACATGAAATACATCATCTTTATTGAAAACTTCCTTTACATGACCACTACGTTCCCTCGTAATTAGCATTTCATGGGATAACCTGAGGACGTGCATAAGAAAAATGTGAGCTATAAATCCCAGTAAGGGAATAATCATGGAATAACATGAGGAATACAATACATGTTAGAAAATAGGCATATCAATTGAGCACAAGAGAAGCATAAACATAAAGGCATGATAAAGCATGATAATCATAACATGGAAATGTGGAAACAACACCTAACATGGAATTAGCATGAGCCAAGGCTCATTGCACATGGAGCATGAGTAAATCCTCATTGCACATGATGCATGAGTAAAACCTCATTGCACTTGAATTAGAAGGTGTAAAAACCCACTGCACACGACGTATCATGATACTATACTTTACCCAATGCATTGGAGCTTTATAAGGGTACACCCTTCTTAAACATTTCATTTCATGCATAAGTGTGCCACGTGGATCTTAAAACATTGAATCATTAAATATAATAATTTATTACACGATAAAATAATGTGGAATACATACATGATACTCTTAAAACAATAAGTAAATCTTCATAAAGGTGAATACCCTTGATATGGAAATGGGCATGGTATTCACTACACAATTACATTGGCTTGGAAAATCGGTGCAATTTCGGCAGTGTAACCGCGTGACGTAAGAATTCCTAAAAATGGTTGATGAGAGAGAAAGGGGAGTCTCATCATATTTACATGGAATGGATAGTAATGGGGTAATATAGATACATGTCCCAACAATTTTAATGGAATTTAGATTCATGATACAAAAGAAATGCTTGAATGTAAGTGAGGATAGATAAATTCCTTTCAGAATTTCGACATAGTAACGAGGGTACATGGGAGGCATTTATTGACAGAGAAAGGGATTTCTCATAATTCAAACATAAATAGGGTATTATGGGGGGGTTATAAACCATACCCCAATATTTATAATTGATATTAAAAGGGCACAACAACATTAATAAAATTAGACAAAATGAGAAAGGAAGAAAACCCTTACTTGGAAGTGTGCTTCCAAAGGCTTGAGAGAGGCTTGAGAGAGGATTCTTGGGAGCTTGGGGAACATTGGGAGGATTATAGAGATATGAGGGAAGATTTTGGACGAATTAAAATGGATTTGAGTGAGGAGGAAGTGGGAACATGGGTGGGTTAATATAGGAAAGGTGGGGGAATTCTTTATAATTTAGGTTTGGGACACCTCACATTAAACTAATCCAAACCAAAAACCATCCCATGGTTTTTCCCATGGTTATTAGAAAAAGGTAAGTTTAAAACAATATTTTATATGGACAATGTCTGAACTTCTTAAAATAAAGGGGTTGCATATGTGGAGGTGAGTCACACTCCCCAGGAAAACAATTTAAAAAGACAAGATGTTTAATATGTCTTGAAGGGTCTATTAATGCATTGTAAATTAAGTCAAACGAACCCAAAATCACATTATTTTAATGATTAAACATATATTGGCAGAACATAAAGCTTATAGTATTTTATTACATCACTATTGGGTCATTATGATGTCATAAAACACATTATATATTTAAACGGTATTTAATTTTTACCCAAAAATTTGACTGTCTTAGAAAAATTATGAAAAATTCATGGATGGGTAATTTAGACATCTTGATTCCAGATATAATATTTATTGTATATAAATAATTTTCTAATTATGTTTATTTACACTTTTAAAATAAAAACTGACATTTATCTAAAATTCATGGGTTTTGAAAAGAAATGGCTTTCGAAGCTTAATAAAAATTACAATTGCATTAATAAAATTATATGATCCTTTATATTTAATAAAAATTAATTTAATAATAATAATAATATTTTATTAAAATATTATTTAATTCAAAAATCCATTAATTCATCAAAATAGATTTCTTAGTAGAACTTCAACTAAAAAGACTATTTGACCTTTAAAAACTATTTACAAGGTAAAAATAATAAAATAAAAGTATATTCATTATTATATACAAAAACAATGTACATAACCCTAGTGCTAAAGTCTAGTTACATAACCCCTTATAACACCCGCATAATACCAAAGAGTAATGTGTGGGATGGTGACGGACTCTTAAGGTGGCTCGGATAACATTGCTCAGGTGGAAATGTCTATCAACTTCCACTTATCTCATAGGCGGTCCCACTCGAGCTTAACATATTCAAGCTCGGAATGGGCTTGGTCAAGAGCAAAGCCCAAAGATGAAACCTCCTTTCCAAGCTCTGAAAAATGGGCTTCATATGGGGCATGACTAGTGGATGAGTCCATCGCTTCCTTTGTCTGGGTAAATTGGATTTGTTAAAACCCTATATTTATACTAATCATGTGATCACTGTTCAACTGTTATATTATCAGCGGTCACAATTCTTAACATAAAACCAAAGAAGTTGACTTTTTATGTAAACATTTTTCATAAAGAGACATTTAATTATATCAAGAGGTATTTCCATTAATTAATGTTTGGGTCATCACATGGCGGTTCTACCTACATCAGATCGTGACTGGTAAGCCTAATTGATTCACTATACGCATATATATATAGTGGTTATCACAGGCATGAGGTAACCATGCCTCTCACCCATACATGTATATCATAGATGGAGTGGCATAATAATTCCTCCCACCTATGTATATATTATATTGGAATTGGGTAATCATTCCGCTCATCCATACAAGTATATCACAGTTGATGTGGGATAAGATTTCCTCCTACTGATGTAGATATTTTATCTGGAATAGGGTAAGAATATATCCCATATATACATATATAGAGGTCATCACTGGCATGAGGAAAGAATGCCTCCCACCCATACATATCATAAGCTGGCGTGAGGTATTAGTGCCTCCCATTCATACTTTTCATAAGCTCACAATAATATGAATTCAAATAATATAAATTCAGGGAAACCAATCTTACATCATTTCAATTCAAAACATTAATTAAGAGTATAGGCTAAAGGTATAGGTTCAACCATCTAATAAAACTCAATTAATTTGTTTCATTTCAAGGGAACCCAATTATTACATGTGAAAAAATTAACCTGGACATTTCATTCACTTTGTGTAAAATGGAAAACCCAATTTTAAGAGCACAAGACTTCACAAAGTTCATATCAAATAGTCACATAGTCAATTTGGAACATCCTAGCCTAAGAGGTCCAAGCACCCATGGGGTGTCTTGGGTTCATAAAAATACATGTGGGAAAAGGTTAAATTCATGAAAAACTCGATCTGGGAGATACAAACCAAAAAATTTCATTTTGGGATAATTGACCTAAAATGGAAAATTGGATGGCACGCCCCTTGGGTGTCCATATAATGCATGGGTGAAATCAAAACCCCCGAACATTATTTAATTAACCTATTCAATAAAACTAGGTTTAATTAGACATGAAAGAATAACATAATAAAGGATCTCAGAAAAGACCATCACACGGCACAACAAGAATAAATATGAAACGGTCAAAACTCAAATAGAAAACTAGATGAACACCTTCCTTATGGTCGTAAAATATGCCTCACTAGATATTGACATCATATTCGAAGTAGGATTGAAAATATTTGAGGTTAATTAAAATGCACTAAAAATAGTTCATAAGAGCTTAAATCCAAATAGTGTAATAAAAGGTGAAAATCAATGAGGGAATAAGGGCATGCGGGGTGAGCCATACCTTTAGATTTCTGATGCATCTAACAGTTTAAGAAATGGTCATCAGACTGAGGAGATACTAAGGATTTAATCTTGGGGGAGTATTTTATCTTAAAGGGGATAAAGGAGTAGGTTCTGTCTATAGGAGGGTGAGGAAAATAGGTTATATGGTTTTAACATATTAAACAGGGGAAATAGTAAATTTTCCCCAAAATATTGGGTTCATAGAGTTTATGGGAACGGTTTAGAAAACCGTGCACTAACCGTGTGTGGAGGATCTACTACCTTCTACAGAATCACACACAATTTATGCACACATTTTACCAAATAATCTGCTAAACAAGTGTGAAGGCTCTTCTACCTTCTGCAGCAAGCTGCACGGCCATGCCCTTGGTCCACAGGGCTGTAGAAAAACCGTGTGGACCAGCCTGCAGCCCTTTTTTCTGAACCTCCAAGCTCTGAACCAGCCTTGGATGATCTTCGGGCCTTCCCTAGTGCATAGAAAACCTTTACCATCTTCAAAATAAATATTTAAGGTGGGAACCCAAAGATCCATAACTTGGTCAAAAGTCGGTTCATTAAAACCTTCCCTTCTTATAGCAACTCATCCTTGAGTTTTCCTTCTGAGGGTAATGAGGTACTCTTAGCAAAGATTTTTTTCCACTGTGATTAAACATCAGCTTCCCTCCCCAGGTCTCATCCTATACTCGATCGTGCTACCATAACACTCTTACAAGAGGAACAGATATGTCTTGGTGTTTCTCCATGCTCCGATCTACAATATGCAATGGATACTCCTCAAACGAAACATCTATATTCATCTCAACCTCATCACCCTGGAAGGAATGAGATGGTTCTAGATAATATAGGCGAAATAGGGAAACATGGAGAACATCATTCATAGACCAGTATCTCTAAGGAAGTGCCAGTTGGTAACCCACCGGTCTTATCTACTTCACAACCTCAAAGGGACAAATGAGGATCAATGATAACATACCCTTCTTTTGAATACATCTATACCCCAACCTTGGTGGTAATTACAAGAAAAACTAGTCTCTAACCTCGAATTCAAGAAGTATTCAGTGTCTTTTGGCATAAGAGTGCTGTCTAGACTAAGTTGTGATCATACGCTTCCATATCAGCTGGACCTATTCCGAATTATCCTACATAAGAGGTGGCCCAAGTACACCAGCCTCCCCTACCGTTATCCACAATAGATTTGAGGGAAAAGGCCTACCATACAAGGCTTCATAGTGTGATGTCCTGTCCCGGGTGCCACTGAATGGTGCTATGAGCCAATTGGCCACATTCCATCAACTGTTCCTCCTCATACGCTAGATGGTTCCGACTAGCAGTGATGGTCTGGTAAGTCATTTTTGGGGAGACTATACCCTCTTTAGTCAGAATAAAACACCAGCAGAAGAAAAAAAATAACCAAGTGTGGAGGCGTATAAATAACCAAAAAAATACCATGACATATAATAGTAAAAACTAGAAAATAAAATACTCAACTAAAAGGTAAAGCATTCTATGACAGTGAAAGTGCCATGTTTCTACAATGAAACTCAGATTAAAGACACAACAACTCCCAAACGAGTCCAAAACTGCACCTAGTTCCATCTCCCATGCTTTAGACCCAAAAAGAAACATATCACAGTTCCTTTCCCTTATCCTGCCCTACGACAAAAAATTCTTCTCGAGTGCCAATAAGGCGGCCTGAATAGGGTGAGAGTACAACTCAGCAGGCCACCACTGATGACGTATAAAATGAGTCCATTCAAAATATAGTGCATGTAGATTTATGAAGTAATAAATAAAATGAATAATTTTAATATATATCACATTTTCATTTAATAATTAATCAATTCATTAGGCCCATTTCAATTCATGTTTCCGATTGGAATCATTATTCATTTTCACAAATCATTTGGTGTAGGTATTTATGCCAAGCACACCAATTCTCAGTTGAATCATCATTCATTATTATCATTAATCATTTGGTGTAGGTTGTTATGCCTAGAACCACAAATCTCTTTGAGTGTAGGTCACCATTACTACTAATCCAATTCTCATTCAGTGTAGGATATCATGCCTAACACAACATAATATCAAGCTTTGATGACTATTGGGGAGGAACACCATGTCCAAGTCACAATTTCCAATCGGTCTGGGACGTTATGACTAGAACCAAAAAAACTCTGCCATTTAAATATTATTTAAGTATTAAGATTTATCCACATTAATCATTTACATCCAATGATTATTTATACATTTCTAAGTCCATTAGTTAATTCAAAAATTAACTAAGCATATAACCCATTAATTAATTCATTAATTAATTAATCAATCAACACAATTATCTTTCCATAATTAATTCATCATAATTAATTATCCAAATAAAAACCCAACAACTCATAATTAATTCTCACAATTAATTATCTTAGATCACATCATGGAACATAATTAATTCTAAAAATTGATTACCCTAAATATCCAAACATAGTTCCATAATTAATTTCCCCTAGATTAATTATCTTATCATAATCACATGAATATCTAAAATAAAAAATCAAATCTCCAAATGATCTATTTGGGATACCCCCCATCGTTTGTTCTGTGATTCAATTATCAATTAAGTCACCAAGGAAAGTCAATTAAATTCCATATTCCTAATTACTCAAACTTAGGAAAAAAATCATCAATTTAATCTTGAAATCATAAACTCACATTCACATATAATAAAACATGACTATGGGAGTTGGATTTAGACCACCTACCTTAGTTTTTTTATGGAAGATTACCCAATGGAAATCCCCAAAATCCAAGTGGCACAGCGTCGTCGATCAAGCTTTTGATATAAATCCCAAATACCAAAATTAAGATAAAAGAAATCAAGATCCTGAAAATCTTGATCAAGATCTACAATCCTTGATCTAGATCTTAACTCATAGGTTTAGATCCAATAAAAAAAGTGGAAATCCTTCATGATAATATCATGGAAAGATAGGGGAATGCATGGGAGAAGCAACGGGATGAAATCCACATGCCAAGAGGAGAGTGCATCTTCAATCCTGGTTTTTGATCTCTAAAAAAAACATTAGGATCACCATAGAATCTTTCCAGGAGGCTTTAGAAACGTCTAGAATTTGTGAATCCTCATCCAAGGTCGAAAATATGGAAGTTCTGGAGGTTTGGGTGGTTCTAAAAAGGATTTTTGGAATTAAAATATTGTACGCACAGTTTCCAGGGCAGAGGCGCAAGGTTTGGAAAAACCATGCAGAATCGACTATCCAGTTTTTCATGGTTGGCACGGTTTGGTTGCACGGTCTGTCAAACCTTGAGAAAATTATGTGGACCTCTCTGTCCGCTTTGCATGCTTAGCATTCTTTGGTCGCACAGTTTTCTAAACCATGTGCAGACCATGCACAACCCACTATCCATTAGTTTTCCTTAAACATTTTCCCAAATGCACCCCAATCCACTACTCAAAATCTAAAGTACATAAAATAATAAAAAGTACCTTAAAATTGGCATGAGATGACTCCAGAAGAGGTTGGGATCTTACAATCTCACCGCCTTATAACAGCTTGTTCTCAAGATGCAATCCCGAACATCTCTAAGATTATGAGCCAAAAAGATTGGTCCATTGATCCCTTATGTCTGTTTCCATTCCCAAGCTTCCTCCTGAGCATTTCCAGGTTTCCATAACACATGAACTAATGGAAATGGTATTTCCCCATAACACTTTATCACTACGAGCCAGAAAATGTATCAGATTCTCCTCAAAGGACGCATCCATCTTGAGATCAACCTCTTCCACATCAATCACATGATAAAGGTAGGGGTGATACTATTGTAGTTGTGAAAATTAGAAAACATCATGGATTGTGCTAAATTTATGTGGAAGTGTTAATCGGTACACCACTGGCCCGATTCTCTCAAGAACCACAAACGGTCCCACAAACCGGGTCGCTAACTTTCCCTTCCTATGTACCCTTTGGAAAAATCTTGGTGACACCCAAAGGAATACACGATTACTCTCTGTAAAATTTAGGTGTCATCTCCTCCTATCCGCATATGAATTTTGTCTACTATGAGTCGTACCCATATGTTTTTGAATCTACTGCACCTACTCTGATGTCTCCTGAATGAGACTTGTTCCCAATAGCTCTGACTCACCCTCCTCTAACCAACATAGTGGTGATATACAAGGTCTACCATAAAGTGAATCATATAGTTCCATCTATATAGTTTCCTGATTACTATTTTTATATGCGAACTCGACTAAAGCCAAGTGATTTTCCCAAGAACCACTAAAGACAAGAACACATGCTTGCAGCATATCCTCAAACACTTGTATGGTACGTACGGACTTCCCATCTATCTATGGGTGGAAGGTCGTACTTAATAGTACCAGTGTACCAAGTGCCTTCTGTAAGCCCTGCCAGAAACATGAAGTAAAGTGCGAGTGATCTGAAACTGTATTTTTTGGAACCTTATGCGAATGAACTATCTATCTCACATACAGTTCTCCCAACTTCTCTGACGTGAAGCTTTCTTGGATAGGTAAGAAGTGTACAAATTTCATTAGTCAGTCCACAACGACTCAAATAGAATCGTTCATCCTAAGAGTCTTTATATGTCCTACCACAAAGTCTATAGTCATGTCATCCCACTTCCATTCTGAAATAGGTTACAGCTACAATAGGCCTCTAGGTCATTGATTCTCTACTTTCACATACTGACAGGTGAAACATCTTGTTAAGAACCCTGCTATCTCTTTTTTCATGTCTGGACACTAAAACTACCATCGAAGGTCACGGTACATTTTTTCACCCCAAGATGTACCTCCCACCTTGAAGCATGAAATTATCACATGAGTTCCTCTTACAAACTTGTAGTCACAAAAATTCTATTTTTCACATAGATGACCTAATCCTAATCTATTTTCTAGAATAGAGGTGTCTCCCCAGCTTCAAGGACTTATCTTAAGGCTAAACACTCTGGATCCTCATATTTCATGTCCCTAATCTATCTCAAGAGTGTATACTCCACTTATATAGAAACCAGAGTCATCCTCTCCCGAATCTCCTAAACCACCACATGCATTTCCACTAGAAAAGTCGTCATCTTCCACTCTGCACTTGACTCATGTACCAATTGAGTCTGTGTTTTTCAATACAAGGAATCTTCCACACTATTCCCCATCCCGGGTGTATATTTCAGTTCAAAATCAAAGGAGTATATATACTTTACCCATCTTCACTACTGAAGTATCAAGTCACATTGTGAAAAGATATACTTCAAGTTTTTGTAATCTATAAAAACTGTAAACTTTTCACCAAAAAATAGTGTCTCAAACACTTAAGAGAATAAACCAATGCTTCCAACTCATGCTCATGTGTAGGGTAATTATGTTCCTGTGGCCTCTACTTCCTAGACCCATATGCAGTGGCCCTAGCCCCACGCTTCAATACAACTCTGATTCTGACCCTAGAAGCATCACAGAACACAGTGTACTCCTCACCTTACTCGGGTAAGATCAAAATTGCGTCTGAAGTCAAGCACTTCTTCAACTCCTGGAAAGAATTCTCACATACCTATGTCCAAAAAAAAATTATCCCTTTATTTTTCAAACTAGTAGGTTGTGATTACATTCAATAAAAGTCCTAGATAAACCTCCTATATTAACCAACTAATTCAAAAAAGGCTTGAATATCAAAAACATACATGGGATACTCTCAAGAAATCACTACCTGCACTTTTTCTGGATCCACTACCACACTTTATTTTGAGATTAAGTGCCCAAAAAAGTGTATCCTATTAATCATAAACTAACATTTGGATATATTGGAATATTTTCTGATGCTCTCTCAGTGTACTCAGGACGATGTCATGATGTTGAGAATGATCGTCATGAGTTTTAGAGAAAACTAAGATGTCGTCCACAAACACAACCACAAACTGATCAAAGTACCGATGAATGAATTTTTTCATCAATTCTAGAAACACTGATAGAGAATTAGTCAACCCAAACAGAATTACAACAAAATCATAAAGGCCATACCTTCTCCTAAAAGTTGTTCTTGGTATATCATAAGTGAAAACAAGCACATTATGATACCCTGATCTCATATCGATCTTTGAGAACACACTATCCCCATTCAGCTAGTCAAACAGATCATCAAAATTTGGAAGAGGATATCGGTTCTTCATAGTCATTTTATTCAACTTCTGGTAATCGACACGCAGACATAAACTCTTGTCGGCCTTCTTTGCAAACAAAACAGTTGATCCCCAAGGTGACATACTTGGATGGATAAACCCTTTATCCTCCAACTCCTCCAGCTGTGTTTTGAGCTCTTGAAGCTTAGTCGGTTCCATTATATAAGGTGGAATAGATATCGGGTCATCCCCCGACATAAGCTCAATAGTGAATTCAATATCTCTCTCAGGTGGAAACCCTAATGTATCTTCAAGAAATACATCATGAAATAGTAATACTACTGGTGGAAATAATTATTACTACCACTCCGATCATCTAGTAAAAGACTAGAAACTTAGGCCCTGAGCTCTCCCAGTTGCTGAGTAATTGGCCTAGCTCTGCCTGTATGGAAATCCCATTCTCCATGGTAAAAATACTGGTCACCTTCAGCAAATAGATAGGTCACTCTCCAGTAGTAACAATCTATGTGGGCTAGGTATGTGAATAGCCATCCCATACCCATAATCAGGTCAAATCCTGTAATATCAATGACATAAATATCCAAAAGGAAATGATACTCTCCGATCTCTAGATAACATCCCCTATATAAAAAGATATCCCAAGTCTGTGTTCCCAATGGTGTATTGATATTCATCATCCTTCTTACCGACTCCACCTCCAAGATCAAGTGATTAAAAATATTTGCAAATATGAAGGAATGAGAGGCACCAGTATCAAACAAGGCAGTAGCTAATGTAGAAGCAACTAGAATAGTACTTCTCTCTATCAATAGCCCAGCCTCACTCTCTGCAAGTGTAGGTTATACTATATGTATCTCTCCTTACCCTCTTCCATATGGTGTCGTCTGAATCCACTAAGTAGAACCACTCTACTGATATGGGTGCTCATACCCTGAATCACCATGCCCACTTCCTCAACTGCCTCTGCTAGTAGAACTTCAGCTGCCATACCTATATGGTGTAGAAGACCCCCTTCCCACACTTTGACTCTGAGAAGCTACTGCCTTAGCACCATCCTGTCATTGCTTCCTATAGAACATCTGTAGGTGTCCCATCTTTCCATAAAACTGGAACCCCACTGGTGTTTGAAGACAATGTGTACAATAGCGTCCCTACCTACTGCACTGGTGGAAAAGCACATTAGAAAGATCCAATAAAACTATTCCTCCTGACTATCCACATTGCTTTCCACTATCCTGACTATGATTCTCATGACGACGCTTCATACTCTCTGAAGGAAAACTCCCTAATCATCAAGCTACCTCTCGAGTACTGGAATCCTCCTTTAGGTTCCCCTCTGAAATTAGGGCATGATGAACCACTTTTGAAAATTTCTTCAGCCAAAAGATATTCAACTAGGACTTAATTTCACACTTATGTCACTTCTGAAATCATTTTTCCGAAGAAGAACCATCTGCCGCCAAATCTGATGAAAAACATTGTAAATTGGATAAAGACTCAGAGTACCCCATTATGGACCTTCTCCCTTCTGTCAGATGCGTAAACTCTGAATCCTTCCCTTGCCACAGCATGTCTAGATAGAAGTTCTCTTAGAACTTCTCCAGAAGGTCCTTCTAAAACATACCACCTGTCGGTCTAAATCATACCTGAAGATCCCACAAGTGCTTTGTGGAACCCTGTAGCATATAATTATACAACTTCACCCTCTTTTCAACCAAGGTCTACAAATAGTCGAGTATTGTCTCAATGGATTCAATCCAGAATTCAGATCCCTCAGGTCCACCCTCTCCAGTAAAATTAGAAGGGTGTAGCAGTTGAAACTCCCATGCCAACTAAGACATGATTTTTTGAACCCTCAGTCAGTCTCTCTCTGTGAATTATAGGAAACGAGCAAAGTTCTCTCAGAACGGTTCTCCTTCCTCCTCAACATTCACCAATGGTGCTTCAAGCTCCCAATCTGGAAGTTTGTTCCAGACCATACCCCTCGGTCTCTCCCTCAACAACCATCATGGATTCATATCTATACTAACCCAAACACACATCTTAGGTCTCATAATGAAACCTTATAAAATTTATGTTAGGGAAGAAACTAACACAATAAGTTTTAACATGTAATTTTTTCTTTCTTTTCACCACATGGTCAACACTGAGGCCTTATCACTACCCTTAACCATCATAGTCCTAGGTCTTGGTTAACAAGGGTACATTAATTATCATTAATTAATCAACCATTAATTAATCACATTATCTCAAATTAATTAATTAAACAATTAATTAATTTATCATTCCCATTTCATCAATCAAGGTTCTCATTTGACATCCATTTATTCTCATTTTGTATCATTATTCCACTCTCACAACATGGAAAAATAGTTCCAGTTCAACAACTTACCCATAACCCAATTTCCCATGAGTGACTAGAATGATGCATGTCACAACAACACTAAGTTTCAAGAATGATGCATGCAGACTCAACTATCGAGCCTCTTTAGGCCACGAATAAAATTTCAACAATTGTCAAAATAAATATCACATCACACCACAAGTTTGTCACCCATGATGAAATAATATAAAATTGTAACACAAACCGAAATCACAACCATCCCCCCTAAGTACTCAAATTTTCCCTTGTACATGGGTTTTCAACTCCCATGCTTGATCTCATTAGCAAGCCTTGACTCTTCCTAGTCTCATGTCTACCATTCCCAAAATAGTAATTCAAAAGAAGAAAAAAATAAAATATAATTCCTCTGATACCACTTTGTGATGTCCTGAACCGGAACCCACCAAATGGTGCTCCGAGCCGATTAGCCACATGACCTCAAGCATGCTTCCCCATATGACAGTGGGTTCCAACTAGCATTGAGGGTCCGGTAAGTCAGTTTTTGGAAGACTATACCACCTTTTGTCAGAATAAAACACCTGCAGAATAAAATAAAAATAACCAACTGTAGAACTGTATAAATAACCAGAACAATAGCATGACATATGATAGTCAAAACCTAAAAATACTATACTCCACTGAAAGGTAAAACATGCTATGACAATGAAAGTTCCAATTGTATACAATGTAACTCAAAGTAAAGACACAAAGACTCCAAAATAGGTCCCAAACTACATCTAGTCCCCTCTCCCATGCTCCAAACACAAACAGAAACCTATCACATGGCCTTGACTATATCCTGTCCTACAACAAAAAGTCTACTCGGGTTCCAATCAGGGGGGATAACTAGGGTGTCAGTAAAACTTAGTAGGACACCCCCAATAGTGTCTAAAACTAGTCCAGTCAAAATATTGTGCATGCTGATTTATGAAGAAATAAAGTAAATTCATAATTTAAATGGTAATCACATTATCATTTAGTCTATAATCGAAAAATTAGGCCAATTTCAATTCATGTTTCCCATTTGAAATATCATTCATTATCATAAATCATTTGGTGTCGGTCTACATTCCTAGCACCCTAATTCTCAGTGGAATTGTAATTCATTATTATCATTAATCATTTGGTATAGGTAGTCATGCCTAGCGCCACAAATCTCATTGAGTGTAGATCTTCATTCCTAGCACCCCAATTCTCATTCCGTGTAGGTCATCATGCCTAGAACCCCATAATCTCAATCTTGGATAACAATAGGGGAGGAATGCCATGTGAAAGTCCCAACTTCTAATCGGTCAAGGATTCCATGACTAGAACCACAAAATCGCATCCATTTAACCATTCATGAAGTCATTATATTTTTCCACATTAATCATTTTATAAACTTATGATTAGTTAAATATTTCAAAGTCCATTAGTTAATTAAACATTTAACTAAGAATATAAACCATTAATTAATTCATCAATTAATTTTTCAATCAACACAATTCTCTTACCATAATTAATTCTTTAGAACTAATTATCCAAAAAAACCCAAAAATTCAAAATTAATTCTCACAATTAATTATCTTAGAAAACATCATGGAACATAATTAATTCTCACAACTGATTATATTATATAGCCAAAAATAGTTCTATAATTAATTTCTCCCAAATGAATTATATTATCAAAATCACATTAATATATCAAATAAAAAATCAAATCTCCCAAATTTCTATTTGGGTGACCCCCATCATTTGTTCCATGATTCAAATATCAATTATGTCACCAAGGAAACTCAATTCAAAATCACATTCATAATTACTCCAATTTAGGAAAACAATCATCAAGTGAATCTAGAAATCATAAACTCACATTCACATATCCTAAAACCTGACTATGGGAGTTCGATTTAGACCACCTACCTTGGTTTTTTGATAGATGTTATCCCAAATGAAATCCCCAAAAATCGAATAGTGCAACGTTGTCGATCAAGCTTCAGATCTAAATCCCTATAACCAAAATTAAGAACAAAGGAATCAAATTCTTGAAAATATAGATCTAGTTCTTAACTCATAGGTTTAGATAAAATAAAAATGGTGGAAATATTCCATGAGAAGATCATGGAAAGATACGATAATTCAAGAGAGAAGCAACGGGATGAAATCCACATATTAGGAGGATAGAGGATCTTCAATCTGGGCATTTGATCTTAAAAAAAGGAATTAGGATCACCTTGGAATCTCTCCAGGAGGCTTTTAAAACACCTATAATTTGTAAAGCCTGTCCAAGGATGAAAATATGGAAGTCCAAGGGGTTCATGTGGTTTTAAAAATGATTTTGGGAACTAAAATTTCATGCATAGGGTTTCCTGGGCATAGGTGCATGGTTTGGGAGAATCGGGTTCCAAACGAGCGGACTCCACTATTTATTTTTTCATGGTTAGCATGGTTTGGTCATAGGGATTTTCAAACCATGAACAAACCATGTGGATCTTTCTATCTAGGTTTTCGTGCTTATCATGGTATGGTCGCAATGTTTTCCAAACTGTGCGCATATTGTGCACATCCCACTGTTTATTAGTTTTCCTTACAAATTCACCCAAATGCACCACAATCCACTGATCCAAATCAAAGGTACAAAAAACATCAGAAAGTACATGAAAACATACTTGAGATGACTCCAGAAAAGGCTAGGATGTTACACATAGGGAGCCATTTCGATGGTATCCTGGAATCTTTTATTATAAGAGAACACGATGAGGGGAATGTTTTCCCCTAAGAACCCCCAAAGTCAAGAATGCACACAAGAATAGTATCATGTAGCACCTAAATTTCACTATATTTCTACCCATTGGTCTACAGGTGATAGGTCCTTCTCAAAATTACATGCATACCTAATGTCTTCTGTAACCCCTTCCAAATTTGTGATGTGATAAAAGAGTCTCTGTCAAAAATACTAGAATGAGGTGGTTCGTGAAGGAATACCACCTATTGGATGTACAGCCTTCCTATATCTTATACCAAGAATGTCTCTCACATAGGTAAGAAGTGTGTGACCTTAGTCATCCAATTAACAACAACCCACAATGTGTGATTTACATGAGATGTTCTGGGTAAACTATTCATGAATTCCATCAAAACATCATCCCATTTCCACTCAGGAATGCACAACTGCTGAAGAAGACCATCCAGACAATGACGATCATCCTTCTTCTACTGACAGGTGGAACATCGAGTGAGGAAACAGAATATCTCATGTTTCATTCTAGGCCACCAGTATTGTAGTCGTAGATATTGATGCATTATTGTGACATCAGGGTGAACTGTCCATACTAAGGCATGGAAATCCCTCATAAGATCCTTTCGGATGTCTATTTGGACCCATAAATGCCCCCCTGAAACAAAAAAAAAATATCATCCCCATCCACCACCCAACCAGAAAAGTTATTATCCTATGAAAGGATTCCCCATAGGAAAAGTCCTTTCGGATCAGATAGTTGTCTCGAACATACACATTTCAAAAGAGTAGATGTCACTACTAAGGCTGTGATAATATTCTGATCATAGTCCTCTGAAACCTCAATGTGATTCCCTAAGAATAAGGTCATAAGCTTCTATTAATTACTAGATCTTGGAACATCTTGAGTTTTAGTCTTCTGGCCCAAATCATTGGCTATGTAATTCCACTTCCCTAGAGTGTTGGTAAGTTTGAAATCAAAAGATTGCAGGTACTCGACCAACCTATGATACCTGAGACTTAGATCCCTAAATGTGAAGATTTATTTTAGTATTTTGTGTTCTGTGAACACCACCAAATTCTCTTTCATGAGGTAGTGTCTCCAACCACATAAGTCATGCACAACTGCAGTGATCTCGAGATCATTTTTTGGATAATTCTACTATTGAGGCCTTATCTGAAGAGAACAATATGAAATGACTCACTCATCTTATATCAGAACATCTCTAAGCCCAACACCAGATGTGTCATCATAGACTATATAATCCCCACTTGGCTCAGGAAGAATCAGTATCAGTGCTGAAGTACGTCGTCTATTAAGAAATGCCACTTCACAAGATTCTCATCATTTGAATTTCACACCCATCATTGTCAATACTGTAAGTGGCACTGTAGGGAATGATAAATCTTGAATTAATCATCTTAAATATCTAGAAATAGCCATTAAACTCTTGATATCAAATACATTCTTCGGATACTCCCAAGAAAACACACCACTCACTTTCTCTAGGTCAACAGAAACTCTTGAATCTGAGATGATATGACCTAGGAAGTGGAATTTTTCGATCTAGAAGCAACATTTACTAAGATTAGCATAAATTTTATACTCTCTCAACTTATACATCATGATCTCAATATGGGTTACATGGTTGTTTCTAGAGTGAGAATACACTAATATATCATCAATGAATACAACCACAAAAGAATCCAGATATGGGTTGAAGATTCCGGTCATTATAACCATGAAGATAGTAGGTGTGTTCGTGAGTCCAAACAGCATAACTACGTACTCGTATAAACCATACCTACTCCTAAAATTTGTACATGGTACATACACCTTATGATATCCTGACCTCATATCTATCTTTGAAAAAACTTCTTTCCATAGAGCTGATAAAAGAGTTTGTTTAGTCTAGGAAATGGATACCTGTTCTTGATAGTCATTTTATTCACCCAATAATAATCCACAAAAAAGCCTGAGTGTGTAATCCACCTTTTTGGAAAAGAGGACAGGTGAACCCCAAGGAGAAGTATTGGGGTGTATAAAGCCTTTTTTCTCTAGATCCTCCAATTCATTATTGAGTTCTAAAATATCCTTAGGTGTCGTCCTATAGGTAGGATTGGTCATCGGTGCTACTCTTAGAATAAGATTAATGGTAAAATATACCTCTCACACTAGAGGTAGGCCAGAGAAGTTGTCAGGAAAGACTTCTCTAACATGCTTCACTATAGGTGGAAAGACAATGGGTTGTAACCCCTAATCATCAAGTTGTAGACTGGAAACCTATCTTGTAACACTGCTCACCCTCTGTGGATCAGTTCTATCTTGTGTCACATTGAGATCCCATTCTCCCTTGTGCATATGCATAATGCCTCTAGTAAAGTGAATGTCACCTTATGATGATAGAAGTCAATAAGTGGTTTATAGGGAACCAACCATCACATCTTAAAAATTACATTGATTTATGTCATGTCAAGAACATATAGGTCACATTTGAAAAGGTAACCTCCTATCTCAAGGGGAAATTCTAACAATGGTGAACACCCTCTGAATAGATATTTAAGGGTATGTATAATGTCATAACGCCATGATAAAAAATCATTGTCGAGGCACGGGCTCTCAATAATTGACTCTGATATAAAAGAGTTTATTGCACCTTTATCAAATAAAGTAGGCACTAAAGTGGAGGTTTCTATAATATTACCTTGAATGGTAGATGGTTCTGCACTCCGCTCCTATAGTGTAGGTTGGACCGTATGTAATTGGCATGTACTAAGGCCCTGAGTCACTACTAGACTACCCTAAAAAGGTCCTCTCTATTGATGTTGGGAGTTATAAATATGGTTGCCTCTACCTTGAATACCACCTTATCCTGATAGACTGGTGGTATTTCATCTTCCTGACTATCGTGATCCTACTGACCCACTATTGATCATGGAGTAGGTGGAAATCCCTCCTCACTAGGAACTGGTGGAAAAGTCCCTCTGAAATGGTGGAGATGAACCATCTTTCCATTGCCTTTTCACTCAACTAGATTTTGTGGACACTTCCACTTGAAATCCCTCCTTGATCCACACTAGTGATAGATTGGAGAACTAATATTGAATATATCATCACCACTCCTGCTATCGAGAGATTCCTCAAAGTGTCATTTTCATCCAGAAAAATGTCCACTAGAATCCTTAGGTGTCAAACATCATTGACTTTCAACCTCATCATACCTCAAAATTTTCTCTGTAATTTGGTCTTGGTTGATTATTTCTTAATTGTTTTCTGCCTGAACACATTACCCTGTGATCGGATGGAGTAACACAACCCATCCTCAAATTGCCTAGCCACTATTAGATCATCAAAATCTAGTTAAGGAGCCAAACGTTACATCTTAATGAAACAAGATGAGCAATCCATTACTAACATGGTCCCCTACTATAGATTCATAAACTCTCAATCTTTGTTAGCCCTCAGAGTCTGTGGAAAGAAGTAATCATAGAATATGGCTGTAAATTTTCCAAACCCATATCCCCTTGCAGTCCAACCTAGGTGATGACATCCCACCACCTCTTGGATGAATCACATAGCATATTAGTAGCTAGCTTGACCCTACACTCTAGATATGTCCCTAGGTGCTTAAATATATATAGGATCACCTCGATCCATGACTCTACAGCAAGTTTTCTACCTTCCACTATGAATGTAAGAGGTTGGTTTTTCTGAAACTCATTAGTGATCTCTTAAATTCTAAGGTAAGGTCAAATTTTTCCTTTCCTATTCTATATCATATGAAATAATCCCTCTCGAAAATGGTCATTTTTTCCCAAATTAGGTATAGGAGGAGGATCAATAGGTGGCTTGACTGGAAGAACAACTAGAGGCTCAAGGTATGCCACCTCAGGAACATAATCATCATCGCCTTCGAAGCGTGCATCTCGAGGACGTCATAGTTGCATAATAATACAATTTCAAATGAATTTATCATAAGATATTAAAACAATTTAGATGATTCCATTTAATAAATTAGGATAGGAACTTAATCCTTCTTACAAAAATGAACCCATATCTATGCCTACTTTGATAACTAGGCCTGGAAGATAGAACAAACCATAAAAGGCCATAAGAACATATAAACACCCACTACCAACTACCAAGGCTAGTTTTGGGTCATGTTTTCTCTATTGGGAATGTTAAATATGGTTATTTTCCCATTAAACATCATTTCCCATTCAAAAACTTGCTCATTCGAACATTTAAAGTATTTAACTTAGCTAAATTCAAAGATTTGTGATTTTCTATCCCATAAGGGCCCATACACCTTATAAACAAAATATGACTCTCACTTGGATTTCATTTTCATTTAATTTGTGCTTATCCATGTGATTATATCATTTCTCAATGGTTGAGCTAGCTAGAATGCCATTTTCTTATCAATAAGGTCACATACACCTAATGAGTCAGAGAATGGCACCCACTAAACTCACACCATTGAATGATCCAAATCCGGCAAGAAGTGTCATTACAATTTTGTGTGTATATTTATATACACATGATAAGGAATAAAAATTATGCAATAAGATATGATTTCTGGAAACATAAATGTTACATGCACCATGCATGTCATATTAAAATTGTGTCTAACGTGATGTATCTTCTAATACATAACCCTAATTTCATCGGTTCAAGAAATGTAATCATAATCCCAATATTTTCAATATCAATAACATCATAGAACACATGAAGCACCCAATGGTGAAATCTTATCAACTTTAATAGTTATTAATAGAGTAAAAAGTATTTAACAAGCCCATAGTGTACCTAGTATAGGGGTTCACGACTCCCAGTCATAGATTTTGAAAATTTTACCATCATTTTTAATCTCCATTATACTATCTCCAAAATAGTAAAGAAACAAAGGAACATCCTCTGATACCACTTTGTGACATCTCATTCCTGGATACCACTTATCCCATTCCCTAAGCCTAGTTGGCCACATGACCCCTAGCACGTCTCCCCATAAGTCAGGGGATGCCGACTAGTAGTGGGGGTGTGATGGTAAAATAGTGGGGAGACTCTACCTCCATGTCAGAGTACACAATGGATTCAACATCACTGTATAGTAGCAGAAAAATAACCAAACGAAAAGATACAATAAACAGTTTATGCATAAATAGATACAGTGGAAGTCTTAATAACTGAATAACATAGTAAAGTCCTCATAGGTAGTGTGTGATACAAACATGCATGAATTATATGCTAGTAGATAAGGAAAATATATTGGCCAATAGGCATGCTAAAAAAAAGTGAAAAAGACAAAAAAACCCAAAAGATGCTCCATAACACCCCGAGCCTAATCTTGATCCTCTACTCTTAAGATCAATCTAATAAATAAGAATCAACATCCAAAAGAGTAGTTCTTTCCACAATTCATACCTATAGGAAAATAGTCTTCTCAGGTTCCATGGAATCCTATGTAGGGTATGAGATAACATCTCAGTAATCTGCCACCAATGGTTTCTACGTGTAATCCGATATAGCACTCGTAAGTAAACAGTGTGAAGTTAATACCTAGAAAGTAATAAATGATGAATAAATAAATAATCTCCCATTTAGGTTCCCAAAGGACTCTTGGGGGGTCTACCTACTTTGGCACAAAGCTATTAAGCATGTACAATTCACCATATGGGTGTATATATATATCTGTTGGTTAGAGTAGAGTGCTCAAGAGGCAGTTTAATTGTGTATCTATAAAAAGTTCTATTAAAAATTCACTTAAAAAGAATCCCCAATAAAAATTAATACAGGCCAGTTAATCAAGGTAATCCGGTTATTATAGTTTGACTGTTCAAATAACATCTCAGAAGAATGATTAATTCTCAGTAATATCAATTTGAGTTATTGATACAACTTTTGAAGCTATTATAATAATGAAAAATAGTTATAACTTCTATCTAAGACTAACTATCAAAGTAAAATCTAGTTTTCTAAAACATACATTAAAGTATAGGAAAATTAAATTAAAATACACAGTGGATAAAACAAGTGGTTTAGTCTCAAGATGAAACTTAATCCACTCCACTTGGTGATCACCTACCACCAAGAAGTTTATATTAATAAACTTGATCAATACCTTGGATCGGGGTAAAAAATACTACATAGGACTATCCTGGTCACATGGCCTCTTCCACTTTTCTTCGTGGCAACCATGTCACACAAATACCTCTTCCACACTTATCCTAGGGAGTCAATATATGTAAGAAGATGTTAGAGGAAGGATATCATGTATCCTTCAGTTTAATATAGGAGACAGTGTGTGTTTTAATACAAACACACACACTGCTCAAAAGCCAAAAATAGTACACAACATAGGAAAGATGATGAGAAAGTATTAGAAGTACTCTGAGTGTTATTCTATGTAGCTCTGGACATGTTGGATGAATTTTATGAAAGTATCGAGTCATCTTGTGGAAAACAGAGTATCACAAGTCTAGTACTCTGGTTTCCAGTTTGATGATGTGAACTATATAGCTTGTGTTCTTATTTTAGTTGATACTATAAAGATGTTTGAGGCTCTGAACTATGGGAGTTCAGCCTTTAGGGATCGAGAGTTATTCATGTTCTTCAGTGGTTTTTTGTTTCATGCATGATTTCTTTTTTTCATTGTTCAGTTCTGCATATTTGTGATCCACACTTATCTTCATTTTAATTTTAGGTGCACATGTTGAAGCCAACATGATGAATGTATTTTGCATGATGTACCTTGTACTGTCAGTGACATGTCTACAAATAAACATTAATGATTCAAGTACCATTTAATAACTTGAATATGATCGATATAAATTAAATTGAAAATGAAAAAAATATTATAGAATAGTGTCACAGTTTGTCTTGAAACGTTGTCACTTGAAAATGGTGTAGTTTTGAAACGGTGTCTCTAGGAAATGGTGTCTTCTCTTTTTCCTTTGATTGGTGAGGTAGTTACGGTGCCATAACTATGTTGAGATCATGAAATGGTAGCATAGATGTATTTTCATAAGCATAGTGTCATTGGTAGTGGTGTCTTGTCCTTTGTTAAAACATTGAATGGTGCTTCAGTCATGGTATCTGGGAGGACGGTGTCAGGGTCACGGGGTCTAGGTTAGGGTGTCTGGGTCATGGTTTCTAGGTCACAGTGTCTGGGTCACGGTTTCTAGGTCATGGTGTCTTAGTCACGGTGTCTGGGTCATGGTATCTGGCTCACGGTTTCAGGGTCATGGTGTCTGGGTCACGGTGTCTCGATCTTTTCCAAAATCCAAAACTACTGTCAGAATTACGGTTTCTCAGACATATCCAAATATCTATAAATAGTATTTAGAAATAATATTCATAGAATGGATTAAACTTAATTTTTTGTATAATAAAACATAATAGAAAGATTAATCACAACTTGTGAAATTCATCATAAGAAGATGATTAGAATAATTATCATGATTTTCATGATTTGTGAGCATTAAATCATGATCAAATGGGAGGAGTCCAACAATATATATAGGGGTTGTCCCTAGAATGAGGTTAGGATGCCTCTCATCCAAACATGTATATCATATTTAGCATGGGGTAAGAATTCCTCTCATCAATATAGAGATTATACTAGCATGGGGTAAGCATGACTCATCTCCTTATATATATATCATATTTTGCATGGGGTAAGAATTCCACCTACCCATGAAGATATTATATCTAACATGGGGTAAGCATGCATCATGTTGTTACATATAGAGAGGCAATCACTGGAAAGGGGTAAGGATGCCTCCCACCGATAAATATCATTACTTGGCATGGGGTTTGAATTCCTCCCATCCATACATTTCATAAGATCACAAACATATAAATGGCATATCAATTAATATAATATAATGTAAGGGAAAACCAACTTACATCATTTCAATTAAAAATGTTAATTAAGAGTGTAGGCATAAGGCATGGTTTTAACCATCCAATACAAGTAAATTAATTTGTTTCATTTCAAGGGAACCCATTTATTACATTTAAACCAATTAATCAGGACATCTCATTCACTTTTCATAACATTGAAAACCCAATTTTAAGAGCACATTCCTTCACAAAGTTCATATCAAATAGTCACATGGTCAATTTGGAGCATCCAATCCTAAGAGGTCCAAACACCCATGGGGTGTCCTGTGTTCATAAAAATACACGTGGGACAAGGGTCAATTCACTTAAAACTCTTTCCAGAAGAAACAAACCATAATTTTTCATTTTGGGATAATTGGCCTAAAATGACCAATTGGATGGCATGCCCCTTGGGTGTCCATATAATACATGGGTGATATCAAAACACCTAAACATGATTCAATTAACCTATTTCATCACACTAGGATTAATTATACATGAAATAATAACACAACAAAGGATCTTAGAAAAGGGTAGCACACGACACAACAAGAATAAATACGAAACAGTCAAAACTCAAATAGAAAACTACATGACCACCTACCTTAGCGACATATACAATGCCTCTCTATATATAGACCTCATATTTGAAGTAGTCTTGATAATATTTGAGTGTCATTCCAATACCCTAAAAATATTTTATATGAGCCTAAATGAAAATAGCGTGTTAAAAGGTGAAATTCATTGAAGGAATAATGGAACTCAGTGTGAGCCTTACCTTTGGCTTTCGGATGCATCTAATGGTTTAAGAAACAAACACCAGACTGAGGTGATAGTATGGATATAAGCTTGGAGAAGTATTTGATCTCAAAGGAAAGGATGGGGAGGTTTTATCTGTAGGAGGGTGAGGAAAATAGGTCAGATGGTTTTAAAATATCAAACCAGGAAAATGGTAAATTTTCCCTAAAAATATGGCTTGCACGGTTTATACACACGGTTTACCAAACTGTGCCCAAAATGTGCATGAAGGTGCTACCACCTTCTGTAGAATGACACACAATTTATGTGCACATTTTATAAAATCATGTGCTAAATGTTTCGGAAGGCTCCTCCACCTTCTGAAGCATGTCACACGGTCGTACTCCTGGTCCGCAGGGTTGTAGACAAACCATGTAGACCAGCCTGCAACCCTTCTTTCTGAACCTCCTGGCTCTAAACCAGCCCCATATTCTCCTCAGGCAGTCACTAGTCCATATCACACCATTAAGATGTTCAAAATAAAGATTCAAAGTGAAAAACCAAAGATACTTGGTCAAAAGTTGGGTCATTAAAACCTTCCCTCCTTATTGCAAGTCATCTATGACTTGTCCTTTTGAGGGTAAAGAGGTACTATCAGCAAAGAGTTCTGGACATTGATATTAAACATCAACTTCCCTCTCCCAGGTGTCATCCTATACTCGATCATGCTACCATAACTCCCATCCAAGAGGACCATACATACCTTAAAGTGTCTTCAGGATCCGATCTATAATATGCAATGGATACTCCTCAAGGGAAGAATATATATCCAGATCAACCTCATCACCCTAGAAGGAATGAGATGGTTCTAGATTGTATTGGAAAAACTGAGAAACATGGAAGACATTATGCATAGACCTGCATCTCTGAGGAAGTACCAGTTAGTAAGACACTAGTCCTATCTACTTTAAAACCTCAAAGGGCCCAATGAATCTCGTTGATATCTCACCCTACTTTTGAATACATCTATGCCCCAACATGGGTGATAATTTCAAGAAAACCCTGTCTCCAACCTTGAATTCAAGAGTTTGTTTGTGTCTATTGGAATAAGACTATTGTCTAGACAGAGCAGTGAACATATGCTTCCTTATCAGCTGGACCTATTCTGAAGTCTTCTACATGAGAGGAGGCCCAAGTACAGCTGCCTCCCCTTCCTCTAGCCAACATAAAGGCAAGTGATAAGTCCAACCATAAAATGATGCATAGGGAGAAATTTCAATGGTATCCTAGAATATTTTATTAAAAGAAAACTTGATGAGGGAAATTTGTTTCTCCCAGGAACCCACAATGTCATGAATTCACACAAGAAAAATATCCTCTAGCATGTAAATTGCACAATCGGTCTTCCCATTGGTATGTAGGTGATAGGTCATTCTCAAAATTACATGTGTACCTAATGTCTTCTGTGACCCCTACTAAAATTGTGATGTGATGTGATAGTCTATGTCAAAAACTAGATAATAAGGTTCTATATGAAGGCTTACCACCTCCTTTATGTACAACCTTCATAGATCTTCTATACAGAATGTCTCTCACAAAGGTAAGAATTGTGCGACCTTAGTCATCCGATCAATTACAACCCACAATGTGTCGTTTCAATGAGATGATCTGGGTAAACCAGTCACAAAGTCCATCAGAACATCACCCCATTTCCACTCAGGAATGTACAATAGTTGAAGAAGACCTTTTGGACATTGGTGTCCTTCCTTCTCATACTGACAGGTGGTACATCAAGTGATGAAACTGAATATCTCACATTTCATGCTAGGCCACCAGTATTGTAGTCGTAGAGCTTGATACATTTTAGTGACATTAGGGTGAACTGTCCATACTATGGCATAGAAATACATCATCATATCCTCTATGATGTCTTCTAAAACCCATCAATTTCCCATGAAACGAAATCATATCATCCGCATCGACCACCCAACCAGAAAAGGTATCGTCCTATAAAACACTTTCCCAAAGGACAAGGCCTTTCAGATTAGATATTTTTCTCAAAATTACATGTTCCAAAAGATTAGAGGTCGCTACTAAGACTGGTATAATAGTCTGACCATTGCCCTTCTAAACCTCAATGTTCATCTCTATGAATAAGGCCATAATATTCCATTAATCAACGGATTCTAGAATAGCCTGAGTCTGAGTCTTCTGGACTAGATCATGAGCTACTGAATTCCCCTTCACTAGAGTGTTAGTAAGTTCAAAATAAACATATTTTAGGTACTTGACCCACCTATTCTACTTGAGATTTAGATTTATCTATGTGAATATGTTTTTGAGTCTTTTTTAGTCTGTGGACACAACAAAATTCACTCCCAAGATGTAGTGTCTCCAACAGCATAAGGTATACCCAACTGTAGTGACCTCAAGGTCGTGCATTGGGAAATTATACTCTTGAGTCCTCAGCTGATGAGAACCATATGAAATGACTCACTCATCCTATATCAAAACAGCTCCAAGTCCAACACAAGGTGTGTCATGGTTGAAATTATAATCCCCACTTGGCTCTGTAAGAATCAGTATCAGTGCTAAAATATGTCTTCCCTTCAACTTCTGAAAGGCCACTTCACAAGATTCTGACCATTCTAATGTCACACCATTCTTTATCATGACTATAAGTGGCACTAAAAGGCATGATAAATCTTGAATGAATCATTTGAAATATCTATAAATCCCCAACAAACACTAAATATCAAAGAAATTTTTGGGATAATCCTAAGAAAACCTACCTATCACTTTCTCTAGGTCAATAGAAACTCTTGATTCCGAAATTATATTACTTATGAAGTGGACTTTTTTATCCAGAATAGGAATTTATTGAGATTAGAATAAATTTGATTCTCTCTCAGCTTATTTATCCTGATCTCATGATTTGTAACATGGTTGTTTCTGGAGTGAGAATATGCTAATATATCATCAATGAATACAATCACAGAAGAATCCATAAATGGGTGGAAGATCCAATTCATTGTATCCATGAAGATAACAGGTATGTTCATGAATCCGAACAGCATAAATATGTACTCATATAAACCATAACTACTCCTAAAAGTTGTGCGAGGTACATGCTATGGATGATATCCCAACCTCAAATCTATATTTGAAAAAACCTTCACTCCACAGAGCTAATAAAACTGGTTGACTATTATAGGAAATGTATACATATTCTTGATAGTAATCTGATTCAACTGATACTAATATACACAAAGCCTATGGGTACCATCCACCTTCTTGTAAAAGAGGACAGTTGAACATTAAGGAGAAGTATTGGTGTGTACAAATCCTTTTTCCTCTAGATCCTCCAACTGATGCTTGAGTTCTAGGAGATCCTTAGGTTTCATCCTATTGGGAAGAGTGGTCACAGGTGCTGATCCTAGAACAAGATCAATGGTAAACTCTACCTCTCACACTATAGGTTGAACAAATAATTCGTTAGGAAATACATCTCTGAAACGCTCCACTACGGGAGGAAATACAGTGGGTTGTAACCCGTAATCATCAAGTTGTAGAATGGTAACCAATGTTGTAACACTACCCAACCTCCATTAATCAGGTCTAGCTTGTGTCGCACTGAGATCCCATTCTCCCTTGTGCACATGCGCAATGCCCTCTAGTGAAGTGAATGCCACCCTTTGATGATAGAAGTCATTAAGGGCTCTATAAGGAACCAACCAGCCAGTCCTTATAATTACATTGATGCATATCATGGAAAAAACATATAGGTATAATTTGAAAATGTAACCTTCTATCTAATGTAGAAATTCTAACAATAGTGAATTCCTTATGAATGGGTACCTAAGGGTGTATCTAATGTCATAAAACCATGATAAAATTCACTTTTGAGGCACGAGATCTCTATAATTGACTCTGATATAAAAGAGTTAGTTGTTCCTTTATCAAAAAAAGTAGTCACTAAAGTGGAGGCTACTAGAATAGTACCTCATAAAGTAGAGCTTTCGGTTCTCTACTACTAAATCATAGGCTAGACTACATGTAAATGGCATGTAATGTGGCTCTGAGTCACTGCATGAATGCCCTGAGAATTCCCGCTCTACTAATGCTGGGAATCATTAATCTGGTTTCCTCTACCTCGACCGCCAAATTTTCCTGATCGACCGGTGGTATTCCATCTTCTTGACTATCATGATCCTGCTGACCCAACTCCTGATCATGGAGTAGGTGCAATTCCCTACACTCTAGGAACTGGTGGAAAATCCTACATAAATGGTGGAGATGAACCGTATTTCCATAGCCTATGCACTCAACTGGATTTCATAGAAACTGCCTCTTGAAATGCTTGGTGCTCACCACTGGTGAAATATAGGATAACTACTTGTGAATGGAGCCTAAACACTACTGTTATCGAGAGATTCTTCAAAGATTCATTTTCATCCTGAGGAATGTCGAATAGATTCCTTAGGAATCAAACCTCCCTATCTTGAACTATTAACATTCTACAAATTTTTCTCTGTAATTTGGTCCTGGTTGATTATTTCTTAAAAAAATCAGCCTGAACACATTGAACTATGATCTGATGGAGTAACACAGACCATCCTAAAATAGCTTAGCCACCGTTAGATCACTAGCAGTTATTTAAGGATCCAAGCATTGCAGATCAATTAAAAAAGATGAGAAATCCAAAACTGACATGGTCCCCTACTACAAATTCATAAACTCTCTAACTCTGTAAGCCCTAAAAGTATGAGGAAAGAAGTATTCATATAATATGGTCGTAAAATTGTCCCAAACCATATTTCTTTGCAAGACAACCTGGGTGATGACATCCCACCACCTCTTGGAGGAATCACACATAATATAAGTATCTAGCATGACCCTCTTCTCTATATATTTCTCTTGGTTCTTAAATATATACAGGATCTCCTCGATTTATGACTCTACAACAAGTGGTCTTCAATCCACTATGAAAGTAAGTGGATGGTTTCTGACAGAGAAAATTTATGTCCATATTTTTAATATAATAATAATGAATTTTTGATGTTTTTAAAAGACAAAACCCATGTATGGAAATGTTTTATTAAAATAATAGGCAATTTGTATTATAGAATAAAAATGATCTAAATTCTGAAAAGTGCTTAATTCTGGATTTTTGATAGATTTTTATATCAAGGGTATTTTGGTCATTTCCTGAAAAATATAATTCCAAATGTTATGATTCAAATTTTTTTAGAATAATTATTTTTTTTCCTAAATTTTTGTCTTCTGGACCATGGGCTGAAGCAATCATCTAGAGGCTGTAAAAAATCAACGACGTTGAAGAGTTTTCTGGGCGGACAGGGTGCACCCCACCTAAGTAACGGAAGCACATTTCTCTCTACACCGAATCAAATGTGGTGAATCCACTTTGGAATGAAATAATACTCAAATAGGCGTTCACACAATAAATTACAAAGAGTTTTAAATTAATTAAGGTGGATACTGAATGACATATTCTTAAAGGAAGCTACCTCGATGCTTCTTCCAGAAACAAAAACCAATAATAAAAACCTCATAACACCCACAACCTGTGGTAAAATGAGATGAACATTGGAGGTTGGACGACCATAAATTTAATATACAACTTTCATTAAGGGTTCCATGTTTTAAGCGGCCAATTATTGGGTCAAAAAAGCGACAACATTCGGAGGACAGAAATCTACCTATAAAAAGGGAGGAGCTCCCTACCTCTCAAATCATTCCAATCCTTCCTAAAACCATTCGGGGTACCAAGGAGAGGAGGCAAAGGGTCATTTAGAATTTTCTTCTTTCTTTATTTTCTTTTTATTTTATTTTTCATTTCCATTGTAATGCATTTATTTTTTTATATTAAATTGTTTCCCATTTTCTTCATCCACCAATTTTATCTTCCAATCTCAATCTCATTTTCTTTCTTCCATCATTACACTATGATCTCTATTCACTTCGCCATGGAAAGTGACTAACTCGAGGCTTGTCCCTAAAGGAGGTTTCACAGTGTTCTTCATTATCGCACTTTAAATTCAAAATTTTTTAAATATATTTGTGATGGAGGTAGGAATATTGCACAGGTGCGGCAGTCGTCCCCCAAGACACTATTCCCAAATACATTTCTTTTCCTTGATTAATTAATTTTCCCTCCCTTATCATAGGAAATACCTTCATAAAATTGAGTTTGGGTTTCCATAAGGGATGAAATGGAAAACGGTGGAGTTTTATCTTTTGGGATAGCATTATCGGTTGAGGTGTTACCCTATTTGACTATTGGAGATGGTGTGGTTTGGTGTGTCAGACGCATACTACAATCACACACCAAATTAATCAAGCAAAATTAATTCATTAATGAGGTTTCGATAAATGAATTATCAAATTGGGTTTAAACAATAAATATATAATGAATGAACCCATGTTATCCATCCCTAGGACCAAACTCCTTCTTCATTAATTGCATTTTGTCATTGCATGTTTGTTTTATCTTTTATTTAAATTGAATTGCATTACATAGCTAGATTAAATAAAAATAACCAAAAATAAGTAGTTTAGGTGAATTTTATTAAGTATGTGAACAACTGATAAAGATACTCAAGTAGGATGACCCTAGTCAGCAACTGTGCTACATTAGGAAAATAAATTTCTTTTGTCATGCCCTACGATAGGCGTGCGTCAAAACTGGAACCATTTCTGGGGAGCTAAGCTGTTATTTCGATCAATTTTTCAAAATTCACATTATTTAAATATTTTATTTTTTTCATTAATAAAATTCTATAAAAAATATCTCTTTTCCATGATGTATTCAAATTCAAATTTTTATGCATGAGAAGATTACTCACAGGTGGAATATCAAGAACCAAAAATTTATTATCGTGATATAAATGACCAGGTTGAAATGATTAGTAATAATTTGGATGATTTGAGGAGGAAAATGGAATGGTCATTTGACTATGTTCGTGTAAGGATGGAGCAACCAAACCCTGAGCCGGAACAAGAACCTCATATAGTGGTGGAAGAAATTTCACCACTCTTCATTGAAGAACCAGTGGAGGTAAATGTTGGGGTACCTGAAGACTCATTCATCCCCACTCAACCAATTCTACCTGAGATATATGAAATGTTGGATGACTTTCCTGCTGAAAAAATGTGGGAGATCAAAAAGAATTGGCAAAATTCTAGAATGAATTTGAGGAGCTGCTTGATCTCCCCAATCCTTGCAATGATGAAGAGCCAACACCACTGAAAGAAGACCCCACACAAATGGTGTAATTTGAAGTTAAGATAGAGGAGATCAACTACCTTCCTTCATCCAATGATAATAAACTCCAAGAGGCACTTTCAACTGAAGAATTGATTAAACCAAAACCAACTCATGGTGATGATCCTTCCATGAACTCTACCTTTTCTGATTTCATTCTATCTGATTTGATCATCACTCCTTATAATTTTAAATTTTTAGATTTTTTCAAACTTTACATTGCCTTAAAATAAGATGAAAAATAATATGCACCTATTGAGGAACACTTGATGCTCCCAAAAGACATTGAATATTCATTAGAGGGAGTACAAGAAGAGAAGAAGAAGGTTTCACAAGTAGCAACCAATGAATAGGATGCTCCATACTTCATCCTACCCCTGCCACGTAAGTTGTACCATAATACGAAGGGGGAGGATTTGGTGTACTATATCCATGGAGTCCTCCTCAAGAAGAACACATATGTTGATGCTGGTAAAATCCACATGTGGTGGTTCAAATCAAAGAAGCTTCATCCACCCTCTGATTTTGGATAACAGTTGGTACTGCCCTTTGGAGGTAATATAAGATTCCAGGGCCCACTTGGGGGATCATACCAAGATTCATACTTTACTTGATTTTTAGTACATTCATTTTCAATTTTAGGAATTCAATTTTCAAATTCAGTATTGGGAATAATTCTATCATATGGCCCACTCCCTCTTATCATTTTGAGCGTTAATGACATGATCCTCACTCTTATGTGAGTATTTATCTTTTGTAGGTTCATATATGGGAAAATAAATCCTTAGATAAAGGAATATTATTGAAGCTTTATTTCAAAAGGGAGTTCATTTTTTATGTTTAATCTTTTAAAATCCTTACATTTTTTGTTCCAAAACATGTTTTGAACTTTAATGATAAAATTACATGTCCACACGTGAATTATTGCTTTACTTGACTTATCTAGGAGACATGAGTTTCTTATGAATACTATGATACTATGTTTTATATTTCAATGTTAATGAGATTGAATAAATAAAATGGAAAATTGAATGTTTAAAGTGAAACATAGATATTGAAATGAGGACTCATGATTTGATGGAATTTATTGATTCATGTAAATGAAATTTCCCTACCATTTTTCATGCTTTAAATTTCTGAAATTCATGTGAATTAATTTGTTATTATTATTCCTGCCATGACTAGTTTTCCAATATCATATTTAGATTCCCAAGAGGATTTCTAGACCAAATATTTCCTATTTTATCTTGAGAATATTTCTTGAGTGATCATGGGATGTGTCACCTGCTAGAACTTGTATTGAAACTGGTCAAAGCTATGACTGTGCAAAAATACATTTAAAATGATTGAGGCACTACTTTGGATAGCCACATATTTACCTAAGACCCAAAATTACATTTATCCTTTTTTATCCTTTAAAATCCGTGAATTTCCTTATAGGTTTATGACACATTACAAGCTGATTTTTCCTTACCTTCCCACACTTTTAGTATTTTTTCAGGGGTATTTCAAGTTTGTGTGGGGGGGAGGGAATTTCTTGTGTGTTCATTGGGATTTGTATCATTTGTGGGTGGTGTGAGGTGTGAATAATCATTTTGGGTAATTTATTATTAGAAAATTGGGCCTGAGTCATCATTTAATTATGTTTCCTTCATTTCATCTGGTTCTCCTTAGAAAAAAGTGAAAAAAATTGAAAATAAAGTTGTGCCTTTCTAGAGATTTACAAAAGAAAATCTAAAAAAAATAGATATAAATTAAGTTGTGCCTTTCTATATCCTATTTAAAAGGGGGGATAACTTGGATGATATCATTCTTTGTAATCAATTATTGACTCATGTCCCATGTCAGAAAAAGGGGGTAGAATTGTGTTTCACATTCTCAAGGGGATTTGAGTGAGGTTCATCCTATATTTTCACTTGATTAATCATGAATTATACTTAAGAGTCAACCCTCTTACTTATAGCCTTAAATTATTTCAATCATTTACCCACCAACCCTAATCCACATAGTCATTTTAACCTTTATTTTATGTCCTCGTGATTTTATGTGCGTTTTGACTTTACAAAGTGGAGAAAGTAGTTCTTTTACAAGCTTATGGATAAGATGCATATTCCCATGATATGAGAATAACTCTAATTAAATTTATTCATTTAAGATGATAGGGAAAATTCAAAGGTGAGTTAAATCATGATGTGGAATGTTTAATAATAATGAATTGAGAAGCTTGAATGAATGGAAGAAGAAGTTTTATCATTTTTTCTACAGGGAAAAGTAAAATATATGAATTAATTATTTCACTAAAAATTGGGAAATTAAATTCATATTTTATGTGGATTCTTGAAAATATGATTTGACAATGAAAATTGTTTTATTTTATTACTTTGAAAATTGAATATTGGTTATATTGGTGTCTTCTGAATTCCATGTTGAGATTTTATGCTTGAGGGTAAGTATGGTTTAAGTGTGTGGGTATTTGATAGAGCAAATTTATGAGCATATTTTTAATATAATAATAATAAATTGTTGATTTTTTTAAATGATAAAACCCTTTTATTTAAATTTTTTATTAAAATAATCATCAATTTAGATTATAGAATAAAAAAGTGCTAAATTGTGAAATGTGCTAAATTCTGGATGTTTGACAGATTTTTACATCAAGGGTATTTTGGTCATTTCCTGAAAAATATAATTCCAAATGTTCTGATGAAATCTTTTTTAGAATATTTATTTTATTTCCTTCATTTTAGTCTATTATACCAGGGGCTGAATCAATCATCTAGAGGCCATAAAAAATCAATGGCATTGAAGATTTTTCCAGGCAGACAGCGTGGACCCCACCTACGTAATGGAAGCACATTTAGCTCTAAACCCATCCAAATGAGGTGATTCGAATTTGGGATTAAATAATCCTCAAATCGATATTCACACAATAAATTACATTGAGTTTTGAATCCATTAAGGAAGCCATTGAACGACATATTCTTAAAGGAAGCTGCTTCGATGCTTCACCAAGAAACAAAAACGAACAATGAAAAAATCATAACTCCTACAAACGGTGGCTAAATGAGATGAAAATTGGAGGGTGGATGTCCAACACATTATTTTACAACTTTCCTTAAGGGGTCCATGTGTGAAGCGGCCAATTAATGGTTCAAAAATGTGACAACATTCAGAGGACAGAAATATACCTATAAAAAGAGAGGAGCTCCCAACCTCTCAAATCATTCCAATCCTTCCCAAAACCATTCGGAGAACCAAGGAGAGGAGGATAAGGGCCAATTATAATTTTCTTATTTCTTTATTTTATTTTTATTTTATTTATCATTTCCATTGTAATGAATTTATTTTTTTAAATTAAATTCTTTTCAATTTTCTTCTTCCACCCATTTTCTCTTCCAATCTCAATCTCATTTTCTTTCTTCCATCTTTCCATCGTGATATCTATGCACATCAACATGGAAAGTGACTAACTCGAGGCTTGTCCCTAAGATAGGATTCATAGTGTTCTTCATTATCTCACTTTAAACTCAAAATTGTTTAAATCTATTTGTGATAGAGGTGGGAATATTGCACGGGTGCAGTTGTCGTCCACCATGACACTATTCCCAAATCCGTTTATTTTCCTTGATTAATTAATTTTTCCTCCCTTATCATAGGTAATCCCTTCATATGGTAGATTTTTGGTTTCCATAATGGTTGAAATGGCATAGGGTGGAGCCGGGTCTTTTGGGATAGCATTCTCAGTTGAGGTGTTACACTATTTGACTATTAGAGGAGGTGTAGTTTGGTGTGCCAGATGCATACTACAATCACACACTAAATAAATCAAGGGAAATTAATTCATTAATGAAGTTTCGGTAAATTAATTATCAAATTGAATTTAAAAATTAATTAATTAATTAATTAACCCATGTTATCCAACCCTAGGACCAAGTTCTTTCTTCATTAATTTCATTTTGTCATTGCATGTTAGTTTTATCTTTTATTTAAATTTAATTGCATTACATTCCTAGATTAAATAAGAATAACCAAAAAAAAGTTTTTAGGTGAATTTGATTAAGTGAGTTTACAACTGATAAAGCTCTTCAAGTGAGACGACCCTAGTCAGCCACTGTGTTGCATTTGGAAAATAAACTGCTTTTGACATGCCCTATGACAGGCGTGCATCAGTGCTGCTAAAACTCACGAGTTTACTCTTTCATACTAGCGGTAGGACGAACTCCACCTAGAATATTCTGTATCATATTCAAGAATACCTCTTGAAAATGGGATGATTTTCCCAAATGTGGTATATGAGGAAGATCCACAGGTGTCTTCACTGGAAGAAGAACTAGCGGCTCAAGGCCTGCCACCTCAGGAAAATAATCATCATCACCTTTGAAGCGTGTGGCTTGTGGAAACCATGGTGGAATAATGATATAATTCCAAAAAAAAATCTCATAAGATATTCAAACAATTTAGATGATTGAATTTAAGAAACTAGTATAGTTACTAAAGCGTTCCAAAAAAAATAAACCTGTCTCTATGCTTGCTTCAAAATCTAACTCTAGATCACAGAACAGACCATAACATGCTATAATAATGGAGAAACACCCACTACCCACTACCAAGGGTGGGTTTGGGTCACGTTTTCTTTGTTGGGAATATGTAGAATGGTTATTCCCCATTTAAAAGTCATTTCTAATTTTAAAACCTTCTAATTCGAACATTTAAAGCATTTAACTTGGAAAAATCCAATAATATGCCATTTTCTGGCCCATAAGGGCCCATACACCTTATAAAAAATATGGTACTCACTTGGATGTCATTTTCCATTAATTTTTTCTTATCCAAGTGATTATATCATTTCCCAATGTTTGAGATATATAGAATTCCATTTTCTTATCCATAAGGGCCCTTATACCTAATGAGTCAGAGAATATAACCCATTAAACTCACCCCATAGAATGATCCAAATCCTGGAAGAAGTTTCATCACAATTGTATATATATATATATATATATATATTCATGACATGGACCAAAAATTATGTAATAGGAAATTATTTCTGGAAACATAAATGTTACATGGCACAATGCATTCCCTATTCATATTGTGCCAATCTTAATGCATTGTGCCATGTAACATTTATGTTTTCATATTGTGCCAATCCTGATGCATGTTCTAATACATAACCCTCATTTCATTAGTTTAAGAAATTTAATAATAATCCCAATATTATCGTTATCAATAACATCATAGAACATGTGAACCACCCAATGGTGAAATTGGATCAACTGTAATAGTTATAAACAGAGTAACAAGAATATAAGATACTTGGACCTTACCCCATACATGGGTTAGCGACTCCCAATAACAGCTTGTGACCACGTTCCAAGAATTCATAATCTCTATTAAACTATCTTCAAATAGAAAAGAAAGAAAGGAACACCCTTTGATACCACTTTATGATATCTCGGGCCCAGATACCACTTAACCCATGCTCTGAGCCCAGTAGGACACATGACTCCTAGCGTGTCTCCCCATGATTCAGAGGATGTAGACTAGCAGTAGGGGTGTGATGGAAAATTTGTGGAGAGACTATACCCCCATGATAGAGTACACAGTGGATTCAACAGCATTATACAATAGCCGAAAAATAATCAAACAAAAAGATACAATAAACAGCGGATCCATAAATAGATACAATAGAAGTCTAAAAAACTGAATAACATAGTAAAGGCCTCATAGGTAGTGTCTGATGAAAATATGCATGAATGAAATGCAATTATAAAAGGAAAATATATCGAGCAATAGGAATGCTAAACAAAAAGTGAAAAAGAGAACAAAATCCAAAATATACTCCATAACACCCCGAGCCTAATCTCGATCCTCTACTCCTAAGCTCCATCTATGAAATAAGAATCAACAATAGGAATATTGGTTCTTGTCTCTATTCATACCTATAGTAAAATGTTCTTCTTAGGTGCCATGTAAGCCTATGTAGGGTTTGAGATATCATCTTAGTAGGCCACCAACAATGGTGTCAACATGTAATCTAATCTGGCGCTCTTAAGTAAATAGTGTGAAGGTAATAGATAGAAAGTAAGCAATGCTGAATAAATAAATAATCACCCACTCAGGTTCCCAAGGGACTCTTGGCAGGTCTACCGATTTCATTTCAAAGCTAGAAAGCCTGAACAATTCACCATATGCATATATATATATATATATATATATATATATATATATATATCTGTTAGTCAAATTAGATTACTCAAGCGGGTGGTGAATTCAGTATCTATAAAAAATTCTATTATCTATTCACTTGAAAAGATTCCCCAATAAAAATGAATACATGCCATTTAATCAATGTAATACAGCTATAATAGTTTTACTATTTAAATAACTTCTCATAAGATTGATTAATTCTCAGTAATTTCAATGTGAGTTATTGATACAAATTTTGAAGTTATTCTAATAAGTAAAAACAGTCATAACTTCTATCCAAGACTAACTATAAAAGTAAAATCTAGTTTTCTAAAATATGTAGTAAAGAAGAGAAAAACTAAATTAAAAGACATAGTGGATAAAACAAGTGGTTTAGTCTCTATAAAAAACTAAATCCACTCCACTTGGTGATCACCTACCACTATGAATTTTATATTAATAAACTTGATCCACACCCAAGATCGTGGAAAACAACAGTACATAGGACTATCCAAGTCACAAAAATTCTCCCACTGTTCTTTGTGGGAATAATCTACCAGGTCACAGAGGGACATCTTCCACAATTATCCTAGGTGTAAATAGATTTAATAATATGTGAGAGGAAGGATATCATGTATCCTTTAGTTTAATACAGGAGATAGTGTGTGTTTTAATACATACACACACACTTCTCGAAAGAAAAAAAATAGTACACAATAGAGAAAATATGATGAGAAAGGATTAGAAGTGCTCTAGTTGTTATTCTATGCAGCTCTAGACTTGTAGGATGAATCTGATGCAAGTATCGAGTCCTCTTGTGGAAAAAATAGTATCACAAGTCTAGTTCTCTGGTTTCAAGTTCGATGATGTGAACTATGTTTCTCAAGTTCTTATTTTAGTTGATACTACGAAGATTTTTGAGGATTTGATCTATGGTAGTTTAGCCTTTAGGGATCAAGTGTGATTTGTGTTCTTAAGGGGTATGTTGTTTCATGCATGAGTTCTCTTTTTCACTGTTCTCTTTTGAATATTTTTGAGCCATGATTATCTTCCTATTAATTCAGGGTGCACATGTTGTATCCAACAGGATGCATGTATTCTACACCCCATACCTTGCACTATCAGTGACATGTCTACAAAGAAATATTAATGATGTCAGTCCCATTTACTAACTTGAATATGACCGTCAAAAACTAAATTGAAAACAAAAAAAATATTAAAGAATGGTGTCACAGTTTTTCTTGAAATGGTTTCACTTGAAAATGGTGTCACTGGGTAACATTGTCACTGAGAGATGGTGTCTTCTCTTTTTCCTTTTATTGGTGAAACAGTTATAGTTCCACAGATCCGCTGAGATCAGAAGTTTGTAGCATATATGTGGTGTCAGAATCACGATGTCTCTGGTAGCAGTGTCTAGTTCTTTGTTAAAACCTTGAACGGTTCTTGAGTCAGAGTGTCTGGGAGTATGGTTTCTGGGTAACGGTTTCTATGTCACAATGTCTTGGTCACAGTGTCTGGGTCACCTTGTCTGGGATATAGTGTATGGGTCATGGTGTCTGGGTCACGGTGTCTAGGTCACATTGTCAAGATCACGGTGTCTGGGTCACGGAGTTAGGGTCACGATGTATGTGTCTTTGCCAAAATCCAGAATCGGTGCTAGAATTATGGTTTCTCATACCTAGCAACATATCTGTAAACAATATTAAGAACTAATATTCACAGAATGGATTAAATTTAATTTTTCGTATAATAAATCATAACAGAAAAATTTTAGCATAACTTGTGAAATTCTTCATAAGAAAATTATTAGCATAATAATCATGATTTTCATGATTTGTGTGCATTAAAACATGTTCAAACAGGAAGACTCCAACAATATATATAGGGGTTGTCACTGGAATGAGGTAAGCATTCATGTAAACAATACATTTAAATTATAGATGGCATTAGGGAAGAATTCCTCCCATTGATGTAGAGATTATACTGGCATGGGGTAATCATGCCTCATTTCGTACATATATATCATAGCTGGCATGGGGTAAGAATGCCTCCCACCCATGTATATATTCTATCTCTCACTAAGTAAGCATGCCTTGATACATATAGAGGGGATATCACTGTAATGGGGTAAGGATGCCTCCCGCCAATACATATCCTTACATGGAATAGGGTATGAATGCCTCCAATCCTTGTTTTTTATATGCTCGCAAACATAGCAATGGAATATCAATTCATATCATATAACATAACAGAAAATTATCTTACATCATTTCAATTAAAAATGTTAATTAGGATCATATTCTTAAGGTATGGGTTCAACCATCCAATACAATTTAATACATTTGTTTCATTTCAGGGGAACCCATTCATTACATGTGAACTAATTAATCCTGACATCTTATTCACTTTACCTAACATAAAAAACCAAATTTTAAGAGTAAAATCCTTCATAAAGGCCATAACAAATAGTCACATGGTCAATTTGGAAAATCCAAGCCAAATATGTCCAAACACCCATGGGGTGTCTTGGGTTCATCAAAATACAGGTTAGAAAAGGGTCAATTGTCAAAAAACTCAACAAGGGAGATAGAAACCATAATCTTTAATTTTGGTATAATTGTCCTAAATTGGGAAATTGGATGGAATGCCCCTTGGGTGTCCATATAGTGCATGGGTGATATCAAACCACCTAAAATTGACTCAATTAACCTATTTCATCACACTAAGGTCAATTAAAAATGAATTAATAAATACAAAAAAGGAGCCTAGAAATGTCCGGACCACGACACAATGAGAATAAATAACAAATGGCCAAACAGAAATGGAAAACTTTGTTACCACCTACCTTAGGTTCGTAGATGATGTCTCGCTTGATATCGACCTCTGATTCAAAGTATGTTGGAAGAGATCTGAGTTTCAGTCCCATACCCTAAAAATAGGGCATATGAGGCTAATCCTAAATAGTGCAATAGAAGGCGAGATTCACCAATGGAAAAAAGGGAACACAGGGTAATCCTTTCCTTTTGATTATCTAATGCATCAGATGGTTTAAGAAACAGACATTGAATGGAGAATCTACTAAGGATCCAAACTTAGAAGAGTATTTGATCTCAAAGGGTAGGGAGGGGGAGGTTTTGTCTATAGTAGGGTGAGTAAAATTGGTTAGATGGTTTTAAAACATTAAAGGGGAAAAATAGTAACGTTGCACCAAAAAAATAGTTATTAAATGGTTTATGTGCATGGTTTACCAAACTGTGCATGAAGGCTCTGAAACCTTCTATAGCATTCTGCATGGTTTATGTGCATGGTTTACCAAATTGGGTGCTAACCATGCATAAACGATCTGTCATATTCTCTATCATGTTGCACGGTCATGCACCTAGTCCGCATAATTGTAGAAAACCCATATGAACAAGCCTGCAACCCACTTTTCTAGACCTCAGGGATCCAAACAATTCCAATATTCTCCTTGATCCTTCCCTAGGCCGTAGTAAAACTTTACCATGTTCAAAATAAATATTCAATTTGAAAAACCAAAGACCCATACCCTGGTCAAAAGTCAGGTTTTTAAACCAAAAATCTATAAATCAATATGATTCTGATGGAAATTTTATTCAGATACACTCTTTAAAATCAATGTCAAATCCATCTATTAAATTTCAATATTTCCCTAATAAAATATAAAATATTACAAATATAAAAACCTATGGACTTTTCTTCTTTAAAACAAGGTTAATATAATCATAGTGTGATGCTAAAGTTCTTGTAAAACCTCAAACTCAAGATCCTACCTACACCCATATCCCCATATCAGGAATTACCTCATCAAGATGTGATCCAAATAAAAAACAAGATAAAACCACATCGGTTCTCACACAATGGTATATCCCTATAAATAAAATGGATTCTTACACTACAAAAATACTTCTTTCATACACCCACATTTACAATCTATTTAATGGGACACATAATCGTCTATAATGATGTAACTTCCTAAATATATTACGCTCTTCTTTCGGAACCTATGAGATTTCTGACCAACATCTAAAACATCATATTTCTCGACAAATCTAATAACCAACATGTAATTCCATATATACCCCATTGATCAATCAATATGTGTTTAAAAAAATCCAACACCAACACCAATCTTCAATTAGATGGAAACACATTCAATAATTATGCTATTTCATCTCTCTCACTCCCAACCTATACATAAATCACTTCCTAGGGTAATAATCATAGATACAAAATACCCATGGTAGAGGAACACTCATCCCACACACTAATAATCATTAAAAGATTCTATAAATTAAATCAAGATTCTATATAGCCCACCACCAGAAAACATTGTACATATCTTATTTAGTTAATTATTATGAACTAATTATTTGGTTTTATATAATTCTTTGTTTGAGTAGGAACATGATAGTAACTCCCTTGTAGATCTTTATAATCACACAATTATAAAAAACAGGGAAAAGAATTCTTTTAGTTATTATTTCGATCAATGTAATAGAATGAGGACTTCCAAAGAACACTGACACCTCATGTGATGGAGAAAGAAAATTTCACTAGTATCATTAAGTTAAAACAACTCAAGTAACACATTTAAAATCTCAAAATGATCATTTAGGGAATGCAATTTGTATTACTGTGATGACATGTTCACTTATATATATTTCATACCAATTGATAACCCATTAATTGATACTCAGTTATAATTCATCTACCATGTGTTTTTATTTTCATATTCATTGAGAATTTATATCCATTTTATTTTAGTCATGAAATTAAATATTAAAAACTTATTTTAGATTATGGTTTTCTACATTCAATGTCTTTGTCGAGGGAGGTATTTTATATTGAAGGACATGTTCATTGAGAAATTTGTTTTTACTCAAGTATAAAGAAAAAAGATGGAAGCATGGTAAACGAACTGATATAGCAGTAGGTTGTAAGTTTTACTTTTTGATTTAAAATTTTAATATCTATTTTTTAACTTAATAGTCCATCTATATTTGTAATAGTGTCGTTTGGATGACCTATATGCCCAAGAACCTAGCAACTTTAGGTTAAATGATGACTTACATCTGTTTATGAAAAATTAGTACCATGGCTGAGTACAGTGTCAAATAGGGAAGAGTATTGTGCCAATGAGTTATTGGCACACTTCATGTAGTACCAAGTTAAAAAACTCTAATGCATGGGAAACATAGGGTGAGTCCAAGGTAGAAAGGGACAAAAAATGGTAATATAGGAACATGAAAGGAATCAAAAGGTGAATTGTTATTTTATGAAATTTATGGACATTTTATGCCCATAAATTACACCAGATACCATCATGAATTTTGATGTATATATGTCAATGATACGTGCATTATATAGTGCACTAGGCAGTGTTCCTAGTGGTGTTTAGGATAATGATGTTCTGGGTGATGAAGATGGTGATGATGACAGCAATGAAGAGGGTGAGGATGATGATGAGGTAAGGGGTGAGGATGAAGATGAAAAAGAGGCCAAGGATGAGGCCGAGTAAGATGGTGGTGATAGTGAAGTTTATGAGGGATAGATTAATCCTTTATATTTTTTACTTATATTTATCACATTTTATGATTAATGGATTGTTATAAATTAATATATGAGTTATCACTAGTTGAAAGCATTAATTGGTTTCATATTTTATCATTATTTTTATATTAGATGGTGATGTATGTTTATAAGTAATTGAAAAAGGTGGGGTAATTGTGTGGGTTCTAATGGATAATTGAGAATTCTTGTTTCTGTTGTTTGTTTGCAGGTTCTGTTGGTTTTTGTATGATGTAGGTTATGATGGTTTATATGAGTAGTGTATGCAGGATTCTATTTTTTTTTGTAGGTTCTGTGGGTATTGTATTCATGTGTATGTAAGTTTTGTTCAGTAGCTAATGTTTGTGGGTCTAGCAGGTTTTATTTTCTATAGGTTTTATAGGTAGTGTATGCAAGTTTCTATTATTTGGAATTGGGGGGTTCAATACCAATGGTTTCAAAACTGTTGGAATAGCCTTAAACAAATGGTTCACTATGAACTATTTGGATAGATATATCCCAATGGTTATAAACCATTGGTATTGACCTATATCAATGGTTTAAACCATGAGTATAGGTCTATACCAATAGTTCATATTGAACCATTGGACAAATATAAATTACGATGAGCATATTCCAATGGTTCTATAAGAACCATTGGTATAGGTATTTCCCAACAGGCTAGTGACTAACGGTTTGTAAAAACAATGTTTTAGGCTATACCAATGGTTTTGAACTATTGGTATAGCCTCAACTTCCATTTCAGACTGAATAATTTTAAAATAAATAAATTCTATAAACTAGTTGAAAGTTCAAAAGACAACCACATTATTTTCACAAAATTGGTATATAGAAACAGGGTTGATGAATCTAGAACACCATTTAGAAACATGGATAGATCAATTTCAGAATTTTATAGTCAGGAGTAACATAATGATTATGAATAGGCCTTTTCGCAAGTAGTTATACTTGAAGACATTAGAATAATATTATATTATCTAGAACATCCTAATTTCAAACTATATCAAATGTCAAGAGTGAATTTTTGAATGGTTATATTATTGAGTATGTTTTTTGGGAACAACCCCCTTATTTTCTAAACCCTCGTTTAAAAAATCATGTTTTAAATAATTTAAAAGAACCTTAGGGTTTAAAATAGGATCCTAGAGCTTGGTATGATAGACCCAGATCTATTCAAATTTCAAATGGATATTTAAAAGGATTATTTTATCACAACCTATTCATTAAAATAACATCAAAATGTCTTTTATTTATTCAAATATATTCTAATTATATTATTTTTCGATCATCCAAAAATTCATTATGTATTTAACTTTAAAAATTTATTTAAAATAAATTTTAAATTAGTTAAATGAGTGAATTAAAATTCATCCTTATATTTTAGGTTTTTAAAAACAAAAATGGGATTGATTTAAATCAAATAAAATACCCAAAATAACATTTAAAATGGTTTGTCATGGATGAAATAGAAGGATGTAATACTTTATTGAGTATAAGTTATGAACTATATTTGGATGAAACTGGGAAACCAATTGGCCAAACTATTAACATATGTATGATTAGAATATTACTATACATAACTCCTAGCCAGTCAGATATTATGTTTAGTGTGTAAATGTGGGAATATTTTTAAGAAAATCCCATATATTCACATTTAAATGCATTCAGAAGGATTTTTAAATATCCAAAATATACAATAAAAAATGAATTCTTTTACTCTAAATGACATGCATTTGAATTAGATAGATATTATGACAAAAAGTTTTGTGGTTGTAAGTTAGACATAAAAAACACCTTTAGTACATGTCATTTTTTCATAAAGTCTCTAGTGTATTAGGGTAGTAAGAATCAAAACATTTTTTCAATATCTGCTAAACAAGTTTATAACGTAGCTAAAGACATTTTTTGTGCACTAATTTTATAGATGAAAAATGTATTATGAGACTATCGTTGTCAATTTAGACATGTCCCTATAAACTATGATATCAACAGTGATACTAATATTTCCAAGAATCCTATGTCAAATTCCAGGAATAAACATTATTACATAGTCCATCACTTTTTAAGAAATAATTTTCAAAAAGGTGATATCACTCTTGATTTCATTGGAACTAAGCATCATCTTGTTAAAATATTTACAAATACTATTAATGTAGATAGATTTAATTATATTTAATATGAACTAGGAATGATTAATTAATCTTAATACTTTTGTATTTAATAATATATTGTTTTAATCATAGTAAAGTATCGCTGAAATTTTTAATTAATAATGTTTATAATAATTATAGTCTTACATTTGTTATTTCTTAGATATTTAGAAGATGTTATGATTAAATATTAAAACTATGGTAGATTAGTTCCACAGTTCGTATGTAATTATAAGTTTCTTGTTGTTATAATACCCCAAGCTATTGTAAATATTTTTTTATGTGGTAGGTCAATCTACCATAGGACCTCAAGCTATTGTTGAACTTGTTTGTGTGGTAGTTCAAGATTCCATTCTAATCCATGCTTTCATAAAGTTATAATTTGTTAATCTACTATATATATGTTATGTATTTTCCTAATATTTACTTTTTTCAAGCCCTAAATGATTTAAAATACCCCGTAGTAATAATTTGATTGGACACCTATCTCTCTCTCTCTCTCTCGAAACCAAACCCTCTTGATTTGAAACCTTTTTAAACTATCAAGTCACAGAGAAAATGGTTTGAGCAAAGTGATGGTTGGATTTTTATTTTTGGTATGATAATTCACCTTTGAAGAAATATAAAGTAATCGTGTGTCTTCAGAGTAAGGCACATTCACCATAGAAGAGATAACTATAATTGGAAGAACGAGAGGGTATGGAATTGCCATCAGTACTGGTCATGTGCATCTCTATATAGGATAGCTAGCTCACCAGTCCTGCGAAGGTGGAGTGCTAATACCATGACATGGGTTTTGGAGGAGCAGTTCCAAGTTGTCTTATCTGGGTGATTCCCTCTAAGACCTACGGGTCATGTAATTTTATCTTAGTCTTTGGGCCTTCTAAGGGTTCAACCTCTCCCCTTGAAAGGTCTATTATCAAAAATAGTAAAAAAAAATGGAGGCCTTCAGGCTATTCAGTTGTAGTACATCTAGTTAGCTCCAAAACTCACATCTTTATGATCAGATGGTGTTAACAAAAAGGATATTGATATCAATTGGTTAAGGTAGAAAAGGTATTTTCTGTGGACTACAATAAAGAATTAGGGTTTTACAAAGAGGTTTAGTACAAATAGAGGTTTCATTATCCATGGATGGTTAAAGAGTTCTATATGAATTGTGAATTTGAATTCACTGAGAACAATAACATCATATAAAAACTAATTGATAGAGAAGAGATTATATTTTAATCCATGAAATTGGATAAGTGTCTGAAAGTGTTTATTTAGGGTGATTTTAAATATTTTTATATTTTTTATTCCATGGAAAATGATACTACTTTGTATGAAAAAAAATCCCTACTAGAGCTAACTAGAGATGGAAATCCTTAATGAACTCTGTCTATGGATTTTAATTTTGAGTAAAGGATGCAGTTTAAGTTCATTCAGGACTAGAATTTTCCCAGAAAAGTGGACTTTATAATTCTAAGGCATCAGGAATTGTTCTTTTTATATTTTATAATTAAATGTTTAAAAATTAGTTGGGAAAGGTATTTAAGGAGACACGTAGAGTATAATTATAATTCATACTCATGATTTTATTTTTTCTATACCCTAAGTTAAAATCTTCTTTTTTGGAGTACAAAGGAATTTTTCCTTAGGGGTAGGACAATTTCATATCTTTTGGAAGGATATGCATAAACCAAACTATTTGTAAGATAATGAAGGTTAATTTCAATACTTGTAAAAAGTATTATGTGGTTAACCCTGAGAATATTTATTAAAAATTAAACCCAATTAAAAAAAATTGAAACCAAAGGATTTAGTTGATCCATGTTGGGAACTTAGTGATATTTTTCAGTACTCTTTTGAGGATGAATAAGTTTTATAATGGGATGTTGTTGGGCATGGGTCTCTATATGAAGTAAGTGGTTCTAGTGTTGGATATGAATGTGTGTTTAGAGATAAATTTGTGGATTTAAATGAATAATTGGTGTTTTAATTTTAGGAAGATACGAATCATGAACCTTTTAAGCTGGTGGAAACTTCTCTACCTTCATCTCTTTGAAGGACTCTAGATCGGAATGTTTCTTACAGACTGGCTGACTCTCCCAATACTTTGCCTTCTCAAGAACAAGAATTTGTTTCTATGGATGAGGATACTATCCATATTAGGTGGATCTCTTTAAAGAGACAATCTCTAAATCGGATGATAAGGATGATCTTGTGAGGATTTTATTCCCTTGGTTGGAAGAAATGAATCTAGTTAGGAAGTGGCTGAGTCTAGTGAAAAAGGGACTCCTCTAGTACAAAACAAAGGGGAAGATTCATCTATACTTGACACTCCATGTTCCAAGGGGGGGAAGCCTCTAATATATTTCATTGGAATTGTGTACTATAACACTAATTAGGATGTTGATGATCATCATGGAGGTAGTCCACTAGACCATAGTGGATACAACTTTCTAGTTTCAAATATCATTTAAATTTATCCTCAATCAGTTGATGTTCTTTAGTTGATATAATCGATCTTGAATATACACTACGGGAAAAATGGGTATCTGCGATGGGCTATTTGTGAAGGGAAGGGGTCTTATCGTAAATAAGTTTTCGAAAGGGATTATTTGTGATGGGACACACTCTCCATCGCAAATGGTTTGGCATTGATTGCATTCCAAACCACAGGAAGGGTATTTGTGGCTATATTTTACACCAGTCGCAAATACACAGTGGCATTTCTTAGTATTTGCGATGGGAGATATAAAATGTCGCAAATATTATATCGAAAGGTGGGTATTTGTGATGGGACTTGTCGGAAAAACCTTTTTAACCTCTACCCCTAACTAATAGCGGGAAAAAAAATTGTGATGGGATACATCACATATACTCATATCACATATAATATAACCTATATATACCCCCTTCCATTTTTCTCTCTCATTCCACTCCTTTCTCCACCCCTCTCTCCTTCTCTACTTACATTTTTTCTCTCATATTTTTTCCAAATTCAAAGTTCTAAATCTGAACAATATTCGCAGCTTATATCTTCCTAAAGATTCAGTTTTAAGGTATTTATCTTTTTGTTTTATTTTTTGTTAATTCTTTTTATTTTATAATAGTTATATTTATCATTTATTAGCTGCAATTAAATCAAATTAGAATTAAATCGTTTTATTTTGCAGTATTTTTTAAAAAAAATAATTACGTGTGATTAGTATTAACTAGTATTGATTAATAGTTATATTAATTTTTATTAATTAGTAGTCATTTGTATTAATTAAAAGAACTATTAAAAATTAATAATAATTAGTAATAGTTATCGATAATTAGTGATAATTAGTATAAATTTGCATTAAAAACTAGTAAATTGAAATAAATATTTATAAATTGTACTAAATAGTATTAATTAGTAATAATTAGTAATAATTTGAAATAATTAGTAATAAATAAGATTAATCTGTAATAAATAGTAATAAATAGTAATAATTGGTAATAATAAGTAATAATTAGTAATAATTAAAAATAAATATTAATAAATAGTTATAATTAGAAATAATTAGTGATAATTGTGATTAATTAGTAATAAATAGATATAATTAGAAATAATTAGAAATTAATAGTAATAATTAAAAACAATTAGAAATAATTAGTAATAAATAGGAATAATTAATAATAATTACTAATAATTACTAATAAATATGATTAATTAGTAAAAATTAGGAATAATTAATAACAATTAGTAATGAATACAAATAACTAGGAATAATTTGTATTAATTAGTATTAATTGGGAATAATTAGTAATAATTATTAATAAATATGATTAATTATTAATAATTAGTAATAATTGGTCATAATTAGTAATAATTAGGAATAATTAGTAATAATTAGGAATAATTAGTAATGAATTAATAATAATTAGTAATAATTAGTAATAATTAGGATTAATTAGTACTAAATAGTAATAATTAGAATTAATTAGTAATAATTAGAATTAATTAGTAATAATTAGTAATAATTAGGATTAATTAATTATAATTAGTAATAATTAGAATAAATTACTAATAACTAGCAATAATTTTGATTAATTGGTAATACTTTGTAATAATTTGTAATATTTGGGATTAATTAGTAATAATTAGTATTAATTAGTAATAATTAGTATTAATTAGTAATAATTAGAAATAATTAGTAATAATTAGTAATAATTAGTAATAATTAGTATTAATTAGTAATAATTAGTAATAATTTGTAATAATTTGTAATAATTAGTAATAATTAGTAATAATTAGTAATAATTAGTAATAATTATTAATAATTAGTAATAATTAGTAATAATTAGTAATAATTAGTAGTAATTAGTTATAATTTGGATTAATGAGCAATAATTAGGAATAGTTAGTAATAAATATGATTAATTACAAATAATTATAATAATTTGTTATAATTAGTCATAATTAGTATTAATAAGGAATAATTAGTAATAATTAGAAATAATTAGAAATAATTAGGATTAATTAGAAATAATTATTAATAATTAGTAATAATTAGGATTAATTAGTAATAATTAGTAAAAATTAATAGTAATTAGGATTAGTTATAATTAATTAATAATAATTAGTAATAATTAGGATTATTTTGGAATATTTAGTAATAATTAGTAATAATCAGAAATAACTAGTTCTAATCAGATATAATTAATTAGAAATAATTAGGATTGATTAGGATTAATTAGAAATAATTAGAATTAATTAAGATTAATTAGGATTAATTAGTAATAATTATTAATAATTATTAATAATGTGAAAAATTTGGAAAACTTAGGAACAATACATATAATTAGTAATAATTAATAAGTACTATAATTAAGTATTGATAATTTCTAATAATTTGGATTAATTAGTAATAATAAAAAGGTTTGGGATCTGAGCGTACCCAGTCCCAAAAATTTATAAATAAAATTAAAGTAGCGAAAACAAAACATGAATGTGGAACAAGCACCACCAAACACAAGGTGTCCAACTAATTCCACCCTCAAGACCACATAGAAAAGGCTCAACAAAAAATTGAAACAGTCAAAAAATGCACAATGAAAATATTACCTTAACAAGGCCATCCAAAAACACTAATAAAAACATGAAAAGGCTCGGTTCATCCATCCAAGAATAAATGCCTTCCAAGACCCTGATTGGCTGGTTGTGTCAGTCACCAGTCCTCTGACACACCCACCTATTCGTTGTCCCATCTCAAGCGGTCATCCCAGCTATGACCGACAACATTATCGTCTAATCCGCCTAAAAACACATCCCAAAGTATGGTGGCTTAAAAATAGCCCTAAGAAAAACACATAGGACAGCCTGCATCTTTATCTCTACTAGGAAAATCTGTAACCCAAGGTCAACTTCTTCTCCCTACGCGCATCATGAGTTCTTCCCCCAAGGTTTCCATCTTCTCGGGCCAAATTTGGATAAGCCACCGACTACCCTGCTCCTAGTAACCTTTGGTCACACTTCGCTGCATCAGCACCTGTCAATGCAACTCTTGAATCATAGCCTTTGCGAGCACCGACAACCCAACCCTCATCACCACTAGCTATCAATGGCTAGCTAAAATTACTAGATCTTCAAACCACCTATATGTCGCTGACCCAAAAACCACCGGCCAACATCATCCCATGGATTCGCCTGCCTGTTCACCCCATCACCAACCAGACAAAACTACGTAACGGCATCCGACACACCATGACCGAACAACCTATCCCTATGAGATCATAATTGGTGAGGAAAAGTACCCTAGTGACACCACCAGGGTACCAAACCCACCGGTCTAACACTAATGTTAGCAGCCACTGCGACGCTAGCACATTACCTCCACTAGGATCCCTAAAATGACCAGAATCAACTCCATCAACCGATATTAGTTCTGACTGCCCCCCATGAATCGTGCAACCATCGTTGCCTGCCATCATGTGCTTCACAAAAACACACTCCCAAGTCACCTACTTACCGCCAAATTCATCCATGGAGTATGTCATCAAAAACCTATTGTGTGTCATCCCTAAACAGGTACACAGATCCTTCATCGGCCTAACACACTTCACTGCCATCATTGTTCTACAAACCCACCAATCCATGCCTCCATCATCTTTACTGTTGGATTAAACTTTGAAATCTAGGTTTACTGGAAGCAGATCTTCATTAACAGGTGAAACCTCCCCAGATTTCCCCTGATATTTTTTGACACCACATGCTGAAAACATCTAGAAATGCCCAATAATTTCTTCATTTGGAACGTGTTGCACCAAATTTTCATTGGAAGAGCAATCATAAATAGAGATGTGATCTCTATTGATGTGAGATAAACTGTCCGTCCTCTAGTCATTAATTAGTAATAATTAGTAATAATTAGTAATAACTAGGATTAATTAGGATCAATTGGTAATAATTTGTAATTATTGGTAATTTTTCATAATAATTAAAATTAATTGTGATTAATAAGTAATAATTAGTAATAATAATGATTAATTATATATATTTAGTAATAATCAGTAATAATCAGTAATAATTAGTCATAATCAGTAATAAATAATCATAAATAGTCATAAATAGTAATAATTTGTAATAAATAGTAATAAATAGTAATATATATTTCTAATTATAAAATGCATCAAAAATGCATACAAACATCAAAAGAAGCTAAATTATTACTACTTATTCAATTCATTTTTTCATCATTTTATTTACTATTAGTAAGTTAATTTCCTTCTCATTTTTATATAATACATAATTACATTTTTTTTCACAGATATTTTGGGAATTCATGTTTTTTTTTCAACTATCTTAAACAAGACACAAAATAGATAAAATGATTCTTTCTACCAATGTAACCACATTTTAAAAATTCAATTTCCTTCTTTTTTGAACTCCCAGTTCTATTTATAGATTTAGTGATGTTATCCAAAAAAATTCTTGTTTTTTGAAGGATAAGAGAGTAACAGAAGCATGTATTCCTATTGTGGTGACTTTTTGTGATATAATAGGAACATGAGCATATTCTACTCTTTTGAAATTCAAAAATGAAGGAAATTGCTAAGAAAATTGAGTTAATATGTAGAGTTGGTGGTTCGACAAAGAATGAAAATAGATGTGGGGTTACATTGGAAATTAGGACTATTTTGAGACATTGGGATATGTAACAATCAACCGAACTTCAATTTAACGCACATTTTTACTGGTATATACTAGGGCAGGAAGAATGTGATGTGTCGATAATAGCAACAATAGTAGAAGGAGGAGAATATGTGTCGATTACTGGAGAAAAAAACCCAAGTAATGGGAATACAAGCTTTTGTTAAAATTATTATTATTTTTATTTCTTTTTTATTTTTAATTTTTATATTTTTAAGAATATTGATGTTTTTATTAATATTTATTATTTTTATTTTTATTTTTATTATTATTATTATTATTATGTAAATATTATTTTTTTAGTATTATTATTATTATTATTTATTATTTTATTTATATTATTTTATTAATATTTTTTTAATAATATTTTTTTTCTATTTTCATAAGTTTGATATGACGAGTATATTTTTGTGGCGCAAAAACTATTTGTTATGGGCATGTCGCAACTAAAATTTGTAACAGTCCCATTGCAATAGATATTTTTAAGAAAATCACTGAAAGAATTTTCAATGTCATTTTCTGCGACATGGAATTTGCGACGGGGGCCCGTCACAAATGGCTCATCCTAAATGCCAATATTTTTAGTAATGATAGTATTGAGAAACCCTCACCCAGTTCTTGATTACATAATAAAAAACGGATAAACTAAATAGTGGAACCAGTGAATGATGACATGTTGGGGCCTACACCTATAAATCCTGATGATGTTTGAAAAGCGGTTTAGTAGCTGAGTAAGAATCGGTTAGAGTCTTTGAGCAGGATGATGTTGTTGACATTAATTCAAATCTTATTTTTGATTCTTATATGTAGAGAGAGATAAGACATTTATAGGATGTTATTAAATTGGCTAGTAGAACCAACCATTTTAGATAGGCAATACCATCTCCTCATACTCCAACTTTATCATTTGTTACTAAAGAAGATTTAAGTGAATTGAAATATTACATATTGTCTCTGATAAAGGATATTTTTTTGATTTTTGGAGCTATAGTGGAACCTTATAGAGAAGAATAGGTATCCGTGATATTTTTTCTTATTGTTTCACATGTTAAACATAAGCAATTTATGATGATTGGGAATATAAATCAAGAAATTTAGAGTTTAAGAGGTAAAGTGGGAGTTATGTAGGCTGATTTATCTAACATGATGACAAAATATGACCGGAGATACTTAAATTACATGGTACATGCTTCCTCTTCGGTGTACTTCCACCACCTCCAATTATTTATTAACCGACTAATTTTGCTGACTCAAGGGTTATATATATTGTAAAAGATAAAAGGAAGTTTCTCTAGATTATTGGTTCTTTTTGTTTTTCAAACTCAAGTAGCTAATACCCCTGTGTTATATAGATCTTATGACCAATAATCTAGAAGATAAAAGGATATAATAAAAAGACTCGCAGATCATTATTTGAGCAGAATATTTTCCAAATATGCAATGATGACCATGTTTAGATCTCTAGGAAGTGACCTTCTGAGGCCTCCACTGACTCAATAGTTCAAAGTGTAATTTGAAAAATTAATGGTGTTGGAACCACTTTTGGAAATATTTATGAATGTGAAGGATTTATTTTTTCAAATTATGGATAATGTATCATTGTCTATAAAGTATCTCACACTTTTTATGGATCCTCGTATCTATAGTGGTCACACTACCAATGTTTCCCCTTCATCCTTTCCTCTACCACCAGGTGCTCCAACCTTTGCATATTTGGTGCTTCGCTTAAAAAAAATTTTGTTCAATATTTTACATTTACTCTAGAGTATGTAGCTCAACATTTCAGAGTTGTTTCTATAGTAATTACCATTTTTATACCATTCTCTTATTATCAAAAAACTGTAACTAAGCCTACCAGTCATCCATATTATGAGAAATAAAATTTTCTTATTTTTCCTCATTCTAAAAAGAGGCTTATTTTTAGACTCTAATTATTATATCTGATAGGGATTATATCTATTTCTATAATATTGAATTTTGGAAATATTTATCTTAATGTTAGATAATTTTATACTTATGTGATTTAATTTATTTATATTTTTTAAATATTTATTTTTATCACCTTTTTTATAATCCCAATAGGGTAAGAAATTATTATAGTAATTAATAGAGTAAGTTGTTGATTATTTAAATAATGTTTTACTCTATGATTTTTAGAACTAATTTATTCTTCACCTTGATTGTTTTTTTACTATAGATTTCATTTTACTGTGATTTTTTATCCCTAAAATGAGGGGTATTGTTTTTTTAGTCCAAAAAATACCTAGGTTAATGATCTGGAATCAATTAATTTTGTTTTTTATGATAGAAAACTTTTTTCCTAATAAATATATGGAAATTTATTCAGTGTGAAAGCTATCACACGTAATATAAAACTCCTGCATAAGGTCAATCTACATAAAATGATAAGCTACTATACTATTCCAAAAATCTTTTACTAAGACATGATGTGACCGCGTGAAAAAATGGAGTGAATACAAGTTTATTAAATTGAACATGGAAAAAATGTAACAATTTTCTCAAGATACTATAAGAGAAATTATGGTAAACACATGAAAAAATCAACTAAACACACATTATTGTTTTTCGACTACAAGTAGAGAACAATCAAGTGCATGAAAAATAGGGAAAAAATACCAAGTAAAGAGAGACGATGCGTTGAGACCAACAAACTACAACCGAAAGTCTTAATAATTCAACAGTATACCCGATCACATCAAGTGACCCCAAGAAGGATTTCATGCAACTATATATAGAAATTAATAACCTACCACAAGTACTGACTCAAGAGAACATACCTATGTGAATTTGAAGGTTAGGGCAACCATGCCTAAATTACAAAATTATCAACATATAGTGTTGGAATTTAATGAGAAATGTTATAGTAGTCAATTATTATTAGTCTAAGAATTAGGATTCCTCTACTGCTACATTGATAAGAATATTTAAAATGACATAAAGCCTATCACATTCAAGTTTTTGGAACTTTTTTTTATCTTTTTAGCTCTCATTTTTCTATATCTATGACACTTTATTTTCTAATCAAAAGTAATAAAAGTATAAGGACAATATGACTTTAAAATTAACTCTTGAGCTCACTAAATAATTAAACAAGGAGGATAACCATATTGATCGACGAAAATTTATTAGAGATTCAGTGGCCTTAAAATTATCTATAATTATTTTTTATCCTTATTTTATTTTCATTATGAGTTTTTATTTTACATTCCTATATATATATTGATAACTTCTCTTATATTGAAAATAGGATTACTCTAATACTCCTTATTGTGGTTTTTTACATCTATTATCCCATGTAGAACTGTAGAAGAGTCTATATATATCCTAAACTACCTTGTGAATAGTTATTTTTTTAAAAAAATTGTTCTAGGTTGTGGATTGTTTATTAAATTTAAATAAATATTCTTGGTGGTGTCTTACGATCAAATGCAGAGCACTAAACTCCGGCTTGAAGGTAACTTCTTTTTTAATTTAGTCATGTGTTGTAATATTATTTTCACTACTTGTTTTAAAGTTACTCATAAATCTTTTGATTTCTAATAATTTTTTTTAAAATTTTGAAAAAAATAAAATTATAGTTTACATTTATAAGTGATATTTATATTTTGTTTTGTGTGAGTAAAAAAAATTCAAAAGTAGAACTAATTTTAAGTTATTTCAACTAGGTTCTGATCAATCCATGGAGAAACTATTTCAAAGAAGTATATTATTAAGATCTTTTGTATTTTTAAACCAAGATGTGCTTTTAATTATTGGATTTTAAATTTATAATTCTCAAGATAGAAATTTTTATGGGATAAAAATTCACCACTTTCCCCACATCTTGAGCATTCTAATGGGACTAGCCATATGAATTTTTTCAAAATCATGATGGTGTATAAATTTAGTGGATACCAATATTCCTAGGAAAAAATAAATTATGAAATAACATAATTTTCAATTAGTCTCTATATTAGTGCTACTTATTTTCTTTATATAATTCAATAAAATACATTATTCGTCAATGGGGAATTTTTTTACCTTATATTATTCAGTGAAAATATCTATGCTGACTTCTGTTCATCATTTTTAATGAGATCGTATTATTATCATTATTCTTTATGACCTACTTCATATTTAATTTCATATTTTTTATAGAATTATTGATATTCATAATAAAAATTTCATGAATTTTCTATTACCTCATGTATCTACTAGATTTATACATGAATCTTGAATGTATCCAAAATATTTCTAAAAATTTGGAAGAATTCAAGTTCTAAATTGATATATCATGTTTTCATTATAAACCATTACAATTTCCATTTCATAATCTAAAAAATTGAAAACAAAATATTCAGTTACCTAAAACATATTATCCATTATTTTATATTATTTAGATTCCATTTTTAAAAAATTAGAAACCATTAACATCTCATGATTTACATATAATTTTGTCTTTATATTTTGTGATATAATTCGCCCTTATTATCATACACAATTAATGACTCTTAATAATATAATGTTTCTTAATCACATTCATGTGTAAATTATAAATTCTTATAATAAACAATTAATTCTCAACCTAAAATTTAGATCCAATGGTAAACAAAGAAATAATTATTTATTCCCTGAAAAAATTCTTTTCAAATTTGAAAAAATTATTTTTATTTAATAATTTCTCTAACTCAACATCATGGCTATTATTCCATCATATAATATAATATCCATATTTATTTTTATGTATAGAGATCTCTTATTTGGCCATTCATTATCCAAGAATCCTATTTCATGTATCTAAATTTCCATTAGACTACGGAGATGATTTTCCATTATAGATTGGACTCAAATCTCCTCATGGTGAATCTTTATATAATTTTTTGGCCACCATATAATTTGGAATTAGAATTTTATATTCTAAAATAATTTATTAGTATTCATGTAACGCCCCGACCCCAGCTACCCAGAGTCGGTGCATTATTACATAACATTGGCATGATCACAAGAAAGATCAAATCCCGAAAGACCGATTGGTTTATTAGCCTTGGAAACACTAGATATAATCATAAAGTGTTACATTACATTTCAAAGTGAAAAACTACTACAACAACAAAGTCTTCATATCCATACTATTAACCCCTCATAATATCCCTGCAAGTCATTCATAATTTACTTCTTCACTACCTGGGAAAAATAAAACATAGAAAAGGGGTGAGCTCAAATGCCCAGTAAGGATAACAATATAGCGGAACATTCAAAATAAGCATAAACATTTAAGGCAATGAATTACTAAAACAAAAGACTTTTAAAATTGAACTTCAACATAGTATGGCAAAAGTAAAATGAAATAATGCCATTTACTTATTCACATGGATATTCTACTAATCGAATAATCACATGCAAAAAATCAATAACCATTTTCATAATGTTGGAATGCATAATGCCAGACTATCATAACCACATAGCCAAGGCCTCGTGCCAAGACTAAAAATAAGATTTTGTCAAGGCCTTGTGCCAAGACACTAGTTTGTCTCATGAGACCTACCGATGCATCGAGGAGATATAGCGGGCTCCACCCGTCACTTATTAAGTCCAATGCATTCCCATATGAAAAGGTTTAAACATAACATAAACATTCGTATTAAAACTAGCATACGAAATGTCAATAATTTCACCATAAACTATGAATGGTATAAAAATAGCACATCCACAGTCAAACATATCACAAAAACTTCAATACAATATAGAAGTTTTGTATCATAATAAATCAACTTCAAATAATCTTAAAATCCATCAAAGGATGTTGACATAGATGAAATCAAAATTCTTTTTAAATAAGTATCTCCTTTTATTTTGAAATCATTTAAGATCCATATAAAATAAAACATTTTCTTTGAAAATATTCTTATAATCTTGTATGAAAAGCTTCGACGATTTTATAACGGCGGAAAATAACCGCACCCGCTGTATAAGTTAAAAAAAACATTCTTACCTCAATTCTGTCGAAAAGGTTAAAAAGGACCTTGTTTTGAAAACGACGGAAAGATTCCTTTATAAACCTCTTATAAAAAGTCAAACAAGGGTATAAATGACTTTAAACCATATTCTTGTAAATAGTAAAAATGTTTTGAAATACATTTCTAAGAAACATGGATGTGGATGATAAAGAGATCCCAGTAGATTATTACGTATAATACAACCTCGGATAATGAAGAGATTGTGAAATAACCCTTACCTTGTACTTTTCCTTGGTTGGGGTAGGTTAACCTCCTGTATAATGGTGAAATAATTGTTATTAAATTATAAAAGAATCATATATATTAATATGATATCATATATGATCTTTTAACATTGATTTGTTAATAATATCTTAGAATTATCGTCGTTTCGGGTGTTAACTTACTCATTTTCTTTTATATGTTTTGTTACATAAGTCATGTTTGTTGTATCTTATTCATATCCAGAATGATATCAAGTCCTTAAACATCATTTTTAAATCATTAAATGATAATTATACTTGAATGGATACGATGGGGAATGAATCTCATCGCGTTCGTGGAGACGGTAGTCCGTACGTACGCACGAACGCTACTTCCATTTAATTTTTATTTTAAAAGAATCGAATCCAAATGATACATAGGTATATTACTATTCCAGTATAATATAATATTTTATATATGTTACTTAAGTTCATTAACACCATCCTTTATACATTCCATGTGTGGTATGAACGAGTCATATCATTTTAAGGGGGCGGTAGTCCGCACTTCCTCAAATGAAATTATCGTATGTATATACAACATGAAACGAATAATGGTATGAAATAAAATGGAATTACAGAAGCTTATATATAAAATATATATCATTAATATCATATTTAATTATAGTTCCATCATAGTGGCCACCATGAGAGGCGGTAAGATGTATTTGAACAATCATCGTTTCGTGAGGCGTTAATTTGCCATCCACAGAAACATTATGTTCATCATCCATTAGATGGAGTTGTGTGTATGTGTAGTTTGAATACTTCTTATAACAACATCCTAGTATATTGAGGATACTGGTGTTGTTACAAAATAAGGGAAATAAAAAGAGTTTGGGGGTTGGAGAAGCAAAATGAATGAAAATAATTTAAGAGAAATCGTTACCATTAATTTAGGTAACTCACTTTGGTTGGAACCAAAGGACTTGTTTAAATGCTTTCTTCCTAAGGGGAAGCTTCAAGGAGGAGGAGAGGGATGTGGGGAGCTTAGTTGGGCAGAGTTTGGACGAGTCAAGTGGCTTGAGAGGTGTGAGGAATGAGTAGAAGTGGTCTCCTTTTATAAGGGAGAGGAGGGGCTATTTAGGAAAGAGTGAAAGTATTACTTTATAATATAATTATATTCGGTTTATAATGGTCCAAAAATCATTGAGGTCAAAGATAAGATGACTAATATTCTAATTAAAATCAACCAATAAGAATTGGACAGGTTTTAGATAATATTTTAAACATTATAATCTTATTTATTTAAATGATTAATTAATGACGTAAACATTGCATCATTATTGTGTCATTAATAATTTAACTTATTTGATGTCTAAAAATTATAAATAAAATATAATCATGTAGGAAATCTTTTTATCTTTCTAATTAATATTTATAATCTAAAATCGAACATGTATAACCCTATGTAAAAATTGTTCTTCTAAAAGATGTAAGCTTATGCCATTTTTATTTTTATTTTAACTTTATTAATATAATGTGTCCCTACCACATACAAGTGGCTCCAAGGGGTCCCCAAATTGACCCAAGGATGCCCATGGTCGGGTATGTGTCCACCAATAAGGTTAGGACACGTTTTAGGGTAATTTTGTATTATTATAATATTATTTTTTAACCCTTATTTACCGGATTTACCCTTTAACCATGGAAAATAAAATATTTACCACAGTAACTATTCAAAATGTCTAAAAATAAAAGTTACCTATTTACACAATTTGAACATCCTGATTCCAAATATGGAATCCATTTTCCTAAATTCAAAACACAGAAGTGGCAGAAATTAATTTAAAATTAATTCCCGCTGTCAAAATAAAAAGCGTGTTTTTAAGAGATAATAACTATCAAAAGATTGACACTTGTTTATGATCAGTTTAATTGTAAAATTATGTCCAATGACCAACATTATATTAAAATGTAAAAATATATTCTAAATATACTTTAAAACCACTCCAATTCATAATTTATCACTATTAATTATTTTGATTAAAAAAGTTGTTTTTAATTAAAATTTAGTAATTTTCACTATTCATCAAAATATGAAAGTTATCCGAAATGTACCAAAATTTCACCCTAGGCTAATTTTGATATTCCGAATCCAAAAATGAAGTCCATTTTGAAATATAGAATATATATGATTTCAAAAAGTAGGTATTACTATTCACAACGGCTAGTTTAATTAGTTGTGGTGTGTGTTAGAACTCGAGGTTGCGTACAACACACGCTATCGCATTATTCGAAGGGAAACGTACCGTAGAAGCTTGGGGTGTTACAATTCACCTTTCTCATTTAATATTTTTTCAATAAATTTAAATTTATCAACAATATTACAAATTTATTTTATTTCACACCCCATATTAAATATTTCGCATTTATATATCATTAATATAAATTATTCTTAAACTTGGAAGACATTTTTTATTGTTTCTCCTCTTCTTAAAAAAATTTATATACATATTCCATGATATATTTTTCTTAATATCATGTAAATAATTCCATAAAATTTAAAATTCATTTTTTTGTAATATCCCTAAAGAAGAGCATCGAACATTGATACCAATTTTAGAGATATAGGATCAACTAGGATCACTATAAGTGGGGTAAATCGGTCATATAACATTTTCAAATATATTTTAAAATTTTATTTAATGAAAAAACTTTTGTTTTCAATTACTATCATATGATATATCTATGACTTTCTCATGTAAAATTAAATGAATTTTATATGAAATGTAAGCAATTAGAAACAGGGTTGGTTTTAAATTGGTTCACATCCCAATTTTAGTGGTCAATCCTTGGTATCTAATAGATAATATCTCACTATAAAAATTGAACTAATATCATCTCAAAGGGATAATTTTGGCCTCCATTACAGTGTCTCTTAAAAATTAGTTCCACTCATACATATTGAAAATAATAATTTGAATATGACCACAAATAAAAATTATTATATTTGTTTCAGTTGTCATTATAATAATAAATATACTTTTTATTTAGGTTATATGTATTTTAAATGTCTTTGAGTGATAAATAAATATTTTTTTATGAAATAATGAATATTTTTTATTTCAACATCACTTGGTTTTCTCTAAAAAATTATCAAACCTTATTTAACCAATATAAAAGATATTTCTTAAATACTATCAAGTTATCTTTAATAAAATATGAAAAATTATTTCTCTTTCTAGTGCATAAATGTCATCAAGGATAATGACAACCCTCACAATTAAGATTTTTTATAAATCTCATCAAATATTGAAAATTTTCATAGAAATTGTATAGACCTATACAATAATGAAAGAGGATACCCATGACTAATTATTAGTACATTATATAACTCTATAATATGTCAACCATTTCCTTCTTTGACTGTAAAAATGATCTTTAATATAGAAAATCATGACATAAAGAAGCTTTATTTCATGATTTATAACCTGATTTCCAAATAATAAAATCCAAGAATCTAGAGGTATAGTGTCTTTGAAATATTAGATACATAAATAAATCATAATAAATATAAAAATAATATATTTATTGAAAACTAAACATAGTCTCCTGATCTTCCATAGATCTTCTAAATCATAATTGGATACCTTGGGGAAAGTACATAAGGAAAAGGGTGAGATATAAATACTAGTAATGGAATATACATGGAAACAAATCATAACATAAGAGTTAAGACACGTAACAAGATATCATAAATAAAATGATCATAAGAAAGAAAATATGGAATGAGGAAATGAAATCATAAGATCATGGAATAAAAGGAATGTGCAACATCATAAAGCTTGAAATCATAAGCATATGTCAAGGTTAACCACTAGGGAATTGTAATATAGTCTAACCTCTATAATAATCATGGTATTCTCCTACTAACCACTATGATAACACAGTATAGCTTGGTTAACTTCCCAAAATCATCCATGCAACGACCTAAAGTCCTTCAATTTTTTATTAAAATAAGACCCCCTTTTAAGGGAAGATGGGGGAACCCAAATAGAAATCATGAACATAAGACAAATCATGATCAGAAAGTCTTAGAGAGTAAAAATAGAATGAAAACATAAATATTCCCCTCCCTATAATTTGATCGTGAAAAAGCTCTCAACTATTGCAAAGTTGTTTGGCTAGCAAGTTTCATGTGTCAAAGCATAGGCCTGATCTGATGGCTGATTCCAGACCCTCTCAAACATCTAAATACAAAAAACTCTGCAAAGATGAATTGCCAAATCTAAAACTTCATTTAGGGCCTAATCCATGTGGTTGAGTCTGGCTACATCACCATTCCATAAGTAGAACAAAATAGGGCTCACAGACCAATTTTACAGCCACAAATCTTCTAGAAGAAACAAAACCCACCTCAAACAAAATGAAATTCAAAATTAAATCTTAAAATATGAAACTTCCAATCACGACTTGAGCTGAGGGATCCACCGTATTCCAAGAAACCAAACCCACATCACTCTCATTATATTTTGTAACACCGTATAATGATGCCCGTCAGAACACTAGATCACCGGTGAGAATTCACATAAATGAACCATAGGCATAGCCCTCCTTGGAACGAACCATCATCACCTTCTCAGATACAACCAGTATTACCATCAATCTGACAATGCGCTTTCTTGCTGGCTAGGAAGCCTCCATATATCACTATTGTCACTGAAATTGCCAAATCCAAGATAGGAAGACAAAAATAAAAGCCCTTCTCATTTACTATACCATAAATAATTCCCCTTTCGGTCGAAGAACATGGAACCTCACCACCTATGAATATCACATTCCTACAACCCTGACTACCACCAAACCCACATCCAAAAACCTCAGCATCACCGTGCTCCCAATCCACCATTGAGAGGCTCAAAGAAACAAGAGTCCATGGTAGGGAAAAAAGAGGATGAGGGAACCAAATGAAAACAAGAAGATATGGCATGAAACCAGATCCAACAAAACTAAAAAAGTCCAACTCTAAAGTGTCTTGAGAACCACCATCCACCGAACAACCATCATACATAGTGTGCTTAATGTAACTTATCATGTGCCATATTTACTATACATAGGAAAACCAATCATGAAACATACATGGAATCACCTGATACATTAACATTACTCAATGCATTGAATGTATATAATTGACCCACCCATCATAAGTTAGGCTAATTTTCATTATAACAAAGTGTGATTAGGCTAACTACGTGTGCACAACACATGGAATCTTATAAGAAATTAAAATTGCCCAATGAATTGGAGGCCTATAATAGACCCATCAATGAAAACTTAAGATAACCACCATCACAATATGTATAATATTATGTGTTCTAAAAAGGAAAATAAAACCATAAATAAATCATAGCCATGTTAAAATCCATGAGAATAAAGTTGGTTTTAGAATCTTGTCTTAAGAAATAACTGAAGGCTATATCATATATATTCCAAAGATAAAAAGGAATTAAATAATTTTGAACATTAATTATTGAAAAAGGAACTTAGGTAATGAACATGTAGTTATAGTGTATAAAATTCATGAGAATGAGCCAGTGAAATAATAATGAATGGGAATCACATGGGTGAAGCTTCATGAAATAAGTTAAGGATCTCTTTAAAGATGGAAAGAGAATATAATTTTCAATAAACCCATAATTAAACCAAGTGGGTTATCAATAAAATATTAAGGATATTTATCAACTAATATTGGTTTAAAAACATTTTATAGTGGTGAATCTTGAGAGGATATTAAAAATAGGAATGTTTCCTTAAATCAAGTTTACTTAAAAGTTGAAATTTGAAAGGAACTAAAAACTTGTATAACCACAGTAGTGAAAAGGATATTCAACTAGTAACATATTTCATAGAAATATATAAAAATATAATAGTTACATTAGAATAATATAGAATAAAACTGGATAAAATGGAAGGGAATGTGTATTTGGAATGTCGTGAATGAGGTATGAAAGATCCCTTTTATATTTTAAAAAAACTTAATTGAAAACCCGAATCAAAAAAATAACAAAAATTTATTTTTGGAAAGAAGATAATTTAAATATTAAGTTTACAAGAGATAAAACTTATTTTATTTTTCAATTAGAAATAATAACATTGGACATAAGGTAAATTATGAACAATGAGGGGAAAACCATCATTTAAATGGATTTGAATTATTCTTAACATAGCTACAATTTCAAAAAGTATTATAAATAACCAATAAGGAATAATATAATCAAAATGTGATCTCATAAAATATAAATAGGGTATAACATAATAAATGAATGACTGAGTTTAAGTAAAACATTTTTAACTTATGAAATCTTATTGACTTATGAAATCCCGCATCATAGTAATTTTTGAACCATAAGTCATTGGAAGCTTGAAAATCATATGGTTCTATAAATATCATAAATTAAATTAGGTATCATGAAAAAATATATTCCTAAAAAGTATATAAACAATAAAAACAATAAATTAATTCATAATAATAAAACATGTCTCAATAAAGATAAATTAACATAAAAACCCTTATGATGTAAGATACATTCCAATAAATCCCCTAAAAAGAGGGGAATGTTGATGTTGAAGTTCAAATATCATGAATAAATAAAAATCATACTATTATACTGAAAATTGGTAAAATGGGAATAATTTTATGGAAATTAGGTGTATAAAATTAAACTTTTCTCAAAGAATGAAATTTTTAAATGAAACCCTTACCTCATTCCAGATTCATTTTTTGTATATGCCTAACTTTGTAGGAGAATTTTTCTTCTCTTAGATATTTACTCATAATTAAAGTACTTAAGATAAAATCGAGAGACTATGGGCTTGAATATAAGAACAAGACTTCTAGGGGAGTTATTTTGGGGTGTTTATAAGGAAAATTTTAATAGAATATCTAACCATGGAGGGGAGAAAGTTATCCCTATTTATAAGGGAAGAAAATTGGCACTTATGGGAATACCCTTTAACCTTCCATGATATCACTACAGTATTACTTCGTCAAATACTCATTATTTACTTTACACGCATTTTTTTAACATTCTTCATTTTTTCCCATATTTTTTACATTATTACAATTTTATTTTTAAATTGGTAGCTAGTTTTTAAATATTTAATTTATATATTATTTAAAAATATAAGTTAACTGCTATTTCAAAATTTTAATTTTTCAAACATAAATTTAATCTATGTTTAATATAATTCAATTTTTAAGTGTGAGATAATCTACAATAAAATTAAAATATATAATAAAAAAAGGTTTTATACAAAAATGACTTTTAACAAACATGTGTACTTTAATATAATTTAGTATTGACTAATAATTTAATGAGTTTTAATATAGTCATATATTATTTTGAACACAATATTGGATTAATAACATAATTTATATCAATTTTATTGATTTATTAAAAATTATACTATGTTAATTAAATAATTTATTTATTAAGAACTATTTTACCATAATCACGGAAATTAACTGTAATATTACTAATATTATATTAATTCCTAAAAATAAAATTTAACCTGTTAAATAATATTTACTTATTTAAATAAAATATTATATAATTTTTTTATATTTTATTTCTAAATTTTAAAAATATTAAATTTTAATATTATCACGAAAAAAAGTTTCTAGTGTGAAATATTACTCGAGCTTCAAAAATGTTGAATATAAATTTTATAAATTAAAAAAAGTATTTTAAAATTCTTTATATTCATTATTAAATATATATTTTTATATAAAATGATTTATTACACTTTTAAGTCATTATTTTATTATAAAATTGATAGTATTTAGAAAAACCGTTATTTTTACTATTCACCTAAAATTTGATTATTTCAAAAAAAATATCAAAATATCATACTAAGATAATAATTTCATTATATATCAAAAAATAATAATTTTGTAAATTTTAAAGTATAAAATTTATAAATTAAATTTTTAGTAAAAAATAAAAAATATCATGAAAATTTATTTTTATAGGAAGATAAATTTTAAAAATACTAGTTGTTCTTATTCATAATTTCTATAAAAATTAAAAATATTTCATTAATCAATAAATTTTATATTTTATTAAAATCATCATTTAAAAATATTATGCTTGGTTTTCTTTAAAAAAACTACAACACATAAAAATATGGATTCCAAAACACAATAATGTATTTAGTAAATTTGTGTCAGATAACCATTATATAAACATATATATTAATATATTTTATAATTTGGATACTAATATTCATACCTACTAATTCAATGGATATGTTTTAACATTGTAAACATTTCACAATTTTTTTTTAGTTTTTTGTTTCATGTAAAGAAATATATCAAACATATTTGACTTATTTAGAAGAAAACATATATTAAAATATCGGATCATTACATTCTCCCTCCAAAATAAAATTCACCCTTTTAATTTTAAAACTCATGTGATTGTAGTAATTCCTATAGGGAGATCCTAATTAACTATAAGTTATTAGTTTATCAAAAGTTCATTTGGGATATGAATTGATATTTCTCTATAAAAAATTTTGATATGTCCCATTTATAAAAAAAAGATAGTTCATTGCTAACAGAATCTTAAAAATAAATAATAGATAAGTTTATATTACATAAATTAATTCATACCTTGGAAAAAATTTATATAACTTGGATATAATAATGATATCACCAAATATTTTCTATTTATATCCCAATATAAATAGGTGAAGTATTACATGATGTAGAATATCGAAAAATCACTATCTACCTCAAAAACAATTGTTTCATAGTCTTTTCTTTCTTATGACCAAGGAGGTAGTTGAGGTCGATTTTCTTCTTTCATGCTTGTAATAGTGCATTGTTTTGTATGGTGACCAAAGTAATCACATCTAAAACCTTAAATAATTACTCGATCCTTGTGAAGAACATTATCATAATTTATTGTATCCTTCTTTTTCCATCGATAGCTTATTTCTCAATGCCCTAATTTAACATAAGTAAAGAATCTTATTTCCCCCTTTAGGAAACTCCCTTGGTGCTTGCTTCCACATTTTTTATATATGGTAAATTGAATATTCTTTCCACCATCGTCTTCATCAATTTATATTTAACAAAAATCCATATTTCCCTTATTTAGTATGCTTGGAACTTTTTCTATATTCACATTATTAATCATATTCCATGATATCTTGTTCGGAATATTAACTATATTTATCTATCTATATCATATTATAATGGGTTATTCATTGAGGTAATCACTTCACTATCACTCACACCCAATGTAAACTCAGTTCCTTCTAGTTCCATCCACCCCTAAAACCAAAAGGGATAACTTTAATGGTGAACATTTTAGATCATATGGGGGTGATCATAACAAATAACATAAAAGGGATTCAATCTTAAAAAATTTACCCATATTCATTATCACTTTAGAATATAATTTGGTTAGTTAAACCTATATCATTATTGGTTTATCCTAGGTAAATTTAAGTTCGGATGACTTATCATTATCAACTGATACCCTCAAAGTAACATAAAAATCAATCCATCATAGAAGTTCTCCAAGAGTATATGATCAAAAAAATAATATCCCATGGTATTTTCTACCCAGGTGTGCAGTCTTAGGCCCACCTGTCATAAATTAGAGTGATGTTCGAATAATTATCAGCCAGCTCATTTCAAGGTGAGTATCCTTAGGTACATCTCTTCTTTGTCTATTCCACTTTCCAATATCCAGATAAGGATGTATTTCATGGAAAATCACATAAACTCTAATTTTACAAAATATCATGTTGATATTATATTCAAATCCTTTTCCCTTAGACGTCCCTCTAGGGTTTTCACTATGGATATGAAATCCTAGTCACCAAAAATAATTATAACTTAATCCAACGCCAACTACAGTGACCTAGGACTTAAACACACTATATTCCATGATTTTAACCTAATTTACCAATAATAAAATCCAAGGATAAAGTGGTATAAAATATTTGGAAGATTAAATACATAAATATATCATCTTAAACATAAAACTATCTTCTTTATTAAAGACTCCACATAGTGATACTAACTTCTATAGTTGTTCTAGAACTGCATAGGATACTATAGAGAAAATGAAAAGGTAAAATGGTGAGACAGAAAGTGCAGTAAGGGAATATACATGGAAATAAAGAATAATATAAAATTCAAGAGGCATAAGATGATATCATAAATAGAATTATCACAAGCCTTAAAGTCATAAGGAAGTGAAACCATGAAATCATTGAATCATATTCATGTGGAAACATCATAAATCCTAAAATCATAAGAATATGAAAATGGTAACCACCAAGACATAGTAATATAGGCTAACCACCATCATAATCATGGTATAATCTAGCTAACCACTATTATAACATGGTGTACTTATGAAAACTATATGTTCACTATATATAGTTTGCTTAGTATAACCTCTCATAAATTATACATGAAATATCACGAGACATTAGCATTACCCAATTCATTAAAGGGATATAACTAACCCACCCATCACAACTTAGGCTAACCACCACCATTACCTACTATTCTTAGGCTAGCCACATATGCACCATATATGGAATCTCCTAAGATGTTAAAATTACCTAATACATTGGAGGGATATAATGGATCCACGTATAATAAATTAGGCCAACATCCATAACAATATGCACAATATTACTTTTTCCACAAAATGAAATAGAAACTATACATAAATCAAAAACATTATAAAATTCATGAGAAGAAAGTGGGTTTTATAAACTTTTATTAAGGCATAACTGAAGGATATTCCATATGGATTTCCCAGAGAAGAAGGAATTAAATCATTTTGAACATTCAAAATTGAAAAATGAACTCAGGTCTTGAACATGGAGTTAAAATGTAGAAACTTCAAGAGAAGTATTTATTGAAGAATGAATGAAAGAGAACCACTTAGTCTAAACATTATGAAATAAGTAAAGGATATTTTTAATGTAGGAAAGGATATATCAATTTCCATAAATCCATAATTATACAATAGGGTTCTCTACAAAATATTCAGGGTTTTCAGAACCTATTAATGTTTTGAAAACATCTTATTAGGGTGATTCTTGATAAGAGATCAGAATTAGGAATATTTTATTAAATTAGGTTTACATAAAAGTATGAATTTGTAAGGGAACTGAAACCTTTTATAACCTCAGTAATGAAAAAGATATTCAACTATGTATATATTTAAGGTCCGTATATACAAAAAATAAAGTAGGTAAATGGGAAGAATATTTCATAAAAAAGGTATAAAATGAAAGATGATGTGTAACTTTCACGTCCTAAAGGAGGTATATAAGATCCCTTTTTATTCTTTAAAAAACCTTTGTTGAATCCTCACATCATAAACTAAAATAATAAAATTTTATTTTTAAAATATTAAAATGTAAATTTGAAGGTCACATTAGATAAAACTTAATTAGTATTCCAATTAAAAGGGATAAAATTAGTGGGAAGGTAAATTATATAAAAGGGTGGAGAAGTCATCATTTAAATTGATGTGAATTATTCTTAACATCATAGTATTTTAAAAAAGGATTTAAACTCACCAGTAAGAATAAATTGAATCAAAATGTGATCTAAAAATATAAAATTCGGTTATACAATATTGAATTGAAGAATAATTTAAGATAAAAACATTATAACAAAAGAAACCAGAATGAGTTATGAAATATGATTATGGTTTTAGTATTTCTTGATCCAAAATTCATTGGAAGAATCAAAATAAAATGGTTCTATAAATACCATGAAATAAATCATGGAATATTCCAAAATAAATTCTTTATAAGTATATACACCATAAAAATAATATATTGTTACATAACATTATAACATGTCACATTGAAGATAAATTGATATGAAAACCCCTATGACTTAAGATACATTCTAAAAAGTTTCTTGAAAGAGAGAAAGCTTGACACTGAAATTCAAACACCATGAATAAATAAAATTCATGTCATTATATAGAAAATTGTAAGTGTAGCCACCTTTAAAATTAAATTAGGTGAATAGAATGAAATATTTCTCCAAGAAGTAAATTTTGTGATTAAATCCTTACCTTATTCTAGATTCATTATGTACATGTGCCTAACATTATTGGACATATGATCTTATCTTATATATTTCCACATAATTGAATGCTTAAAGCTAACTTCTAGAAAATAGGGTCTTAAGGATAATATAAATAATTCTATGAGAGTTATTTTTGTAGAGTTTCATGTAAAATTAAAACGGAAAGTTTAACTATAGACACTACTAGAATAGAAGGTTATACCAACGGTTCAAAACCATTGGTATAGGCTGGAAAACCATTGTTATAGCCTATACCAACAGTTTTCCAAACCATAGGCTAGTAAGCCGTGAGGAAAGCCTTATACCAACGGTTTGATCTAAACTGTTGTTATATCCCATTGTATTTATTGATATACAAACGGTTGAAAGTGAACCATTGGTATATGTTTGTATAAAATTTTTACCAACAGTTTTCAGAAACCATTGGTATTTTTTTTTCAAATTTCTCTCAATGTATACCAATGGTTTAGAACCGTTGGTATTGTATTTTTTGAGAATTATTATACCAACGGTTGAAAACCGTTGGTATTGAGTTTTTCCAGAACTGCTACACAGCAGCCCTGCAGTAGCCCCTCCACTATACACATGCATAAAAAATATCACAAAAACCACATACATACTTAAAACAGTATAAAAAAACATAAAATAGCACACACAAAAACCATCAAACTCTTCCAACCATGTCATGTACTACAACTACCTATTTCAATCTTCATATGGCAATAATCATCCGGTAGTAATTCACCTCACCCCTACACAACCCCCCAACCAGCATAGCCCCCTACCTCCCCATCAAATTCTAATAGGCAAAATAGTCTGATAAATACCTATTAGAGTTGAATAAGAGTTTGAAATTGGCTCAAATCCAAATTTTTTTTATCCAAGATTTGGGTATGTAATGATTTGTGATGAATTTTGCATTGAAATTGTATTGTTTATAATATATGGTGAAAATTTATTTTCTTAGGAGTCTCTTCACTAATGACCGCATGAGTGAAACTACCCAACTCATGAAAAAGAGTTTGTGACTATCGTTGATGAGTGTAAATTTCAGTTGTATTCACTTAAAATGATGTCCTTTTGAAACAAAAGAGAGACTTTGAGTGGTACCATCAACGTCGTGCCTCAGATTGAGGTGGAGTTGACTCATACACGTCACAAATGACGCATGGATCATTTTCCTAATGTATCAACACAATACGAATGTGTTTGGTTGGTTTCCCGTATGCCGGTTGTTTTTACTTAAAAGCGTGTCCTTTTTAAACAAAGGAAAGACACTTTGAGTGGTACGAGCCAGACCATGCCTCAGATTGAGGCGGTGTTGAATCGTACACGTCACAAAGGACCCATCGATCCTTTTCACAAAGTATCAACAGAATCCAAATGCGTTTGGTCTGTTTTCTGTATGTCAGTTGTTGTTTTTACTTAAACTGTTGTCCATTTCAAAGAAAAGTTAGACACTTTGAGTGGTGCTGGCCACACCGTGCCTTAGAGCGAGGTGGGTTTGACTCTTACATGTCAAAAATGTCTCATGGATCATTTTACTAAAGATTTAATATAATCTGAATGCATTTGGTCGGTTTTCCGTATGTCAGTTGTTGTTTTCACTTAAAATGATGTCCACTTTAAACAAAAAAGAGACACTTTGAGTGGTGTTGGCCACACCGCACCTTGGATTGAGGATGGGTTGACTCGTACACATCACAAATGACCCATGGATTGTTGTCCTAAAGTATCAACACAATCTGAATGTGTTTTGTTGGTTTTATGTATGTCAGTTGTTTTGACTTAAAAGCGTATCCATTTTTTACAAAAGAAAGATACGATGAGTGGTACCAGCCACACCGTGCCTCGGATTGAGGTGGGGTTGAATCGTACACTTCAAAAATGACCCATGGATACTTTCCCTGATGTATCAAAATAATCTGAATGTGTTTGGTCCATTTTTCATATGTCAGTTGTTGTTTTTACATAAACTGTTATCCATTTCAAAGAAAAGTGAGACACTTTGAGTGGTGTCGGCCACACTGCGACTCTGATTGAGGTGGGTTTGACTCTTACACATAAAAAATGACTCATGGATCGTGTTCCTAAAGTATCAACACAATCCAAATTTTTTTGTTCGGTTTTCTTTATGTTGTTTTTTTTACTTAAAAGTGCATCCATTTTAAATAAAAGAAAGACACTTTGAGTGGTACCGGCCACACCGGCCCTCGTATTGAGGTGGGGTTGACTTGTACACGTCACATATGACCCATGGATTGTTTTCCTAAAGTTTAAATAGAATCCGAATGCATTTGGCCGGTTTTATATATGACAGTTGTTGTTTTCACTTAAAATCATGTCCATTTCAAACAAAAGAAAGACACATTGAGTGGTACTGGCCACACCGTGCCTCTGATTGAGGTGGGTTTGACTCATAAATGTCACAAATGACCCATGGATATTTTTCCTAATATATCAAAATAATCTGAATGTGTTTGGTAAGTTTTCTATATGTCAGTTGTTGTTTTTACTTAAACAGTTGTCCATTTCAAAGAAAAGTGAGATACTTTGTGTGGTGTCGGCCACACCACAGCTCGGATTGAGGTGGGGTTGACTCCTACATGTCAAAAATGACCCATGGATCGTTTTTCTAAAGTATCAACACAATATGAATCCGTTTGGTTGGTTTTTCATATGTTGTATTTTTACATTAAAGCGCATCCATTTTAAACAAAAGAAAGACACATTGAGTGGTATCGTCCACACCGGCCCTCGGTTTGAGGTGAGGTTGACTCGTACACGTCACATATGACCCATGGATCATTGTCCTAATGTTTCAACGTAATATGAATGTGTTTGGTCGGTTTTCCATATGCCAGTCGTTGTTTCCACTTAAAATCCTGTCCATTTCAAATAAAAGTGAGACACTTTGAGTGGTACCAGACATACAGTGACTCATATTGAGCTGGGGTTGACTCATACATGTCAAAAATGACCCATGGATAGTTTTCCTAAATTATCAACAAAATCCAAATGTGTTTGGTCCATTTTTCGTATGTCAGTTGTTGTTTTTACTTAAACTGTTGTCCATTTCAAAGAAAAGTGAGACACTTTGAGTGGTTCTGGACACACCACAACTCAGATTGAGGTAGGGTTGACTCATACACATCACTAATGACCCATGGATTTTTTTCCTAAAGTATCAACACAATATGAATGTGTTTGGTCAGTTTTCTATATGTTGTTTTTTTACATAAAAGTGCATCCATTTTAAATAAAAGAAAGACACTTTGACTGGTATCGGCAACACCGGCCCTTAGATTGAGGCGGGGTTGACTCGTACACATCCCATATGACCCATGGATCTTTTTCCTAAAGTTTCAATAGAATCCGAATGGGTTTGGTTCGTTTTCCGTATGCCAGTTGTTGTTTTCACTTAAAATCTTGTCCATTTCAAATAAAAGTGAGACACTTTGAGTGGTACAGGTCACACTGTGCCTCAAATTGAGGCAGTATTGACTCATACGTGTCAGAAATTTCCCATGGATATTTTTTCGAAAGTATCAAAAGAATCTGTATGCGTTTGGTCCATTTTATGTATGTTAGTTGTTGTTTTTACTTAAACTGTTGTCCATTTCAAAGAAAAGTGAGACACTTTGTGTGGTGCTAGCCACACCACACCTTGGATTGAGGCAGGGTTTACTCGTACACGTCAAAAATGACTCATGGATCGTTTTCCTAAAGCATAAACATAATATGAATGTGTTTGGTTGGTTTTCCATATGTCATTTTTTTACATAAAAGTGCATCCATTTTAAAGAAAAGAAAGACACTTTGAGTGGTACCCGGCCACACCGGCCCATTTATTGAGGCAGGGTTAACTCATACACATCACATATGACCCATGGATCGTTTTCCTAAAGTTTCAATAGAATACAAATGTGTTTGGTCTGTTTTCTGTATGCCAGTAGTTGTTTTCACTTAAAATCCTGTCCATTTCAAATAAAAGTGAGACACTTTGAGTGGTAAAGACCACACCATGCCTCATATTGAGGCGGGGTTGACTCATACACGTTAAAAATGACCCATGGATACTTTTCCTAAAGTATCAAAATAATTAGAATGTGTTTGGTCCATTTTCTGTATGTTAGTTACTGTTTTTACTTAAATTGTTGTCTATTTCAAATAAAATTGAGACACTTTGAGTGGTGTCTGCCACACCATTCCTTTTATTAAGGCGGGGTTGACTTTTACACATCAAAATTGACCCATGGATCATTTTCCTAAAGTATCAACATAATCTGAAAGTGTTTGGTCGGTTTTCCGTATGTCATTTTTTACTTAAAAGCCCAACCATTTTAAACAAAATAAAGAAACTTTGAGTGGTGACGGACACACTGGCCCTCTGATTGAGGTGGGGTTGACTCTTACACGTCACATATGACCCATGGATCATTTTCCTAATGTTTCAATAGAATCTGAATGCGTTTGGTCAGTTTTCTGTATGCCAGTTGTTGTTTTTACTTAAATTCACGTCCATTTCAAATAAAAGTGAGACACTTTGAGTGGTACCGGCCACATTGTGCCTCAGATTGAGGCGGGGTTGACTCTTACACATCACAAATGACCCATGGATAGTTTTCCCAAAGTATCAACAGATTCCGAATGTGTTTGGTCCATTTTTCGTATGTAAGTTGTTGTTTTTACTTAAACTGTTGTCCATTTCAAAGAAAGGTTAGACACTTTTAGTGGTGTCGGCCACACCGCGCCTCAGAGTGATGTGTCTTTGACTCTTACATGTGAAAAATGACTCATGGATCGTTTTAATAATGTTTTAATAGAATCCAAATGCATTTGGTCGGTTTTCCGTGTGTCATTTTTTTACTTAAAAGCGAATCCATTTTAAACAAAAGAAAGAAACTTTGAGTGGTACTAGCCACACCGGCCCTCGGATTGAGGCGGGGTTGACTCGTACACATCACATATGACCCATGGATTGTTGTTCTAAAGTTTCAACAGAATCCGAATGCGTTTGGTCAGTTTTCCATATGCTAGTTGTTGTTTTCACTTAAAATCCTGCCCATTTCAAATAAATGTGAGAAACTTTGAGTGGTACCGGCCACATCGTGCCTTAGATTGAGGCGGGGTTGACTCATACACATCAAAAATGACCCATGGATATTTTTCCTAATGTATCAAAAGAATTCGAATGTGTTTGGTAATTTTTCCTGATGTCGGTGGTTGTTTTTACTTAAACTGTTGTCCATTTCATGGAAAAGTGAGACGCTTTTAGTGGTGTCGGCCACACCGCGCCTCGGATTGAGGTGGGGCTGACTCATACACGTCACAAATAACCCATGTATCATTTTCATAAAGTATCAACACAATCCTAATGCATTTGGTCAGTTTTCCGTATGTCTTTTTTTCTTAAAAGCGCATCCATTTTAAACAAAAGAAAGACACTTTGAGTGGTACCGGCCACACCTGCCCTCGGACCAGCTGCCTCTCATGATCTGACATAGTTTTGCACCCCAAAGTGTGGAGGTATTACTTTGAATCAATTTTTTTTGTTTTTTTCAGAATATTCCTAAATAATGTTTAATAATAAATAAGATTATATTAATGCAAAATATGAAAACTGTCATTTAAAAACCTCAAATGAGATTAATACCCTAAATTTAGTGGTCACCCAATGGGTAATCATTTTGCGATATTGATCTATCGGGTAGTCATCCATGATGGGTAATGTCTCCAACATTGTTCCCACTCTATCACACCAGCCAACATACAGCTCATGCTTATAAGCACTCCAAAGCTCTTCTAGCTCTTCTAAACGTGATGGTCATGCACCTTTGCCATCAGGGAAGTTAAACCAAATCTAAAACCCAATAGATTAGTTCATATAAATACAAAAAAATACTACATTAAATCCAGTAGATTTTTTACCCATATTTGTGCCCACACGTTATCCTTGACTTCATGTGGCAGATGTCTCCAAGAGAGAGGGATGACCGGAATGATATTAGAGTATTTGGATAGCATCTCCAAAAAACCCCGACATTCCTACCAAGATTTCTCAATCATTTTTCCATCAACATTGTATTCAACCATCAACTATGTATGGTAGTTCCATACCGCATGCAAGTGAGTATGCCCCCTCCCCCGCCTCCTATTTTTAGATGAATCTGTTATTAAAGAAAAATAATATCAGCACAAGTTATAATAAAAATAAATTTTGGTATAAAAAGTTGATATAGTTATATAAATATACCTGTGGTAGTCGGATCAATGGGCATCACTGGATGTGCAGAAGCTGACGGGATATCCTGTACAGGTGGTGTGTCCCTCAGTGTATGCTCCAAAGCCACATACTGTGTCGGAGCAGGAGTCAAAGACGGTGGAATATAATAGCTCGGAGATAATGAACCAGAAGAAAAAGATGATGGCATAGACGTCTAGCTAACTGGTAGTGTAAACATCGGAGTTCTAAATATCCCGTGTTTCCCTAAAGACACAGTAGGATCAAAATGGGGCATAGAAGATATGTATGTGGTAGTGGATCATCTAACTCTCACACCACGAGCCCTCGTACCACCGGCCTCAGTACCTGGACCACTAGATGATCATCCAACTTTGACACCACCACCCCTCCTACCACCAGCCTCACTATTGGGAGCAATATCATGCTCCTCATCAGATATCTCTTGTCTAGGGGGTGGATCCTGAAAATAAGGTTAACACAAAATTAAACACATGATATTATAAGTTATTGAAATATTTATATTTGAAATAAAATACTCACAATAGCGATTAGTGGTGAAACTCCCATCTGTATCATGCGATGATTATTTTCTGTCATCTTTTTCTGCCACCTCTCTTCAATGGGTGTCATTTCTTATAATGAAAAAAAATATGGAAGTAATTAGAAATAGATAACTAATGTGTAACCCAAAAAATAAAATATAGAAAAACCATTCTAATAAAAAAAAATAAAGAAACAGAAGATTTATGGTGGTTTGAATGTAAGTACTAGGATACACACTCTGAATGATGTAGGTGAAACATGTAGGTGAGAACACAACTGTATGATTCTATATATTTCCCACCACAAATTCAGGTTCACAATCAACTCTGTCAAATGAGTTATTTGCGTCATCATAAGTAATAAACATATTGCTTCCAATTCCAATAGGGATAGTGTCAAATTCATCATCACCATCATCAAAAACATGTCTAGGATTTACTTCAATAATTACACTGAATTTAGGATGACGATTATCTTTGACATAAAAAACTTGGTTTACCATTGATGTCAATACATATGGTTCATCGGTGGAAAGAGTGTGAGTCATGTTAATAACTCGAAATCCACAATCATCAATAAAGGTGCCTTGCCTTGTCATTGAATCAAACCATTGACATTTCATCATCGTGACTCGACCATGTGATTAATAATACAAAATTATTATTTTCTCCATGACTCCATAATAAGCTACATTTTCATAGCAAGGTCTAGTATCCGATGAACTGGCATAACAGTCTGTTGTGGCATTTAGCATAACACCATTATGTTTTTTTCTCATGTTTCTTCCTCGTTCAGTGATAATAAATTTGTATCCACTAATCACAAGTGATTCACAAGCATGAACCATGGTATTTGGACCAAAATCCAAAGCTCTTATTTCCTCAGAAATAGAGTCTGCAGGAAAACTCGATACCTGAAATATAAACAAATAGTAAACTTAATTAAATATTAATTTTATTTAGTTATAACAGAAATATTTTTACCTTCAATTTCAACCAAGAAGAAAACCCTTTTCTATGAAAATTCTCTTTCCTTCTCAAAGATAAAGAATGATTCTTTCTATATATCAATTCTTTATGTTCCCTGTAGGTAAAAATAATAATAGTTTAAAAAATATTTAAAATTACAAGAGATAAGATAAGAGATACATGTACAATTTACTTACATGATATACTCATCGAACAAATCACAATTAAACAACATTGTGTGATGTCACATCTCTCGCTCTTCAAGTCTTAATGTCATCAATGTATATGATTCCGGAATTCCTCTTGTCTAAGGAAGTGATGGAAAACTGGGTTCAATTTGCCCATACTGTTCTTCTTCATTTCTCATTGTTCTGTTTGTTCTTGTAGTAAGATCAGACAAATACATTGAGTAGAAATCCATACATTCTTGAGCCAAGTAACCATTCACAATAGAAAATTCGGGATAATTCCTGTTCTGAACAAATAATTTCAATGTGAACATGTTTATTTTAGTTGGATACATCCAACGGAAAGAAACGGGTCCTCCAAGAAGTATTTCTCTTGGAAGATGGATAGTCAGATGTAACATGCATGTAAAAAATGATGGAGGGAACATTTTCTCTAACTCACACAAAATTAATGGTGTCTCTGCCAACTGTTTTTTCAAGAAGGATTTGGACAACCTCTTAGCACAAAGATCTCTAAACAAATAGAACAACCGAATAACTGAGACTCTAACATTATTGGACAAGAGATGACGGATTGTTATTGGAATCAACTCATGAAAAAGGACGTGATAATCATGAGTCTTCAAAGATTTCATATTCAACTCTTTTATGTTGACCCATTTTGATATATTACTTGAATAGCTATCAGGAACATTAATAGTCTCTAGCACTTCCAAAAATTGTTTTTTTTTCAGCAGGTGTCATCAAATAAGAAGTACATGGAACTTTCCATTTATTTTCACTAATACAGAGAGGATGCAATTATGGTCTGATCCCCCAATCTACCAAGTCAAACCAAGATTGTAGATCATATTTTGTCTTCCCCTTGACATTTAGAATAATCGAAAGAAACATTTCACATATATTTTTTCAATGTGCATTATGTCTAAACAATGACGTAACAAGTTGGTTGACCAATATGAAAACTCAAATAATATACTCTTCTTCTTCCAATTGTAACAGGTATCATTGGAAACATTTTTCCTCTTTCTAGATTTCATCACACCCTTCCCAAATAAATAATTGAAATCATTCAATTCATTAAACACGTCAGTTCGAGACATACACTGAGGTGGATCGTCATTCTCCACGGTGTTGTCAAATCTTCGACGATTGTTTCTATATGGATAGTTCATTGGAAAGAATCGTCGATGTCCCATAAAACAAAAACTATAATGATATTTTAATCTTCTTGATCGATTATTCTTTATACAAACAGGACATGAAAATTTTACTTTTTTTCTCCATCCAGACATCATTGCATAAGCAGGAAAATCATTGATCGTCCACATATGTGTAGCACGCATCTGAAATATGTCTTTCAAACATGCATCGTATGTGGGAACACCCATATCCCAAAGAAGTTTCAAATATTTTATTAAAGGTTGCATGTATACATCTATATCATTGTCAGGATTAGAAGGGCCAGATATTAGTATACTCAAGAAAGTGTAAGGCTATTTCATAAACAACCAAGGGAGAAGGTTATAAATGTGTATGAAAACCGGCCATGTGTTGTGCAAAGTAAGCATCTGCCCAATTGGATTAAAACCGTCACATTAAAGACCCAGTCACTCATTTCTCACGTTGGATGAAAATTTAGGATATCGAGCATCAAATCTCTACCATGAAAATCCATCTGTAGGGTGAACCAACTCTTCATTATTCTTTTTTCTCTTGGTGTCATGCCATCGCATTTTTACCAATATTTCATCATACATGAAATGATTTTGTAATCTGGGATCAATGTAAAGTGCCACATTACTTTTTGTGGCACACGAGATGGTGTTCCATCATCTTTTGGCTTCCATCGGGAGGTTCCACATTTGATAAAATCATTTCTTTTAATAGTTTCCTCCCTAAATATGCTGCAATCATTTGGGCAAGCATGAATTTTTTTTTTGAGAATCCAAGTCCATCAACTAACTTCCATGCCATATAGTGGTTTGAGGGAATATATGAATCATCTGGAAGTAAGTCCTTCAAGAAGGTAAGAATGTAATAAATTACAGTATTTGAAATCCCATACATAGTTTTCCCATGAAACAATCAGATTAAAAATTCCAACTTTTTCATTTTACCACATTGCTGATATAATGGACTCGTCGCAGCATAATTCAATTTTTTCACCCAATCAACATCATCATTTTCATTGGACACATCATGTGTGCATGTGTCAAAATCTTGTTGGTTGGACATCCTTTCCTTCTCATGATGCCGAATAAATGGAAACTGATCATATATCAAACTCTCCAATTCAGTCCTATCATTTGGATCATCAACATTTTGAGATTCCATTTTCTCTCCATTGTGATACCACACATAATAGTTTGTTTGGAAACCATATTGGTTGTATGATAGCTGACTGCTTCATGACTCAACCAAGGTCTTCCAATATAATTAAAACATGGGCAGTGTATGCGAACACTATCTGAAGCCTTGTCAAATGAAAAATATAGAAAGCTGTTCAAATTATTTTGAAAATCGGTTGAAATCCGATCAGTTTCATACATCCAACTTCTATCCATTCTGTAAAAAAATTGAAATAAGTCATTTCAAAGCAATTCAATAATATTTAAGTTTAATCAAAAAAATATTTAGGTAAACGACAATTGTTTACTTTATATAAAATCATAACTGACACATTACTCTATAAGAGAATCATATTAAGAAATACAAAAAAATATAGTGTATATAAGAAAATAAGATACAGAATTTCTAATGCCTATATTCCAGGATTTCCCAGTAAGATATTGGAAGTGGATCAAGGAATACATAATTCTTAAGGGTCTTTTTGGGAGTACATGAGTTTTATACTTTAACTTCTTTAGGGAGATCAGGATGAGGAGTAGGATGAGGATCAGGGGAGTGGCGGGACTGTACAAGGGGGTGCGGGGTGTCTAGGGGGTGTGGGGTGTCCATGGGGGGTGCGGGGTGTCTAGGGGGTGGTGGGGCCCTCCGAGGGGGTCGGAGGTGTCCAGTGGGTGGGGGTTGTCTAGGCGGTTCGCGTGTCTAGGTGGGCGGGCTATCTGCGGGGGTGGACAGGCTATCCAAGGGGGTAGGGGGAGTCCAGGGGGGTGGGCGGGCTGTCCAAGGAGGTGAGCAGGGTGTCCAAGGGGTCGGTGGGGCCGTCCGGGGGTACAGGGTGTCCTGGGGGTGGGAGGGCTACCCATGGGGGTGGTGGGCCTGTCCATGGTGTCTGGAGTGTCCAGGGGGTGGGCGAGCTGTCCACGGGGGTGGGCGGGCTATCCACGGGGGGTGGTCGGGCTATCCACAGGGGGGGAACTGTCCAGTGGGGTCGGGGTGGGGGGGATTTCCAGGGGTGGGGACTCTAGGGGGATGGGGGTGTCCGGGGGTTGGTGGGAGGTTGTCCAGGAGTGGGGTGGGCGGGCTATCAACAAGGGTGGGGGCTGTCTAGGGGGGAACGGGCTATCCAAGGGGGTGGGCGGGCTATCCACGGGGGTGGCAAGGCTGTCCAGGGGGTCGGGGTGTTCAGGGGGTGGGGGGCTTTCCAGGGGTGGGGGTTAGTTCTATAAATTTAGCAGAAACTTTAGGGAATCTTCAAAGAATGTCTTTTAGTGGTGTTTTTTGTTTTAGCGATGGTTTCACCTACCTAAAAATGGAAAGGATATAGTAGTGGTTTGAACCGCCATTATATCCTCACCATTTTTTGTCATGGAAAACAACTGCTAAAACAAAAAACGGTAAACAAATATTGATCTTAAATAGTGGTGGTTTAATCCACTACTAAACAACCATTATGTATATATAGCATGGGTTTAAAATGTTGCTATATATCGCTTTAAAAAAAACCCAACTGCAGAATTTGCAACCCTGGAAGATAAAAACAAAACACAATACATATGTTTAAAATTATATCCATATTCACCACACCCACCTATGAAATCAAATAATCATGAAGGTTATCAACATGGTTTACTAGAATGTAAAAATTAATTGACTATTCCGGGAATACATTACATTATTTAATCTAGGAAAAACATTCAAGTGGCTATTAGATTATTAAGACATCCTTGGAAGACATTAATGAAGAAAGAAGTGAACTCATTAAAAAATATAATGAGATGTACAAAATCTAAAAATGGTATTAAGCTATGGGATATTAGTGGTAATTCTCAAACTTGGATCCAAACTTATAAAGGATTCACTAACTATAAATATGTTAAATGAGATTTTAGAGTACAATAAAAATGGGATCTGTCTTTGTACAGTTCCAAAGAAACCACTTAGAAAACATTTTACCTATTTTGTAAACATATATTTAAAAACCACTCATTTATAACATTAAAATATATAAAAGTTTCTTTATTAAAAAAATCAAATGTTGGCATCATAAAAACATAACAAAATAGTCACTTAGTGAGTCGAAACCACCTATAAAAAAATTAGGTACACTTTATGAATACAATGATCTCTTAGAAGAACATAAGAATAACTCACCCGAAATTCATGACCAAAGGAACCCAATACATAATCACTATAAATCCATACAAAAATAAAATACATTAAAACCCAACACTACAAACTCTATAGAACAAAATAATAGGAATCCCCATGATCCTAGGAAAATTCCACCATTCTTAGGTGGAATCACCATATTAGTGGTAGTATGTCATATATTTAGTTACAAATGATATATGAAACCAAAGTCAACCCTAGTCACAGACATCTACCAATCATGTATTAGACATTGATTCAATATCAAATAGTTTGAATCATAAAATTTTCGAAAATCCCTAAAATTGGAAAAAATGACGTGATCTTTCTAGATATTGAAAAAATGTGGAATTCGGAGGAAGCGTACTTGTATTTGGGAAGAGGTTTAAAGAGTCTAACCTGGCTGGCGGAGTTTCATCCGATCGGATGACAAAATTTGAGTTAGGGTTCACCTGGGTGCTGTGGCTTCTGGAAATTGGGGAAACAATTTTGATGTACCCGTGGTGTGGGGGCCTCTGGATGTCGAAGTATTTGAGGAGAATTTTCCCAAAAGTTTGTAAAAACAATTTGGAAACATGACTTGTACCAACGGTTTGTAAAACCGTTGGGAAAAATGAAAAACTTTTGTCTTTCCCAACGGTTTCTTCAAACCATTGGGGAATCCTTCATAAAAACACGTATACCAACAGTTCTAGAGAACTATTGGTATACAAGTGTTGGGAAAAGTTGAATTTCTAGTAGTGAGAGTAGTAGAAGTGATACCATTTTATAAGTGAAGAAAAGGGTACTTTTGGGATACTGTTTACCCTTCCATGATATCATTGCACTATTATGTATCCAATGCCTCTAAAAATTTATAATAATGGAGTTTGGGGTGGTAATTGGTTAATAAAACTTTATACCAAATAATACACACATTTTTTAAACATATTTCGGTTCTTTTACCACTGTATTTAGATTTTTTTCATTTTTTTACCTTGGTTAATAGTTTTTAACAAAGAAAATGATATTTTATATAAAAAATATAAGGTAAACTCTATTATAAATTTTTATGTTTTAAACCAAATTTTAATATCTATTTCATCTAATTAAGTTTATAAATGTGATATAATCAACATTTACATTAAAAAATATAATATAAAAAAATAGTTTTTGTAGAAAAATGAATTTTCACCAATATGTGCACTTTAATTTTATTTATTATTGATTTTATATTCAATGCATATTAATATATATATATATAGGTTTAAGCATAATATTATATTCATAACATAAATTAGATAAATTTTATTGGTAAAATAAAAGTTTCAAGATATTGATAAAATCATATATTTAATAAAAAAATTACCATTATTTCGGTAATTAACATTAATACTACTATTATTATTGTCACATACCAATCTGGGTCACTCTAAAAGTAGTAACCAGACTAGTTGGTAACAAGTCCTCAAGTGTGTATTCCCCTACATCAGAGGCATTTGACAACCAGAAAGGGCCTGGTGTGTGTGTGTGTATGGGGAGACTATACCCCCATTTAAGAGTAATAAACTAGAGGAAAAATTCAAACAACATCCATATTATTTAATATTCATAGTATAGAATCAATAAAATTAAACAAGGATGTAATGAGGAATTAAATTCAATAAAGGCATGAATATACGTGTCATATATATACAATATTTATCACCTACTGGTTGACCACATATATAAAAATGAATAAAATAAAAATAAAAGTATAAGTCTCCTCTACTCCTCTGATCCAAACCATGTACCAGATCTCCACACACATATCTGAGCCATCCTACTCGATCAGTACTGGAAATCATCCCATCATGTGCTTGCAACCAAACAAATTCCTTATCATATACCCCATTATAATAGTGGCCCAAGCAGGGTGTGAGTAAAAAACTCAATAGGGAACCACCAACACGGCCCCATAAATATCCAGTATATGTTGTGTAATTTTATATGTGCTACTTATCAAGATAAAAATAATAATAATAACTAAATTTTAAAAATAAAACAAAAACAAAAAAAGTCATAAAAACTACTTCCATGAGCACATGCTCATGAAATAAAATACATTTTTGGTACTTGGGTTTGTGATCCCGATCATCTAGACATCATATGAATAGGGAATTGAGATGGATTTCATGGAACTCATGCTATGTGTAATCCATTCTATCAGTAGTTCTATGATCCCAATTGACCATACCTACTTAGGAAATCTCAAGAAATGTCTCTGAGAAAGATATTTCACTATAGGTGGATTTAATTCATAGACATATGATCACTCATACTCACCTCTACTATATAAGGAATGGATCCAAGTATCAAATTGATTCCCTATAAACAAGGCATGGAGCTAAATGTCATAACACTCGAGACCTGTGTAAATGTAGAATGATGTCTGGATCCTAGGTCCCTATCCATAGTAAATAATGAAATTAGAGCATGGATAATCCCTAAGGGGGGTTTCCCCTAGGTGATATGTAAGGAATACTCTCCTATTCCAAGATAACAACTTGGAATTATTTAATAAATATCTCAACAGCCCCATTCCCATGAAATTTTTGAAAATATAGTAATGGTGCATCCTTTAAGCCCTAGGGAGTATTCTTGGAATTGATAAAGGACATAATCTTAATTCCTTGAGGGTGGTGGGGGGAAGTTCACCAACCCAAAAACCATCACACGGATCCTAACAATATATCCATCCCGAGAGACACATTTTGTAAGAGGAGTTTTGACGTTCACTCTGAAACCAGCCCTCATAACCCCTGTAAAGGGAATAATCATTGTGAAAATGGAACTTATGGAAACCAAAATATTAAAACAATAAGGAACTTAATCTGAATCCAAGGAAGTGACTCTAGGAATCCCTTTCATATATCTCATTGCATCAGGCACACAGTCAATGCATCAGGAAGAATATCTAGAAATCACATTTGTGTTAAGACTAACCATGTGAGAGCATAAGTAAGGAGTGAGGTTGGTCAAATGCATTATTACATCAATACATCCACAACCCATCAAGATCACAAGTTTGGTATGAGTTCTAAGGTGACACCCACTTCCATGTCTACCCAAACCTGTAATGTACAAGCTCAGGGTCGATAATCCACTAGGTAACTCACTAGGATCCCATAGGTTAATACATATGAGCGTAATACAATATAAAATCTTCAAGGTCATAATGGAGTAAGAGCCCTCCCTAATGGGACCCTCAAAAATAGTATAAGAGAATAGGAATCCCTCCTAGGATCCTCAAGATCAAAGTCACAATCTTGGGTTAACAACTGACACACTAGGACATCTTGTCCCACAGAATTGTAATAAGGGTAGCATGGCCTTAGCGGCTACATGGGGTATTTTCATAAAGGTAACATCCCAGAGAAAGGACATGACCTATCTTGGTGCTCAAGGTCTGTATGGAAGGTATACTCATCCAACCTGGTCCTAGTCTACCCAAGGATTTTTCACTTAGTCCCACACAAGGGTTGAAATGCCTCACCATGTGCAGCCACACCACTTAAGTGTTCTAAAGGCTACTCATTTCTTGAGGGATTAATCCTCATCCATCAAGGGTCAAGGCATATGGTTAACACCTAGGGGTTGTCAGTGACCCCTAATATTTATCCATTATAATTGAAAATAATAATTAAGTTAAACAATTCAGTAGAAAATAAGTAAATAGAGGGTTTTCCCCCCATGGGTTAGCTCAAGAATCCACACACTTCCATAAACATGAATAAATTTTATAAGGAAATTATGATAGACCACCTAACTTTATAAAAATTACCCTTTATTTACCAAGGTTTGGAAGTAGTTATTAAGGCCCATACAAGCTAATATTACGCATATGAATTCCTGACTCAAAACTAAAAAATAAAAAATTAATTGACAATAATTATATAATAATTAATTAATTAATATAAATAAACTATAAACAAATAAAAAATAAACTAAAACTGTATAAATCTTGAAACCTCACTATGTGATATTGTCACACTGGAACTACTAAAAAATACCCACCAATAACCCAAAGAATATCCCCAAACTCAAATTGGAAAAATCCCTAAGAAATGGTATAAAAATAGCCACACACAAAAATTTATTTAAGCTTTAAATATTCATAAATTCACTACAGTGGAATTCCTAAATGAAACAACATACGATGAATTGCATATGGCCTCCCCTATCACCCTCTTCCTAGAAAGAGAGACTTACCCATCACTTGTACCTGATTCCACCATGATCTAGTGGGATTGGAATTGAGAACACTAATAAAGGAACTAAAAACTAATAATGGAAGGAGTGAAGGGGAGGTATAGATCATTGGATGGAGGAAAAGGGAAGAAGATGGGGTTTCCCTCTTAAATCACCCAGAGGAAAAATGATAAATTCACCATTTTTAATGGTCCTCAAGATTTGGTCGTACTGATGACAAACCATGTCCCAAACATGCACCTCTATTATCAAATTCACACCCACCTAGCATGGTTTGGGTCATAATTTAATTGATAGTTCACTAACCATTCAATTTGAACTACGTCCAACTCATCCACCGAGCATGGTTGCATCATAGAGTTCAACAAACCATGTTTTGATTGTGTCACATGCGTATAATTTTTAGTAGCGGATCACATGATTTACCTTGGATTATCATATGGTTACCCTAACTGTAACCCTATAAAATATATCATGTATAATTAGGTTTCACATATTTCACTAACTATGTGCTAACCATGTTCCCTAGAATGAAATTTTCCAAAAAACACTGATTTCAGGCCCTAAACTCCTAAGATTCTCCCAAAACCTATGAACTACCTTCCAATACTCATTCCATATCTAAATAAATCACTTTGAGGGATTTTAATCATTATAATTCCATTCTGAATATACAATCAAGGTTTAAACCATCCAATTATTGAAAATTGAAAATCCTTCTAAAAATTTATAACTCATAAAAAATGGGATCTTACAACCGCACCACCTTAATACTTTTCATATCCAAGAAGTATTCATGGGAATAAAAACACGAAACCCAACATAATTGGGTCATGAATTCCTAATCAAATATCCATGTTGAATTCTAAACTCCCAACATGTCTTCCAAGTTCCACTTTAAACATAGGATGCTTAACCATCCAAAAACTCAAGCTAATACTCATAACCAATGATAAAACATTAAGATGATGATTTATTGAACCCATATAAGCCAAACTATTATCACATCAGCATTGGATTCATCGACTAGCTAATGGTTATCCCCTCCCTATTTTATTCCTTTAAACAGAAAAATATGATCCATAAACCTTCCACCATTGGAAGAGCTTAAGTAAACACTCCCCTAGAATCCAAAAAAAATCACTCAAAATGTACTTAAAATTGCTACAACTGATCACACATGAGGAATCCACTCTTCGTATTATATTTTATTTAAAAACTATAATTACAATAAACCAATCCTATCCAAGTTTCACCAACTTTACCATGAAAATAATAGGCTAACCATTATACAGCACTCATCGCATCCAAACGGCATGCCTGGTGTGGTTCCTCACTAGAGACATGTAATTATTAAAGATAAATAAAGTCTAATCACCTATGAAATATTATTCTTTATAATTATCAACTTAAACATACAACATATCACCATAACCCTACCCTGATTCCATTATTCCAAGTCACATTTAGATCATTCTAATTACACTCATTGAATCTTTTAATCAACTTCTAATAACATTCCCTCACTAAAAGAAAAAATTATTTCCCAAAGACCAGTCTTAACCTTGAACAACATTTTTCAAGAGAGGTTACTATACCAATAACCAATTTCCCACTAACAAACTTAGGATAATCCTTTTCATTTCACTATATAAATGAGTTCATGATCACTATAACCTGATCCCCATCCATTTTTGGACTGAACAATTATCATGGCTAATAAGACACTCATTCTCGAGCACTAATGCAATGTATCCCATCAACCTCTCCCACTTCTTGATAACGGTTCCCATGATATTCATCTAGTTTCAAATCAAAATGAGTTTTACCAACCTAAAATGGCCAATGGTTCACTGTCTATCATATGGCTTTTCATATACCACTCATTGGGTATAGACTTAATATATTTCTTCCTAATCACGTGTCACTCGTAATGAGCCACGGTAATTTCCCTATCAATACTTGAACAATATTGATCCAAATAGGTCATGCCACCAAACCCAATATATTATTAATGCTTACTAATATAAGGAAATATAACATTTTATCCCAACTCTCAAGTGACCAAGACAATGGCATTTCATTGAAAACCATCAGTCCTTGGCTAACATGTGGACGCTTACAAATTAAATATTTAAATAGTACCATGAATAACAGGTATATATTGTTCATTTCTCACCCATCTCAGCAGTTATAGAATCCTATACCACTCAATTTAAACCAAACTCACACTCTCATATTTGTCCATCAACAAGGCCAAGATAACCATGCTACACATAATGTTAGTCTTAACAAACTATGGGATCCCTTATAACGTCTCATCAAAATTGAGAACCTCGTCTATTCTAGGATTTATTCCATGACCACCCATCACACAACAACATTTTACAAAATTAAAACATCAACCATGAAACAACTAGTCCATTGGGATAAGCACCAGAAAAATTCTTCCTGTCGAAGCCAAACTCAATACCCAAGCACCCTTGTTAGTTCCTAGAAAACTAATGACATCACCCAACCTGTATCAAAAAACCTGAGCATATCCCATCCATATAACATTAAATGAATATACAACAAAACTCACTGCCTAAAAAGGAACCTATAAAACTAATCCAATATATTTTTACAGGTTTCTCTCAATTAGATCAGTGGTCATCCTACAAGGGTCCATGTAAAAACTAAGGGACTCTAGGTATCCAACCTATACCTTCCAATGAAGTCTCATAACAATTAATATAATGCCCCTCAAAACATTATCTAAGGGAGGTGAGAATATAATATAACTATTAAGAACAAAACCTATCAATATGGGTTCAATTACAAAGGTTTTGAATTCAAATTTATTGAGGAAAACACCCTTTAATATTTAATTGGAAACCCATTTAAGTAAAACCTGATGCTAACTCATAACTAAGAGAATGTTCTAATTTCTCAAAAATTTAATGTACCCCCAACTATAATTGGCCCTCTAGGAAATGATCCTCTCCAAGCATCTTCATATGGGAGTTCTACATGGTGGTACACGATATCAAGTATAAGGAAGATAATGAACTAATTCGCATCAGGAATCCATATATAGTAATACCCCCTCAAGGTACAAATTCACTATAAATATTTAGGTACCTATCGACATCACAACATGATTATAGGAAAATATAAACATAAATGCAGGTTAGTTAAGTAAAAAATTATGATATTCTTTATGTAAAAACTTTATATAGGTTGTTAAAAATCGTTAGTTAATAGAACATAAAAAAGGATACACCCAAAAAGGGTCTACAGAAAGGAACCAACTGCTGATGCTGGCCTATGATGGTCAAAAATCCACACATAGTATCTTCTCAATAATCTATATTATACAAAACTCACATAGTTCAGGAAGGTATAATTTTATTCCATGTTTTATGGGAAACATCATATAGGTTTTTACTGGAACTTTAAATAACCAAACCTAGGTAACAACACCCTATGGGGGGTCCAACACTAGGTATTCATGTGCCCTATCAACCCACTAGGTCCACTACACCACCTATGAATGAGGAATGAATCACCATCCCCATCATCATTTATCAAAATGTAAATTTACATGACCTTCCATTAGAAGTATATATAAGCATGTATATATATATATGTATATATATATACATTAGTATAAATGAGTATAATTTCACCAATAAACTATATGGGAGAATTCTATTTATGTTTTTTTTTTGAAACTTTAAATAGTTGGTCTCATCATCAGTAGTATAAATGGACACTAGTAGGCCTATAACATGTTGACCCTACGTGAAAAATATGATGCATGAACAAACATCTCTTTCCACAGCAGAAAATGATTCAAAATCAATCATCATCCTCTCACCAATGTGATAAGATCCAAAGATCAATAAAAAGTTATGACATACAAACTATATGTTTGTCACTCAATGAGAAAATCATACTCAAATGTAACATCACATATCAAGAACAATAACACCATTTCCCTAGAATCTTGGAATTTTTATCAAAACATGTTTTCTTGAGGCACCAATCTGATATTCATCATAGGTTCTGAAAAATTCCTATTACTCCAATATACCATATCCCAAATAGTAAAATTATAGGAATGTAACTACTCTGATACCAATTTCTCACATCCTGGACAAGCTCACTCTATAAACAATATCTTCATCACTTAGTGATAAGACCTCTAGCATGCCTCCCCATATGCTAGAGGTTCACAGCTAGTATTGAGGTCCTATGGTGTTTTTATAGGGTGATTATACCCCCATATCATTGTAAGAAACCAATTAAAATAACTTAAAAACATCCATAGTAGTGAATAATATGATTGTGGAATCAAAATATACAAAAAACACTATAATAAGGAATGAAATGAAATAAAAATCTAAACATGCATTTCATATATAAAACATTGATAACTCACCATCGTGCCACATATATAGGAATAAAAGAAATTTTAATGAATGTACAAGGATATTATCCCCTTCTAAAATGAACCACATACCCGATATCTAGTTATATATATGAGACATAATGATTTGAAAAATCTTAAAACTCAACCCATCTTGTGCCTATAACCAAGTGAATGTTTTCTTGGGTACCCCAGTGTAATGGTGGATTGAGCCAGGAGTGAGTAAAAAAATCAGTTGAAAACTAAAAAACTATATTTTACATATTTAGTAAATGTAGTGTAGGTATATGTGGGATACTAATCATGATAAAAATAATAATAATAACTAGATACTGAAAATAAACTAAAAAACAAAAGTCATCTCAAAAACTACTACCATAAGTATGTAATCAAGTAATGAAATCCACATTCAATACCTAGGTTAATGATCCCAATCTAATGTAAGTCCTATGAATAGGGAATTGAGTTCAATTTCTTAAAAGTAATTTTGTGTGCAATCCCGTCAAACTTTGGGTCTATGGCCTCGATTGACCATACCTGCTTCATCCAGTACTAGAAATGTCTCTATTCAAGATACATCCCCATAGGGGGATACAATTACTAGCCTTGGGATCACCCATACTCACATCCACTATATAAATAATGGACATGTGTATCAATTATATGTACTATAAACCAGGCACAAAGTTAGATGTCATTCCAATCAAGACATCTATAAATCTAGTCTGATGTTTGATTCCTATGTCTCGATTTGTAGGAAATCACAACATTAGAGCTTAGATAATCCCTATGGGGGTGATTATTTGGTGATATGTATGGAATACACTCCTAGTTCAAGATAAAAATATGGAATCATTTAATAAATGTCTTAAAAGACCCATTCCAAGAAATTATGTATAATGTAGTAATGGTACATCCACCAGTCCCTAGGGAGTATCCTATGCATCGATAGAAGATATAATTATCAATCCTAAAGAGTTTTCAAGGGAATTTCACCCACCAAGAAATATCTAGAACCACTTAGATCCTAGAAAGATATCAATCCCGAGTGATACCCTATGTAAGAGGGGTTATGAGGTTCACTCATCAAACTATGCTTATAACCCCAATAAAGGGAGTAATCCAATTGAAAAATAGAACTTTTGGAAATAGTAACATCTAAATAATAAGGATCATAAAATAGATCCTAGGGGGTTCCAATGGGAATCCTTTTCATATTTCGTATCTCATTAGGGTCATAGTCCAAGTACCAGGAAGCGTATCTAAAAATAATAGCTACATCAAGAATAACAATGCGAGATCATATATAAGGACTGAGGTTGGATGAATTCCAAAATACACCACTACTTCTATATACCAAAAAAATCACAAGTTTGGTATGGGATCTAAGGTGACACCCACTACCATCACTACCCAATCCCATGTGGAACTTTCTTAGGTTCAGTCATCAACTGGGAACTTACTGGGGTCGCATTGGTTAATACACTGGAGAGGCATCCCTTAATAAATTATCAAGGTCAGAATGGAAGTATAGGCATCCCCCTTGGGATCCTTGGAAACAATATATGAGTATAGGCATCCTTCTTGGGTTCTCCTAGTGAAAATCCATAGTCTCGGGTCAGTATAAAAAAAACCAATACATTCTGTCCAACAACATTATAATAAGGCCAGGTTGGCCTTAAAAAATACACAGGTTCTTTCAATAAAGTTAGTGGTCATGATATGGATCATAACCCATCTTGGTGTTCAAGGTTGGTCATAAGTTATACTCATCCAACACGATACTGCTCTGTGTTAGGTTTATCCACCTAGTCCTGTCCAAGGGGTAACATACCTAAAAAGGTTAAGCCTCACCTCCTAAGGGGTCGGGAGGATACTTGTGTCTCAAGGGTCTATGTCTTGGCCCTCAGAATCAATGGAATGAGGTTAGTGCATAGGGTTTGTTAGTGACCCTTGGCGTGCATCCATTTTAATTAAACAAAATAATTAAGTTAAATTATTAATTAGAAAATAATTATAATTACATTATAATTAATTAATAAATCACAATAGACTCTAAAAAATGAAAAAACATAAACTTATAAGGCATAAAACTCGGAATCACACTGGTTGATCTCGTCACACCAGAACCATGACCAAATACATTACAATAACTAACAACATATCCCTAACCTAAAAATCTTCATAATCCCAAATAAATGGTGTCCAAAAAACCAAAAAAAATAATTTAATCTTTAAATATTTATAAATTCACTATGGAAACATGCCTCAATGAAAAAAAATGTGGCATAGTTCATACGGCCTCCCAGGTCACCCACTTTTAAGGTAAATAAAAATCCTCATCACTTGTATCTGATACCACCATTCTCTATTGGAATTGGAATTGAAAACCCAGATTAGGGAATTAGAAATCAATAATTAATGGAGGAGGAGATAAAGAAATACTACATGAGGATAAATCACACCTTAAAATCTATAAGGAAGCTTTCAAGAAAACTCCCCTGATGGGGCTTAAATAAAGGAAGGATATGAGAGGAGGTTTGGTTCACATGAGGTAGGAAAAGGAAAGAAATAGGGGGTTTCCCTCTTAAATATCATACGGGAAAAGGGTTAAATAAATTTTTTAATGGAATGCACAGTTTGGACACGAGGTTGGCCAAAAAGTGTGCCTCCTCTCTCCAAGTCACAAACACCTTGCATGGTTAAGGTGCATGGTTTAATATATTGTTTACATGTGGTTGGGCTTGCCTCCATCCGATCCACCATGTATGGTAGTAGTGCACAGTTTAATAAATTTTTCACCAACTGTGTGACATATCTACAATTTACTTTAAAGGATAATAATGTTTCTCTTATCCTATTGCACAGTTACCCAACCAATGTTCCTATAAAATGTAGGCTTCACAGTTTTCACTAACCTTACGCCAACAGTGTTCCCTAGGATTAACTTTTCCAAAAGTCACATTCTTTACCATGAACACCCATGATACACCCAAAACCTATCAAATAGCTTCTGAAACACATTCCATATCCAAACAAAATCACTTTTGGTGATTAAAACCATCAAAAAAATTTAAATTTTTTATCAATATTTGAACCGTCCAGTAATTGAAATTTCAAAAATATTTTTAAAAATTTCCAACTAAAAAAAATAGGATATTAAAATTATATTTTTTCTTAAAAGTGAAATTAAAACTATTAAATAATATTTAAATTTTATACTCAAATTGGAAATAAATTTTTTTATATTTAATTTTTAAATTGATAAATTTCAATTTGAATATAAAGGTGTAAAATAGTTTTTAGTGTGAAATATTACTTGAGTTTCAAAAATGATAAACATATGTTTTATAAATTAAAAATATATTTTTAAATAATATGTATTACTTATTAAAAATATATTTTGTATATAGAAAGTGTTTCTAAAACATTTAATTCATTCTTGAATTATAAAATTTATTTTTTAGCCAAATCGATATATTTACTATTCAGCTAAAATTTGATTATTTCAAAAAAAAATCTCAAAAAATAAGTCTAAGATAATATTTTCATTCTAAATCCACCAATAACTGTAATTTTATTAATTTAAAATTATAAAATTTATAAATTTAATATTTAATTAAAAATTTCAAAATCCATTTTTATAGGAGAATGACTTTTTAAAAATACCACTTGTTTTTATACATAATTTCAATTGAACACAAATAAAGGTATCATTAAATGTTTATTATTATATTTTATTGAAATCAAAACTTATGAATACAAAAATATTTAATAGAAAACACAATGCATAAAAAGATATATTTTTAAACACAAGTACAAATAAGAAAAATAACCTTTATACAAACATATATATTAATATATTTTATAATTCAGTTTCTCCTATTTATACTTACTAATTAAACCACTATGTTTTGACTATATAAACATATCATGGTTTTATTTTGGTTTGGTGTTGTTTATGGAGAATTATGTCCAACGTATTTGACTTAATTAGACGAAACCATATATTAAAATCTCAGGTTGTTGTATTTAATATATTCCACACACTAACTTAAAATTTTCTAGTAACTACAACTAATTCCATGAGTTTTTTTGGGTGATTGTAGAATATTTTCTCATTCTAAAGAGTGATTAATTTCTCATTCATTTATTAGAAAATGATATTTCACCAAAACATTATTGAACGCTTCTTCTCTTAAGAGAGAAATAATATTAAATAATGAATATACACTCCTTATTTCATTTTTATCACATGCTCTAATATTTCCCACAATTCTTAAATTTATCTACATAAGAAAAAAATTAAGAAAATAAATACATATCAAAAGAAAAATATTTAACCATCTCCAATATCCATTTACATAAAAAATATCAATCATGATTTCATGGTCAAGAGATATTTGATTGAATTATAATTACATAAAGTATTTTCCTAAATAAAAATATACCTTTAAAAAAATTATCATATTCCAAATGATGTGGGATAACCATATGAGATAAAACAACAAATATATTCCATATATTTTAGAAACCTAAAATATAACTAGAAAAAATATATTTGGAACTCACTCCATTCATACGTTGAACCCAATGATAAAATATGGATATCTAAAATTTGTTAATTATACCCTAAGGAACCTATAGTTATATCACTAAATTAACACTTACAATGTCCATGACATTCTATATATACCTTTGATTAACCAAATTTAAGTTTTATGCACATTTATGTTCTTCATTTATATTACATGTCGATTCCAAGAAGGATGGATTGGGAGCATTTATGGGTTTGAGTTCACTTCCTCTGTTCATATGATAAACCCCAAAAACCAATCAATGGAATTAGATCTAACTTACTCTTCAAATTAATGTGTTCCTAAAATTGTTAAATGAAGAAAACATTTTATGAGATATTAACTAGTTTATTCCCACTTGGAATTACATTATATAATAACATAATTTTTTGATCATCACATGATGTAACATCAAATTTTTGACATAATTTGATGTAGAAGTCATGACCTATTTTAGAAAATTAACATAATATAAATTTCTTATTCAGGAATGTAGATCATCATAATTTTAGGACATTTTTAAATTGTTTATAAAAAATAAAATCATATATTTTGAAAAATTCATAGAATATATAAAAGTTTTTTATAAATTAATTAACAATAAATTGTTTATGGTTAATTAATTTAATTTTTTTGAAACAATTATTATAAATATACCATAAATATTTAATAATTCATGTTTAGAATATATTTTTTGAATTTTTATTTATTATTAAATGTTTATAAATGATAATAAAATGTACTTTGGGAATATTATTATATATCTAGAGGTTATAAATTAATTAATTATAAATATTTTATAGTTAAATATAAAATATATAAAATATTTGTTAAAAATATTTCAAATATTAAATATAAATGTTTAAAATATTTTTTTACTAAATTATATGGAATGCCTTGTGACCCTAAAATAGCGTCTATTTATAAATCATAAAAGTAATTTATATTGGGTCTATAAATTAAATAAATGAGTCCAAAATCTGTTTATATTCAATGTTATAAAATATCTATAATGTTAATCATAATTAAAAAATTTACTGAAGATTTTATTTATTAATAGTTCATAAAAGGTTCTCTCATGTTTTTCAAAAAAAAGTTAATTTATTTTTAATTCTTTTTATATAGATCTTTTGTAATTTTTTTAGGAAATATGGACATTATTTATTGATGAAAGGTTTTTCATTGATTAGTATAAAAGATACATTTTATTTTCCTAATATATTACATTGGTTAACTAGGGTCATCTCACTTGAGAAGATTTTGTAGTTACAACACTCATTATCCTAATAACCTATTCTATTTTCAGTATTTTCTATTTTATGAATGAAATGAATTTTTCATGTGTTATTAGGGAATAAAAAAATTAAAGTAAAATTATAGATGGAAAAAATCAATTCATACAGGATGAGTTAGTAAGAAAGAAGATTCTCCTAAGATAATCACATGGAGTGAACCTTCATTATCTATGTATTAGTTACATATTTACATAGTCATAACACTTAATTTTATACATGTTCACCCTTTTCTTCCATGGTTGTGAATATACATTTCACCCATCATGTACACCACACACTCACCTCCTCTAATTTTGTAGAATATTGTAGAAAACAAAGTTAAACATTGGTCGGCACTAAATATCCCTCTAAATATCCCCCTTAGTATAACTATAAGTTAATAAACAATATTAAACATGGATTTTCAATTAGTTAGTTCTGGAATTGGATTACTCTCCTTATATATTCCTTGGGTTAGTTACTCAAGATTTTGAGCATAAAAGTTCATAGTTAAGAAATATGAGGGGGATAGAGAGAAACATGAACACATTTTAAAAAATATGGAATGAAATTACATAATGAAATAAATAAAACTATAAAAGTGAAGAAAAATAACGGATTATAAAAACATAATAGTATCCACATTGTCATGACCCATCCTCGGGGACCGGGCCGTGACTACCCCATGCCCTCCTTCCATAAGCCAGGGGCTGGCGACTAGCACCAAAGGCGTAAATCCCGATAATTGGGAAGTCATTGCCTTTATAAAACATAAACACAACCAAACAGAGTACAAGCAGAAGTAATACACTAAGTACAGAAGAAAGTGCTGAAAAGTAAATAGTCCAGAATACAAACCCAACTGAAAAGTACAGCTACAACTGAAAGAAATTACAACAGGAAAGACAAACAGCTGGAAGATAGAAGCAGCACCTGGGTCGTCCACCTTGGATCCTACCTGAAGGGTAGGTACAGATAGCTTCCTCAAAGCTCTCTCCCATCAAACTCCTCTAAGTATCGTCTCGTCATGAAGTCCACCTCCAGGTACTAACTCGTCGTAAGTTCCACCTCGGGCACCGTCTAGTCCTCATACACTCGGTCTCTATCAGCGTTGTCTGTCGTCTGCATCCAACACAATGAGGTGCGAGCATAGCCCGTGTCGGGGTGAGTATAACGATACTCAGTAGGGTCCTCGAGACCCTCAAGTTCTCACTAAATCTAAAAAGGATATCCAAAAATATAAGATACGAACACAAAGTATCAACCAACTCTACTTAGGTATATGTCCATACATAAACCTAAGTCATCAATTCTAGTTCGGCTCCAACTCACAAGCCTAAGTACAACCTATTCCACCCAGGAAAGCATAACCCATTCCACATAGGAAATCACAACCAGTCCACACAGTAAATCACAACCCAGTCCACATAGGAAATCACAACCAGTCCACACAGGAAAATCACAAGTCAATCACATCGATGATAAAGATTGAAAGTCAAGACTCAGCTCACACAGGTACACTACTCACGAAGAGGGTGGAGATGATTAGATGTAGCCTTTGAATCATCTCCTCTGCCGAACTCACGTAGGATCCTAGTACAGAAGTCATTTCTACCGAACCCACGTTGGATCCAAGTACAGTAGCCATCACTACCGAACCCATGTATGATCCAAGTACAGTCGTCATCACTGCCGAACCAACGGAGGATCCAAGTATAGTGGTCCTCACTGCCAAACCCACATAGGATCCAAGTATAGTCGTCATCGCTGCCGAACCCACATAGGATCCAAGTACAACCGTCATCGTCGTCGCAGTCGCAGCCAGCTCTAGGGTTTCCACATATAGCATGCTCGATTTCAGGAGTGTCTGATCCATGAGCCAAGGGGTCTATACATAAACTGTCATGAAGTCCCACGAAAAAGTATCTCAAAGGACAGCCTTGTCAAAGGGGTCTCAACGCAACATACGGCGCATCTATAGGACGCCCGGTCTGTGAGTTATTAGACTTTCAGTCCCGAGGCCCCGATTGGTTTCGTCTATGAACCAAACCGACCGTATATCAAATTTATGCCAAAATCTCATGGGGTATACTAAAAGGATCTGTTTCACAATTTGATTACCAACTCCACTGACGGTTCGTCAAATGGACGTCCGGTCTGAGAGTAATTAGATTTTCCGTTCCAGGGGGCCAGTTGGTTTATTAGATAAACAAACCAGACCATACTCCAACTGCATCCAAACCTCAGTTGGAGTTTGACAAAATATACGTCTCATCAAAAGGAATCCAACATAGTCAACGACACGTCAATCGGATGTCTGATCCTTAAGTTATGAGTGTTTCCGCTCCGAGGGCCTGGTTGGTTTTGTGTTCGAACCAACCCGGGCAAACCCAAACTTTTCCTAAAGGTTAATTATAATATTACAAAACGACCATCTCGATACAAGTATTCCTACACAATAGACATTGCGTTGATAGGAGGTTCTTAGCCCAAGATATGAGCGTTTAAATGAAGAGGGTCCAAAAATAGGGGGTTTGGGCCCGGTCCGACCCGGCCCAATACCCCCTGGGTCGGCCTGAACCGGGTCGACCTGACTCGGGTTTGGGTCTGGCCCGGTTGGGCGCTGCCCGGCCCAGCTGGCGTGGCCGGGCCCGATAGGCGCGGCCCGGCCCAGCGCTGGCGGCCGGGTCCGTTCGGCGCAGTCCGGGCCCCGTGGCACACGCGGTTTCCCGCGCAGCTGGTCGACCTGGCAAGGATGCGGCGCCCAGTGGTGTAACATCCCAGGTAAATAAAGAATTATACATTTTCATATTTATTAATATTTGTGAATTAAATATTAATTTTACTTTTAATGGGTTGCTATGCTCGATAGCGTATCTGATACGCAACAAAGAGTTTCTTTGAAATCTTACGTTGCACACTAGTAATAAAATAATATTATTTTCAATGTCAGTTAACACGTAGCCGTTGTATTGGCGGGAATGAATATAAATAACTAAAATATGTTTATATATGTTTTTTAAATATTTTTAGATTTATCCAATAAAGGATAAAGGCTTAAAATACGAAAAGAATTCAATTTTAGGCATATATACTCTAATTTTCACTAAAGGTCCACTTATCAACTTTTAATGGAAAACCATCATTAAATATATTTTTGGTCACTCTTATACATTCTATTGGACCAAATAAAATTCTTCTTTATAATCGGGACATCAAAATTTACTTTGTGTAAATTTTCTGTATTTTTCCGATAAAGATCATTTTTTAATGAATAGTGAAAAATGTGTATTTTAATTCAAAACCTCTTTTTAATATAATTTATTAATATGATTAGATTATCTTTTGAAGTGGTTTTAAAATGAAATTAGAATATATTTTTACCATTGAATCCAATAGTGGTCGTTGGAATTAATTTCACTTTGAAATTGGACTTAAACTAGTGTCAATCTTTTGATACTTATTGTTTCATAAAAACACGATATTTGCTCTGACAGCGGAAATTAATTATTAAATTAATTAATTCAACTTATATGTTTTGAATTTTGTAAAATAGAAATCATTTTTGAATTCGGAATGTCAAATATAGTTTAGGGTGAATTTTTGGTATTTTTCTGAAAAACTTCATTTTTGATGAATAGTGAAACCACTAAGTGGTACTTAAAAAACTGATTTTTCGTTTAAATTAAATTTTACAACCTCTGTGTTTTGAATTTCAAAAATCCAACATACATGGTTGTCATTAAGAAGTAAAATGTGGTTCAATGGGATTAAAATAATTTTTTGGTGAATAGTAACTTATTAAGTTTTTAATCGCGATTAGAGGTAATTAGTGCAATTTAAGGCAAAAATGATATTATAATAAATTGAAAATACCTAGAAACATGTCCTACCTTTATTGGATGTGTCATGTCCGACCAAGAAAAGCCATGGGTCAACTTGGGGACCCCATGGAGCCACATTGGTTGGAAAATGGCATAAATAACTTTTTATTAAAAGTTAAAATTAAAATGACACAAACATGAGTTGTTTTACTAAAACAATTTTTAAATGGGGTAATAAAAGTCAGCTTTTTGACTATAAATATTCATTGGAAAGATAAAAATATTTCCTATATCATAGTATTCTTTTCATAGTTTTTAGACATCAACTAAATTAAATTATTTATGACACCATGATGATGCAGCGATTACCTCATTATTTAACGATTTAAATAAAATGGAAAGATAATGTAAAATATAAGACCTACACATGTCCAAAACCTATTGGATGGGTGTATTTCGAAACCTTATCACCTTATCCTTGAAACACATCAATGTGGGACCATTAAAATCCGAAACTCATTCTAAAATAAAGTAACATTTCCTTACTTTCCAAGAGTGCCCCTCCTCTCCTATTATAAAAGGCCCCCACCTCTACCTCCTTACCCACAACTCTCAAGCCTTTGGCTCGGCCAAACCCTGTCCATTTGGTCTCTCCACATCCATCTATTACTCCTTGAAGCCTCACTTTGGGAAGAAGTATTCCCAAGGAAGCCTTTGAGCTCAAACCAAAGGGAGTTACCCGATTTTAAGGTAATGTCTTCAATTGAGTCCTTTTGTTTTATTTTTCTTCTCCAACCCCCTAAAATATTTTTATTCATTTCTTTTGTAACAACTCCAGTATCTTAAATATACTAGGATGTTTTTATAAGAAGGACTTGAGCTACACTTACACACACCTACATCTAATGGTTAAAGAACATATTGTTTCCGTGGATGGCGAATTTCTGCCTCCCGAAACAATGATTGTTCAACATTCTTTTAACACATTAAAAGGTGGACATTAAGATGAAACTATACTTATATATGATATATAATATGTTTATGTTTTCCTTAATCTTCTGTATTTTTCATTTTGGGCATACCTTTATGGTTTCCATTATGGGTAAACGTGATATCTTCATTTAAGGAAGTGCGGACTACTGCCCCCTCAAAGTGATTTGATTTAGTTAATGCCATATGTGGTATGTATAAAGGATTTAATTAATGGTATTATATATGATATTATACTGGAATTATAATATACCTTTATATTATTATGATTCCATTCCATAAAAATATGAAATAGAAATGAAAGTAGCATTCATGCGTACGTACGGCTTACCGTCTCCATGAACGGTGCATTTCATTTCTTACCTCTAAATGATTATGTAATATTATAAATTCATGTATATACTAGATATATATGATATATATGATATCTAAATCATGAATATAATTCTTGATATAATGGATATTTTACCACATGAACAACTTGTAATTATAAATATTTTATTTTTTACTCAAGTACCAAGGATCGACAAAACGACCACTATTAACTTAATTAATTACATAGTGTTCATAACCTGGTAATAAGTGATATAAAAGGAATAATGAACTTTAAAAGGTTCTTAAGAAAGTATAAATTAACTCAAGTTTATTATTCAGGGCGTTAAAGAATGATCGAGTCAAGTCGGACCCGAGGTAAGGGACTTCGTCACAATCTCCTTTCATTGAGGCATATTTCGTTTTATACACAACTTTCTTTTATACAGTGTATAAACCCCTTTGACTTTTACTTTTATACAAAAGGAATCTTTTTCTACGAATCGTTTTACTAAATGTCAAAAAGGAATGTTTTTTTTAATGTACGTGGTGACAACGACCTTTTCTGCCGCCGTGAGTATTATTTGGTCTTTGGCTTCCTCAACAAGCCGTAATGTTTTTTTTAAATAAAATAAATACCATATACTCTTTTATATATTTTTGGTATTGAAAATGGTTTTTATAATGGATTTTTTATGTCAATATATTTATGTGATATATTGTGATCAGAATGTGGAAATTTTTTCTTTCCATTATGTTTATTTTATGTCTTATGATTTTATAATGGTACTTGGACATTTGAAGGGTGGTTACGTGATAAACCATATGACGGGTGGTTCCGTGAAAACCAGGACGGGTGGTTACGTTATAACCTCTAATTCATTGGGTATGGAAGTCGGCCATATGGCTATTCCATTAAGTATGTGTGGAAGTCGGCCGTATGGCTATTCCATTAAGTGATATGTGTGGAAGTTGACCGTGTGGTTATTCCACTTAAGTATCTGTATGTCCCAAGTTACCTTTATATGTTATGTGTTCTTTATATGGGTTTTATGGTAATCTTTGGTTACAAAAGGGTAAGTAATGATATTATATTCAGTTAAGAGTTTTTACTACTTCATGAAGGTGAAGGTATTACTTTGAGAAAGTATACATGGTTTACTTGATGTTTGAAAAACTAACAGTTTTCATTCTTTGTGAATCTTTTACTGAGCTTCTTATGCTCACCCCAAGTTTTTTTGAAATGTTTTTCACAGGACTTAATGTGGAATAGGGTCAAGGATGGGATCAAGGGAAAGTCATGCTATCTAAAACATTGAACTAGACATGTTTCTTTTTAAGAGTTTTTATTTTATGGAAAAATAGTAGAAGTGTCTACTTTGTAATATTTTGAGATGTAATAGTTATGTCCTAATTCTCTAAAACTCTAAACCTTAAAAGATCCTTAATGTGAATTATTTATTTAATTCAATATTAAGTAAGGTTTAAGGCCGGGGCCTTATAATTGGTATCAGAGGTCGGTTTAGAAAACATTAGGAGTTATAAAATTGTTAAATTATAAATTAATTTATGATATGATTGAAATGATATAGCATTTACGGATTACCATGTTGCTTATCCTAAGATATTTCTGTGTTAAGAATGGTTTTTCATAGAGGGAACAGAACATATTTTCTAGGAAGGCATACTATGGGAAATGAACTTTCAAATCAGTATCCTGAGATGGTTAGAATCAGAACTAAACAGTTTGTTGCAGTGATGGCTCAGTTAACTCCGATGAAAAATGTTGGTTGTTTTTATTGATGATATTTTGGTGTTTTCTAAAGGTAAATAGGAGCATGAAAGTCATTTAAGGGTTATTTTGAAAACCTTGAAAGAAAAGAAATTGTATGGGAAATTCAGCAAGTGAGAGTTTTGGTTGCTACAAATTTCTTTCCTTGGTCATATTGTTTCTAAAGATGGGATAACTGTTGATCCTGTAAAAACAAAGGTTGTTGAAGAATGGCCAAGACCCACAAATGTATCTGAGATTCGTAGTTTCCTTGGTTTGGTCGGCTATTACCGAAGGTTTGTTAGAAATTTTTCACAGTTATCTATTCCAATGACTAAGCTAACTCGAAAAGGTGTAACGTTTATCTGGACAAATGAATGTGATGATTGTTTTCAGGAACTGAAATGAATATTGGGGAATGCTCTAGTTTTGGAACTACCTTCCAGGAATGGTGAGTTTTTTATCTACAGTGATGCTTCATTGAAGGGACTTGGTTGTGTCTTTATGAAGAATGATCCGGTAAATGCATATGCTTCACATCAGTTGAAAACTCATGAGGTAAATTACCCCACACATGATTTAGAATTAGCTGTTGTTGTTTTTGCTCTAAAAATTTGGAGGCATCATTTGTATGGAGTAAAGTGTGAAATACATATTGATCACAAAATTTTAAAGTATATATTCACTCATAATGAATTGAACATGAGACAGGGGAGATTTCTAGAATTAATCAAGGATTATTATTTTACAATTCATTACCATCCGGGAAAAGCAAATAAAGTGGCTGATGCTTTGAGTGGAAAAAGTAATGCTTCATTAACAATGTTGCATTTGGAACGTGATCCTTTGATTAAGGATTTGATTAACATTACCATAGAAGTTTTTGGTGCAAGATGTTCTTCTGTTTTGTTTTAGGTATCAGTGAGATCATCCCTATCAGACAAAATTAAGCAAGCACAGAAGCAAGACAGTGAGTTGCAGAAAAAGGTAGAGCTGGTTCAGAAGGGTAAGTTACCTGAATTCAACATTGATAATGATTGTGTTTTGAGATTTTGGAAGATATTGTGAGTGCCTTGTGATTCACAGTTGAAGAGAGAGTTGTTATGTGAAGCTCATAGTTCTCCGTTTTCAGTTCATCCTGGCATTACTAAGATGTATAGAGATCTTCGGGAGTATTACTGGTGGGATGGAATGAAAAGAGATATTGCTGGTTTTACTGTGAAGTGTTTGACTTGTCAGCAGGTTAAAACAGAGCGGCAGTTACCAAAAGGTATGCTTCATCCTTTACCTGTTCCAGAGTGGAAATGGGAAAATATATTCATGGACTTTGTTGTGGGATTGCCGAAGACACCACGAGATAATAATGCAATCCGGGTTATTGTTGATCGCTTGACTAAATCTTCTCATTTCCTTCCTATTCGAGATACTGTCTCTCTAGATCAACTTTCTTGTTTGTATCTTAAAGAGATATTCAGGTTACATTGAGTTCCTCTCTCCATTATATCTGATCGTGATCCCAGGTTTACTTCTAACTTTTGGAAGGTCCTTCAAAAGTCAGTTGGTACTGAATTAAATTTTAGTACAGCTTTTCATCCTCAATCATATGGGCAGTCAGAACGAACAATTCAGACCTTGGAGGATATGCTAAGTGTCTTCTCTATGGATTATCAGGGAAGTTGGGACCAACATCTTTCTTTGGTCAAGTTTTCATATAATAACAGTTTTCATTCCATCATACAGATGGCTCCATTTGAAGCATTATATGGTAAACGGTGTCGAACTCCAGCTTCCTGGGATGAAGTGGGTGAAAGGAATATGATGGGACCAGAATTGGTAGAAGAGATGGCAGAAAAAGTTCAGTTGATTCAGAAACACATGAAAACAGCTAGAGTAGATAGAAGAGTTATGCGGATAACCAGAGGAAGGATCTATCTTTCGAGGTAGGTGATCATGTTTTTCTCAAAGTCTCACCATGGAAAAGTGTGATGCGATTTGGTAAGAAAGGAAAGTTGAGTCCAAGGTTCATTGGACGATATGAAATTCTGGAGAAAGTTGGATCAGTTTCTTACCGAGTGGCTTTACCTCCGAGTTTATCTCAGGTACACAATGTTTTTCATGTTTCTATGTTGGGAAAGTATATGTCAGATCCATCTCATGTTTTGAGCCCAGAGGTAGTTCAGTTGGAAGAGAATCTCTCTTATGAAGAACAACCAGTCTAGATTCATGACCGAAGAGAGCAAGTGTTGCGAAATAAGGTAATTCACCAGGTAAAGGTTTTGTGGAAAAACCATATGGTTGAAGAGGCAACGTGGGAATCTGAAAATGCTATGAGAGATAAATAACCCCACTTATTTTGATAAGTGAATAAAATTGCGAGGACATAATTCCCAAAAGGGGGAAGGATGTAACATCCCAGGTAAATAAAGAATAATACATTTTCATATTTATTAATATTTGTGAATTAAATATTAATTTTACTTTTAATGGGTTTCTATGTTCGATAGCGTACCTGATACGCAACAAAGAGTTTCTTTGAAATCTTACGTTGCACACTAGTAATAAAATAATATTATTTTAAATGTTAGTTAACACGTAGCCATTGTACTGGCGAGAATGAATAGAAATAACTAAAATATGATTATATATGTTTGTTAAATATTTTTACATTTATCCAATAAAGGATAAAGGCTTAAAATAAGAAAATAATTCAATTTTAGGCATATATACTCTAATTTTCACTAAAGGTCCACTTATCAACTTTTAATGGCAAACCATCATTAAATATAGTTTTGGTCACTATTATACATTCTATTGGACCAAATAAAATTCTTCTTTATAATCGGGACATCAAAATTTACATTGTGTAAATTTTCTGTATTTTTCCAATAAAGATCATTTTTTAATGAATAGTGAAAAATGTTGTATTTTAATTCAAAACCTCTTTTTAATCTAATTTATTAATATGATTGGATTATCTTTTGAAGTGGTTTTAAAGTGAAATTAAAATATATTTTTACCATTTAATCCAATAGTGGTTTTTGGAATTAATTTCACTTTGAAATTGGACTTAAACTAGTGTCAATCTTTTGATACTTATTGTTTCATAAAAACACACTATTTGCTCTGACAGTGGGAATTAATTATTAAATTAATTAATTCAGCTTATATGTTTTGAATTTTTTACAATAGACATCATTTTTGAATTTGGAATATCTAATATAGCTTAGGGTGAATTTTTGTTATTTTTCTGAAAAACATCAATTTTTGATGAATAGTGAAACAACTAAGTGGTACTTAAAAAACTGATTTTTCGTTTAAATGAAATTTTACCACCTCTGTGTTTTGAATTTCAAAAATCTGACATACATGGTTGTCATTAAGAAGTAAAATTTGGTTCAATGGGTTTAAAATAATTTTTTGGTGAATAGTAACTTATTAAGTTTTTAATCGCGATTAGAGGTAATTAGTGCAATTTAAGACAAAAATGATATTATAATAAATTAAAAATACATACACACATGTCCTACCCTTATTTTATGTGTCATGGCCGACCAAGAAAATCCACGGGTCAACTTGGGGACCCCATGGATCCACATTGGTAGGAAAATGACCTAAATAACTTTTTATTTAAATTTAAAATCAAAATGACACAAACATGAGTTGTTTTGCTAAAACAATTTTTAAATGGAGTTATAAAAGTCGTATTTTTTACTATAAATATTAATTGGAAAGATAAAACGATTTCCTATATCATAGTAGTTTTTTTATAATTTTTAGACATTAACTAAATTAAATTATTTATGACACCATGATGATGCAGCGATTACATCATTATTTAACGATTTAAATAAAATGGAAAGATAATGTAAAATCTAAGACCTAAAAATGTCCAAAACCTGTTGTATGGGTTTATTTCTAATCCTTATCACCTTATCCTCGAAAAAACTCAATTTGGGACCATTAAAATCCGAAACTCATTCTAAAATAAAGTAACATTTCCTTACTTTCCAAGAGTGCCCCTCCTCTCCCCTTATAAAAGGCCCCCACCTCTACCTCCTTACCCACACCTCTCAAGCCTTTGGCTCGGCCAACCCCTGCCCATTTTGTCTCTCCACATCCCTCTATTACTCCTTGAAGCCTCACATTGGGCATAAGTCTTCCCAAGGAAGCCTTTGAGCTCAAACCAAAGGGAGTTACCCGATTTTAAGGTAATGTCTTCACTTGAGTCCTTTTGTATTATTTTGCTTCTCCAACCCCCTAAACTCTTTTTATTCATTTCTTTTGTAACAACTCCAGTATCTTCAATATACTAGGATGTTGTTATAAGAAGGATTCGAGCTACACTTACACACACCTACATCTAATGGTTAAAGAACATACTGTTTCCGTGGATGGCGAATTTCTGCCTCCCGAAATGATGATTGTTCAAAATTCTTTTAACACCTTCAAAGGTGGAAATTAATATGACACTATACTTATATATGATATATAATATGTTTATGTTTTCCTTAAGCTTCTGTATTTTTCATTTTGGGCATACCTTTATGGTTTTCATTATGGGTAAACGTGATATCTTCATTTAAGGAAGTGCAGACTACCGCCCCCTCAAAGTGATTTCATTTCGTTAATGCCATATGTGGGATGTATAAAGGATTTAATTAATGGTATTATATATGATATTATACTGTAATTATAATATACCTTTATATCATTATTATTCCATTCCATAAAAATATGAAATAGAAATGAATGTAACGTTCATGCGTACGTACGGCTTACCGTCTCCATGAACGGTGCATTTAATTTCTTACCTCTAAATGATTATGTAATATTATAAATTCATGTATATAATGGATATATATGATATATATGTTATCTACATCATGAATATAATTCTTGATATAATGGATATTTTACCACATGAACAACTTTTAATTACAGAGAGTTTATTTTTGACTCAAGTACCAGGGATCGACAAAACGACCACTATTAACTTAAATAATTACGTAGTGTTCATAACCTGGTAATAAGTGATATAAAAGGAATAATGAACATGAAAAAGGTTCTTAATAAAGTAGAAATCAACTCAAGTTTATTATTCAGGACGTTAATGAACGATCGAGTCAAGTCGGACCCGAGGCAAGGGACTTCATCACAATCTCCTTTCATTGAGGAATATTTCGTTTAATACACAACTTTCTTTTATACGGTGTATAAAACCCTTTGACTTTTACTTTTATACAAAAGGAATCTTTTTCTATGAATAATTTTACTAAACGACCAAAAGGAATGTTTTTTAACGTACGCGGTGACAACGACCTTTTCCGCCGCCGCGAGTATTATTTGGTCTTTGGCTTCCTCAACAAGTCGTAATGTTTTTTTAAATGAAATAAATACCATATACTCTTTTATGTATTTTTGGTATTGAAAATGGATTTTATAATGGATTTGTTATGTTAAAATATTTATGTGATATATTGTGATTGGAATGTGGAAATGTTTTCTTTTCCTTATGTTTATTTTATGTCTTATGATTTTATAATGGTACTTGGAAATTTGATGGGTGGTCACGTGATAAACCATATGACAGGTGGTGCCGTGAATACCAGGATGGGTGGTTACGTTATAACCTCCAATGCATTGGGTATGGAAGTCGTCCGTATGGCTATTCCATTAAGTATGTGTGGAAGTCGGCCATATGGCTATTCTATTAAGTGATATGTGTGGAAGTCGACCGTGTGGTTATTCAACTTACGTATGTTTATGTCCCAAGTTACCTTTATATGTTATGTGTTATTTATATGGGTTTTATGGTAATCTTTGGTTACAAAAGGGTAAGTAATGATATTATATTCAGTGAAGAGTTTTTACTACTTCATGAAGGTGAAGGTATTACTTTGATAAAGTATGAATGGTTTACTTGATGTTTGAAAAACTAACAGTTTTCATTCTTTTCATATCCCTTACTGAGCTTTTTATGCTCACCCCAAGTTTTTTTGAAATGTTTTTCACAGGACTAAATGTGGAATAGGGTCAAGGATGGGATCAAGGGAAATTCATGCTATCTAAAACATGGAACTAGACATGTTTCTTTTTAAGAGTTTTTATTTTATGGAAACATAGTAGAAGTGTCTACTTTGTAATCTTTTGAGATGTAATTGTTATGTCCTAATTCCCTAAAACTCTAAACCTGAAAAGATCCTCAATGGGAATTATTCATTTAATTCAATATTAAGTAAGGTTTAAGGTCGGGGCCTTATAAGTGGGGCCCGACCCAGCCACGGATTGGGGGGTGTTACCAGTTTCTACGAATGGCCGGCCTTAATGGCCAGCCCCTTGGATGAACGTGGGACCCCCCTTGGGTCCCACCTCTTGATGACGTCGGCGGCCGGCACGGCCGGCCGTCCTTCCTGATCCGTCGCGGCCCAATACCCCCCTTGGGTCCCGCCTCTTAATTGAACATGCCATGCATTTCAAAAATACAAATTTCCAACACTTGATTAATTAATGAAAGAGTTTCAATTAATTAATTAAGGTGTGTGTGTTGTCATGAATTTAAGTGGGGAAGTGGAAAGGTTACAAATTTAAAAGGTAGTTGTCTTGTAATTAACATGGGAGTTCAAAGAAGCTAAGGAGTTATATAATGTGAAGGGTTGGGGATCATTTTGGCCCCACCTCACAATTATCCTCACATGGGTAGTTAGGAACTAGTGGGTCCCACCCTAACTCCCTCATTTAGGATATAACCACTTAGATATAAATAAATTTTGTTCCACAATTTTTATTCGCTTCGTATTTAAACCACAAAATTAAACTTATCCTCCCATGCAAACACAATTGCAGTAAAGGTCCTCTTAAGCAACTATCGGTGTTGTGAGTTCATTGGTGCCCTCAGATTTCAATTCCGAGCACTGGTTCAAAAGATAGAAAAACCCACTCGTTCGTTCACTGAACGTACCTGAGCTAAACTTCGGATATTGATTACGGGCACACCGAGCCTCCGAATCAAGTGCCTTCAGAATCCACAGACTCGTAAAATTCCAAATAAATTTAAGAAAAAAGTTTCCCTGAAATTTCTGTGTCTTTAAATTACTCCCAACTCAGTGCTTTACGTCCCTGTAAAGCTACAGAACAAACGAGGGAAACTAAAGGAGATACCGAGCATACAACTGAGCCTCCCGCTCCATGTGCTCTCCTGGAGGTTCCCATGCTACTAGCGAAAGAACACAAGAGGAATCAGTTGTCCTCATAGGGCCCACTCCTTTATATCCTCAACCTCTAATAGAACCTCCGTGAATGTCACCCTGTCATCGATGTCCAACTCACTGTGGTCGATAATGTGTCAAGGGTTGTGAACGTATCTCCTCAGCTCTGATATGTGGAAGTTTTCGTTCACCTAGTGCAACTGTGGTGGAAAGGTCAAGTGGTAATCCACCTCGCCAACCCTACTGAGGACCTGTAAGGGTCTGATGAACCTCAGAGTTAACTTTCCGCCTCAGCCACATCTCCGTAGACCTCATCGAGGTGAGACCCGTAAGAAAATGTGGTCACCATCCTCGAAATCCAGTGTCCTCTATCTCCTATCAACATAGGTTTTCTTCCTGCTCTATGCATTTTAAATCCACTCCTAGATGAGTTGAACCTTCTCTGGTATCCTCAAATAGGCGCACTGGTTAACCTCTACCTCAGATCCTGAAAAGCTCTGCTGGAATAACCCTGACCACACGAAGGGTTTTCCCCTTCTTCGTCAATGCTAAAAGCGGTGAAATAACTCTGGAGAAGTCTGTTTCAAATCTAAGTCTGACCGACTCATGAGCGTTTGACTGCACCTTCTTATGCATGATTCCATCCTGTTCTACCTAGGGTTTCCTTTTCTCCAACCAAGGAAAACCCATCCAAACGTTGTAGGTAAACCACAACCTTTTTGCCTAATGTTGTTAATCTGTGTATGAACTGTGGTTTCCCAGTTCATACCCAAACTAACGTCGTAAGGCCTCAACGCTGCTACCAAGAGGTTCCAACCGAAAATCTCACCTCTAGGGTTAGATCACACCATCGGAATAAGTGTGATTATCGAGTCTCCTCTCAAGGTATCTCCAGACATGACGGTCAAGTCAACAGCTTAACCGGAAACTCTAGGTCTGTGACAAGATTCATGGAAGGTAGGAATGATTGGTACCTATGCCTATTGATACTGCAGCAAGTAGTAGACACAGATTTTACCTCAAATCATTCTTAGAGCCCTTGGGTCACACTCCTTGACTGCATGCAGCTAGTCTCTTCCCTTGCCCTCCAGCTCCCTGAGCCTGGTGGGGACTACAAGAGTGGGTGGTTGTAACATGTCAAAATGTACACCACCTCATGCTGCTCTCCTAGATCTTCTTCCACGTCTGCTGCTCTGTAGATTCATCTGTCCTTAACACTTCCTCTTCAAAACATTTTACACGTCGAATCCTCTGAGACTGGTGCCAGTTTCATGCTGTTAACATTAACCGGATGTATTCATTCCACCAAAGAACATTCAACCCCAAAGGTTCTCTCTAGCACCCTAACATAAGTAAGAATACATAGAGTAAAGTGTGCTAGCTCGGATATCCTTTAAACACACCTTGCTCAGAGGTCCGTGCTCTAAAGCACTGATCGAATCATAGTCATCAAGTACCAGGAACGATCGGTACACCTCGATGACTACTCAGCTACCTACATGTCGTCCTGTCGAAGCTGTATAGCTTTATAAAACTCTCAGCCACCTCCTCAATCCATTCCTCAACCACCTGTGAGTCGGGCTCACCTCAGAACCTGAGGGTATCTGATTTTGAAACACGTGTAAGTCACTGAACCTATATTTGTCATCTAGAGGTACCACCGGTTGTAACTGTTGTCCAAACGGTAGTGATATAGCTGGCTCACTACCCGAAGGCACAATCTCAGGCATCGGTCCACGTACCGAAGCCTTATCCCATGCTGATCATCCTCATGGTCACTCACTAGAAAACACCAGTAGCCAAGATCACCATCTACTCTACTAGTGTCTAAACTAGGTGTAGAACTCTAGAAATCACCTCCATCCAGTCCTCTACTGCCTGGGAATCTGTCTCGCCTCATAACCTCAGAGGCATCGTTCTCTAGTATGGATGGCGGCATCTATAGCCCAATGGGTGGTGCTGCTGCTGGTACACTACCCGAAGGTTCCAACATAGAAAAAATTCCCTACACCGGAGCCTCGTCGCTCGGTGGGCCCTCATTATGTACTATCTCAAAACTCCAACTGATAGTCTGTGTGGAGGCATCCTGAACAGATGCGACACGGTCAAACAATTTATACCTGGTGAGCTGACACAAAGTAATCACAAAGAAAACTTTTGAAACACACATGCAATCAATGATTTCGTGTACTGAGTCTGAAATCAGAAGTCAGGGTCCTGGTGTATGGATGCGTCAGTCGCCACACCAACACTGGACTCCCTAGACTAAAAACCACCCACAATACTCTAAACATTATTACTTCATTGAGAAAAAATTATCAGAGTCCTGAGTTCTATGGTAGAACCGACTCCTCTGATACCAATTTGTCACGACCCATCCTCAGGGCTCGTGTCGTGACTACCCCAAGCCCGCCTTCCGTAGGCCAGTGGATGGCGACTAGCACCAAAGGTGTAAATCCTGATAACTGTAAAGGAATTTCCTTTATAAAACATAAACTCATCCAACCAGAGTACAAGTGGAAGTAATACACTAAGTACAAAAGAAAGTTATGAAAAGTAAATGGTCCAGAATACAAACCCAACTGAAAAATACAGCTACAACTGAAAGAAAGTACAACAGGAAAGATAAACAGTTGGAAGATAGAAGAAGCTCCTGGGTCTTCCACCTCAGATCCTACCTGAAGGGTAGGTAAATATATCCTCCTCAATGCTCTCACCCACCAACCTCCTCCGAGTACCATCTCGTCATGAATTCCACCTCCGAGTACTGACTCGTCGCAAGGTCCACCTCTGGGAACCGTCCAGTCCTCGTACACTCAGTCTCTTTCAGTGATGTCTGTCATCTGAATCCAACACAACAAGGTGCATGCATAGACCGTCTAAGGGTGAGTATAATGATTCTCAGTAGGGTCCCCGATACCCTCAAGGTCTCACTAAATCCAACAAGGATATCCACAAAGAAAAGATACAAACACGAAGTATCAACCAACTCTACTTAGGTATATGACCATACATATACCTAAGTCATCAATTCCAGTTCGGATCCAACTCACAAGACTAAGTAAAACCCAGTCAACACAGGAAATCACAACACAGTCCACACAGGAAATCACAACCCTGTCCACACAGGAAATCACAACCAGTCCACACTGGAAAATTACAAGTCAGTCACATCGATGATAATGATTGAAAGTCAAGACTCAGCTCACGCAGGTATACTACTCACGAAGATGGGTGGAGATGATAAGATGTAGCCTCTGAATCATCTCCTCTTCCAAACCCACATAGGATCCTAGTACAGAAGTCGTTGTTGCGAACCCACGTAGGATCCATGTACAGTAACCATCACTGCCAAACCCATATAGGATCCAAGTATAGTCGTCATCACTGCCGAACCCATGGAGGATCCATGTACAGTCGTCCTTGCTGCCAAACCCACATAGGATCCAAGTACAGTCTTCATCACTGTCGAACCCACATAGGATCCAAGTACAGTCGTCATCGTCGTTGTAGTCGGAGCCAACTCTAGGGTTCTCGTACACAGCACGCTCGATTCCGGTAGGGTCCGCTCCATGATCCAAGGGCTTGATACATCAACTATCACAAAGTCCCACGAAGAAGTGTCTCACAGGACCTCCTCATAAAAGGGGTCTCAACGCAACAGACGGCGCGTCTATCGGTCGTTCGGTCTTTGAGTTATTAGACTTTCAGTCCCGGGGCCCCGATTGGTTTCGTGTATGAACCAACACGACCGTATATCAATTGTACCCCAAACTTTCATGGGTTATACTCAAAGGAACTATTTCACAACGTGATTACCAATTTCACTGACGGTTCGACAAACGGACGTCCGGTCTGAGAGTTATTAGCTTTTCCATTCCAGGGGCCCAGTTGGTTTATAAGCTAAACCAACCCGACCATACTTCAACTACGTCCAAACCTAAGGTGGAGTATGCCAAAAGATCTGTCTCATCAATATGAATACAACATAGTCGCAACACGTCAATCAGACGTCTAATCCTTAAGTTATGAGCGTTTCTGCTCTGAGGGCCCGATTGGTTTAGTGTTCAAACCAACCCGGTCATACCCAAACTTCGTTGAAATCTTGAGTGTAATATAAAAAAACGACCAACTCGATCTAAGTATTCCTACTCAACTGATAGTGCATCGATCAGAGGTTTGTAGCCCAAGATATGAGCATTTAACTGAAGAGGGTTCAAAAATAGGGGGTTTGGGCCCGATCCGACCCGGCCCAATACCCCCTGGGTCGGCTCGAACCGGGTCGACCCGAATCAGGTCTGGGTCTGACCCGGTTGGGTGCGGCCCAGCCCAGCTGGCACGGCCTGGCCCGATTGGCATGGCCCAGCCTGGTGTTGGCGGCCCGGCTCGGAGCTGGCGGCCCCGCCGAGCGATGGCAGCCTGGCCCGGCACCGGCAGCCCGGTCCGGCCGGCGCGGTCCATCCCATGTGGCTGGTTGACTTGGCGGTGTGGTGGCACCCAGTGGGGTCCGCCCTAGCCATGGATTGGGGGGTGTTACACCCCCTGGTTTCTACGAACGGTCGGCCTTAATGGCCAGCCCCTTGGATGACCGCAGGACCCCCCTTGAGTCCCGCCTCTTAATGGCGCCGGCGGCAGGCATAGCCAGCCTCCCTTCCTGATCCGCCGCGACCATACGTAACGGTTTTCATCCACTGGCATGGCATGCCGGCGCCGCGCCCCGCCCCGGCCGCGGCTCGGCTAGGCCACGGTCCGGCTCTACTCCACGCGGCATGATGATGCCACGCCTTTGCGGCGACCCGAAAATCATGCGCTGACAAACCGTTCATGGTCGGCCCGTCGTCGGACGGTTCTTCACAAATGCCTCCATCGTCCACAAACAACGAACGAGAGGGGAAGGGTTGGACCGTGTTTGTGTGATCTGAGCCCTTCCTCATCAAGATAATATCAAACAACCAAACGAAACCAAATAATTGGAGAACCATGAAGAATCGTATTAAAACCTGAATGTAATAATCCCTACCTCAATAATTGATGTTGAACATCGGCGTCACAATTGATGGCGTCGCGACATAAGAATTCGTAGATATCAATGGAGAGCATCCGAGGAGGAAGCGATGTCTCCCATTTTTATCACAGAGAGAAGAAAACTAGGTGTGATGTCGTTGGCAAGTTCCTGCGTCGGTGTCTCCTACCTTGTCGCGGAGGAAGAAGAGGATGGAGAATTCGGGTTCTCCGAGTCGAAGTTCTTCATTGGAGAGGATGATGTTCTTCAATAAAGGAGGATCTTCTTTCTTCTTTCACACAAGGCTCTCTCCCCAAATCCCCACACAACAAGACAGCCCAATTAAAATAAGGCCACCCCTTATTTTAATTGATCATGCCATGCATTTAAAAAATAAAATTTTCAAACACTTAATTAATTAATGAAAGAGTTTCAATTAATTAATTAAGGTGTGTGTGTTGGAATGAATTTAATTGGGGAAGTGGAAAGGTTAAAAATTCAAAAGGAAGTTGTCATCTAATTAACATGGAAGTTTAAAGGAGTTAAGGAGTTATGGAATATGAAGGGTTGGGGATCATGTGGGACCCACCTCATAATTATCCTGACATGGGTAGTTAGGAACTAGTGGTTCCCACCCTAACTCCCTCATTTAGGATATAACAACTTATATATAAATAAAAAATGTTCCACAATTTTTATTCACTTCATATTTAAACCACAAAATTAAACTTCTCCTCTCGTGCAAACACAATTGCTGTAAAGGTCCTCAAAAGTAATTACCAGTGTTGCAAGTTCATCAGTGCCCTCAGATTTCAATTCTGAGCATCGGTTAAAAATATAGAAAATATCACTCGTTCGTTCATTGAACGTACCCGAGCTATGCTTCGGATATTGATTCCGGGCACACCAAACTCAGAATCTAGTGCCGTCAGAAGCCACAGACTCGTAAAATTCTAAATAAATTTAAGGAAAAAATTTCCCAGAAATTTCCAGGTCTTTACACACATGTAGTGTATCATCCCCCAAATTCTCAATGTTATCCTCTACATATAGAATAAATAGGAGGCTTGGATTAAATATTAAAAATTAAAAAGATCAAAAACAAATTCAAAAGTAATCCCTAATTTTGTTATTATTGATTGAACCTAAAAATGAAAAAATAAAATATTTCTCTCTTTGAAAAAAAAACTTTTGTTTTTATTCTTTTTTATTATGTCAAAATTTCATCCTGATCTAAGAATGGGTTAAAAATTTATGGTCTGATCATTAGAGTAAGGTACGGTTTACCGAATCCAATCCCGCATTCACCTCAAGACCCATTATCCCCCTAAAAAATTATGATCCAAATCATGGAATTAAAAGAAAATAAGATTTTCCATATGTGTAAATTTATTTCATTAAAATTAAAATTAAAATTCAACATAAAGAAAATTTCATAATAAAAATACTAAATTGTGGTTTAAAGGAAAATAGTGTAATTTTCATTTATCTTCGAAATTCAATATCTAATTAAAAATCCTATTAATTCATCAATAAAATAGGAATTTACCAATAATTATTAAATATGAATTAAAAAACTAAAAATAATTCATTCATTCATTTTTTAAATTTAACTGAAATTGTTCGTGTACTATATATATGAGACAATTACCCATAAATTAACAATTTTGGGGGGATTTTGAACATTAAAGTGGAATTTAACTGTATGAAAACATTGAATGTGCCAATTCCCCTACAATTAAACATTTCAATCCTAAAAAGTCTATTTAATTTCACTAGTCAAAAAAGAATTTTTCTACCTAGATTAAAATACACAAACAAGAAAATAAGATAATTAAATATTCTTTAATCGTTGAAAATATCAGGCCTCCTTCATAAGTCTCATCCACTGGGACACTTTAATTAAAGAAAAATTTTAGGTTCCATATTTTTGAATAGAATGTAATTTAATGGAATTAAGATTTTAACAAGTGAAATTATCATGAATCCCCCTTTCCCAAGATTCTTATACCAAAGTTCCATTTATTATTTACTTAATACCACCAAAATGAAATTATTATAAATCAATTTTCACATTCATAATTTGGTGTTCAATAATATCCTTACCATATCCATTAATTTTTAATTTTTAGGCGATGATTTTTTCTTTTTTCTTTCTTTCATGTTTTTTTAATTTTTTATGTAGTTTTTTTTCAATTCTGAATATCTCAAAACATCATTTAGGGAACCAACTTTCCATTTTAACCTAGTTTCAAAGAACTTATATAAATTTTTTTCTGGTTGGATCCTGAGGTTTTCTTTTTCACAATAGAAAAGAATCCTTATATGGAGCATAAAATTTCAATTTCATCACATTATAATTCTAATTACACTGAGTTGTTTTCAATTAAAAAAAAATTCTCAATAATAGGAAAAAAATTTCTATGAAAGTAGTTGTAAAACTTACTCCATGATAAAATATACTAAAAAATTTAAAAATTTAAAAATTATCATGGAATGTTTCACTCGAAAGAGAAATATTTAAAGCTTAATTTTATTAACCTAAAAACACTCTAAAAAGAAAAAAAATAAAAAATGAAAATTCCAAGTAGATTACTACTACTCCCCTATACTTATAATATTATTATAACCATTTTAAATAAAATCAACATATTTTCATACAAATTTAAATTTCGTAGAAAATATTGATCATAATGGTGTAGTGCAACATAACTTATTGCTAGAACAACATTGATTCAGTCTCCTAAGTGTTTCACACTTAAAATATAATAATAAAAGAATAATAGAATAAATAATAAATTTATTGAAAAATAAATAAAAATAAATAAAAAGATAATGTGTAGGGAATAAAAAGGATAAGCCCTGGTTTGTCCCCCAAGTGTCCTTGGGGTTTTTAATTACCCTAGATGGTAAATTCTAGCTATCATCCATAACATTATAGTGGGTATAGTTTCTCTGATTTCAAATACCAAAACTTCCTATTTCTAGTTTGGATTCTTTCACACATTTTATTGAGGTCCCCATAAATATAGTATAATAAGTCCACACCCATACTTATAGGATACAAATTATAAGGTGGGAGTGGGATTAAAAATAGGCACTCTCATTTTTTTGAAACTTGTGTCGGATTTACTTCTTTTTCAAGTTCCTGCTCATGATATAATGTATCAGTGGAATTATTAAATGAAAATTCAATGTAATATTCTATTTCAATTGAACTAAAACATTTAAAACTTATATAAAAAACTTACCCTTCTAGGTTCACATCATGTGACTTAGTTTCTTCAGGAAAATCCACTTGGTACTCCTCTTGTTCTCTCTTCAATAAATTTTAAATGGGTTCTAGGATTTCTATTTACTCCTCATCAGGTGAATTTTCATTTTCTTGTTTATCATCCAAAGAAAAATGAGTTTGTAAAATATTAAAAAAATTAGATTTGGGAGTTAATTATCATTTTAGTTATAAAATATTTAAATGAAATTTATTTCAATAAAGGATTGACCCCTTGAGTTGGTTCATCTTCAATAGATTCTTTATTGGAAAGTTTCTCTTAGAGTAGGTATGTAATTGATAATGGTAGGTAGTCAGGTTTCAAATTGTTTTCTTCAAATTCCACCACATGGGTGGTTCCTTATTCCAAAAATAGAGAAACCTTGAGTGGTATTGATTTCTCTTATAAAAGGATGGAAATATCATGTTGCAACATTCTTTATAAAATATTGTTCCAACATTATCCTAAAAGCTATTAATCTCCCATGTGTAAATTTGCATACTTGTGTTCATCAAAAATATCCTACGGTTATACGTGAGTGTGGGTTGATCATAGTAATTATCTAAGTAACTACTTTCCACACTTCTCAAGTTATTTTACATAAAAAATGGTTTTAGATACCATTTTATTATCAAGTTCTATTTTTTTTCTTATCAAGGTTTCTCTATCGGTGGCTCCTAACATGTATGGGTGTGTTCAGTCATAAACTCTATTCAGCTCCTTAGGTTTCACAAGTATTATCTAATATCTTAAAGCTAATATTTTATTTCAAAGTATTCGTATTTTTCATATTTCTTTACCTAATATTAGTCATTCCATATATAATAATTGTAAGTTTAATACATCATGAACAAAGATATTTTTTATTTTTTTTTGTATGAAAATAATTGAAAATTTATTTGCAAACTATTAATAAAAAAACGTGAGTGAAAAACCACTTGTATATTTGGAAATGGTGCAACATTTTTATAGAATTACTATCATATAGTGGTAAAAAATCTATAATTCACTTTCATCATATTAAATAGTGGTTAAACAAGATCATCTCACATAAAAATATTTTATAGTTCCAACTCTAACTATCCTAATCATTTATTCAATTTTTGGTATTTTATATTTTATGAAAGAAATAAAAAGTTTTTGTTTTTTTTTATCAAATTAAAAACATAAAAGTAAAACTATAGATGAAAAGATAATGAATGCATATATAATGAGGTAGGGAAAAAGTAGATTCTCCCAGGAGAATCACCTTGAGTGAACCACGATTATCTATTTACTATTTTCATATTTACTTAGAGGACACAATCCATTGTATACACGGTTTACATTCTTTGACATAGTTGTGACAATGAAGTGCACCCATAATTTATACTGCATGCTCACTTCCTATAATGTGGTAGGATATTTTATACAAAAAATCTAAACCCTGGATGGCACTAAAGATACCCCTTGTCCTAACTCTAAGAAAATATTAAATATTAAACAGGAATGTGAAATTAATTAGATTGGGCTCTGAAATATTTCACTTAGAGACACCTTGGGAATGAAACTCATGATTTTGTGAATAAGTGTTCATTATGAAAAAATATGTGTGAGAGAGAGAGATACTGTAAAAAAACAATATTAAAAACATTTCATTAAATCATATAACAAATGAAATAAATTTATAATAGTGAAATAAAAAAACATCGTATATCAAACTTGTTTTCTTAGTGTAGTGGATAATCCCCCCACTTCCTTGAAAATGCCTCCAGGTTTCAATATCATGCATGTTTTAGGGTGGTAAATAAGGTGCCATTTATTTTTCTAATTTAGCATAGTGGATAACAAGGGTTTCCTCACTTAGATGACATTTTTCGGTTCCAATAATTACTATCCTAATCACTTATTCTATTTTTGGTATTTTTCTATTTTATAAAAGAAATTAATTTTTTTTGGTTTTTATGGAATGAAAAATATAAAATTAAACATGTAGATGAAAAATAATAATAAATACAAATATAAAGAGTTAGTTAGAATAAAGATTCTCTCATAAGAATCACTCATAATGAAGCTTCATTTACTATATTTAGTATCATATTTACTTAGTGATCACAAACCATTGTATAAATAGTCACCATTATCTACTATGGCTGTAAATGTATAGTAAAACTATCATGTAAATTGAATACCTACCTCATCTAATAAAAGTGAATATTTTAGAAAAGAATGATAAATCTCAGGTGGCACTAAAGGTATTGTATCGTGTTTTGGATCAGGGGAAATTTTCATGGGTGTTTGAGATTTCAGAGTTTTTTTAACAGGAATAATATTTAACTAGGACTTGGAATGTAAATAAAATATTTGTAACACTTTAAAGGTTTGTTTCTAGATATTTTATTTGTCTTTAGAGGTGTCTCTGAAGTTTGGATCAGTTTTCAGAGCACCAATATCTGAAATCTCACTTTTTAGGATAAACAAACAAGGTACATGGTTTTTTTAAACCATAAAGCCCCTAAAAAGAAACTATGAGGCCCAATATAGGGTGTCGTACCATTTCATAAATTTTTCAATGTGGGGGCATGGCCATGTAAAATTTATGTAATAAATTGTAGTAGTTAGAGGATGGGATATGCACGACTTTCCAAACCATACACCTAGTCACATGGTTAGTGCCACTTAACTAGTAAAATAACATTATTGGCATATTGTTAGCCCAAATCATGTGGATAAACTATTAAGGATATGAATCTTGGGTAGTATGACACGAATGGTTGGTCCATGATTATCCAAATAGTGTTTCATAATCATGTGAATAATTTAAGGTGTAAAATGACCAATTTTTCCCTCTGGTCCTTAAAGGATATTCACACCATACCTCCTCCCATTTTTGGCCAAAATCTGCTCCCACACACACCTCTCTGCCTCCTATTTCCATGGTGGTTTCCCACTAGATCTTGGTCTGAATCAAGTGTTTTTGGGTACATTGGAAGCATATCGATAAATTTAAGACTCCTCATTCCTCTTTTCCTTGTTAATTTCGTCTTCATCAATTTTATCTTCTTGTGAAATAATTCACCTTATTTCTTGATAGTTTTTAAAATATTCTAGATTTCTCTCATTTTGGCTCAAATCAAATCTTAGTAGTTGAAAAGTGGAGCATCCTCGTATAAAAGTGGGTTTTATATATAATTTTCCATCAATTTTGTATCATTTGTAATTTATTGTCATTGTGACTCATGTCATACATCACATGTGTTGCTTTATAAAGGTAAAATGACTTAGACTTAATACATAGATCACACCCATTATGTTCCTTAAACCCCTTAAATATGGTTTTATGTTGACACCTTAACTTGGACCCCCATATAAGGTTGGTTTGATTAAAAATTTAACAGCGACCATTGTTATGCCAATTACCCAGCCACCCTTATGGGTGTGTTGGGTGTGCCATTTTAAAGTGGAAGGTTATAGATGTATTTAATGATTTATAGTTGGATAATCCTTCCATGGACCTTATTATCATTTGTGAATTGTTTTGACTAAATAAATAAACAAGATTTTTTGTATTATGCCATGTATGCCTACACATACCACCTTATCTTTTATAATTATATTGGTGAAGAATTGTGTTAAAGCTGAGGTATTTCCCATTTCCTAGTTATTGTTATAAATGAAATTTAAGATGTATTTTAATTCACTTTAAACTTATGAGATTTTAAAGCAATGTTTAAAGGAAAGACCCCTTCTTTGAAACTTTTCCAATTGTAAATGGCATGGAAATTGTTTTAATGGAATAGAAGTGGTATGTTTTCATGGTTTCCACATAGCCTATGTTATGATCCTTATATATATGGCTCCCAATTATATGGGCCTTTTTATCTTTATAAAAGTAGTGATGCTTAATCCAACCATATAATCTTAAGGTAATTCCTTGAGCTCTCTCCGGAAACCACCCTAATTCATTGGACTAGTTGACAAGGGAGTTACCCACCATGTTACTTGGATGATGTCTTATATGTGAATGCCTAATCATGTCCCTAATGATTCATTGGTTATATATATGGAAATTATTATGCCTTTTATAATATCCTTTGATTCATATTGATGTACTTGGACACACAATGCCAAGAGTTACCTCAATGGGATACAATTCCTTCTTATCCTGATATTACTTGGAACATGACTCCCATTACATGGTTAGATACTTTTATGGTAAAATGATAAGGATTTATCCTATAGATTTCACTCAGACCCCTATATCCAGTCTACATGAGTTATTACAATGAGTTTTCATGACCTTATAAGGTCAAGGATGCATTGGTAACACCTTGGGTGTTGTGTTATTGTTATCATTATCTCGATGCCAATTATTTAAAATGTTATACCCTTTTGTTATTCATATATAGATTGTTGGGCACAAATACATAATTAAAAATCGGTGAATTTATATATATTCATATATAATTCTTACATTTATTCATATAGATATACATGATGGCATGTTCAATGACATTTTGTCATAGGCTGAAGCAGGTATAATTGTCCAGGAGTCCTTGAGGAAGCTGAGCATGACATGGATTTATTTTTACAATATTTATTTACTTATTATTTATTATACCTACAAAATTATTTATTTTACATTCATGTATTGGATTACATTATAATTTTTTCATGGTGGCCTACTCAGTATATCTCACACCTTTTTCAAGCTACCATTTGGTACTCGAACAGATATCATCTGGTTGCAGGTTTAGGAAAAAGGATTGTGTTGTATGTTGTTATAATTTTACAAGGGAGATTAGAAGCATAGGACTGAGGTAGTGATCAAGATTATCTTTGGGGTATCCTTTATAGATTTTTTTTTCTATTTATTTAGGTTTTAATATTACATGTTGTAATACCTACTTCTTGCACATTATATCATATTCATGCAAGTTCATTATTCATAATTTAATGATTATCAGTTATAATTATTATTATACTATTTATCATTGATTTGGAGGTTATATTATCCCCAATATACATCATTTATACCCTCTTAGCTAGTCTGAAGCCTCTGGCATACTAGGAGGCGTGCTTGAGGCCATGTGACCAGCCAGGTTGGGGAACCGTTTTAATGGCTCTCAAGTCATGATGTTACAAATTGATATTGAGTGTATTTATTTTTCATTTTATTAATATTTAATTATTTTTAATTAGAGACTAGTAAAGTGTATTCACTTGTTAAGTAACGTTTGTTTGAGTCCATCTGACCCACACATGAGGGAAAGAACAATTTTTTAGGGATGGGATGATTTTTCATGTTGTTAGATATTATAGTTGATAATTATTTCACCATCGGAGATTATTTTACATTCACTAGTAACTAATTTATGATGTTTTACCCTTATACTAGTAGGACATGTAATTATCATTACATGCATCATTATAGGCATATATAATTCACATTCCATGCCCTATAGTTTCATGGTAGAATGCTTAGTGCATGATGATTTTTATAACCTAGTTAGGTAATTATTTAACATGCTTACCTACATATCATGATTATGTGATATGTTAAACATTATTACCTATATAATATGATTATTAATTTATTAGAATTATTATTTTTATGACATTATTAGTTGATTAATTGTTTTTATTTCCCTCTAATAGCATGCATGGTAATAATTATGAGATATGGATGGTTAAATAAAGTGAAAGAATCAACCTAAATGGTTCATTCCAACATACCTTAATGTGTTAGTTTTTTTAACCAACCAATTTGGATATGTTTGATCCATGTCCATTGGTTTCCTGAGCTTAAACATTAATGGTTGTCGTTAAATGGGTGCCACTTTTCCAATTTATAAATTTTATGGGTTCTCAATAAATTGGAAATGGTAACCCATATATTCAAACCATCTCTTATAGACTTTTAATATTCTATAGTAAAATATAGTAAACTGGTTGAAATTAATTAGTAACCAATGGACTAATTTATAAAGTGTTTGTATAATTATAAATTTTATAATGGTGACACATGTAATTGAACCACTTTATATGGACCATTATATTCTGATAACATTGACAAAAACCTAGCTTTAGTTTCATGAATACTACTTGTAACTTATAAATGAAAGTACCTTTACAACTAGAAATGATAATTCATCTAATTGAACCCTGATATATGATAAATTTGAATTCTTATAAAAATGGATTCACTTATCGAGGATTTTACCTCTATAATTTGGGCATGATGACATGTATGATTGAATCCCTAAATGTACAATTGGATCCTAGTAGGTTTGTAGGGGAATGTTACTTATTAAGTAAACCCATTAAGGGTGTTTTGAAAAATTCAATCTATAAATGGGTTGTATTTAAATTGGATGATAATTATAATTTATATATATTGGACTCCATAGATTGGGAATAGCTTCCCATATACTTGACCTGGATTAATGTGATGGGACCCTTGTAGTTTGCCTTACTATTTTATGCCCAAACACTTAACCCCATGTAGTTATACACATGTCATATTGAATGCTTATTTAATGTGTTTGTAGTCGCTTATATGGTGTTATATATAAATTTATGTTGGTATCTTATTTAATTGGTCCCCTATTCCTGATAAAATCATATTTATATGCTTTTGAGCCATATTATTATGAGGCATCAATTAATTAAAATTCCATTCCCAATATATTTAGTGTTTTTTCTATAGATTGGGAATTGAAATATTCTTTAACTAGGACCAGTTTAAAAAAACATATGGGTAGATTAAATGATTGGTTAAAAGGTAAATTATGAGATATTCTCTTAATGTTGTAAGGAAAAAGTTGAATAAAGTTCTTAGTACAGTTGGTCTGGACAACTGGTGATTCAAATCCCTCTGATTTGAGTTGCTTAAAATGTCACAAAGATTTACTATTAGTTAAATTCCATAAAATTTAACTTTAGTGGGGTATATATATTAAACCCATGTAGAAGGTTTAGCTTTATAGTTTCCATGAAAGATTCCTTTAATGGGAACATGAATATTTCTTGTAGGCCACAGTTTACTTCTTCCTAGGTTGTGTTGGACCTAGAGGTTATGCAGTTTGGATTAATGAATTTTTCAGGTGTGATCTTGGTTTCAGGTCAATGACTTATCTATGTGAGGTTTTATCATTATATAGGTATCTCCCTCATATTTTAAAGCATTGATAAATGATTTTTAATAGTTTTAGACTTGAGTTTTCATTCGAGAGTCATTGTCCTGAGTATGAATCTTTGAAAATGTAATGAACCCATAGTAAATGGATGGTTGTTAGTTAAGTTGGACCTGACGGGGTATTACTATATATGAATACCAAGTGATCTTTATTTCCTTATCCTCTGATGTTGATGTTGTGACCCTTATAGGTCGATGACCTTCCTTCTATTTCAGTTTTTTGCATTAGAGAGAGTTCATAGGCATATTGTATTCCTTTTGGAAAAGACCCTTATAGGACCTTAATTTTGACTCAATCCCTAGTAATTCAATGTTCTATTTGTTCAAGGGAAATCTATAAGAGAGTTTGTCCCAAGTTTACAAATTCCTTTTCGAAATGGACTTTGTTTTACACTTTTTTGAGACCGAGGTATAGAGAGTGCTCAAAGTTTTTTTTATAGGAATGTTTTTGTATTTTTTTCATGTATACACCTTGAGTGATCATATAATAAAATTTGATACATTGGGCCAGACTATTTGGGTTCCTGGACTAGTTGTCTGATAGTTGAGTGGTCGATGCTTTGTTTTCTGAAACGATGTCGTAAGGCAGGTGATCACTTAATAAATTTTGGTACAGGTTTAGTTCCCAATTTGGAAGAGGATTTCATATGGAACTCCCAACTTGTTAGAAAATTATGATGTTATATAGCACTATCATATTGACCATGTTGAAAAATTAATCACAGACCATCAATCCGAGTTTTGAACTTGGTGGTACAGGATATACAACCACTCTTTATGGAAACTCTAGATTGCATCACTTGCACGTAGGAAATTTTTATAATTGAACATCGGTGAATAGATGGGAGTGAGACAAGGATTGATATTTTCAATGAAATTAAACTTGAAGTCATGGTGACCTAGATATTTGGGGTAAATTAAAAGAAGTTCTCAAGATGAGGGTTAATCTAAGAATTAATCGGGTAACTTGTGACATTTGACCAGTAGTTAAACTATGACTTGCATCGTTGGGATACATGGTGTATGATGTTGGTTAAAGGAATTTATAGCCCATATCTATGTGATCATGGATTATGAGAGCTAAAAAATGTTTTTGGAATCTTTGTGTATGCCTAATTTAGAGGAAATCAAGCCCCATATTTTGAAATCATCCTAAGTACGCTGAGAGAGCATCGGATAAATGTTGAGCTACCTATCTAAATTTCATTACGGTTTGGAAAAAGAATCTTTTAGAGTCATTATTGAGGATAATATAAATAGATTCAAATGGTTCATAGTACCCCATTAGTCTTTTAAGGGTGGTGATCCTTATTATGTTTTGAAAACTAGTGAGCATCATAGAAGTGTTCTTGGGAAGCGGGAATGGGGAATGGATAATGTTTTGGTTAATACTCGGTATAATGGGTTCTAATACATGGCAGTTTTTATCTCCCTGAGGTAAAAATAATGGTCTATAGTGATAAAGTTCTCTCTTTGTTTGAGAAACAACAATTATACTACTAAGTTGGGGAATGGGACGTCGATCTCTGGTGGGAGACCCCAAAGTGAGAAGGGTCATGGAAACTTGAGACTGGTCATGTCAAAGTCCTTATTCCACCTATATATCATTTAATAAATGAGTTAAGGTATAGATATAATTCTAGGTAAATTCTAGTTATGGGTTTTTTATATATTTGGGTGAAATCCAAATGCAGGTTTTAATCCCAGAGTAACTTATAATGATCCACGGATGCTAGATGAGGATTACTGTTGGGGATAGTTCTTAGGCTTGATGATGCTTTTTGTGGAAGATGTTTCAACCTAGATATGTCAGTAGAATTATGTTATGTACTTTGGGGAGTGTTCTTGGAACAATATATGTACTCCTTGGTATAAGGCTTCAAAATATTTTTTCTTTGTTGTGCCGTCCATAGGAGCTGGGTGTTTTTTAAATAGTCGATTGGAGATAGGTCAACATTAATTTTATTATAAAGTTGGATGTATTTGGTGAGAAATTTAATTGGTCATAGTCTTATGAAGAGATAGGTAAAACGTAAAAAGTCAGTCGACGATTACAATGAAAATATAGATTGAAAGGTTAAAGAGTGATCAATTGGTAATTCAACCATTTCAATCTAATTGAGGACTAGGAGAAGAGTTCTCTTATGAGAGTGGCTGTTGAGATATGATAATCATGCTAGAAGCATCATTCGTACAATAGATCTATGTTATAATATACCATTTTGATAGTGGGATCTCCATGACTTGATTATGTCTAGGAGAAATTCTAGAACCTATAGTTGGGGAATTATATAGGCTGGTGGATACAAAAATATGATGATGTGATCATGTCTTATGGATGATGATCTCTTTAAATTTCCTTATTTGTTTTTTATGGTATTTTTTAGTGTTTCATCAAGTTTTAGAATCATAAAAACCATGTGTTTAAAGTTATTCCTATAGGTTCATTGGGCATTTAGAAATGAAATGTGGTCGTTCAATTGAAACCTCGTGACCCAAATAGGTTGGGTGATATTTTAATTATTACCCAAGGCTTCTTTGGGGTTAGAAATTTTAAGTTGGGGAGGTTATAACATTAATTAATATAAATAGGTGAAAATTTTCAAGGGAATTTGGGTTTTCCCAATTGGTTAATGGGACAAATCTTTAATTGAGCCTCCAAATATAAATATAGGAATTGGAACACTTGAAAATGTTTTTTATATATTTGTTTTAAGGACTAAGATATTTCTCATAAGTTTTGTTTTGTTTCAAAAGCACTAGGCTCTAAAATACCACTTTATGGGAGAAATAGATAGGGCACAAAATTAGTTTAAATTGTGCGGCCCATCAGAAGAAATCTTGTGGACCTTTAAGAGATATCACACGATTTTTTGAACCATCAAATTTGGGGCACATGGATATGTGGAATGTCATAAGTAAATTGAATAGGTGGTTGTATGGGCTTTGCACAGTTTTCCAAATTGTACCCCTAGACACACTGTTAGTGTCACTTAACTAGTAGCAGTGCATGATTGCATAATGGTTAGCCCAAACTGTGTGGCTAAACCATGTGGGATATGGATCTTGGATAGTGTGAGATGCACATTTAGAGCATTATTATCTATACCATGTGCCTCATTGGGTTCATCATTTAAAGGGTAAAATTATTGTTTTTTCACTAAAATATTTAAAAAAAATCACCCACACTCTCATCCCATTTTTAGGGAGAACCCTCTCGTGTATACACCTCTCCTTAACCTCTTCCCATGGACATTTATACCTTGATTTTAGTATAATTAAATAACTATTAGGTTCATTAGAAGTGTATTGGAAAGTATAATACTCCCCATTATTTCTTTCCTTATTTATTTCACCTTCTTTTACATGATCTTAATGTGAGATAATTAACCCTATCTCTTGGTTTTTTGTCTAATCTTCAGATTTGACTCATTAAAAATCAAATAAAATCCTAGTATTGGATATTTGGACTATCATAAGTTTGATATAGGTGGTCTATATGTTTTTCCAATAAGGTTGTTCCATTTATAATTTATTTTCATTGTGTCGAATGCCATACCTCCCACTTGTTTCTTCAAAAATGAAAATTAAATACTTAGAACACACCCATAATTTTCTTTAAACCCCTTAAATATTGTTAGAGGACAATACCTCAACTATTGCCCTGAAATAAGGTCGTTTTTATTAAAATAGTTATTGTGTTCGTTGTTTTTCAAATTAACAAGCCACCCCTATGGGTGTTTTGGGTTTACTCTTTTCTAGTGGAAGGTCGTAGAGGATTAAAATTAATCATAGATGGATAATCCTTTCATGTACCTTATTATAATTTTTGGAGACTTTTGACTAAATAAATGAACATGATGATTTTTATTATGGAATGCATACAACATGGACCACCTTATATTTTATAATTGGATTTGAACTGTATTATGTAAAGGCATGGTTATTTCCCATGCACTCCTTATTTTTGAAAAGATATTTAAAATGTATAAAACTTTACACTTAAATTATGGGATTATAATATAATTTTTACAAGTATGACACATTATTTGAAGCTTTTACAAATATAAATGGAAAGGAAATGGTTTTAATGTATTGGAAGTGGTAAGTTGGCATGTTTTTCTAATATCCTATGTTATGCTCTTTTTATATGTGGTTCCAATTTATATTGACCTTTTCCTATTATAAGATTTCTTATACATGATCCATTCTAGTATTCTTGAGGGAATTCCTTGATCACTTAGAGGACACCAATTCATAGGGCTAATTTCCAAGGGATTTACCCACCTTGGAACTTGGTCAATGTCTTATATGTGAATGCATCGACATGTCCCTGATGATTCACCAGTTCTATCTCTAAAAATTTGAATTACTTGGATTATATCCTTGGATTCATCTTGATGTACTAAACAAGTGATGGAAGGGGTTACTGATATGGGCTCCAAATCAGGATTATCTAGATCTTACTTTGGACTTAACTCCCCAAACTTGATTAAAAATTTCATGATGGAATTATAAGGATTTGTCATATGGATTACCCTCAAGACCCTATATTCATAATTCATGAGTTTTTACTAAGTTTTTTCTTTACCCTCTAAGTACAACAAAACCTTGGTTACAACTTGGGTACTATGTTGTTATTATCATTATCTTGACACCCCATATTTAAAATTTTATACCCTTATGTTATTCATATGTGGATGTATAGGAACTTAGAAATGGGTCCTTTTTAGTGAATATATATCTATTCATGTATAGTTGTTACATGTATGCACATATATACATGATGGCTTGTTTAGAGACACTTTGGATTTGGCCTAAGAAGGTATAGTTAGAAAGGTGTCCATGAGGAACCAGAGCATGAGATGGGTTTATTTTTACTATATTTTTTTACTACTTATTTATTATACGTTCCCACTGATTTATTTTATATTAATGCACTAGATTACATTAGAATCCAATGGTTGTGGCCTACTGATTATTTCTCAAACCCTGTTCAATCAACCATTCAGTACCTAAAAGAATATAATTTAGTTTCATTTTCATTACCATAGATTGTGTTATGTGTTTTAATGACTGTAAATTGTATATTAGGAACATAAGACTGGTCTCGTACATAGGATACTCATGGGGATACCTATGAGGATTTTATTTTTCCTAATTATTCATGTTTTCATATTACATGTTGTAATGTATACTCCTCTCACATTATATAATATTCATGCATGTTTATTATTCTTTATTTTATAATTATCAATTATTATTATTAATCTATTTTTTATCACAAATATAGAGTTATATTATCCCCATTATACCTCATTTATACCCTTGTTGATATTCAGAAATCTTTGGTATACAGGGAGTTGTTCTTGAGGACATGTGACTGACTAGCTTGTGGTATCGTTTGAGTGGATCTCAATTCGATATGTTACACTAAAGATTCCACTAAATATCACCCTTGACCTATCTATAAGTAAATATGAAATATTAAATAGGAATGTGCAATTACTTAGGTTTGGAACTGGATTACTCCCACCTGGGATTGATAGGGTTAGCAACTCATGATTATGAGCATAATAGTTTATAACGAGGAAAGATGACATAAAGAAATAGAGAGAAGAAATGATTTTTTTATTAAAAACATTTCATGAAATTTAAGAATAAAATATATTAAAATAATAAATTGAAAAAAATAAAGCAGTTCAAATTCATCTAATTTTTTTTTGTTGTGGTTGAACCCCCCCCCCCCATTTCCTAATAATGTCCCTTGTTTTTAGAGTAAAGGTCGGGGTCGAATCAAAGATTACATCTCGGAATGTTTGAAAATCAAGTCAAAAGTAATCCCTATTTTTATTCAATAAAGTCTACCCTTAAAATTCATAATCAAATATTTTTATAGTTGAATTAAATATTTGGTTTTGAGTATTATAACTTGTTTCAATATTTTTTTTTCAATATAAGTAAGGATGAAAACGTTATTATCTAATCATTGAAGTAAGGTCCAGTTTTAAAAAATCCAATCCAACAATGACTTTGGTCCCATTATATCCCTAAAAAAATTTAATCCAAATCATAGGCTTAAAATAAAATAGATATCACCACATGTATATATTTCTATCAACAAGTTTAAAATTAAAATTTGACACATAAAAAATTTCATAATAAAAATATTTAAGTTTGGTTCAATGAGATAAACTATAACTTCCATATGATTTCTAAATTCATTCCCCAATTAAATATTCTAATTATATTATCACTAAAAAATATTTTTTTACCAATTAATACCAAATATGAATAAAAACACTAAAAATCAATAATTTTTCTATTTTTTCAATTAAACTCTAAGCATTCTTTTAATCCTTATTTGTGACAATTACACATTAATTAACAATCTAGATGGGATTTTAACATTAAAATGTAAGTGAAAAATATGAGAACATTCAATCTTTCATGCATGTGAAATTTATGTGATAAATTGATTCTAAGAGATAGATTATTTAATTACATGCTAGGTATGTCTCCATAAAATTTATTTTCCATCTACCTTAACCATAATTTTTAATTTAAGTTTTTATATTTAAATTTTTTTATTGTCTAGAGATTGTGAATATTCGGTTTTAGAGTTATTATCAATTAGATTCTCTATAGACTAAATTATCCCTAGGTAGAGGGACTTTGGGTTAGACTTCCCACTTGTATGGAGGTTAATTCCTTGTTCTTGAATAGTAAAGGTTAGATATATATTGCATTCATCTTACTCTTATGAATATTATAAATCTCATATACTTGTAAATATTTATGTGATAAAATTCATGTTCCTTATTCACATAATTCGTAAGGATATTTATAAATATTGTTTGCATGTATATTTGGTTGAGTAACATAAATTTTTTTTCATGTAAAGAGTTGCATATTAATTTGGTGTGAACGCATTAATTTAGTGGTTGGAATAGGGATTCCAAAACTAAATAATTAAAAGAATTCATAAAAAAATGAATAAAACATGAAAATATAAAGACTTCATTAGCTATAAAAGTTATGAATTAATAATTCATATGGTGTATATTAAATATATAATGATTTTAAACTAAATAAACTCAAATACTAAGGGTTAATTTCATTCTATTGTGGCACGTTTCAAGACCCTGGTCATCCAACCTGGTATATAAATCTTAGATAAGTACCACGGGATTATCTTGTTTATGGAAAGAAATCTATAAGTGACCCCAGATCATCTTTATGAGTAGGGAGAGATCAGACTAATGCCCCTTGATTTCCGTTTTTTAGATTTTTCTTAGTGTTATCTAGGGGTTACACTAGCTGGAAACCCCTAATGGTTATCATGCATGAGGAATATACTTTAGTTTATTTAGTTGATAGATTTGGGTAAAGAGTTACCCAATATACTATAAAAGAATAATAATTGTAATGATTTTGATGTTTTTATACCTAAATAGGTATAGATTATTTATGTGACACTCAGTATAATTCATGATGAAATATAAACCATCGAACACTAAATAAATATGATGTGATGGGTCATCATTTTTAGTGTGAGAACTTTAATTAAAATTCATTGATGAATAATATAAAACATTATAAAAACCAACTGATATGTATTTCTTATAAATTATGGATTACTTAAAGATAATCATTTTGATATTATTAATTGGTATGCCTTGTAGAACAGTTAATGATTTTTATCTATGATTGATATGTTTTCTCAAAGAGAATAAATTATAGTTGATGAATTTTAATGTTATAGAGATTAATTCCACAAACTTTTAGTCATGGGTATTATATAATTAGTGTGCATCACACATTTTATTGACAATAATAGAATCATAGATAGAAGGGAATTGATAAATGGTAAATTAAATATTTTTGTTAGTAATGGACAATGAATTGTTGCATTAGAATTTAGAACCTATGATCTAATTCTTCCTACTGGATTGATACTTGAATTATATAATTATTATTATGTTCCTTTCAAAAACAAAAAATTTATATTTGTATCTTTTTTGGACAAGAATGTGTTTTCATTCACTACTAATAATAAGAGTTCTTATATATATAATAAATAAATTATGTTAAACTTTATGAATATAATGAATCATTTATGTATTCTAGATTTCTAAAATACTTTTTTATAACATTAAAAATTAGAAGGCCATGGTTGATTCTAATCCCACCTACCTTTTTTTTGTTTCTGTAGACATATAAATGGAAAATTCATGAAAAAGGTAAATAAATATGGTTTATTGGATTCATTAAATTATGAATCATTTGAGAATTTAAAATCTTGTTTAATTTTAAAAATTAAAAAAAAACGTTTTGGTTGTAAATGTGGAAGGGATAGTGGACTATTGCATCTCATACATAGTGATGTATGTGGACTAATGAGCACACAAGTGGGTGGTGGTTTTTGGTATTCCGTTATATTTACCAATAATTTTAGTCGGTATGGTTTTATTTTTCTAATGAAATAAATATATTAATCTTTTGAAAAGTTTAAAGTGTTTCAAATAAATGTACATAATCCAATCAGCAACAGTTTTAAGAATATCTTCTCAGATTGGGGTGGTGAATACTTCATTCAAGAATTCATAGATCAACTGAGGAATTAGGGAATTATTTCATAACTCAATCCTATTAGGACACTACAAATAAATGGTTAGTATTAAATGAGTAATCATACATTATTATACATGGTTTTATCGATGACGAGTCTCTGTGTCTTTCCAACTAAATTTTGTAGTTTTGCTCTCGAGACTGTTTCACTCTTACTAAATTGTGTTCCATTTAAAGTCACCATAAATACACTATATAAGATATGTACTGGGAATAATATTAATATGTATTTTATGAATATTTGGGGTGGTAAATAATATTTATGTCATTTTCATTCTAATAAAATTGATCCAAAATCAAAAAAAAAATATTATTTGTTGGTTATCCTAATGAAATTGTGAGATATTGTTTCTAAAATCCTAGTGAACACAAATTTTTTGTCACATAATGTAGTTTTTTCTTTGATAAGAAGAACTTAATTTTAGGATATATTTTGATAATATTTTAACTTGAATAAGTTCAAGATCAACAAATGGGAATTTTCCCAAATATTGATATTGATTTGGTTCTAAAAAGTGTTATAAAAAAGAACTTACCAAAGTTTATCAAGAACCTATAAGGTCCAACATGATTTATTTAGAACTCAGGATATATGAATTTATCACTGAAATTGATAATTAATTAATGTTCATAAAGGATGAACCTATGACCTTACAGGATTTCATTGAGAGTTTTGATTATGAGAAATGGTTAAAATCCCTAGAATCTGAATTGGACACCACGTACACTAAACAATTTTTGAATTTGGTGGATGAACCAGAAGGGGTAATACCTATAGGTTGTAATGGTGTTTTACAGAAGAAAACTAACATGAATGATAAGGTTTCTTCCAAAAAACCACTTTTAGTGGTAAAAGGTTACAAGAAATTTTATGGTATTGACTATAAATAAACCATTTCACAAATTTTAATGATTAATTCCTTTCAGATATTTCCCTCCATAGAAACTTACTTTTATTGTTATATAAATAAAATGGATGTGATAATAACATTACATAATATAAATTATGGTGAACCAGGCCTTAGAAACATAATATTACATAGATAATTCTTTGACTAATATAGATCAAGGATCAAGAGGTCTAGTGTCTTTAAGATAATTGGTAAAAAAAGATCATTTACAAACAAAAAAACCATGGCTTTAATATCCAATAGAAATTTTAACTCTATTAAGAACTTTTTAAACTAGAATTAGTCTTCAATATGTCCCATAAGTTTAATACATAAGGTGATATTGTATACATACCTTAGGTATTACATTCCTTCATTACCAAGGGAAATGGAAATATAATAAGGTTTGAGATCAAGCACTTAGTATGGGTACGCATAAGCGATAAGAATCAAATATCATAAGTGAGTATAAGATGAAAATAAGTGTATGAGAATATAAAAATGGTTCATATATATAAAATTCATAATTTATACCAAATAAAACGTGGATCATAAAATAAGAATCATAACATGGTGATTTTGCATAAAGAAACAGATATCAAAGGATCTTTATACCATAATATTTTGACCAAAACATAATACAAGAAATAATTAGCATAGGTCAAGGTTTACTACCGAGGTCATTATCACGAAGTGGAAAAATCATCATAGTGTATTTGGTTCAATCCCTAATCCCATAAATATAATCTCATGAGATATAATGATTTATCTGATGGATTGAAGGGATATATAATTCCAAGACCACCCATAGTATTGCATAGTGTTCTTGGGCTAACCACTTGTGCAACATACAAGGAATCTCATGAGATAAAAACATTACCCAATAAATTATAGATATATAAAATTATAGGATTTCCCATAAAAGTATATTATTTGTATGAATAATTTTTCCACATAATAAAAACCCATAAATAATTTCATCAAAGTAATATTATCCTAAGAAATAGGTTTCATATCTATTTCTAAAAAAACAAGACCATAAACCATCCAAATAAATAAGGTGGATGGTTGAAAAGTATCACAACCCTAGTTAATAAAAAAACTTATAAGTATGTCAACATATAAAGAAAAACAACCTTGAAACAATAATGATTCAAATGGTACCACATAAGAAGGGATCGAGAATTGGATTATTTTATACAATGAGTCCAATCCCCAAAAGGATAAGTATAAATACTGGGTAAATCAATAAAATTTAATCCAAATAAGGAAAATCCTTTTGAAATTGAAAAGTAAAAAAATTAATTAAAATTATAAAATATTTTTAGAAAATGACTTCAACACTATCAAAAAATACAATATTTTGGGCCATTTTTTAATGTCCTTTAATAATATAAAAATAAAAAACATTGAAAACATTTAATTTAAAAATAATATCAAATAATGTATCATTAAAAATGATATAAAGTTTTACAATTTAAATGTTGTATACAAGATAAAACATTTGATCATATAAGGAAAATTATTTTTGATATTCATACAAATACATTGGTTGAAAACCCATTTCATAAAAATGGTAGTAGAACTTCCATTTGAAAATTTGTAAAGGTGAATATTATATTTAAAATATTTAATACATAATAGGGTTTCAAAATATTATAGTATCACATTGGGGGTAAGTGAAAAACATGGACATAGATAACAAAATATCATTTTAGAGTATGTGAATAATTCTTTACATAATTTTATTTTCAGGAAGGAAGATAACTAATAAATAAGGAGTATTTGAATCAAAATTGATCTCCTAAGATAGAAATTGGGTATACCATTTTAAAGGAAATAAAAACCTGAAGGAGAAACATTATAACTCAAGAAATTATAATTAATTATGAAATACAATTATATTTTAGAGAGGATATCAATCATATTCAAAAGAAAAAAAGAACATAAATTGAAATTAAGTTTCAAAAAAATTGATAATATAAATCATGGTGGAAGTAGGTAAACCATAAAAATTAAGATTTCTCGATAATATTAAATCATTCTTTAATGAAGGGTGATTGAGATAGAAACTCTTACCTTTTATCTGTATATACTCAAACATGTTCTAACCTCCTCTATAACAAAACTAACTATTTTAATAAATTATTCCATAACCTTATTCATAACTATTAACTTTTATACACCTATGTTATAATCATTATTTATATGTATGTTAGTTTTTTATTATCTATTTTCAATCTTGGTTGGGATTAATCTTAATCATTTTAAAATTGTTTCATGATAGAATTGTTAGTATTAATTCTTCTCCCAAATTTCATAATTATTAGATCATTCCTGGTACTTAAAATTATTCTTATAATTATTTATTAAGATAAATTTAGATTCTATGGAATCTTTAGTTGAGATCCTTGAAGATGAACTCAGCGATGAGCTTTCTTTGGTGGTTTATAACAAATAAATAGTGTGGTATTAATTAAAGATTTAAAGATTTATATTACTATTATAAAACCAAAAAAATGATTATTTATTTATTAATATCTGATATTCAGTTTTTTAATCCATACTTGATAGAAATCTATATCCTTATCCATGTAAGTGGTTAAATCGACCCAATAATAACATTTTATAATCAATGTGTGGGTATGACTATAGAAGAGATAATTTTGTTAAGATATCACTATCACAAAAGTATATGGAAAATATTTATATGTAATTAATGTTATTAATCATAATTGATAATATTAATAAGAAAAATGAAAATGAAAATGAACTTTTCACTTACAAAAAAAACTTTTATTCTTGGTATGTTCATTTTAAGTGGTTAGTTTTAAAATGATATCTTATTTCTAATGTTAATTATAGAACTCCAATTTTATTTTATAGTATATAAATCAAGTCATAGATAATATATCAATTAACTAAACCCATTTATATAACTATACCTAAAAGGTGGTGATGAAAAATGATACATTTCGTTCATGGAGGTAGTATCCCACACACACACATGAGAAATGTTTTCAATTTTCTATTTAAAGGGAGGGGAATAGATAATTGTTATACAGTAATTATAATAGTATTTAAGTTTATTATTTATAAATATATCATTATATATATACATTTATAATTTTTTTGAAGTATGGTGGATGAGAAGGATATAGAAAGGAAGTTATAGGGTAGGTAATACTTACGTTGATAATTTATATCTTCTCTTGAAGTATCCTTTTTAAATTGAGAACTTAAGTAATATTTTTTGGTACTAGTGGTTTCCAAGAGTTTATAGGTGATCTAAAATAATTAAATTTTTAATATTTTCATGTTAATTTCTAACTATATGTGTGGATTGAAATGGGTGTAAGTGATCTCCTTTTATCGGTGAAAAAGTAGGGCAAATCGTTGAAAAACAATGTTATGTAAGGGGTGAGAATTGAATTTCATGAGAGTTATGATATTTAGTGGTTAAATGTTCATGATACATAAGGTATGAATTTATATCCAAAAAAAGTGTATTCTATAAGGTCTAACTATAACACCATATGATTTTTTTAATTATTTTTTTTTGAATTAATTTAATATTTTTGATGTTTTTCATTTTACGCCACACTAGATATAGATTTTGTTATATAAAATAACTAAGTGTGTCTTGAGTTATATAAAACACCAAGTAAATTTTATTCTACACATAACACTTAAATTAACTTTCAGTTTATGAAAAACTATTTTTTCATTTTATTACACATAATACCAAGTACCTTCGATAGCTTGTGTTCTATCCAAGGTCGAGTTTTACTAAACTACAAGTACTATTAATATTGTTATAAAGATATTATTTTAGATACCCCCAAGAAACTTAAATGAAATTTATGAATAAGATTAAATAAATTTTTAAAATATTATTTATGAATGTATATAAAATTAATCCTTTGGTGATCAATTAATATAAATTAATGTAATAACTATTTAAAAATAAGGAAATCTCTTTTCTAAGAAAACTATTTATCTATGTATAAACACGATTTTAACGCAATAAATTAAACAACCCACTTCGGATTAAGGTTTTCAATAAAATTTATATATTATATATTCAATATATATCTCTTATACTCATCTAATAGCTTTGATAGGTATAAGAAAATAATCAATGCAATTTTATGAATAAAAAGCAGTATTTTTTAAAATATAATTTCACCTCCTTTTAATGGTGAACCCATATTAAATATGATTTTAGAAAATTTTAAAAAATATATTTGAAAAAATAAATTTCATTTTTGGAAGTGTAAGATCAAAATTTACTTTGGGTGAATTTTTTGTATTTTTCTAAGAAGTCTCATTTTTTATGAATAATGAGAAACAGTAAATTTTAATTCAAACTGCTTCTTTTCCAAATTTATTTATATAGTTATATTATATTTTTGATTTTTTAGAGTTTCTTTATATTAATTTAACAAAAAATAATCCAACTTATGTCTTTGAATCAATTTCACATTGAAATTGGATATAAAAACATTTTAATCTTTTGAACATTTTTACTTCAAAACTTACCATTATAGTCCCATCTATGAGATTAAATTTAAATTAATTTCTTCCAATTATATTATTATAATTTGTAAAAATGGATTCCATATTTTTAATCATCATAATTTATAATTTCTTATACTTTCAACTTATTTTTTTACAGAAAATATAAGTGAATGTGATTAAAATTATTTAGAGTGATTAAGAGAAAAATTTTCTTAACAAAAAACTAAACCTTAAACGTATGTTCCAAACTGACCTAGAAACTTATCCAAAATCCCTTTTTTAATATTTAGACCATATACTCCCTTTTATCTAATTTTTAACATTATTGGGTCCATTTTACATGGGAAAAACATGGGAGGAATTCCCTTCCCAAAAATTTACAAGAATACCACTCCTCCTTTAATATAAAAAAGTCACCCACCCTCCCACTTATTCATATGACAACCCTGCTTTTATTACAAACATCAACATGATTTATTACATAAAACATCACTTGATACAACAAAGAAGATCGAGATTATGAGTGTCTTTGGGGCTTAGGATCATTACATAAAAACTTAAAACATGAAATACAACATCTTTATTGAAAACTTCTTTTACATGACCACTACATTCCCTCATACTTAGGATTGCATGGGATAACCTGAGAACATGCAAAAGAAAAGGGTAACCTATAAAGCCCGGTAAGGGAGTACACATGGAATAACATGAGGAGTACAATAAATGTTAGACAATAGGAATATCAACAGAGCATAAAAGAAACATGAACATAAAGTCATGATAAAGCATGATAATCATAACTTGGAAATGTGGCAACAACACTTAACATGGAATTAGCATGAGCTAAGGCCCATTGCACATAGAGCAAGAGTAAATCCTCATTGTACATAAAGAATGATTAAACCCTCATTGAACTTTAATTATCATTAGTCAACACTCATTGCACATGACGTATCATGATACTATACTTTACCCAATGCATTGGAGCACTATAAGGGTCCACCCTTCTTAAACATTTCATTTCATGCATAAGTGTGCCACATGGATCATAAAACATGGATTCATAAAACATAATCATTTATTCCATGATAAAGGAATGTGGAATTCATACATGAAACTTTATAATCAATAAGTAAATGTGCATAATGGTTAATACCCTTGTTGGAGAAATGGGCATGGTAGTCACTACACAATGACATTGGCTTAGAAAATCGATGCGGTTTCAGCAGCGTAACGGCGTGACATAAGAATTCCTAAAAATGGTTGATGAGAGAGAAAGTGGTTCCTCATCATATTTACATGTAATGGATAGTAAGGAGGTCATATAGATACGTTTCCTAACAATTGAAATGGAATTTAGATTCATGATACAAAAGTATTGCTTGAATGTAAAAGAGGAGAGAGAAGTTCCTTTTGGAATTTCGGCATAGTAACGGGTGTACATGGGAGAAATTTAATGAGAGATAAAAGGGTCTCCCATCATTCAAAAATAAATATGGCAGTATGGGGGAGGTGAGAAATCATACCCCAACATTCATAATTGAAATTAAAAGGGCAAAACAACTTAAAGAAAACTGGACAAAGATGAGAAAGGAAGAAAAAAACACTTACTTGGAAGTGAGCTTTCAAAGGATAGAGAGAGGCTTGTGAGAGGCTTCTTGGGAGATTGGGGAACCTTGGGAGGATTATAGAGAGAGTAGGGTCGAGGTTGGACGAACTTCAAAGGCTTTTGGTGAGGAGGAAGTGGGATATTGGGTGGGTTTATATAAGAAAGGTGAGGGAATTCTTTATTGTTTAGGTTTGGGACCCCTTATATTAAATTAAACCAAACCACAAAACCTCCCATGTTTTTTGCCCATGGTTTTTGGAAAAGGTAAGAGGAAAATAATATTTTATAAATCCATGTTCTGAACTACTTAAAATATTAGGTTTGCATATGTGGAGGTGAGTCACACTCCCATGGGAATTAATTTAAAAAGACAAAGTGTTAAATAAGTCTTGAGGGGTCCATTAATGCTTTGAAAAGTAATCCAAGAAAACCCAAAATAAAATTATTTTAATGGTAAAACATATATTTTCCGAACATAAATATTATAGTATTTTATTACATCACTATTGGGTCATTATGAAGTCATAAAACACATTATATATTTAAACGGTATTTAATTTTTACTCAAAAATTTGACTGTCTCGGGAAATTATGAAAAATTCTCTGTTGGATAATTTCAACGTCCTGATTCCAAAAATAACATTTATTTTATCTAAATAATTTTCTAAATATGATAATTTTCACTTGTAAAATAAAAACTGATATTTATCGAAAATTCACGGGTTTTGACAAAAATGGCTTTCAAACCTTAATAAAATTTATAATTGAATTCATAAAATTATATGATAATTTATATATAATAAAATTAATCTAATAATAATAATAATATTTTATTAAAATATTATTTAATTCAACAATCCCTTAATTTAATAAAATAGATTTCTTAATTTAATAATAACTAAAAACACCATTTGTACATTAAAAACTATTTAAAATGTATCAATTTTGACAAGAAATTATATTAATTATTATATACAAAAATAATGTACATGAACATAGTACTATCGATTAGTTACATAACCCCTTAAAACAGCCACATAAGACCTAAGGGTAAGGTGTGTGATGGTGACAGACTCTTGGGGTGGCTCGGATAACATCGCTCGAGTGGTAATTTCTATCAACTTCCACTTCTTCCGTAGACGGTCCCGTTCGAGCTTGACATGGTGAAGCTCAGCTTGGTCTTGGTCAAGAGCGAAGCCCAAGGACGCCACCTCTTTTCTGAGCTCCGCTTAATGGGCTTCGTAAGGGGCAATTATATTGGATGAGGCCATCTCTTCCTTTTTCTAAGTAAAATTGGATGTGTTAAAGCCCTATATTTATACTAATCATGTGATCACTGTTCAACAGCTATAAAATTAATGGTCACAATTCTTATCATAAAACCAATGAAGTTGACATTTTATAAAAACATTTTATATAAAGAGACATTTAATAAGATCAAGAGGGATTTTCCAATAATGAAAATTTGGGTCGTTACAATATTCCCCCCTTAAGAAATTTCTCCCTCGAAATTTTCCTTTTCCCACACTAAAATAGATGTGGGTAACTCAGCTTCATCACTTCCTCTGATTCCCAAGTTGCTTCTTAAAACTTGTGTTTTATCCACAACACCTTGACGAGGAGCATTGTCTTATTTTGTAGAACGTTTTCTCTACGATCTAAGATCTTCATTGGCTACTCCTCATAAGAAAGATTGTCTTCCAATTGTACCACCTCAGAACAGAGTACATGTGAAGGGTTCGTTATGTATTTCCTTAAGAGGGATACATGAAAGACATCAAGTACTTTGGCCATAGTAGGCGTAAGTGCTAGTCGATAGGCCAAATCCCTAACATGATCAAGAATATTGAAGGCGCCGATGTACCTTGGACTTAACTTCCCTTTATTTTCAAACCTCATGACCTTCTTCCACGGAGATATGTGTAGAAAAACCATGTCTCAAACTTTAAACTCAAGGTCTCGTCGATGATTATTTGTATAACTCTTCTGTCGACTCTGGGATTCCTTGATATGCTGTTGAATGGTTTTCACCTTCTCCACCATTTCTACGACCATTTCTGGTCCAAGCAGCTTACGTTCACCAACCTCATCCCAACATGTCGGTGTTCTGCACCTTTTCCCATACGGGGATTCATATGGTGCCATTTGGATGCTCGAGTGGAAATGGTAATTATAAGAGAACTCAACCAGAGCAAGATGTTGATCCCATCCTCTTTTAAAGTCCATTGATCACGCTATCAACATATCCTCAAGTGTTTGGATAGTCCGCTCGGATTGACCATTAGTTTGAGGATGATAGGTCGTACTAAAGTTCAGTTCAGTATTCAGAGCATGTTGAAGACTCTTCCAAAACATAGAGGCGAATCTTGGATCTCAGTCAGACAGAATAGATAGTGGTACTCCATGCAACCTTTCCACTTCCCTGATATATATCTATGCCAGTTGATCCAATGAGAAATCCTCTCGAATAGAAATGAAGTGTGCAGTCTTTGTAAGACGATCCACAATAACCCAGATTGCGTTATTGCCTTTGGATGTCCTTGTATATCCGGTGATAAAGTCCATGGTGATTTTCTCCCATTTCCATTCTGGTATGGGCAATGGTTCCATCATCCCCTTAGACTACTGCCTCTCTGCCTTCACTTTCTGACACACCAGGCACTTTGATGTATATTCAGTGATCTCCCTATTCATATTATCCCACCAAAAGTTTTCTCGGAGATCTCGATACATCTTTGTGCTCCCTGGGTGAATAGATAATTTTGAACTATGTGCATCATCCAAAAGTTCCTTCTTCAGCTCCGGACTTGATGGAACACATAGTCTTCTCCCAAACCGCACAATTCCTTCTTTATTAACATTAAACTCCGAGGATTTACATTTTTTGATAGCTTCCACTTTTTCTTGAATTCCCACATCATCCTTTTGAGCATCCTTTAACCTTTCCAAAAGAGACGGTTGAGCAATAATTTGTGAAAGGATTGATGATGTTCCCTTTATCTATGATTCCCATGTCCATCTTCATCAAGTCTAAGAAGATTGGATCCTTCTCAATTCTCATCATTGATAGAATCATTGGATCCTTTCTACTTAGGGCATACGCCACCTTGTTCGCTTTCCCAGGGTGGTAATAGATTGAACAGTCATAATCCATGATGAGCTTTATCCATCATCTCTGGTGCATATTAAGCTCTTTCTGTGTGAATATATATTTAAGACTCTTGTGGTCAGTATAAATCTCACATTTCTCCCCATAGAGATAATGCTACCAGATTTTCAAGGCAAAGGTCACCGCCACCAACTCCAGATCATGCGTTGGATAGTTTTTCTAATGGTTTTTCAACTACCTTGAGGCATAGGATATAAATTTATCATTTTTCATCAACACACATCCTAATCCCTTCTTCGAAAAAATCACTGAATACCACAAAAATTTCCCCACTTGTGGGTAAAGTGAGCACGGGCACAGTGATAAGCCTCTTTTTCAACTCCTTGAAGCTTTCTTCGCATTCATCACTCTAAAAAAACTTTACTCCCTTTCGAGATAGCTTGGTAAAAGGGTTGGACAATCGTGAAAAATTTCTCACAAATCGTCGATAATATCCAGCTAATCCCAAGAAGCTACGGATATCTGTTACCGATGTTGGCCTCGGCCATCCCTTAATTGCATCTGTTTTGGAGGGATCCACATATATCCCATTTCTTGTGATGATATGTCCCATGAATGATACCTCCTTCAACCAGAACTCACACTTTCTGTACTTTTCATAGAGTTTCTCCTTTCGCAAAGTCTCTAGTATAGTTCTTAAATGCTCCTCATGATCCTCCTTGGTTTTGGAGTAAATTAGAATATCATCTATAAAGACTACCACAAATTTGTCAAGGTAATCTCTAAAGACTCTATTCATCAAGTCCATGAAGATTTTTGGGCAATTGGTGAGTCCGAAAGGCATTACTATGAATTCATAGTGCCTGTATCTTGTACGAAAAGTAGTCTTGGGGACATCTTCCTTCTTCACCCTTACTTGATAATATCCCGACCGTAAGCCCACCTTGAAGAAGTATTGTTCTCCATGCAGCTGATCGAACAAGTCATCAATTCTTGGGAGAGGATACTTGTTCTTTGTCGTGATTTTTTTAAGTTCACAATAATCGATGCAAAGCCGCGTTGACCCATCCTTCTTCTTGACGAAGAGGACTGGTGCACCCCATGGTGAAGCACTTGGGCATATAAACCCTTTTTCTAGATTCTCCTGTAGTTGTTTCTTCAACTCTTGAGGATCTACAATGGCCATTCTATATGGAGTCTTGGATATTGGTAAATCCCCATGTATAAGTTCAATTGAGAATTCAACATCCCTTCTAGGAGGAAGACCAGGCAGTTCCCCGGGAAACACTTCATCGAATTCCCTCAAAATAAGAATTTCTTCAAGGATGGTTTCTTCCTTGGACTCAATCATCTGAGCCAGATACGCGTGCCCATAGGGCAGTAATATCCACACTTGAGATGATGGAGCTAAAGGAGATTCATCTTCCTCCTTACAATTGTAAAGAATTGGGGGTCGATTCTCCATATGGAGTGTGATTTCCCTCTCCCAATAATTTATGTTGGCTCTATATAAGGAAAGCCAATCCATGCCAAGAATTGCATCAAATTCCACCAGAGGGAGTATGAAGAGGTTCGCCAGGAAATTCAATACACAGATTATAAAAGGGTAGGACTTATATTCATGGGATGCAATGATTTCCCCATTTTCCGTACTCACCAACATCTCACTTCCATGATTTGTGGTGGTGCTGGGATTGTTCTACTAAACTGTGGAGATATAAAATAATGCGTAGAACGTGAATCAAAAACTACATTCGCTATTCTTGAATGAATAATTAGCGTACCTTTCACCTCTTCTTTGTCGAGGTTCACTTTGGCAGAAGTGATGGTAAAAGATCTTCCTTGTTTCCTTGGAGGTTGTTGGTTGCCTCTGAAAACCCTTGGATTAGGGCACTGATTTGCAAAATGACTCGGTTCTTTTCATTTGTAGCATTGAACAATGCGTTGAGGTTCTAATGGAGTGTTCCTCTCCTCTGTCATAGTTGTGGGTCTTTCTTGTTGATAGTTAACATCTAGGTGCCCTTCCCTTCCACACCTGAAGCATTTCCTCGTCCCCTTAAGGCAATTTCTAGGGTTCTTCTTTCCGCACTTTTGGCAAGTGGGGTGCTGGGTCTTCTTAGCATCGTTGGATTTATCCATCAGACCGCCAGCATTGAATTCCACATTACGCTTCTTGTCCCCATGATACCCCTATGATTCCCCGATCTCTATTTCGACCTTGAGGGCACATCAGAAAATTTCCTCATAGCTGTCGAAGTCACGGATCGCTGATGCTTTCCGCAGGCTAGGCTTCAACCCACCAAAGAAGCGATCAACTTTGCATTCTGGGGTAACGACAAAGCCGGAAGCGTATAATGAAAGCTTTTTGAAGTTTTCCTCGTACGATCCAATAGAGTTTTCACCTTTTTTCTTGAGGGAAAGTAATTCCCTTTCCATATTAAGCCGGAGGGTGCGCGGAAAATATTTATCGAAAAACATCTTCCAGAAATCCTTCCATTCCAACGCCTCGATCTCCTCCTCAGGCTTCGTATTTTTTTTCAATGTCCACCATTGATCATCTTCACCCTCCATATGAAAAGCCTCCAAGAAAACCTTCTCTTGTTCATAACATTGAAGGATGAAGAAGATCTTTTCAATGGATTTGATCCATTGTTCAGCGATCGTGGGATCGGATGATCCACTAAAAGTAGGGGGCCTTTGTCTCATGAATCTCTCGATAGTGACTTGTTCTTTCTTCAGGGGGGTGGTTGAACGTTCCTCTTGACCCGTGTTTCTATTCAAAACTTGATTTAGCTGAGAGAGAAGCATGATAAAGTTCACGATTCCTGCTGCCATTGGATTTGGCATCTCATTATAACAGTCATCACTGTGATCTTAATAACAGTTGTTAGCCCGAGTCCCCCTATTACCAGCCATTAGCTGGAATTAAGGAAAGTTAGGGGTAACACATAAAGGTTAATCCAAAGAAAAAATTTGATGACTCATAAATAAACTTTTATTTCCTTAACTTATGAGTCTATAGGCTTCAATCTAGGATTTTCATGATCTACTTTCTAACATATATTCATAGGGGAATTTTTTTTAATTCCCTTAATAAGGGTTCATACTAAGCTTTTTAATTTATCAAAACACCCCCCCCCCCAGGAGTATCATAACCAAGAGTGTTGCAAGGCCTGTTGCCATGCACTAGTTCCTGTCGAGTCTAGCTCAAAGCGGTGTTTTTGGGTTTTACCCCTAGGATACATCTGTGCCAGAGCCGCCTCTACCTGCTCGTATCTAGACAGGGATGTATTTGTTTGATAAACCACTTACTCAGTACTTACCAAAAATTAGGGATGTTTTTATTATACTTAGTCTTATATCTAAGGCTTTACTAGGTTTTCCTAATCCCAAAAATAACTAAACCTATCCCTCTGATACCAACTATGACAACCCTGCTTTTATTACAAACTTAAACATGATTTATTACATAAAACATCACTTGATACAACAAAGAAGATTTAGAGTTTTAGTGTTTTGGGGGCTTAGGATATTTACATAAAAACTTAAAACATGAAATACAACATCTTTATTGAAAACTTCCTTTACATGACCACTACATTCCCTCGTACTTAGCATTGCATGGGATAACCTGAGGACATGCATAAGAAAAGGGTGAGCTATAAAGCCCAGTAAGGGAGTACACATGGAATAACATGAGGAGTACAATACATGTTAGACAATTTGAATATCAATAGAGAATAAAATAAATATGAACATAAAGGCATGATAAAGCATGATAGTCATAACATGGAAATGTGGCAACAACACTTAAATGGAATTAGCATGAGCCAAGGCTCATTGCACATGGAGCATGAGTAAATCCTCATTGCACATAAAGCACGAGTAAACCCTCGTTTCACTTGAATTAGGATGAGTCAAAACTCATTGCACATGACGTATCATGATACTATACTTTACCCAATGTATTGGAGAGCTATAAGGGAACACCCATCTTAAACATTTCATTTCATGCATAAGTGTGCCACATTGATCATAAAATATGGATTCATAAAACATAATCATTTATTCCACGATAAAGGAATGTGGAATTCATACATAAAACTTTATAATAAATAAGTAAATTTTCATAAAGTTTAATACCCTTGATGGAGAAATGGGCATGGTATTCACTACACAATGACATTGGCTTAGAAAATCGGTGCGATTTCGGTAGGGTAACGACGTGACATAAGAATTCATAAAAATGGTTGATGAGAGAGAAAGTGGGTCCTTATCATATTTACATGTAATGGATAGTTAGGAGGTCATATAGATATATGTCCCAACAATTTAAATGGAATTTAGATTCATGATACAAAAGTATTGCTTGAATGTAAAAGAGGAGAGAGAAGTTCCCTTCGGAATTTCGGCATAGTAACGGGTGTACATGGGAGAAATTTAATGAGAGAGAAAAGGGTCTCCCATCATTCAAAAATAAAGAGGTCAGTATGGGGGAGGTGCAAAACCATACCCCGACATTCATAATTGAAATTAAAAGGGAAAAACAACTTAAAGAAAATTGGACAAAGATGAGAAAGGAAGAAAAAACCCCTTACATGGAAGTGTGCTTCCAAAGGCTAGGGAGAGGCTTGTGAGAGGCTTCATGGGAGCTTGGGGCACCTTGGTAGGATTATAGAGAGAGTAGGGTAGAGGTTGGACGAACCTAAAAGGCTTTGGGTGAGGAGGAAGTGGGATCTTGTGTGGGTTTATATAGGAAAGGTGAGGGAATTCTTTATTATTTAGGTTTGGGACCCCTTATATTAAATTAATCCAAACCAAAAACCCTCCCATGGTTTTTGCCGATGGTTTTTGTAAAATGGAAGAGGAAAATAATATTTTATAAGTCCATGGTCCGAACTTCTTAAAATATTTGGGTTTCTTATGTATAGGTGAGTCACACTCCCATGGAAATTAATTTAAAAAGACAAGGTGTTTAATAAGTCTTGAGGGGACCATTAATGCTTTGAAAAAGTAATTCAAACAAACATAAAGTCACATTATTTTAATGGTAAAACATATATTGGCCGAACATAAAGATTATAGTATTTTATTACATCACTATTGGGTCATTATGATGTCATAAAACACATTATATATTTAAACGGTATTTAATTTTTACTCAAAAATTTGACTGTCTCAGAAAATTATGAAAAATTCACTGTCAGATAATTTCGAAATCCTAATTCCAAAAATAAAATTTATTTTATCTAAATAATTTTTTAAATATGTTAATTTTCACTTTTAAAATAAAAACCGATATTTATCGAAAATTCACGGGTTTTGACAAAAATGGGTTTCAAACCTTAAAAAAATTTAAAATTGCATTCATAAAATTATATGATCATTTATATATAATAAAATTAATATAATAATAATAATAATAATTTATTAAAATATTTTTTAATTCAAAAATCCCTTAATTTAATAAAATAGATTTCTTAATTAAATAATAACTAAAAACACCATTTGTACTTTAAAAACTATTTACAATGTATCAATTATGACAAGAAATTATATTCATTATTATATAAAAAATAATGTACATGAACATAGTACTATCGATTAGTTACATAACCCCATAAAACAGCCGCATAAGACCTAAGGGTAAGGTGTGCGATGCTGACAGACTCTTGGGGTGTCTCAGATAACATCGCTCGAGTGGTAATTTCTATCAACTTCCACTTCTCCTGAAGACGGTCTCGTTCGAGCTTAACATGGTGAAGCTTAGCTTGGGCTTGGTCAAGAGAGAAGCCCAAGGATGCCACCTCTTTTCCGAGCTCTGGTAAATGGGCTTTGTGAGGGGTAATTCTACTAGATGAGGCCATCGCTTCTTTTGTCTAAGTAAAATTGGATGTGTTAAAGACCTATATTTATACTAATCATGTGATCACTGTTCAACGGCTATAAATGTAATGGTCACAATTATTATCAAAAAACCAATGAAGTTGAGATTTTATAAAAACATTTTATATAAAGAGACATTTAATAAGATCAAGAGGGATTTTCCAATAATGAAACTTTGGGTCGTTAAAATTCACGCCTCTAAATTACTTTGGATCAACAAAAATATACTCAAGTAATATTAAAAAATACCTCTATTAATCCTATATTGATCTCTTTTGTAATAAAGTCAACCAATGAATATTTTTGGTGCAAACCAAGAGTTACCCAAAGAAGTGGTAACATCCTTCCTCAAGATCATTTGTTTTATTTTCATTCTCCACCACATAAAATATTATTATTAGTTGATTATATAATAATATAAATACCCTAAATATTCAGATATTTTTTTAATCTATATTTTATACTTAAAATTACACACACTTCCTTCTATTGGTTAACGAAATTACTATTCTTGTGTATGGCGAACTGCTGCCTCACGAAACGATGTTGTTTATTTTTCTTTTACCACCCCTCATGGTTGGGAATTATTCTGTAAACTATGTTTTTATATGATATTTATAATTTATTAATGTTTCTTTATGTATTATATAAAATATACCTACATTCTTTCCATTTTTTATAAATACGATAACTTCATTTGTGGACATGTGCACTATCGCCTCCTCAAAGCGATGTGACTTGTTGACACTTTACATATAACATATTAAGGCTGTGATTCGTAAAATTTTATGGTATATATAAAATAATAATGCAACTATAATGATAATATATATATATATATATATTTAATTTACTTTCTTTATTTCAAAATGATAATTAAACGGAAACAGTTTTCATGCATACGTACGTCCTACCGTCACAATGAATGGTGTATTCCATTTAAAATTTCTATATTTAATATATTATTATAAATAATTATATACTGAATATATATGATAATTATATCACTATTTAAATTTTTTAAATAATTAAATTGTGATCTAAGTAATAGGATCAAGAATAGAAATCCAAAACATATATGAATAACAATGCAGATATTACATGAAACATAACATCACAAGGAGTTTTTAATAAATGAATAATGTAAACTAATAACCAAATAATTTATGGTATTAAGTATAATAATATATTTTTGATGTATATTTATAATAAACTTATATTTATTATACATGAATTTCGAATGTGCATGAAGAAATTCAATATTTAACGTAAGGGTTTTCTCATATCACTTCTTATATCAGTGAGATATATGCCATATTCACCATTAATTTCTTTTGTGTGGCGTATATAGTACCAATGTATTAATTATATTATTATTATACTTAAATTTATTGGTATTTAAATATCTATTTTATGATATTCATTTCATGGAATTTATGTCTCAAAAGTTACTGAATCTGTAAAGTAATTCTGTCTCAATTTTCCTTCTCTGAGACACATGCCATGTTATGCAACTATATTTTTCGATGAGGTTCATATACTGAATTTGAAATGTTATATCATTAATATAATTATTTTCATGATATTTTAATCTTCATTTAATGTTATTATTTCCATTTTATTATGATTCAAATTTTTTAAAGTGGTGTCAGTTTATTTCCACAATATCATGGTTTGTCGAGATTGTTTATGATTATGATCCCATTGATGAAATATTATTATCCATCTCTCATTAACAATCTTAAATTTTATTAAACTATGGTTATTCATTTTATATACAAGTAATGGTTCCATTTATTACTCTTTGGTACATAATATAATAAAGAAAAAAATTATGAAAATCTGACTTTGTTTCTCCTTTCGGTAAGAAATCTATGTTATTTAAAAACCATGTTTTCTAAAAAAAATCAAATTTTTTTTACTATTATCCTGTGACTTTTAGAAATTTTTACACATTTAATACCTTTTAAAAATAGCTTTAAAATTAATCATCTTTTCATTTTCCGATTAAGGAACTTTTCTAAACTTTTAAGGTGAAAAGGGAATGTTCCGCATGTACGGACTTACCTACTGTAATGACCACCATTTCCTTTACGCTTACTTTGTAAGTTTACAAGGTTATTTTTTAAAAAGAAATTTCCTATCTGAATATTTTGGAAATTTTTTGACTTTAAAATGGTTTTGAAGGAAAAATGGTTTTCAAAAATTGTTTTATGTTTAACAAGTGTTTTAAATGATTTTCAAAGCTCCCTTTATATGTTTTTAAGAAGTTGTTTTCAAATAAATGTATTTAAATGACCTCAAATATTATTTTATAATCATTAAAAGTATTTTCTAAGAAAAATGTTTTCAAAATTTTTCAATCTTATTTTATAATTTTTCATGGAAATTGTTTTTAAAAATGTTTTCAAACTTCTTTTATAAGAATTCAAGGAAAAAGGTTTTTAAAATGTTTTCAATATTCTTTTATAAGATTTCAAGGAAAAACTTTTCAAAATGTTTTCAATGTTATTTATATTTTCTCAAGGTTAATTTCGAGCAAAATTTTATTCAAAGTGTTTTATGCTTCAAAAAAAATTCAAAGTGTAAAAGATATTTTCCTCAAGAAATGTCTTTAAAAGAAATTTCAAAATTATTTTCCATATAATATGGAATATATTGGTGTTACTCAGTACTTTTTGGGGAAATGATCCAAAGGGTAAATTAATATTATTTCTCTAAATGGTTTATATTTTCATTTAATGATTTTTATTAAACCTTTTTCTCTTTAACAAGTTATATGTTTATGAAACCCTCAATTTTTTATCGGTTCTGATTTGATAAAAGGATTATGAAAACAGTCTCTTTTCTTGAGGTTATGATATGATTACATTTTTATGATACCAATTTAATTTCAAGGGATATTATATGATTTCTTATGATATTTTAGAAAAGGTGTGTATGATTTCATTATGTGATGGGTAGGACCTAGATCTCCCTCCAATCCATTGGTTAAAGATATATATCTGATGAGATAGACATTGCTAGAATGGAGAGTAAACTCGATTCAGTAAATTACTTTGTCTGCTAATATAGGTTTGGGAGTAAACATTGACTACTAATATGGTCATGGGAGTGAACCATGAATACCAAGATAGTGTGGGGAGTGAACCCATACTAATAATATGGCCTTAGAAATTATGTCTTGACTACTATGGAAATAATTTTATATTCTTATGTGTCTACCACAAATTCTATGTCTTATTCCTATGTTATGATCTCATTAATTATACTTTTGATTAAATTATGATTCAGGTATTAAGAACCACCAATATTTACATGATGTATCATTTTTATGATCTTTTATATGTAGGGTATGGTCTTAAAATGTCATTATCATGTTCTCATACCATAATACTCAAGTTATGCTTATGTATCACCTTTGTTTACCCTTACTGAGCATCTGAGCACACCCATTTCTTATGTATCCTTTTACCAGGTTATGCAGAAAGGTTTTAATTATAATTAATAATGGGGTAAATATTAGTGGGAAACATTGAAGATCATTCACCGAGTTAGAAGATTTTTTTTCTAAGTTTCAAAAGACACTAAACCATCACAGTCCTCTCGTATGAATTTTTGTAATGTTCTAAATATTCATCTAAAATAATGTAATATCCATGTATATTAATCATTAATTTTTATATTTGGTATCAAGATAAAGGTTTAATAATCATTTTGAAACTAGGATGAGAAACTTTAGTGAGTTCTCTAGGGGTATTTCTAAGGATGTGTATAGGGATGTCTCTATGGATGAGTATAAGGATGAGTTAATGTTTAGGAAAATGTCTTGGAATTTTGGTAAAGTATAGAGTGATTATTTTCATATAAAAACATCCCTTTTGAGATAATTCAAGTGGATGTGGCTCTAGAAGAGATTTACATAGGGGTAAAAACCATGAAACATTGTATTGATCAAGACTCAATCGATAAATGGTGCACAAAAACGGGACTTGCTACACACCTAGTTTGAAACTCCTGGTGGATATGATTTGTAAATTCACAAAATCTTTATGAACCATCATTAAGGATTTTAGTATAGGATTACTATTAGTAACCTTGGATAAACCTAATGTTTTATATATTAAAGAACTAGGCTTCATGATTTAGACATCCTATGAGTAATTGTTTTAGGATTAAAAGGTTTTATGCAATGATAAATGTTTCTCACAATATAATTTCAGGTATTAAATAGTGACAAGAACAAAAGCTAACTACATTAATGTTTAATGTGATTAATTATTTTCTAATGAGTAGTCAAATGGTATTATCATTGGAGTGAAGGATATTGTGATCCTGCATAATCATTTTTCACGAAACATGATTAACAATGTGTACATTAATCAACTCTCAAACTCACCAAGGAAGATAAGGAAAGAGTTTTCTGAGAATTATAGTAAAGGATACTCTCGAGGAAATAATATTTAGTTTCCTACATGTCAAAAATGTAGGAAAAAACACCCAATTGAATTTCTCAAAGGAATAAGAAGATGTTTTGACCGTGGAAAAGAAAATAAACAAATCAAGTAACTGTAAAGGAATAATGGAGAGTTGAGTTAATGTGATAGATGGGAATATAGGACTCTCTAATAAATCATCAAAGGTGAAAATATTTAATTGCATAATGAATTATCATTATGAAAATTGATGTCCCAAGTGGAAAGTGCACGAAGAGAATCAATAATGTATTATGAGTAATGGTTATGTTGTGGATGATGATGAGGCTATAAATGAAATGTGCAAGGAAAGAGGTATTGAGTAATGGGATGAGGTATCCTTATTAATGGATTATGGAAGAAGTATACTAATCAAAGAGTTTATGTATTTGGATTCAATAATTTTGAATTGTGAAATATATAAGGATTTTTTGGTTTATGTTTTTTGTTAAGGATTTACAAGAATATGTTGAATGGTTCTGATGGATTTGAAAAGTGATTTTATGGAAATGTAACATTTTGAATAATGGAAGATAACCCATAGTATATTCTTGATGAAGGGATAATTATGTTTGGATAAATATATGTGGGATATGAATAAGTAAATTGGACGATATTAATTAATTTGGAATAAATTAAGGATTTTTTGAAAATTTGTTCATGATATCATTGATAAAGTTTAAAACATTTTTGGATTTAAGGAATATATCCAATAAACATTGGAATTAGAATACATGAATTTTTTCAATAAGGTTTTTTTCTAATTTAGGTTATTACCAAGTTTCAAGAGAATATATAATAACGGTACTCACATTTTTGGTATGTGACAAAAAAATAGCTACTTTAAGAAATATGGGGGTTCAATTCTCAGTTGTTTTTCAAAAAATTAGTGACCTTATTTCTAAATTTTTGTATTTTTATCTTTTGGAAGGGTTACAAGGTTAACCATTCATGGAATGGTTTACAATAAAATTTATATGTGGTTTTAGATATTAATGTATTATCTCATCATACGAGTATTTATTCATATTGGATAACCTATGCTAACCACTTTTGTGTGATGAAAATGATAGATGGAATGACTTATCATTCTATTTACGGATCTCATGATCTATTAGTTCTTTTGAAATGAAAAATTCACCTTCCTTCCCTTGAGTAATAGATTAAGTAAGAATTGATCAAGGCACAACTAAAGGGTGAGATAGTGTATATGGAATTAAATGACATCAAGTAAGTATATCTTCTTCAAAATTTTCTTCAACGTAAGGAAACAGGACCCTGAAACCCAAAAAATTGTCCTTGTACCTCTGTTTCCAAAGAATAAAATGGACCCTAATATGATCATAGATTTATGGATTTGTGATTGTTAACTTTATCCTAAACATTTTCTATATCACTCTCCATCATAACTTGATAGTTATATTTCTCTTCCATGTCCATGTTTTCACTTCTCAATTATGTTCTCCTATGTGTGTCACTCTGGGTAACCATTATTTTTCTACCATTCCATTTTTAAAGGAAGTTTTATTATTCATTTTTACGATGTGGGTTTCTATGAAAGGTACTTTCAAGTATCAAAATTTAAATAAGCCAGAGGAATTTTTAGTGTTAAATTCATTTTAAGGGGGTAGAATCTAACACCCTAATATTTTGTGAATTATTTTTTATAGAATTAATTTGATTTTTTTGATTTTTTTTATTTCACACAACACTGAATATAGATTTTGTTATATGATATCGCTAAGTGTGGATTGAATTATATGAAACACTAAGTAATACATGTTCTACACACAACACTTAGATTGAATTATGGTACATGAAACACTATGTTTGTCTTATATTACACACAATATTGAGTCCCTTAGATAGCTTGTGTTACATGCAAGATCTAGTTTTACCGAAATACAACATACTATTAATATTATTATTAAAATATTATTAGAGATACCACCATGTAATTGGAATGAAAGTTATGAATAATATTAACTAAATTTGTTAAATATGATTTATTCATGTATATGGAATGATTCAATTGGTTATCAATTAGTATAAGTTAATGTAAGAACAATTTGAAAATAAATAAATAACTTTTCTTAGAAAACTATTTTTTTATGTACAAACACAATTTTATCTCAATAAATTAAAAAATAACTTTTGATTATTATTTTTAATAAAATTGATATATTATATATTCAATAAATATTATTTATACTCATCCAATATATTTTATAGTTATAATATAATAATAAATCTATTTTTATGAATAAAAATATTTATTTTTATAAAAGATAATTTTACCGTCTTTTAATGGAGTACCCATTTTAAATCTGATTTTCTAAAAATTTAAATTTTCTATTTGAAAAAATAAACTTCATTTTTTTAATTTTAATATCAAAATTTAATTTGTGTTAATTTTTGGTATTTTTCTGAGAAGTTTCATTTCTTAATGAATAGTGATAAACACTGAATTGTAATTCAAAAATGCATTTTCATCTAATTTATTTATATAGTTAAAATATATTTTATTTTATTTTTAGAGTTTATTAGATCTATTTTACATCAATTAATCCAATTTATGTCAGTATAATCAATTTCAAAATGAAATTGGATATAAAAACATTTCAAAATTTGGAACATTTTTACTTTAAAAATCCACTTTGTCGTCCTATTTATGCGATTATATTTAAATTAATTTCTATCACTTCTTGGATTATAATTTGGAAAAATGGATTCTATATTTTTAATTAGAATAATTTATAATTTAAAATAATGTTTCATTATTTTTTGACCAAAAATATTAGTGAAAGTGATTGAACTTAATTACAACATTTCAGAGAAAAATTAACTAAAAAAGACTAAACTTTAAATTTAAGGGCCAAAATGACCTATAAAATTGTCCAAAACCATTTTATGGCCATATTTTGACCTTATAATTCCTTTTCCCTAATTGTTATCATTATTGTATCCAATTTACATGGAAAAAATGAGGGTGGAATTCCCTTTTCAAAAATTTACAAGAATGCCACTCCTCCACTCACTACGGGAAAAATGGGTATTTGCGACGGGGGTATTTACCCGTCGCAAATAAGTAGGCTTTTGCGACGGGATTGCTTTCCCCGTCGCAAAAGAACCGGCGCGCGTTGCGCGCCAAATCGCGGGAAACATATTTGCGACGGGGGAATTCCCCCGTCGCAAATAGTATGTCGGCAGGTGGTTATTTGCGACGGGACCCGTCGCAAATAACTATTTAACCGTTGACCGTAATAAATGTTGGCTATGGTATTTGCGACGGGTACAGTCGCAAATAACACTATTTGCGACGGGAATCCCGTCGCAAATAATCTAACCTATAAATACCCCCATCCGTTTTTTTTTCAAATCATTCTCAAACTCCATCTTCTTCTTCTCTCAAAGTTGTATTTCTAAAGTTCAGTTTTTCTCCAGTTTAATTTTTTTCTCCGGAGTTGATATTAAAGTTTTGAAGAACGATCAGAGCAGATCAATTTTCAAGGTATTTATGTTCATTTTAATTTAATATTTATTTTTAATTTTTTATTAGTTTCAATTATTCTTAATTAGTTGTAATTTAATTATGTTTACATTGTTTTGTTACTTAATAAATTTAAATTATTAGTATTGTTCATAGTTAATGGTAATTAGGAATAATTAGTAATAATTTTAAATAATTAAGAATAAATATTAATAATTAATAATAAATACCAATAATTAGGAATAATAACATTATTACATTATTAGTATATTTTATTATTAATATTAAAATAATATAATATTTTATATATATACAATTCTCTTTTCATCTGTGTGTTTGCTGTCTTCACATGTATTATTTGTATGTGGAGATAGAAAACGCACAGATGAAAGGAGAATTGTATATAAATTAGAAAATTATATTATTTTAATATTAATAATAAAATATACTAATAATGTTATTATTTGTAATTATTGGTAATTATTCCTAATTATTGGTAATTATTCATTTAATTACTAATAATTCGGAACAATTACCAATAATTATCAATAATTAAGAATAATTAGTAATAATTAGTAATAATTAGTAATAATTACCAATAATTAGTAATAATTACCAATAATTAGTAATAATTACCAATAATTAGTAATAATTACCAATAAGTAGTAATAATTATCAATAATTAGTAATACTTACCAATAATTTGTAATAATTACCAATAATTAACAATAATTCGTAATAATTAGTAATAATTACTAATAATTACCACTAATTAGTAATAATTACCAATAATTACCAATAATTACCAATAATTACCAATAATTACCAATAATTACCAATAATTGCCAATAATTAGTAATAATTAGGAATAATTAGGAATAATTAGGAATAATTAGGAATAATTAGTAATAATTAGGAATAATTAGTAATAATTACCAATAATTACCAATAATTAGTAATAATTAGGAATAAATACCAATAATTACCAATAATTAGTAACAAATAGTAATAATTACCAATAATTAGTAATAATTAGTAATAATTAGTAAAAATTAGGAATAATTACCAATAATTAGTAATAATTAATAATAATTAGTATTAATTACCAATAATTAGTAATAATTACCAATAATTAGTAATAATTACCAATAATTAGTATTAATTAGTAATAATTACCAATAATTAGTAATAATTAGTAATAGTTACCAATAATTAGTAATAATTAACAATACTACCAATAATTACCAATAATTACCAATAATTAGTAATAATTACCAATAATTACCAATAATTGGTAATAATTAATAATAATTACCAATAATTAGTAATAATTGGTAATAATTAATAATAATTACCAATAATTAGTAATAATTATTAATAATTAGTAATAATTAATAATAATTACCAATAATTAGTAATAATTATCAATAATTAGTAATAATTACCAATAATTTGTAATAATTAACAATAATTACCAATAATTAGTAATAATTAGTAATAATTAGTAATAATTAGTAATAATTAGTATTAATTACCAATAATTAGTATTAATTACCAATAATTAGTAATAATTACCAATAATTAGTAATAATTACCAATAATTAGTAATAATTGCCAATAATTAGTAATAATTAGTAATAATTAGCAATAATTACCAATAATTAGTAATAATTACCAATAATTAGTAATAATTACCAATAATTAACAATAATTACCAATAATTACCAATAATTAGTAATAATTAGTATTAATTACCAATAATTAGTATTTATTACCAATAATTAGTATTAATTACCAATAATTAGTATTAATTACCAATAATTAGTAATAATTACCAATAATTAGTAATAATTACCAATAATTAGCAATAATTACAAATAATTAGTAATAATTACCAATAATTAGTAATAATTACCAATAATTAGTAATAATTAACATTAATTAGTAATAATTAACAATAATTAGTAATAATTACCAATAATTAGTATTAATTACCAATAATTAGTATTAATTACCAATAATTAGTAATAATTACCAATAATTATTAACAATTAGTAATAATTACCAATAATTAGTAATAATTAGTAATAATTACCAATAATTAGTAATAATTAGTAATAATTACCAATAATTAGTAATAATTAACAATACTTACCAATAATTACCAATAATTACCAATAATTAGTAATAATTACCAATAATTACCAATAATTGGTAATAATTAATAATAATTACCAATAATTAGTAATAATTAGTAATAATTAGTAATAATTACCAATAATTAGTAATAATTATTAATAATTAGTAATAATTAATAATAATTACCAATAATTAGTAATAATTATCAATAATGAGTAATAATTATTAATAATTACTAATAATTGGTAATAATTAACAATAATTACCAATAATTAGTAATAATTAGTAATAATTAGTAATAATTAGTATTAATTACCAATAATTAGTAATAATTAACAATAATTAGGAATAATTACCAATAATTAGTAATAATTACCAATAATTAGTAATAATTAGTAATAATTAGTAATAATTAGTAATAATTAGTAATAATTACCAATAATTAGTAATAATTACCAATAATTCGTAATAATTAACAATAATTCATAATAATTAACAATACTTAGTAATAATTACCAATAATTACCAATAATTACCAATAATTAGTAATAATTACCAATAATTACCAATAATTACCAATAATTACCAATAATTACCAATAATTACCAATAATTAGTAATAATTACCAATAATTAGTAATAATTACCAATAATTAGTAATAATTACCAATAATTAGTAATAATTAACAATAATTAGTAATAATTAACAATAATTAGTATTAATTACCAATATTTAGTATTAATTACCAATAATTAGTAATAATTACCAGTAATTAGTAATAATTTGTAATAATTACCAATAATTAGTAATAATTAGTAATAATTACCAATAATTACCAATAATTAGTAATAATTAACAATACTTACCAATAATTACCAATAATTACCAGTAATTAGTAATAATTACCAATAATATTAGTACTATGAAAATAATAAAAAATTTATATAATATTAAAATTATCAATATTTGTAACATGTTTTGCTTTATTCTCAACATATTTAATTCTTAAAGGGTCAATTTTTAGGTCTATCTCAATAAAAAGTTTGCGTCAGTCATGTATGATCTAAACTCTATAATTATCCTAGCTTGAGTGTTTTTTCTAACAAATTATTCAAAACCAGTAATGCTTTTATATTTTATAGAGAAATATGGAACAACGAGGTCATCAACAATCATTATTAGGTGACCGCATATGGATAAATCAATGTAGAAATCCAAACGGTTCTGGTTTAAATCCAGTATATGTTGAGGGTGTGGAGACGTTTTTATCATTTGCGGCATCAAATCCAGAATTTGTTTCAGAAGGCAAAATAAAATTCCCTTGCAGAAAATGTGCATTGAGAATGTTTGACACGTTTGACAAAGTGGGAGAACATCTCTTGTGTTTTGGTTTTCAACCAGATTATGTTTTTTGGTATCAACACGGTGAACGCAGTTCCAGAGCAGGTGATACCAACTTGATTCCGGATCCATCCCGGTTTCAAGATTTAGTACATTATGTTGCAGGTTCATCTGTTCAACATACAGAAACTCTGGCTAATATAGCTTCAAATCCTGAGTTGGCACCGTCTGAATTTTATGAGTTGTTGAAGTCTGCTGAGGATGCATTATATCCTGGCTGCAAGATGAGAAAATTAGAAGCAGTTGCAAAATTTATGGCTATCAAATCAGATAACGGAATGTCAAACACCTGTTTTGACCATATATTTTCTTTGCTGAAAACACTGTTACCCGATGGAAATGTTTTACCTGCAAATTACTATGAGATTAAGAGGCTGGTTCGAAATTTGGGACTTACTTGTCATAAGATTCATGCATGTTCAAATGACTGCATTTTATATTCTGGGGAAAATGATTCGTTGGATAGTTGTCCTACATGTGGGCAACTGAGATATAAAGAAGGACAACACGGGAAGTCTGGTTTGATTCCTGTAAAACAGTTGAGATATTTTCCGCTTACATCCAGACTTCAGCGTTTATTCATGTCTAAGAATACAGCGACAATGATGTCATGGAATAAAGAGAATATTTCAACCGATAAAAGCTTGAATCATCCAGCCGATGGTGATTCATGGAAACATTTTGATAGAGTGCATCCATCCTTTGCTTTAGAAGCTAGAAATGTTCGACTGGGCCTTTCCACTGATGGTTTCTGTCCGTTTGGATCTTATGGTAGTCAATATTCATGTTGGCCTGTTTTTTTAACTCCGTACAATTTACCTCCATGGATGTTGATGAAGGAGCCATATATCTTTTTGACTTTACTAATTCCAGGACATCCGAAGAAAAATATTGATGTTTATTTGAAGCCATTGATTGATGAATTAAATTTATTGTGGAGTACTGGTGTCACTACATATGATGTTGCAACGAAACAGAATTTCATACTGAGAGCAGCATTGATGTGGACAATAAGTGACTTCCCGGCTTATGGGATGTTATCTGGCTGGAGTTCACATGGTCAGAAATCATGTCCTTACTGTATGGGAGAGAACAAAGCATTTATGCTCATTCATGGAAAGAAACTTTGTTATTTTGACTGTCATCGCAGATTTCTTCCAGCTGACCATCCTTTTCGCAGAAACATATCTCATTTCAGAAAAGGAACATTTGAAAGGGATGGACCTCCAAAAATGCTATCAGGTTTGGAGTTAAAATCAGTTGTATTTTCATTACCTCCCATCACTTTTGGTCCCATAATAAACCAACAGAAAATTTCTGGTTTTGGGAAAGAACACAATTGGATTAAACGTAGCATATTTTGGGATTTACCATATTGGTCTGATCTGTTGGTCCGACACATGTTAGATGTCATGCATATTGAGAAGAACTATTTTGTTAATTTGTTTCATACAGTTTTGGATACGCCAGGAAAGAGAAAAGACAATGTAAATGCACGTTTAGATCTTGCCCAAATTTGCAGGCGTCCAGAATTGGAACTATTTGAGAATGTCAGAACAGAAAGGTTACTGAAACCAAAAGCAGCTTATACACTGTCTAAAGAAAACCGTTTATTATTTTTTCAGTGGATTACAGATTTGAGACTTCCAGATGGTTGTGCTTCCAATTTGGGTAGATGTGTAAAGAATGGTCATATTACTGGATTAAAAAGTCATGATTGTCATGTTATAATGGAGAGACTTCTACCCATTGGATTAAGAGGTCTGTTGAATTCTGTGATTTGGGATTCCATAACAGACATGTCTCATTTTTTTCGGGAAATTTGTGCGGCTACGGCAGATTATGATGCTCTAGGAAAACTTGAAAAAGATGTTGTTGTAATTATATGTAAACTGGAAAAAATATTTCCGCCGTCTTTCTTCGACTCAATGGAACATTTGATGTTACATTTTCCTTATGAAGCCAAATGTGGAGGTCCGGTACAGTTTCGATGGATGTACCCATTTGAAAGATGCATGCAAAAATTGAAAAGAAAAGTACGTAACAAAGAATCCGTTGAAGGATCTATTGCAGAAGCTTATTTTCAAGAGGAAATATATTTTTTCTGCTCCCATTATTTTGAATCTGAGTATCCTTCAAAACACAACCGAATGGGACATAACGAGAGGAATATTGATGAAATAGACAATCAATTATCTATTTTCAACCAGTCAGAGCTTGGTTTTGGTGGAGTTTATGAACGCTGGCTTTCAGATGATTAACATCAGAGAGCTCATACGTATGTTCTGCTCAACTGTGAAGAGATGACATTAGTTGTACTGTAAGTGTTTATATCACTTATTCTATCATTTATGTTACAGTAAATAACTTTGGTTTTTATAGGTTGTATGATAATCATATCAAGAAACAAATTCCACAAATTACAGCAGCGGCTCTTGAAGAACGTCGACTGAAAAATTTCTCTCAGTGGTTTCAAAAACTGGTAACATAAATTCTTTATCTTTTAGAAACTCATTCAATGTATTGTTTACTATATTGATAATTATTTCACAAATTTTCAGGTGTCTCGACATGCTGATAAAATTGAAAAACGGATGTGTGTATTGAGTAACCCACCTTCCAAACTTGTTAAAACTTATAATGAATATGTGGTGAATGGATTTCGATTCCACACACATGCATATGGGGAATCGAAAAAAACAATGAACAGTGGAGTTAGCTTGAGAGGATCTCATCATCGAGAAAATGAAGTTGACTTTTATGGCATAATTGATGAAATCATTGAACTCTGTTATCTTGGACAACATTACATAACCATGTTCAAATGTTGGTGGTTGGATACAGAGAGAGGCATGCGTGTTCATCCGACTCATGGAATCATCGATATTAAATGTAAAAGTGTTCTCGCAGTAAATGAACCATTCTTATTGGCTCAATAGGCATATCAATTTTATTATGCAAAGTACTGTGAAACATCAAGAGACTTGACTGATTGGTAGAGTGTAATAAAAATCAAAATTCGAGACAATCAGTTTTGTCAAAGTGAATGTGCTTTCACTGATGTTCAAAGAATTGAAGTTTTTCAAGAGAGTACTCAAAATCAATCTTTTTTAAAAAGAGACATGAGTATCGATGACGACACCCCACATTTAAGAGTCGGTGATGATGATGATGTTAATGATGTCACATATGAATTTGAAATGGTAAGAGATGAAGCAACTGTAACTCGAATGGATATCGATGATGTTGAGGAGGAATATGAAGATGACATTGACATATATGAAGATGATGATGAAGATGAACACTGATAGCATTCCATGGTATTTATATACAATCATAATATGTATATATGTATATATAATAGTAATTATTAATTATTTGATAACATTAACATTTTCTGTTTCAGATGGACGATGCCATATTTCGTGAGTTGGCGGATGCTGACCTGACTTTCGATGCGGATGAGTTGCTAACAGATGACCCTCAGCCTGCAGGCGCTCCAGGGAGTACGCGGAGGGGGCGCGGTCTTGCACGATTGATGATTCCTGACCCCATCCCCGAGCGACGTCCACGTCTTGGGTTTGATCCACGCACACGGAGGTGTAATAACCTGTGTGATAACCTGTGGATTTGACTAAGATTTCATTAATCTATTCACATAATAAATGTTTATTATTTTTTGAGTTTTCCGCATATATCAGTCGGACAGGGCAGCGCTATTTTGCGCAACTATTTCTCTCAGCCGTGGACCACATGGGAGCAGATTTCCATTGATGTGTAGCAGGCCATGTTCGGCCATTGGTTGGTACGTACGTAAATAAATAATTTTTATTTTGAAAATTATTTCATTTCTAACTTGATATTTTGATTTATTTGTAGGGTTTATGGTATCCGATCGAGGATACCATGCGTGACGCCATCGACGAGGCATGGGAGGTGGCCATGTGTGATCACGTCCGTCAGTTTTTGCACAATTTAAGAAAAGCTGCGATGAAGAAAGCAGGAGTGTCAGATTTTGAGGAGTCATGTAGAGCACACCGACCAGAGTATATTTCATCCCATGTATGGGATGGATTATGTGCGCACTGGTTGAGTGGTGCCTTTCAGAGGAGATCATCGGTGGGGAGGCAGAATCGGGGGAGACAGGAGGTGACTCATTGAGCTGGGAGTCGTTCTTTCAGTACTCATAGACAGCATCTGGTACGTACATTATTTATATATATTTTATATAACTATAAATATTAACAGTTTATTTTTTATTCTTATAGGCTGTCGAGCACCCTGATATTACAGAGTACGACGTATATCGGAGGATGTATAGTGATCCTACTACTGGGGAGCTCAGAGGTGATCTTCAGCATCACATCGTGGTCAGTATTATTTGTTTTCAAGTTTATAAATTAACTGTATATAATATATTCACAATTTTAATTTTAAATTGCAACTATAGGAGTCATATGAGGCCGCAGCGTCACAGGCCCGGCCTGAGAGTCAGGACGAGTCATCAGATCAGACCACTGCCCGTCAGTTTGATGAGGCGGCATGGATGCAGGACACCCAGTATGCCTTCGAGAAGGGCCGGGTAGTTGGTATCGGCTCTCGACTGACTCCCGGAGATTATTATGGCAGTGCTGCGATGTCGGCGTCCAGCTCGAGAGGAGCTCGTGCATCTTCTTCTACTACACAGTATGAGGATCAGTTGCGATCTCAGACTTCACAGATAGAGAGTCTCCGACAGGAGCAGGAGCAGATGCGTCAGCAGCATGAGGAGGAGCGTCGACGCCAGCAGCAGCTGTACGAGGAGCAGACGAGTCGGTGGCAGCAGCAGCATCAGGAGCAGATGGAGTACATGCGCCGACTCACTCATGCTTTAGGGATGGAGTTTCCTCCACCACTATCAGCAGATCCCCCACCTCCCCCCCCCCTTCAGATTAGAGTTTGTATTTATGTTATAAAATTTGGGAAATCAAAATATTTTCTTTTTTCTATTCTTAGTTTTTGTCTCATTATAAAATATTAATAATATTATATTTTTAAATAACAATATTAATATGAATAATAATATTATTTATATTTTATAATATTAAATTTTATATATATATTAAAATTTTATAATATTATAATTTAATTATATTTTTTGTAATACTTGAATTATTTTAATATTTGAATGTAAAATAATTCTATTATTTTTATATTAATTAAAATAACTTATTAATATTTTTTTATTTATGAATTATAATTCTAATATTATTATATTAATTAAATCATTTATTAATATTCTATTATTTTTTATTTTTGAATTATAATTCTATTATTATTATATTAATTAAAATAATTTATTATTTTTATTTGTGAATTATAATTCTATTATTATATTAATTAAAATAATTTATTAATAATTTATTTTTTCTATTTTTTTTATAGTATTTGCGACGGGATACTATGCCCATCGCAAATACTAGTATTATTATATGCATTAAAATAATTTATTAATAGTTTTTTATTTTTTTTTAAAAATAGTTTTTGCGACGGGTCCCGTCGCAAAAACTATTGTAAAAGTTTTTTACAAATATACGGAGTAATATTTGCGACGGGGAGAATAACCATCACAAAAAAAAGGCTTTAGCGACGGGCCCATCGCAAATAAGTGTTGTTGCGACGCCGTTTTCAGCAATGGGCCATTTGTGACGGGCCCCCGTCGCAAAAATCCATTTGTGACGGGATCCCGTCGCAAATGACCTGTCGCAAATACCTGTTTTTCTAGTAGTGGCTATAAAAAGGCACTCACCCCTCCCACTTATTCACACATATCAAGCCATTTGGATCACCAAAAATATGATAAAATAATCTAAAAAATCACTCTATTAATCCTAGAAGCATAATTTTGTGAACAAACCAACCAAGGAAACCTTTTGGTGAAAACTATGAAGAGTTACCCAAAGAAATGGAAACATCCTTCCTCATGCTCGTTTGTTTTATTTTCATTCTCCACCCCATCAACTATTCTTATTCCATGATTATATAATAACCCAAGTATCCTATATATTCTGAATTATTTTTATTCTTATGTTTCTATCTACACTTAAACATAATTACATATAATGGGTAAGAAATGTATTGTTCTTGTGTATGGTGAACTACAGCCTCATGAAACGATGTTGTTCATTTTTTCTTTACCAAAATTCATGGATAGTAATTATGATGGATGATCTATTTTTATATTATATTTATGATATTTATTATGTATTTAATATTTTGAAATTACTATATAATACATAACATCATTTTTTATATATTTTTGTAAATATAACAACTTCATTTGTGGAAGGGGGACTACCGCATACTCAAAGCGATGTGATTCGTTCACACTTTATATTAAACATATTAAGGATGGGTTTAGTAAACATATATTATATATATTAAATAGTAATTATAATTTAATGATGATATATATATATATAAATATATCACTTACTTTCTTTCTTTCAAAAAGATAATTAAATAGAAACAATGTTCATGCTTACGTACGGCCTACCATCTCCATGAACGGTGTATTCCATTTCATGTTTCAATATTTTATAGATTATTATAAATACATATATACTAAATATAAATGATAAATATATCATGATTTAAATTTTGTAAATAAGTAAATAAATAACTAAGCAATAGTATCAATAATAACAAGAAAAAACATATATAAAAAACAAAGTAGATATTACCTGAAACATAACATTAATGATGAGTTGTTAATAAATGGGTAATATAAATGCATAAAAATCATATATGGTATTAGATATAATAATATAGTTCTTTTTTATATTTATAACAAACTTATATTCATTATACAGGAGGTTTTAATGTTCATGATGAAAGTCAATACCTAAGGTAAGGGTTTTCTAATCTCACTTATTATATCTATGAGATACATGCTTTTTGCACCACTTTTTTTAGTTTATATAATAACCATGGATTTATTCTATAATTTTTATACGAAAAATTATGGGTATTTACATAATGATTTTATGATATTTCTTTCATGGTGTTTATGTTTAAAAAGTTTCCAAATCAAAAAATTAATTCCATCTCAATTTTCATTCTTTGAGATACATTCCACATTATGAACCTATATTTTTCTATGAGGTGTATATACTAACATTGAAATGTTATATTATGAATCTACTTATTTTTATCATATTTTAAGATTAATTTAATTTTTTTCCATTTTATTATAATCCAAAGTTGTCAAAGTGGTATGAGTTTGTTGTTATAATCAATCTTTTATTGAGATTCTTTATGATAATGCATCCATTAATGAAATATTAAGATATATATCTTAATAAATCAAAAAAAGTTTCTTAAACTCTGGTTATTCATGTTATATAAAAGTAATGGCACTATTTTTCATCTCTTTGGTACTTAATATAATTAAGAAAATGTTTTTATGAAAATATGACTTTATTTCTTTTTTCAGTTAGAAAGCTGTGTTCTTTAAAAACAATTTTTCTAAAAATGTTTTAAAAAATGTTTTAATATAATCCAATTATTTTTGAAGAAAATTTTTACCATTGTATTTCATTTTTACAAAAAAATGTTTATAAATTAGTCTTCTTATCATTTTCCAACCAGGGCCCTTTTGTAAACTTTTAAGGTAAAAAAGTAATGTTCGGCATGTATGGACTTACCCAATGTCATGAACATCATTTCCATGTTAATTACTTTGAAACTTTACAATGTTATTTTTTTAAAATAAAATTTTTTCACTAATATTTTGTAAAAAAATAAATTTTTTTCAAATAAAAATGGTTTTTTATTAAAAAAATATTTTTAAAAAATTTTAAAATGAATTTCAAAGCTCCCTTTATTGTTTTCAAAAGGTTTTTTTTCAAATATGAGAATTTCAATGATCTCAAAGGTTCATTTATAAGTTTTCAAATTATTTTCCAAGAAAATGGTTTTCAACCTTTTTTAAAGATTATTTTATGAGTTTTTAAGGAAAAAGGTTTTCAAAGTGTTTTCGGGCTTCTTTTATAAGTTTTCAATGAAAACATTTTAAAAATTATTTAATGATTATTTTATAAGTTTTCAAGTAAAAGGGTTTTCAATCTTATTTATAAGTTTTCAATGTAATTTTTAATGAAAATGGTCTTTAAAATTTTTTATGTTTTAAAAAATCATTTTTCAAATCAAAAAGTGTATTTTCCTTAGGAAAGGTTTTTAAAAGAAATTTCAAAATTATTTTACATTTAAGAAGAAATATGTTAGTGTTACTCATGCCTTTCTGAGGAAATTATATAAAGTTTCCATTCATATTCTTTCTCTAAATGGTTTATGTTTTGGTGGCATGATGTGTATGAAACCCATTCATATTTCACGGGTTATATGTTAATGAAACCTGTTTTTTTCACAAGTTATGACTTGATGAAATGATTATGAAACATATCTATTTTCAATAGGTTATGATATAATTACGTTCTTATAATATCCATTTAATTTCATGTGTTATGATATGATTTATTTTGATATTTTGTCACATGTATGTGTTATTTCATTATTATATCGGTGGAAACTATATATCCCTCTAATAAATTAGGTAGAGATTTATATCTCATGAGATTGGCATCGATGGAACGGGGAGTGAACTCAGTTAAGTAAAGGAATTTTTCCTCTAACATAGTCTTTATAGTGAACCTTGACTACTAAGATGGTTATGGGAGTGAAGCATGACTACAAATATGGTGTGGGGAGTGAACCCATACAACTAAGATGGCATTGGAAGTGATACCTTGACTACTGTAGAAATAAATATATATGATTATGCACCTGTAACAAATTATTTATATTATTCCTAGTTAATTGTATGATGGATTATGATCTTTATTCCATTATGATTCATGTATTATGAACCTCCAATATTTATTCCATGAATCATGTATACGATCTTTGATATGCACAGTATAATCTACAAATTTTATTTTCATGTTCTCATACCCTTTTTCTCATTTTATACTTATGTATCTCTTATGTTTATCCTTAATGAGAATCTTATGAGACCCATTTATTATGTTTCCTTTCCCCATGATATAAAGAAAGGTTTTAAGTATAAGTACTAAAAGGGAAGATATTTTTGGGAAACATTGAAGATCTTTCACTAAGTTAGAAAATTTTGTTCCATGTTTCCAAAGACACTAAAATATAACGGTTCTCAGGAATTTATTTTTGTAATACTCTAAATTTTCACCTAAAATTTTGAAATGTCCATATATGTTAAGCCTCGGTCAATATACTGAGTGTCGAATTGATTTAGTAAAAATCAATCCATATTAGATTACCCATTTTAACACTAATTATTATTGATTAAAATTTAATGATGGTAATTATTTTATTACTAAAAATATAAGATGAATATTCTTAATGAATATAAAAATTCAAAATCTGAATTTTGACACAATTTAATATAATTAAAAATCTAAATAAGATAAAATTAACTTTTAAATTAACATATAAAATGTGTTTGTTTTGTAAAAAAATATCAATTTAGTCATTAAGTGTCCTTAATCATATTTAACATTGATGATGAATTAAATGAGTGTTAATTTATTTTTATATATATTTATAAACATTATATTAGGGTCCTAATTTAAAATAGATCTATTTAATTTAAAAATATGCAATATTTAAAAAAGTATCATTCTTTGAAGAATAACTTTTTTACCACAGTATCTAATATGTTCCTTAGTAACATAATTTTATACATAAAAGTGAAATTTAATCTATTACTTAATAGGAAAATTTTGAATAAAAATATTAAAATCATTTTATACAGTTCAATTTTTAAATGTGATAAAAATTAATTTTAATATAAGTGCTCAAAACACATAAAAATAATTTCAAGAAACTCGTTTCATCTAAGCATAAAGTAATTTTATTTATTTTCTAGCAAGAAAAATTGGATGAATGTTAACATATTTTATAGTATATATTGTCAATATTTTCTATTTAAAACATTATTTAATCATAATATAATAAACAACATAGTTCATGAAAAGGAAAATAATTTATGAAAATATATTTTTACATATAAAATTATTTTATTTTTCCTTTAGATCTACTAATTTAATTTTATAAATAAATTAGGATTAACAAATTATATTTATTTTATTTCTATATATATTTCAGAATTTAGTTACTTCTACATTTACCAGCAAATTCATTGGCTGCATTTTAACGGTTATATAATTCTTTGTGATTCATTTTGGTTTGGTGTTTTGTGTGAAGCATACTATTAAACACGTTAGAATTTGAAGGAAAATATATTATTTAAAATATTTGGGTCTTACATTCTACCCATTTAAATAAATGTTGTCCTTTTAATTTTAATTTCTACTTACAAATGAAAAATTTATAGATGTCTTTAAGATAGGCTTGACTTAATATTTTATTTCCAATGTGGTATCAACCTTAGTAACCTGGGTATGTCTAGGTAACTTTTTTATTCCTTCATAACTAAAATATCATAGTATTTGGTTTCTTACTTGCCATTTATTCCCAATACTCTTCATGATTGAGGTTAAGATATATATGATGGAATCAATTTTCCAAGAGAGTACCTCTTTAACCATATAGTGATATATGTTCATAAGTTGATTTGATATGTCAAATATGATTTGTCTATTTCATTATTATTGATTATATGTGGGGAGAGATAATAAATTTACAAAATCAGATCAAATTAATCTAAATTAAGGATAATAATACTTTTATAGATTATAATCCCACAAACCATAATAAATCTTAACATACCTTGGCTACAATAGTGATATCACTAGGTGTTTTTATTTCGATAGGTAATATTTGGTGAATAGTTTCATCATAAAATCTTGTGTGATGAATAAGTTTAATTATCACCACTTAATTATCATTATCCATTTCAATAAAATATATTACACAATCTTTTCTATGTTCCCATAGTATAGGAGATTAATTGTGTTGATTGTCAACTTAATCCCTTAGATTAGTGCACTATTTTTTCAATCATGTTAACTAAACTCTTATTTCTTTCCCTAGAAGCTTGTTGTTTTATTACCTCCTTTATGGTAGATTAAACATCTTCCATATCCTTTGAGATATTCCCATACTTATCTATTCCTTAATTTTTTACATGAATGAAATTAGATCTTATTTCCCTAATCATATTCATCACCTAAATTTCGATGAGACTTGATCCTCCTCTTCTTTTGAGTGTTTGGAAACTCAACTAAGTCTCTGTTGTTAATAATTGTTGTCAATATATTGTTTTTTAAATAATAATAATTCTTATCCCTTCTCATATCCCATTATATTACTCATTGGAAAACTATTCACATTTTTCATTGAATATATTATTATCTTGGTTCACTTGTGCTTTATCCATTACTAAAAACAAAATAGGTTAACCTAAGTAACGAATATTTAACGTTATAATAGAATAATCATAAATGATCTTAAAAAATCAACCTTGAAATTTATTTATGTTGAAAACCCTCAAATTATCATTCAGTTAAACTTATATCATTCTTGGTTCAATCTAATATTCTTTTGGTTGTATTGTATCATACTTGTGATCCTAATAAATAATAAATCCATTTTAATTTCTTATAAAGAGAATGTGAATAAAAAAATCATATCCCCTAGGATTTTAAATCTAGGTGTCTATGTAAGCGCCTTTTTCATGCACCATGTGACTATTGAGTCCAACATGTCCTTTCAGGGTTATTAATCCTAGGAATATATGTTTTAAAGTCTATGTCCACTTAAAGTATCTGGATAGGGATTTTATTTCTAGTAGAACCACACAACATCGACTTTACCAAACTTTTGGATATTAAATTATACTTATACTTATTCTTAGGGTATCTCTGATGTTATCAAATCCTAATCTCAAAAAAATAACTAGACTCTTCTATTATACTAACTATAATGACCCAATACTTAAAAACATAATATAACATTAATTTACATATATAATTTCTTAATGAATACAAACCAAGGATCAAGAGGTCTAGTGTATTTGGGAGAATTAGAAAAAACAAGAATATTTAACACTTAAAAACCAATACATTTATTATCCAATGAAAATTGTAAATATACTAATAACTAGTTAAACCATAATAAATCTTAAACATATCCCAAAAAAATCTGCACAAGATAATCTTCGAGATATACCACACATATTACATTCCTTCTATACCAAGGGAAATGGAAACATAAGAAGGGGTGATCTCAAACACTCTGTAAGAGTAAGTATAGGAGATAATAATCAAAGATCATAAGGGATGTTAAGATGAACATATGGGTATGATAATATAAATAATCAACATGAATAAGATGTACAAAATTCATTCCCAATTAAAAAGTATCATAATCCAAGAATCCTAACATGAGGATTTGGTATAAATATACTAATATCAAAATATCTTGGCATCATACAATTATAACCACAACATGATACTTGAGATCATTATAAAAGTTCAAGGTTAAATCCTAATACCATCATCACATAATGGATAAATTCCCATTGTGGATTAGGTTTACTCCCTAATCCAATGCATAACATCTCATGAGATATAAAGAATTACCTACGCATTGGGGGCTATATAATTTTGATCCCACATATCGTATAACATAGTATTATTAGGCTAACCACCAATGTATTATGTATCGAATCTCATGATATGAAAATATAACCCAATTCATTATAGGGATATATGATTCTGATTCCACCCATCACATCATATTTTTTACATTCATAAGTCTGAAACATTAGAGAAAACATACATAATTTCATCAAAGTAATATAATCCAACAGAAGAAATAGATTTCATGATTGTTTACAAAAAACATGACCGTAAACCATATAGGTAAATAAGGTATATAGTTTCCAAATATTACATCCCTAGTTAAAAAAATAAACAAATAATAATATTGACATGGATGGAAAAACACCCATGAAAAAAATGATTCAAATGGTACCACATAAGAAGTGATCAATAATTAGATTATTTTAAGCCATTATTAAAATAACACTAATGTATAATTGTAAGTATTGGTTAAATAATGAAACATTAATCCCAATATGGAAAATCATTTTGAAATTTTAAAGTAAAAAAAAGTGAATTTCTAAAAGAGTTATAGAAATCACTTTCAACGTTATCATAAAAGAAAATATTATGGGTCACTTTTTAAATTAAATTACAAAATATTGAATTAAAAAAAATTGGAAGCATTTAATTTTAAAATAATATCCAATAATGGGTCATTATAAAATATTTGAAGGTATCTGAAGGAAATGTGTTCTGGAGGATGAAAAATTTGATCGTAGAAGAAAAAAAAAATTATATTTTTAAAAATACATTAATTGAAAAAAAAATCAAAAAAATGGTTATAAAACTTCATTTTGAAAATTAGTAAAGTGAAACATGATAGTTATAAGAGTCAATACATAAAGGGTTCAAAATATGATAATAGAACATTTGCAGGAAGAGGAAAACATGGACATGGATGATAAGCTCCTTTTTAGGAGGATGAGAATTATTATTAACATAGTTTCATTTTAAAAAAGAAATATAACTCATATATAAGTAATATTTGAATCAAAATTGATCACCAAATATTGAAATGGGATATATTATATGAAATAAAATATGAAACCCAAGGAGAAATATAATAAAATAAGAAAGTAGATTGGGTTATAAAAACCATTATATTTTAAACAATATATCAATAATAGTACAAAGAAAGGAAGATCATGAATGGAATTAAATATTCTAATATCAAAAATAATTTATGATATTATAAGTCAAGTGGGTATTAGATACACCATACAAATGAATATTGTTTCATAGTATCAAAGTATGCCCCAATGAAGGGTGATTAAGATGGAAACCCTTACCTTTTATCATGACTTCCTCAAACATGCTATAAACTATTGTATAACAAATAGAACTATATTAATAAATTATTTTTTAATCTTATAAATAATTATTACAATTTATACACCTAATTTATATTCATTCTTTATATGTATATTTATTTTTTATTAATTATTTTAAATATTGGGTGTGAGTAATCTTGAACATTTTGAACTTGTTTAATGATTGCATTGTTTGTATTTATTATTCTAAAATATTTAACCATTATTATATCATCAAAGGTACTATGAATAATTCTTTATAATTAATTATAAATATATAATTTCATTATATGAGATTTTTTATTATGATCCTTGAAGTTGAACTTGGGGATGAGCACATTTTGGTAATTTAGAATGAGGAAACTGGGTTATCTTAATTGATGAGTTTAATGTTTATATTACAATTATAGAATAAAAAAATTGTTCTTTACTTATTAATAACCAATATTAAATTTTAAAATCCATCCTTGATATAACTTTATATCATTTTACATGTAGGTTCTTAAACTAGCCCCAAAAGAACATACTCTAATCTATGTGTGATTATGACTATGGAAGAGATTATTTTTTTATAATATCATTATCACAAAATAATAATGAAATTATTTTTGTATTATTATGTTGTTTAATAAGAATTGTTAATATTAATAATATTAAGTTAAATAAAAATGATGTTATTACTAATAAAGAATTTGATTTTCCTCTTGGTTTGTTCATTTTATGCAGTTAGTTTTATAATGACTTCATATTTCTAATATTACTTATATAATGCCTAAATCACACATAAATAAAATAAATCATCAAATAATTAAGATATATATTCACTAAAACCATTTCTATAACCATCATTTAAAGGTGGGGATGAAAAAGCTAAATGTTTTATTCATAGAGGAGGTAGTCTGCAAATGCGTATGAGCAACGTTTTCATTTTTCAATTGAATGGGAGGAAAATAGATAATGGTTACATAGTAAATATAATAACATTTAAATATATTTTGTATAATTATGCAATTATAAACTTATTGTTATAATGGGTTTTTATGAGGTTTGATGAGACGGATAAATAATGGAAGTTAAGGGGAGAGTAACACTTATATAGAGAATTTGGATTTTATCTTGAAGTATCCTTTGTAAATGAAGGACTTGGGGAACCTTATTGAAGATAGAGGTAACCAAACTTATATAGGGGATATATAATAATTAAATTTAGAAATTGTTCATGAAAATATATAACTATAGGTGTGGCTTTAAATGGGTGGAAGTTAGCTCCTTTTACAGGTGAAAACATGGGACAAATCCTTGAAAAATAATGTTTGGTAAGGGGTAAGAATAGAAATGAATTATTATGGTGATTTAGTGGTGAAATGTTAGTAATACATGTACGTACGACTTTACAACCTAAATAAATTATTCTTTATATTCTATGTTTCAAATTTATTTAGTAACTTAATTTACCTTAGTGATGTTGTTTTACTGTGACATATAATATTTACCTTGGTAACTTAATTTTATGCCAAAAAAATTGACCACATTACCTAATTTGATAATGTTGATTAAAAATATCCCAAATAAATTTATAGGATTCATTTTCTAAAATTATTAAAAATAAATTTTAATATAATTTTTCATAAAACATAAAAACAATTAAGAAACATGTATATTCTAAGCATTAATTTAATTTCTTACTTATTAATAACCATTAAAGGGATGTTAAAATATTGTATTCTATATATTATAAACACTTCCGATTTAAAAAATTATTTAAAAAAAATACAAAAAATTTATATCACATTAAAAGGTAATTTTGTTATGAGGATATATTATTTTGCACAAAATGATTTTATTTGTTATTCGTCTATACTAGTTGAATTTTATCAAATTTTTACTTTTAAAAAATGAAATTTATTTTTATCTCTAAATATATTTCATAATTTTTTAAATTATATATTTTCCCTCCAATTCAATGGTAACATTTTAATATCTATATAGTTTTATACTTTTTTTTGTTTAGTGTTGTGTGTGAAGTAAGAAATTGAACACAATATGTTTTAAAAGGATACTACAAAATTTAAAATCTTATGTTGTTATTGAAATTTAGAAAAGGATGTGTACATGACACATCCTGATGGTTTTGAAGTGTCCAATATTTCTATGGTATGGAAACTATAATGGTCTATTTTTAAAATAAAGAAATACCTTCCGAGTCAAAATATTTGGTTTGAAAATAAAATCAAAGATACAGCTTTAATCAAGAACACTGATGATTATTTTGTATATATGTGGATTTGGAAAAAAGAGTGGCATTTATCATATAGTATGTGGATAACATAATACTTTTTAGAAACTAAATCTTGAAACTTTACTCTATGAATATATAGTTTGGTACATTATTCTAAATAAATGAAATGGGTGAAGAATCCAACATGTTAAGTATGAAGATCTGTAAATACAGATCAAATATGTAACTTAGAATTATTTTGGACACATACATTAGTAAGGATAGATAAAATTCCCTATAAACCTACCAAAGGATATCTCATGTATAGCTTGTTGTATACTCGACTCAATGATGCTTGTGCTCGTAACATAAAAATTAAATACCAATAGAATCCTAGTGAGAGTCACTAGATTTAAGTAAAGGTCATTCTTAAGTACTTTAGAATTACTAAGGATATATTCTTGGTCTTTAGAGTAGAAGATGGTATCTATTTAAAAGGTTACAAAGATGCGAGTTTTCAATCTAATGGATATAATATGAAATATAAATTTGGTTTTTTGTTTTTCCTAATTTTTGGAGAAATCACTTGGAAAAGTTAAAAATAATCCACTTCAGAAAAATAGACAACATAGGCTGATTACATAGTTGCATAAATTGCTATGAAGTATGTTTTCTGGTTCATAAAGTTCATATCTGAACTTGATGTGGTTCCTAGTATTCATGGATAAATTGATCCCTACAATGAAAATAATTAAGTTATCACTCAGGATAAGGAACCCTGGTATCACTAAAGGTCCAAGTGAAACCTTTGGAAATACCATCTCAAAAGGGAAATCATTGATAGTGGTAATGTAAAGAACTATCAAGTGGATAAATAAAGCTATGTAGTAAATCTATTGATGAATCCATTACCATGACAATAGCTTGAGGGTCATATTAGGTCTCTATGTATTCAATAATTGGGATATTTATTTAATGTTTACATAATTTAATATTATTATATAATAAATTTGGTCTCTATATATCATTCATTCATGTGTACACCAAAATTTATTTTTCATGAAGGATAAAATGATTATATCCTCTCAAAGTAAAACTTTGAGTTATCCCTAATCGATGATCATCATAAAGTTGTATGTGATGTGATACTATGTTAATATTGGAATGAATTTAATCGTATATTCACTGTAAATAGTTGTATATGAGATATTAATAATCGATTAATGAGATAATAAATAAACGTTTATTACTTGTACTGACCCGCTAAAGTATATCCCACGGAATGTCATGTGGTCATCAATATACTTAGGGTGTATACTTTTTATAAATTTCCTTTACCTAAGGTTATAGAAACACCTTAAATGGTAAATTTAATACATTTATACATTTCTTACAAAAGTCAAAACTGAAATTTCTAATCAGGGGCTGGTTGGGTATGTTTTTGATCATGATGTTGGTTGGAGCATAACCAATATAGGATTTTTTTCACTTATATGACAGGTAAATCCATCCATAAATTGATTGAAATAGATTGAGGAAATGCATTATCATGCTTATTTGTGCCACATGATATGTCTCTAGTAACTTGTATCAGGGTCATGTGATGTTATCATATTTAAAATGAATGACATGGGATGTATTCATCAATTTGGTCAGTCTATTTCAGAGAATCAAGAATAGATGAATTGGCCTATACTAAATTGACATATTAAATATATAGAGGTTACTATGTGTTAGTGAAAAAAAAGGATTGTATAGGTATAAATATAATTTATATGATATATCATGTGGTGTATATTTTTTCAAAGGTATATGAAAATGTTTTATAGAGATCGCATTAGACTCCTTAATAGCATGAGTAGCTCTGGTACTTTACTGGAGGTCTCCCTTTTCCTACATATATAAAATATGGATTTCATATTTTTTTTCAATGTTATTAATGGAAATAGGGTCATAAAGTTACACATTTGGTTAAGTATTAAGTTCTATACAATTTTTTAGATCTAAAATGAAGAGATTATGATAAAACTGTATCCAAAAAGTGTTTTGTGTGGATTCTCAAAGAGTAGTAAAGTTTTACATAAATCCATACTGGGATTTTAGTGAAATTGAGTGATTATTATATTTTAACTAAAACATATTCATGTATTTAGGTTCATTCATCATCTATAACACCCTAATATTTTAAAATAACATTATATTAGATAGTGTATAAAACATGCAACACTGAGTTTAAATGAACAACAATATACAATTAAAATATAATTTTTTAAGAATAACCCTTATAACATCATCATTAAATATATTTTTATGAATTTTAATAATCACATTTTGAATATTAATTATTAAGGATAGATAAAAAATATTGATAACAAATCACTTAATTTTTGTTAAAGTCTTTATAGGCTTTGAGAATTTTATTTTCTCAAAAAAAAAATTTGCCTTTTTGTGAACCAATAATAAAAGTAATATTTTTCAATTTGAAAAAATGTATTAAAATAATTAACTAAATTTTTGGAATCAAAATTTCAAAATTATATTTGGATGAATTTTTGGGATTTTTTTAAAAAAATAACTTTTTAATGAATAGTGAAAATAATGGTTTTTATTGAAACTATATTTTTTTAAAATAATTTATGAAGTTATATACAATTTTAAAATGGATTAAAAGTAAACAAATTAAATTATCTTATTACTAATCCAATTTATTTCATTTTAATAAATTTTAAATTTAATTTTGAAGTAAAAAACTTGTATACTAATGAAAATATTTTCTTTGAAAATCCATTTTTTCATCATGTCAACCAGTTTAATTTTAAATAAAATTCTACAAAATTTGTGATCTGAATTTATAAAAATGGATTCCAAAATTTTAATCAGAATAATTATTATTATATAATAATTTCAATTTAATTTTTTATAATAAATAGTAAAAATTAGTAAAAATTAATTATTGCGGTTGAGGTTAAAATGGGTTTATCAAGGGATAAAATAGAAAGATAAGGGTTAAAAAATTATCCAAATACTATTGAATGTAAATATTTATACCTTTTATCATATATGGATCTATAATAATTTATTTGGGTGACTTTTGGAAAGTGTAAAACATTGGTATAACTTTTTTTCTGAAAATTCCAAATGTGCCTTCTCCCCAACTAATAAAAAGGAACACCTATCCTCTCCTATTTACAGCTCTAAAGCATTTTTTAAAAATTATTTACTAAATAAATTAATTACTTCCCTAAAAAAATCTTAGAGTATTTTTTAAGGATAAATCCAATATAGGGAGGCTTTAGGTGTAATCCTAAAGAGGTGGTTTGAAGAAGAGGTATCGTTATTAACAAAGCATATTTGTTTTATTTCTTCTTCCAACTCCTTAAAATATTACCCAATACAAGTGATACAATAAAATTAGTATATAATATATTCTAATATGTTATTATGTTAATTTAATAACTTAAATCCATCTCCACTTCAATTAAATGGTAAATGAAACCATCATTCATGTGTACAGTGGAATACCTCACAAGCCGATATAATTCATTTTCCATCATCACCTCTCATAGTTTTTCATGATTATGGATTTAATTTTTATATATTATATTCATGAAATATTAATAATTATAGAAAATTAATATATCATATATCTTCTTAATTTACCATCTATTAAAAAAATTTAATGTTGTTCGTGTGTATGGCAGACTGCCACCTCACAAAGCAATTAGATTCTTATTTTATTACCACATCACATGGATGGTATATGTAAGTAAATTTAAATAAATAATATTATATTTCTGATATAAGTATCATTATGTAAATATTAATAACACTTAATTTCTTCCATTTTGATCATTTAAAAATAGAAATGTTTCATAAGTGTGTGTATGGTCTACCATCTTCAAGATTGTAACGTAAATTATTTTTCATGACCATAATTCATGATTATTTTTAAAACTGTAATTTATCTATAAAAATGATAATTATTTCATGATTATTCTTCTTGATATAATTTAAAAAATACCTCTTTTACCATGGTCAAAACACCGATGTTGTTAAGAAATTATGAAATGTGCATCATCAAAACACCTGACATGGATATAAGTGATTAAGTAATTAAATATGCCATTAAAATAAATGAAGTAAATGTTTTTTGTATAATTTATTAAGCATTTAAAATTGTATTAATAAAATACAAAATATATATAGGTTTATTATATATTTTATAAAATACATACATGACAAAGTCTTGACTCAAGGTAAGGGTTTCGTCTCAAAACTTCCTTTTTTAATGAAAATGTTCTTTTATCCACCTAATTATCTTAAATGGTGTATATATTGAACCTTTTCTTATTATATCATCAATACATAATAATTATTTATATTTTAAGTTCCATTTTCATTATTCATGTGAGTTAATATTCAAAAGTTACCAAAGTGGTAATGGTTTATGTTTCAACAAAATTTTAATTGAGACTGTTTATGCTTGAATTTATATTGTAAGAAATTATTTGATAATTTTATAATAAAAACCTTTAATTTTATGATCCTATTGTTATTTATGAAATTTTAAAAAAAATATTTCCATTTTCCTCTCTTTGTTACTCAAAATTATTAAGAAAATGTCGTTAATAAATGCTGACTTCATTTCTCTCTTCAATTAAAAATATTTTTTCTTCCATATCCATGTTTTCTAAAAATATTTTAATTCATATTTATAAAATTCTATAAACAGTTTAGGAAAGACATTTTTTCTTGTTTTTTACTTTTTGTATAATTTTTTAAATTGTATATTCTTATTTTTTTCTAAATGTGTTATTTTTTAACCATTTTACAACATTATAAAAGGAATGTTTTTTTAACTTATATAGCATGTATGGAATTACCTTACATTATCACAACTCAATAATTTTAAGACTCCTTTATAAGTTTCAAGGTTTATTTTTTTAAATTATTTTTTTAATAATTTGTAAATTTTATGATTTTGAAGAAGTGATTTAAAAGTGAAAAGGGTATTCGCATCAAGAAATATTCCATATCGTATTTTAAAGAAATTTTCATCAGTAACTAAAACCTATGATATTACATATTACTTATTAATTATGTATATATTTATCCCACATTTATATGTAAATTATTATCCTCCACTTTTATGTGGTAATACATGCCTTTTTTTGTTCCTCAAATTCCTTCAGTATGAAATTTCCTTTGATTATGTTGTGAATCAAGATTATAAAACCCATTTTATTTTATGGGTAATTATTATGGTATTCCTTATGATTGATTTAATTTATGTGGAACACATAAATATTGAACATTTTATGATGGGTGTTACTATATAGCACTTCAACACATTGGGTAAAGATTTAGTCTTATGAAGCTTCATGTATTAGAATAGGGAGTAAAACTAATACATTATGGGACTTTATCCACTATGTGATATTATCTTTTCTATTGGCATTGACTCATATTTATTTCATGTAATATGTTTTTGAAACATTTCCCACGATTCCATTATCTTATGATACCATTTTATTTATGTTATTCTTCTATTTTATTACTCATGAGCCTTATATTTTATGATATCATGTTATATATTAGACTCACATGTTATGTTTCATTATAATTTCTATTTCCTTACTAGGTTTTTTATCTCACCCCTTTTTTCTATGTATTTACTAGGAAATACCATGCAATTTGAGGACCTTGAAAGGATTTTAGATATCATTATCGAGAAGAAAATAAATAAGTTTTATTTTAGTCTCACTTTGATGTATTATAAACCCAGTCTTCCAAAGACACTAGGCATCATGATCTTTAGGTTGTAATTAATGGATGTTTAAGTTAAAATCATGTAATAATATGTGTAAAAGGCTTGTTTATCTGTAGTTGGTATAAAAAAATGTATAGTTATTTTTGGGGATTAGGGATAGAATAACTTAGTGTGTTCCCTAAGGATAAATATATGGATAATTATAAGTATAGGTAAATATCATAGAATTTTAGTGAAGTATACAGTGAGTGGGTTCCAAGAAATTACATCCATTTCTGGATACTAAAAGTGGAATGGATCTAGCATAGTTTTACCTAGAGATAATAACCTTGAAAAGAGAACATTTTGAGTGAATCAATCTTCAATCTGTTCACAACAACGGGCCTTTCTACACACCTGGTTTGACACTCTTATGGTATATGTTTTGGAAATTCCCAAACTCTTTATGAACTACTATGAAGGACATAAAAAAATATTATCATATAAAACCTTATAGGAAGTATTATAATGGATAACCTAGATTGATTCCTAGAGACTCATAAATCAGGATATACTTATATTTTATAAGTTATTCCTTTTAGGTTTCTAAGTTTCCCTTTTGTATGTTAATTAATTATCATCTTGTTTGTATTTTTATTTTTAGCTAATGGTGGGAAATAAGAGGAATAATTCCAACAACCAATGCAATTGTAAATAAAATGATTTCCCTAATGATATTCCTAACTTGATAGGAATGTAGGTTATTCATTTAGTGATAATTCCAAATGAGCTATCTAAAATTATGATTAACAACAGGAACAAAGATAAACTTAAAAACACATAAAATAATACAAGGATGACTCTCATGGAAGTTCAAGTATTATAGGTGATAAAGAAAATAAGATTCAATTTGCTTCATGTAAAAAATGTTAGAAGTATAACCATGTAACATGACTAAAAGGAACTAGAAGATGATTTATGTATGAAAAAAAGAAAAAATCAGCTAATTACTGAACAAAAAATGAATATTCTAGTTAAAAAGATATAGATAAATAATTTCCAACCTAAGTTACGACTAATAGTGCAATGTCATGCATATGGGGAACATGGTCATTATCCAAGTCAATTCCCTAATATGTGGATTAATTCAAAAGTTCCTATGTTATGACAATCGGTGAAGTTAATGATTAACGTTTTTAGGTTTTGGAACTCAAGAATCATGTTGTTGAAGTATTTTTTCTCAATGGTATACTAGTTATAAGAATTATGATGCATATAAGGATTCATTTAAAATATTTTTCATGAATGATTTTGAAGAATATATTTTATGGTACTAATAACCTAGAAAAGTGATTTAATGGTAAAGTGATATTTTAAATAAAAAAAATGATTGAGGAAAATATAATCCTTAATATGTGATTGATATTGAGGTAATTATAGTCAATTAAGATTATTTCATTTTGTGTAAAAAATATGGTTTATATAAGATATTAGTGGTTAAAAACTAATTTGGCAATTAATGTTATGTTTAGGATGTTCATAATATTTTTTGGAATTTCATAAGAATTATATAAATATGGTTTTATAAAAAGGGCAACCTTTATATTGAGTGACAACTCGTCACATCTATAAAGGTCGTAGGAATTGATCCCACAACTAAATAGTGATAAGGGTTTAATGTCTACCATTATAGAGACCCTTATTTCTCTTACATGTCTTATTACATCACTCTAAAGAAAAAAATATAAAATAATTACACATTGAGGATCTAAAGGTTTATTTTCTTGGGATAATTTGTATGATACATAATATTTAAAAAATAAAACATAAACATTTATTTAATTATTTCTTCTCTAACTTCTTATTGACCCTTGAATTCCCCCTAGTGCATGTAGTCACCTAAGGATATACATAAAACAAGGATGATCTAAAAGTACAATAAGAGGATAGATAAGAAAATGAAACAATAAAAAAATGAGTTAATAATAAATAATATCATCATAACATATGAAAGGGATCATAATCATGAGAGGAGACATTAGATAAAAACATGAAATGTGGAAATGTATAAAAATGAAACATCATGTCTTAGTGGTTAAATACCACACATAGTTGTGAAAAAAGATAGAATAATCTTCACACATATTTCAATTTTCTCATGAGATACATCACATTACCCATTTAATTGGATCACTATATAATTCTGGGTGCACCGGTCACATAAAAACATTTACTTTAAGCAATATAATTCCTAGTGTACCTATCACATCATAACATTTAAATTATCATGCATGCCACATAGAACATACATCAAACATGAACATAAAATAACCCAAGGGAATAAATGGATTTCATTTCATAATTAATAAATTAATTAATTGGGTTCCCAAATGAAATATAAAATAACATACTTGTTATAAGAATCAACAACCTTGAGTGAAGAAGAAACAATCTTGTGAAGTAAAAGGTGTGTTTTTTAAGAAGACTTATTTTGGAAAACATTGTGTTTTTCATAAAATAAACTATAAAATATGTATATCCCATAAAAGATAATATAATTATGAATAAATTATATATAAGTAATTATCCATATTTAAAATTGGGTGACTGAGGGAAAACCCAAAGAAAGAGAGTTGTGTTCGAGAATTTCCCTTACCTTGAGTCTGAATGCTTCCTTCACTTTAATATCCTATATAATCATATTAGATTAATTAATTAAACAATATAGATCCTTATATAAATTAATATGATTTATTATGGTTTTATTATGTTCTTTTATGTGCATTTTTATGAGTTATAGAATTTAATTTCATCATTTGGGGGTGTTCGTTTTGATCAGTTCACTTGTATGCATGAATGGAAGTTCGTGTAAAATGTGGATAAATATACTGAATTTTTATTATATATTATTAATGATATTAAATAATTATCAATGATATTATAATTAATATGATTTTATGTGATGATGATTAATTGTCATATAAAAGTTAATGATGATCGTTTTAGGTAAATTTTTATGGTTTTTCGATCACAAAGACCTCATTTTGTTTTATCATTTAGTATTATGTATATAAGTTAGTTATAGAAATAAATAGGGTTATAAAATAAAATTTAAAATCTTATTTCAAACATTTAATGGTTTTATTAACATCCTTTAATTCATTAAAGTAAAATGAATGTGCATCTTCCATGATATCGATAAATTTACACATCACATGTGATGATTTCATTTTTAAAATAAAAGAGAGAAATTGATGATTTCAATTATGTATATTACATTAAAATTATATATTTCCATTATATATAAGGTTATAGAGTTATCATTCCATTTTTATTAAGGTAAGTAAGGAGATAATAAGAAAAGAAATAAAATTGAAAGGAATAGAGAGAGGATTTACCCATTGAATTTATCCTCCTTGAAAACCTCCATAGGGAAAAGGTTCTGGTCTTTTTATGGGACCAAGAGCTCTTGGATGTAGGGGAGGGTATAGGGATGTGTATTTAGAATAATTTTGGAAAGTTTAAAATCTTAAGAGGTGTGAGAAAATGAGAGTGTGAGGGGGTGTATTTATAGTGGAGGAGTGGGGTTTTTTCTAAATATTATATTCATTTGTTTATTATTTTCGCTCAAGACTATGAATATTTTAAGAATTATATATAAATAATTTCAAATAATTAATTATTTTTCTAGATTAAGGTTATTAAATAATCCTTACATCAATAATTACTCAAAAATTCATGTATTTATGATCTATTGAAAACTATCGTATTTTAAAACTCATCAAAAAATAAAGTATTTTTGAAAAATCAGAAAAATTCACCCTAACCATTTTTCAAAAGGTAGAGTTAAAAAATATACTCCATATTATGAGAATAATTTTCTAAATATTATTAATTTATTTTTTAATTATAATCATTATTTACTTGGAAAATACTTATTTTAAAATTATAACTAAGTGTATAACACTTTGAAAAATTACTTAAGTTCTCATAAAATTATCTTAAAATCATAAGAAATCAAATTATTAATTTATGAATACATTTTATGAAAATAAATTTCTTTTAAATTATTTAATTAATTATAAAATTTTAATTAAATATTTATGACTTATAAAGATACCAACACTTAATTTATAATTTTTGAAATATTTTCTTACTTATACTATGATATAATTATATCATATTTTCACTTATAAGATCCCTAAATTTTTTTATACTTTCATAGGTGATTTTACTATTCATTTGGATAGTTTACTATTCATATGGGTCATATTACTATATCTGAGGTTAAGTTACTATTTCATCGGTATTCATTCCTTATCTTATAGAAATACCTTTTATCTCACTCATTAATCACATATAAATTTTTTATTGTGTTCTTAATTTGATTTTGTTTGATTTATAATATATAACATTATAATAAGAAGGAAGAAATTCCATTGATAAAATTTTGCGTCGTTAAATTCTTCCCCCCTTTTGAGATTTCACCTTCAAAATTTATTTTTACAAAAAAGGTGAGTGTACTTCTCCTTCATTGTCTCCTCTAGTTCTCAAGTTGCTTCTCTATACTTATGGTTCCTCTAAAACACTTTTACGAGGTGGGTTTTATAGTTGTGTAGAACCTAATCTCTTCTATCCAGAATCTTTACTAGCAACTCCTCATAATAGAGATCATATTCTGGCTGTACCACCTCTGAGTTCAGTACATGTGAGGGATCTAGCATGTACTTCCTTAAGTGTGATATGTGGAACACATAATTAAATTGATCCATATTTGGTCGATGTGAAATCTAATAAGAAATGGCTAAAATTTGATCAAGGATCTCAAAGGGGCCAATGTACCTTGGGCTTAGCTTCCCTTTGTTTTAAAACCACATTTTACTCTTGTATGGTGATGTTTGAAGGAAGACTTTATCTCTAACATTGAACTCCAATTCCCTTTTACGACTGTCACCATAACACTTTTCTGACTCTAAGAAGATTTCATATTTTGTAGGATGGATTGAACCTTATTTGTCATCTCTTTCACAAGATCAGGTCCAAGTATCTTTCTTTCACCAAATTCATCCCAACAGGTTGGAGTTCAAAATTGCTTTCCATATAGATATTTAAATGGATCCATCTAAATGATCAAGTGGAAGCTATTGTTGTATGAGAACTCAAACAATGGGAGATGTTGATCCCATCCACCTATTAATTCTAAAGATCCAGCTCCTAGAATATCATCAATCATATTAACATTCCTTTCAAATTGTCCATCAGTTTGGGAGTGATAGGTCATGCCAAAATTTAATTCAATACTCAAAGAATGTTGAAGAATCCTCTAGAATTTCATTATGAACATGGGATCCTGATCAAAAAAAAATTAGAGTGGAACTCCATGAAGTCTCACCACATATTTCACCTATATCACTGCAAGTTGTTAAATCAAGAGATCTTCCCAAATAGAAATAAAGTCAGAAGTCTTGGTGAGTCGGTCAACCACAACCTATATTGTATTGTTTCATTTGGATGTCTTCTGGAGACCAGTGATGAAGTCTATAGTGAAGAGTAATCTGTTTATCTCTTCGAAGTGCTCGGGACCACGCTGTAGAGTTATTCAGAGGATTACTGGGTGCAATCAGAAGCATTTTCCTATTCTCTACATTGGGGTTCCACTGTCATATGGACGGGTCAGGAAGCAACTCTTTTCTGGAATTATGGATCGTTTATTGGGAAGGATCCTGAACTGGAAGAACCAACTCCTATCATTTGGAGGTTGGATCAGGCTGATCAATAGTGTGCTCCTCTCTATACCCATGCATGTGTTCTCTGTTGTGAAACCACCGAAGGGCACAATCCAGAAAATGGAAAGTATACTGACTGCGTTTCTCTGGGATGCCAAGACAGAAGGGTGTTGTCATTGGGCCTCATGGAGAAGGATGGCACGCCCAGTTGATGAAGGAGGTGTTGGTCTGCATGATATCCGAGATACTATTCTCGGGCTACAAGCACGGCTTGCATGGGAGGTTATTGTTGGAGAGTCACTGTGGGAAACTTTCTTCAAGGGGAGATACGGCTGGGGCGAGGAATGCATCTTGCAGGGGGCGACGAGGCTGGCCAAATGTATGTTCGATCATATGGGGGTGCTTCGGGGCTGTTCCAGGTGGATTATAGGTAACGGGGATATCAGTTTCTGGCATGATAATTGGGCGGGTGAGATTCTGGCCTTTGAAGGTTGTCCGCTTCCGGAAGTGTCCTTTAGGGAAGCTTGTATTCAGTCTGATGTTATACAGATGGCGTTGAGTCCCACTCAGCGGGACATGTTCACGGATATCGTCTTGAGTAGAGAACCGGATACATGTTGTTTTACAGAGGCTGTTTCAGGCAGATTCAACTCCCGCGACTACAGGAAGATTCTACAGAGAGAGAGATCCTCAGTGGAAGGGGGACAGTTCTTTTGGTGTAAGCAGATTCCGACGAGGATGAATTTCTTGGTGTGGAGAGTTATCAACGTTGCATTACCAACAGAGGAGAATATACAGAGGAAAGGAATATGTTTGGCATCGTGGTGTTTCTGCTGTGATTTTCCAAGGGCTGAATCGGTAGTACATCTTTTCTTACAGGGACAATGGGCCTCTATTCTTTGGTCCTATTTCTCCAACTCACCAGTTAACGATGGAATGCTTGGGACCTGTTCGGAGTTTGTGGCTGCATGGTTCTTGGGAACCCAAGACAGGACTATGGAAAGGTCCATCAGGGCCGTTGTCTTGGTGGCTGTTTGTTGGGTCCTGTGGGAGGCGTGCAATCTAGTTAGATTGGGATCTAAAAAGTCTACCTTAGCCCTTTTGATAAGGCTAAGAACTCTCGTTGCGGAGTTGGAGGCCTTGATCAAAGGGGGGAGGGAGTCGGTGGAGGTTTGTAGCTTCCTTGGGGAACCTTGCAGACTTCAAAAGAAGCTTGGTTGTTGGATAAAATGGCAGCCACCTAAACTTGGGTTGAAACTCAATGTTGATGGTTCTTGCATGGAGGGAGTAATGAGGGGTGGAGGCTTGCTGCGAGACTGTTGGGGATCGGTGTATGTTGCCTTTAGTGCTTTTTATGGACCTGGAAATTCTTTGAGGGCAGAGGCTCGAGCCCTTCTCTCAGGCCTTTTGATCTGCAAGGAGAAGGGATTGGCAGTTTCAGAAATTGAATCTGATTCAGAGGTCCTGGTTAAGGTGGTACAAGGAAGGTTTGGGATTCCTTGGGACTTGACTTACATTATACGAAGGTGCAAGGAAGAATCCAACCATGGAAGTCTTATTCATCACAGCTGGAGAGAAGCTAACTTCGCAACCGATTTGCTGGCCTGCCAGGACAGTCAGGAGGATCCTCTTGTGGTTTTTGATAGCCCCTCTCTCTTCCCCTCGAATGTCAGTGTGTGGTTAGAGGGGATTACCTGGGTCTGCACCATTTCCGTCCCCCTTGAAGGGTTTTATTTTTTGTTTCTCGTTTTTGTTATATTAATAAAAAATAACTTTCAGTCAGACATTCTTCCATTTTCACATGGGTATAGGAAGTGGTTACATAATCCATTTGGACTTATTTCACTCTTCTTTAACATTCCTACATATCAAACACCTTGAGATATACTTAGCAATATCCTTCTTTATGTTATCAAACCAGAAGTTTTCTCAGACATCATGGTACATCTTGGTGCTACCATGATGGATAGAGAGTGTGGAGCTATGTCCATTATCCAATAGCTCCTTATTTACCTCTTTAATCTTCCCTTGGATAGATGGTTGGGAAATCATTTGGGAAAGGTGGGATGTATTACCTTCTGTGATTATTTTCAAATCCATCCTTTTAATATCCATGAAGATAGGGTCTTTCTCAATCTGCAACATAGATATATTACTAGGTTCTTTTCTACAAAGAGCATCATCTACCTTGTTATCCTTTCTAGGATGATAATGAATAGAGAAATAATATTCTTTTATTAGATCTAAACATATCCTTTAATGCATATTGATCACCTTTTGTGTGAATACATACTTTAGGATTTTATGATTGGTATATATGTCACACTTCTCACTGTAGAGGTAGTGCTTCTAGATTTTCAAGGAAAAAATCACAGCTGCTAACTCTAAATCATGCGTTGGGTAGTTCTACACATGGATCTTCAACTACCATGAGGCATAGTCTATCACATTATCATTTTTAATAATTACACAATTCAATCCTTTCTTTGAAGCATCACTATTTATCACAAAACGTTATCCACTTTTTAGTAATGTGAGTATAGGAGCAGTGATAAGCCTTCCCTTTAGCTCCTTGATTCTTTCCTCACATTCTTATTTCTAGACATAATTTTCCCCTTTCCTTGTTATCTTAGTTAGAAGGTTTGAAAATCATGATAAATTTCTCACAAAATATCTATATTACTCTCCTAGTACAAATAAACTATAGATTTATATAACACTAAATGTTATGGGTCATTCCTAAATAGTTTTTTAAGGGTCTATATAAATTCCCTCACTTTTGATCACATGTCCTGATAATGTGACTTGCTGAATCCAAAAGCCACACTTTCTGAACTTGGATTGCAACATATCCTTCCTTAATGTTTCCAACACAAGACTTAGATGTTCTTCATGTTACTCTTTACTCTTTTAGTAGATGATAATATCATCGATAAACACTGCCAAAAAAATTTGAGGTACTTTATAAAGACTATATTCATCAAATCGATGAATATTTAAAGGGAATTAGTAAGTCCAAATGGAAACACGAAAAAAATCATAGTGATTATACCTTTTATAGAAGGCATTATTCCGAATATATTCCTTATTCACCTTTAGCAGATGATATCTAGAATAAAGACCCACCTTTGAGAAGTTCTAAAAACCTCAAAACTGATCGAACAAGTCATCAATCCTTTGAAGAGGATACTTGTTCTTTAGGGGGATCTTGTTGAGTTCTTGATAATCGATACACAGCCACATTGATCCATCCTTCTTCTTGACAAAGAGAACTGGAAAACCACAAGGTGATACACTTGGGAATATCAACCCTCTGTCCAAATGCTCTTGAGTCTGATTCTTTAACTCCTATAGTTCTATAGAATCCATCCTATAAAGACACTTTGCGGTAGGAGTAGATCTGAGTATGAGTTCTATTGAGCACTCTACCTCAAAATCTCGGTGGATTTAGGATAACTCTTTATGAAATACATCATTGTATTCCCTTATGATGGTAATTTCCCCTATGTTGATAACTTTATTTGAATCAACCATTTGATCGAGGTATTATTCTTCACAAAGAATCAATACCCACGCCATTGAAGGATTTTCCAAATGATATTGATGATCTTTTTTCTATTCCTAGAGGATCATGGTATGGTTCAAAATATGAAAATATATTTAATTTTCCCAAGAGTTGATATGTGCTTTATATAAATAGATCCAATCCATTATAAGTATATCATTGAGTTCCACCAAGGGGTGTATTACAAGATTCACTAGAATAATATTCTGATATACACCAGCAGAAGAAGATTCCAACACTTGGGTTTCAATGATTGAACCACATGGTCTTTTTATGAATATCTCTACTTTAAGGTTTCATGGATTCAATTAAATAGTTCAAGAAAACTTGAAATATATAAAGTAATTCATAGAACTAGAATCAAATAATAATTTTTCCATTCTTGAGTGAATAGGTAGTATACCTTGTACGACTTCATTTTCTTTCTCCACTTCCATTATAGTGATGTAATAAGCCTTCCCTTGATATTTTGTATTGGGTGGGTGATTATGTTGATTACCCTCAAGAACTCTAGGTTTAGTGCATTGGATTGCACAGTGCCATTTCTCCCTACAGTTGTGGCATTGGACCATGGGTTCTACACTCCTTTCTTCCACCACATTATCCTACTTCCTCATGTATTTTCGATATTCGCAAGATTGGTGGCCTTTTCTACAACACCTAAAGTGTTTCCCCGTCCCATTGAGGTTGTTCCCACAATGTTTCTTCCCAAATTTTTGACATGTGGGTGGTTGATTTTTCTTTACACCTTTATCATTAAACCCTTTGGCTTGAAACTCCATATTTCATTTCGTATCCCCATAGCCATGGGTCTATTCTGAAAACTCCATCTCTACTTTGATATCACATAGAAAAACTTCTTTATAACTCCCAATGTATCAAATTTCAAGAGATTTTTTGAGGTTTAGTTTTAAACCACTAAATAATCTATCAATGTTGTAATCATTGTTGATAAAAAAACTTGAAGCATACCTTCAAGGCCTTGTGATAGTTTCTTCATAGGCCGTGAAAGATTAACCTACCTTTTTCTTCAGATCTATGAATTCTCTCTCCATATTTGTATAAATATTTCAAGGGAAATACTTGTTAAGAAACATTATCTTAAATTATTCCCACTCTATCTCTTTAATTTTATCCTTTGGCTTGGTGTTCTTAATCAAATACCACCACTGATTGTCCTCTCCATCTAGATAATAAATAGAAAGATTCACCTCCTCCATCTTAGAAAAGTGAAGAATAAAAAAGATGTTCTTCATCGAGTTGACCCACTGTTCTGTAACTAGTGGATCAGAAGATCCACTAAATGTCAGTGGTATTTGACACATAAAACACTCGATATCCAGTTTCTCCCTCTTTGGTGAAGAAATATGTTACAAATTATTTATGTTATTGTTTATAACCTGAGATAGTAGGGTAATAATCGCTATTAATTTTTGAACTCCACCTCCCAAGGTATTGGGGATTTCATTCAAGCAATCGCTTCATTTCCCCTCACATGGGATGTTGTCCTAGTTTCTCCTGATTCCAACCATTTTCTAAGATAAAAAAGGTTAGAACAAAACATAAGTCAACAAGTCATAAATAAAAAACATATTATTTTATGCATTCAATTATAAAGGCATTTGGTGTGGGATCACTATGTTTATCATTTTATAAAACAATGCTTTGTGGGTGGTTAATTATACTTAATATTATATAAATGGTTTTCACTAAGTTTCTCTAATTCTAATTCCCAAATTAACTAAAATATCCTCTAATACCAAATATAGAGACCCTGGTTTTTCTTACATATGTTATTACATTATTTTAAAGACAAATAATAAAAAATAAATACACAACGAGGAACCAATGGTTTAGTGTCTTGGGAAAATCAGCACCATATATAACATTTAAAAAATAAAACATAAACTTTTATTTAATTCCATATTATCTAGCTCCATATTGGCCCTTGAATTCTCCTTAGTACATGTAGTCACCAAAGGATATACATCAAAAATGGGTGAGATAAAAGCCTAATAAGAGGATATATAATAACATGAAACAATACAAAATGGGGTGAGAATAATCAATATCATCATAAAATAGGCACAAGATCATAATCATGAAAGAAAACATTATATAAAAGAGTGAAATGTGGATAGCATAAAAATTAAACATCATGTCTTGGGGGTTAACTACCACACATAGTTGTGAAAAAATATAGATTCATGTTCACGTATATTTAATTTTTCTCATGAGATATGTCACATTACTAAATACATTGTAGTGATATATAATTCTGGGTGCACTCATCACATAATAACATTTACATTGCACTATATAATTTTGGGTGCACCTGTAACATCATAACATTTACATTATCATGCATGCAACATAGAACATACATCAAACTTGAACTTAAAATAACACATGGAAATAAATGGGTTTAATTTAATAAAGAATAAATTCATAACTTGGGATCCCAAATTAAATGCATAATAACATACATGATATAAGATTCATTAACCTTTAGTGAAGAAGAAACCATCTCAAGAAGTAAAAGGTGTTTTTTTAAGAAGAGTTATTTTAGAAACATTGTGTTTGTCATAAACTCAAGTATAGAAAATTTATATCATAAAAAAATATAATATAATTATGAAGAAATAATATTTAAGGAATTATCCATACTAAAAATGGGGTGAAATAGGGAAAACTCAAATAAAGTGAGTTGGGTTTGAGAATTACCATTACCTTGAGTCTGAATGATTCCTTCACATTAATATCTTATATAATCACATTTGATTCATTAATTAACAAACCTAGAAACTTTTATATATGAATATGATACATTATAGTTTTATTATGTTCTTTTATGGGCCTCTGGATGAGTTATAGATTTTAATTTAATCATTCTAGGGTGTTTGTTTTGATCGGTTCACTTATATGCATGAATGGAAGTTCATGAAAAATGAGGATAAAAATCAGGAATTCTTATTATACGTTATTAATGATATTCAAAATTTTAAATGAAATTATAAGGAATTTTTTTATGTAATGAATATTATTTATTAGATAAAAGTTAATTATGTTCATATCTCAGGATGTATTAGTATCCTTTAATTCGTTAAAGAAAAATGAAGGTTCATTGCCCACGATGCTGGTAAATTGACACATCACGGGTGACGATTTAATTTTTAAAATAAAAGAGATAGAGAGAAAGGGATGATTCTAACGATGTGTTTTCCATTAACATGATATAATTCCAGTATATGTAATTTAATGGAGTAATAATTCCATTTTTTTGAAGGAATATGAGGATAGAATAAGAAAATAAATTAAATTAAAAGGAAATTAAAAGAAAGAGAGGGAGGATTTACCTACTGAATTAATCCTCCTTGAGAACCTCCTTAAGAAAAAGGTTTTGGTATTTTGATGAGACCAAGAGATCCAATTAATGGGGGAGGGATAGGGAACAGTATTAGGTAGAATTTGGGAAAGTTTAGAAGCTTTATAGGTGTGAAGAAATGAGGGTGTGAGGAGTTATAATTATAATGGAGGAGAGGGGTGTTTTCTCAATATTATATTCATTAGTTTATTATTTTGGCTCAAGACTATAAATATTTTGAGAATTATCTCTAAATATATTAAAATAATGAATTATGGTAAAAGATTTTTGTTCTTAAATCATCCTTACATTAACAAGGACTCGAAAATTCCTTTATTTAGTATTTATAAAAAATTATCATATTTTACTTTTCATCAAAAATTCAAATATTTCTGAAAAATACCAAAAAATCACCCTAACCATTTTTCAATGTGTATAATTCAAAAATGAACATGATTTTATTAAAATAATTTTATAAATAAGATTAATTTAATAATTAATTAAAATCATCATTTACTAGGAAAATACTGATTTTAAAATTATAATTGATTTTGTAACACTTTGAAAATTTATTTAAGGTTTCATAAAATTATGTCAAAAACATCAGACATAAAAATATTAATTTATGAATTCAATTTATGAAAATAAATTTTCCTTAAAATTAATAAATTAATCATAAAATTATAATTAAAGATTTATGACTTATAAAAATACTATCACTTAATTAAAAATTTATAAAAAATTAATTACTTATACTATAATATAAATATATCATATTTTTACTTATAAGATCCCTACATTTTATTTATGGTTTCCTGGAATGAGTTAAAATTAATTTTTATGGTTTACTATTCATAAACAACATATTATTATTCCTAAGGTCATGTTACTATATCCTGGGTATTGGTTCCTTATCTTCTAAAAATACCTTTTATCTCATTCATTCATCATTTATAAAGTTTTTATTGTGTTCTTAATATGATTTTCTATTATTTATACTATATTAAATTTATATAATAATGGATAAATTCCATATGATAAAATTCTGGGTCAATAAGACCACTAGAATGTGTGATTTACTTGTTAGTATTAAATTATTTTTACTTAACATAGATGATTGATAAATATTCGGTTGATTTTAGAAAATAGATTTTATGATTAAATTTTTTAAATAAATAAGATTTGGTGGTGATTAGTGATATTTTGGTAAATTTTTCATTAGTTTGAGTTATATGAAACCCTTAGTTCTAAAATTTTATTTAACATGGAATATTATTTGGGATAAACACAATTAAATCATTGAATGTTGAGGTTATTTGTGTTGTAGGGTTATTTTGTGATGGAAGGAATTAAGTTAAACATTGTATTTGAAGATTAATATGATGTTTTATTCATTTAGGAAATTATATTACCGTATTCTAATCATTTTTTGTTTTTTTAAATGTGTAAATACAAGATAAATAACATGATATCATTTTGCGGAATCTTGTTATCCATTAGAAGTTAATTTTAGTGATTGAGACATGAAAAAATAAACTTTATTACAAATTATTTTTAGAAAAAGATGTGGTTGTGGTGAAAAATGAATAAAGGATGAAAATATAATTAAAAATTAAGTATTTTCACATATTTTATTATTCTAGATGGTAAAAATATCCCTTAATTTCAGGAAAAGTACCTTCAAATAAAAATGTTATTCATTTTCAACAAATTGATGGTATCTTCTCTCTTAAAAAAAGTATAACTTTATATCCTAAGTAAATCTTATTTACAAATACATTTTTCACTTCCCACAAATTTTCTCCTATTTGTAAACCTAATTATGTGATGAACTTTGTATTTCCTTTTCCCTCTTTTTAAGAGGATGTTTTATTAACCCTTTTTATGATGAGGTTTTTCCAAAAAACTAATTTTCAAATGTTAAAACCTTGATTTCAGAGCATAGGTTAAAATTGAAATTATTAAATTTTTATAACGTGGGTTGAAAGTAACACCTTGATATGTTAAAATAACACAATGATTGATAGCATATACAACATGCAATAGTGAGTTTAAATAAACCAAAATATACTCTTAAAATATTATTAATTAATAATGAAATTTATAGCCTATACATCAAATTTTTTGGTATGAATTGGAATTGCCACATTTTTAAAATTAATTAGGAATAATGAATAAAATATATTGATAAATAAGAACCTAATTCTTGATAAAGTCTTTATAGGATTCAAAAATTCCTTTTGCTAAAAAAAATAATTTTTATTTATTTTTATGAACATGTAATAATTGTATTTTTTTCCACTTTTATGTGAATATCATTAAAAATGAACTGAAAATTTTGAATCAAAATTAAAAAATTAGATTCAGATAAATTGTTTTGTATTTTTATAATAGGTTTGTTTTTTAATAAAGGGTGAAAATACCGTTTATTTAAATTGTATTTCCATTTAAATAATTTAAAATGTTTTATTTTGTTTTAAAATTATTTAAAATTATATTTAGTTCAATTATGTTATTATTAATCCAATTTATTTTATTGGAATCAATTTCATGTTTAATTTTGATATAAAAAACTTTTACACTTATTAAAGTTTTTTCTTTGGAAAATCATTTTTTCATCATGCATGTGGGTTAAATTTTAAATGAAATTATTCTACTTCTATAAATTGAATTTGTAAAAATATATTTAATATTTTTAATCTTAAAAATTAATATTATATTTTAAGGTTAACTTAATTATTACAGAATGAATAGTAAAACGGTAAAAATTAATTACTACGGTTATGGTTAAAATGGGTTTATTGGGGGTTAAACTAAAATGATAAGGGTTTAAATAGCTTGAAAAAAGTAAAAATATAGTTCTCAGGCTTTATTTTGACCTTATTTAATCTAATTTTGGATAATTATCCATTTTTTATCCTTTTTTAATGTTTAAAAAGTGGGTAGGACTTTTTCTTTTCAAACATTCCTTGTGTGTCCTCTCCCCCACTTATAAAACAGAACCCACTCTCCACTCCTGTTTACAACAAAAAATCCTTTTGTATTGTAAAATACCAACCCATATACCATATTCAATTCCCTCCTAAAGTTATAGATTCCTTATTTTTATTAAAAATATAATCTATAGATGTATTAGGTATGATTCAAAATAGGTGTTTCAAATAATTAGTTTCATTATTAACCAAGAATGTTTATATTATTTATTCTTACATATCATTAAAATAATAAGAGATAATTATGATATAAAAATATAAATATATCTCATATAATAAGATGTTATTTTTTAAATTTAATAACTTAAATCTATGTACCCTTCCATCAAATGGGAAACGAACCCATTGTTTTTGTGTACAACAGACTACCACCTCAAAAACTGATGTATTTTCTTATACATCATCTCCTCTCATGGTTATTCATGATGATTTATTTAATATTTATATTTGATATTCATTAAATATTAATAATTTTTGAAAATTAATATATCATAAACCTTCTAACCTTACCATCAATTGAAAAATAATAATGTCATTCGTGTATACGGTGGACTACCACCTCACAAAGTAATTTGTTTTTTTTACCGCATCACATGGAGGGTATATGTAATTTTATTTAAAATATGATATTTATGATATAATTATCATCCGGTAATGATAAAATATCACATAACTTCTTTCCATTATGATCATTGAAAAATGGAAACGTTACACAAGCGTACACACGGCCTACCATCTTCATGATTGTAACGTAAATCATTATTCATAACCATATTTCATGGTTATTTTTAACGTTATAATTTATATATAAAAATTATAATTATTTCATGATTATTATTTTGTATATGATATAAAAATTACCCTTTTTTCTGTAGTCAACACACAAATTCAATTTTGAAATTATGTACTGAGCATCCTCAAAACTCCCAACATAGAGATAACTAATAAGGTAATAAAATACATAGTCAAAATAAATTAATTAAATGGTTTAATTATAAGTTATAAAACCTGTAAAATTTTATTAAGAAAACAAATAATTGATATAATTTTATTATACAAAATATAAAATACATACAATACAAATTTTTGACTCAAGGTATGGATTTTGTCTCAAAACTTCCTTCTTTGAGACGCATGTTATTTTATGCACATAATTTATTTTAAATGGTGTATATACTTCCCCTATACATATTATATTAGGAATAATTCGTAATTTAGGATATTTTAAGTTATAATTCATTTACTTCATTAATGGTAGTTATTATTCAATTGTTTCCAAAGCGGTAAGTGATTATGTTTTGATATCATTTAAATAAATATTGTTTATACTTGAATTTTCATTGTAAGAAATTATTATATCATAGTTGTTCCCATCCTTATTTCACACCTACACTCATTTAGAGTTTGTTTAGACCAACTTTCGAAAGGTCGTTAGTCATAAGGAATTTTCCAATAACATCTTAGAAAACAAGTTAGATGGGAGGATGGGAGTTTAGTCACACCAATCCCTTTTGGGGGAATTATTTCTCACTAAAGAACTCTCTAATATATTAAGGATGTGTTCATACATCCTTTTAAATTCCCAATTTGGGACTAGTTACCCTTGTACAAATGATATGATCTAGACCATGTGTTTGATTTAAACCACTATATGCATTATAGATTCGTCATCTTTATCTAATTAATTCATGATACATTGGTCTAAAATCGGCTTGTTGGGATCTATGGAATTTATTTCTATACAAGGTGGAGGTTTTACTTTTCAAGTTGAGATCAGTCCCATGAGAAGGGATTTCTATAAATAATTTTAAAAAGAATTACAACCCATGTATTTCGGTTCCATTTAATAGGACACATCTTACCTTTTAAGTTCATGTGATAAGGACCAAACTGTGAATCTTAACGTCATATACCAAGGACGTTTATATGGAAGATTCCTAGCCAATGGTCGATGTGGGAATTATGCCAAATTGTCCTAGGTCACCTAGAGGGGATGTTTCCTACTAGGTTGGATATGAACCTACTAGGACTAAACCCCGGATAATATTACGGTGAGTTTGTGGTGTTGTGTTTGGACCTCGGGGAGTCTTCATAAATAACCCATTTGGATGGAAATGAAATCCCACATAGTTAAGAAGGTTTGGGGATTACACCTAGTGGGAAGGACCATTATATAGGCCCTTTTATATTACATATGGGAATATCATCACATATATATAACCCTAGGTGAGTCATTCTTAGGGTGAGAAATAAGATATAGAGGATTATCAGTCACATCACATGAGAATATATCATTAAATGTGAAGGTTTATTGGGTATTACACTTAAGATGAGGCTCATACTTCTAGAACCAAGAGTAGAATCTCAAATCATGGTTATTTGGTGGTTTGGTTAGGCCTTACACCTAGGTGGATTCCTGTGTATCTCGAACCATGAGGAGAATCTCAACTCATTGTGATTTGAAGGTTTGGTTGGGGATTTCACCTAGGTGGATGCCCAAGTTTCTAGAACCATGAGTAGAATAAAAATTATTGTTGATTTGAAGGTTTTATTGGGGATTAAACCTATGAGGATGACTATATTTATAGAACCTAAGGAGTATCTCAACTCATGTTGATTTAAGGATATATTTGGGCTTACACTAAGGAGGATTCCCATATTTCTAGAAAGTTGAGGTGAATCTCAACTCATGACGATTTAGATGTCGGGCATAGGGATATATAGGCCATAACTAACAAAATTCATCGACTTAAAAAAATGTTTGTGGTGTGACTCTCCATTTTTCATCAGGACTATTGATGGTAGTGAAGGCACTAATCTAGAGGTCAAGTAAAACATCCCAGTACAAATACCAAGGGGGGTATGACAGAATAGGCCCCAGGGCTAGTCGCATAGGACTTCATGAAGTGATTAATTCCTAATGTGGGAGGGCATAAAATGACACCTTCCACCATAAAAACCCCAAGTTTTTTATATCATTTATAATATTCATAATTTTCCTAAGGATTACTTTTTTAATGGACTTTAAAGTATTACTTCACAAATCCTTCTCCAATTTTGAATTAAATAATTTTAACTTAGTTATTGCATGAGTGTCTATATAGGTTGAGCATCCTTCACATATTTTACACCCTTACATCAATGACCCCCTCCACTTTCTAAAGTGGGTGTTGATATTTATAGGAAGTGGTGAATAATAAATTTTTGGGAACTGTTGGACACATATAAAAAGGGGTGTTTATGTAGGGGATCAATTAAGGAGTCTCACAAAGGGTTCTTTCGCATGGGGGAATCCGTAAAGGGGCTCCTTAAAGGGGATCCACAATGGGGATCCACAAGGGGGCTCAACAAAGGGGCTTTGTATAGGGTCTCAATATAAGGGCTTTGTAAAGGGGATCTATATTGGGGATCCAAAAAGGGGCTCCATAAAGAGGCTCCACAAAGGGTCTCCAAAATGGGACTTTATATAGGGGATCCATAAAGGGGATCTGGAAAGGATGTAATTTGTGAGATGTCAAAATTCACCACCTCAGACCAAAAATGACTTCAGTTTTTGGGATGATTATTTTCTGATATGTTTGAAGTTATATGTGGTTTAATAAAATTATTATGTGGTATTTTATACTTTTACAATATTTATTTGGGCTAAGGTGAAACCTGACATTGAAAAGACATAACTTTTTATCTCTAAGTTTGTTTGGGCCCTGGGAATAGTCAAATCAAAACCTTTGAAGTAGATTGTTCCCCTAGACATCCATGTTATTATAGTATCATGGTTGATGCAAAAATTTTCATGGAATTAATTTTTAGACTCCAAAAAAATACTCCCCTTAGAATTGGATTCATTCTAAAAGAAAATAATTAGAATCTAAGTTAAGTATATGTCACTTTTACACATTCCTAAATCGTCAGGGGGTATTTAGAGGTATCTAAGAAGTGATAGGATTATTTCCCAAATTTAGGATCTCAAATCAAGTATTTTTAATGTCATAAATTGGAGAAATATCAACTCAAGTCACTTAAGTTTCCCGAAGGATTAATATCAACTCATGGCACAGATATCCAAAATCAAAAAAGTTCCAAATTATAGGATGGAAAAAAGAAGTATATTTGTGGTTGGATCCAAGATAGTAGATCTGTACATCACTATGTATCCCATGGTATGGTAATCAAGACTTTTATTTTTCTAATAAAGTATATTTTATTTTGACAAAGCTCATACATTGATGTATAAAATTTTCAACATTGTTTTATTGATGAAAAACTCTATGATAAAATATCCAAAATAGATCTAAATCAAATACAAGAGAGAGGATATCATCTATTTTCCTTGGATTCATAGGCAAGGAACCATGTTTCCATATGGATATTACATAGATCTATCTCTCATTCCACATTTAAAGAAACACATAGTGGTCCACACTAATAAGTTTAAGGTACTGTAAGATGGACCCAGTGTCATATATTTTAAAGTCATGAGGGGACTAAGTACCTTGATATGGGTCCCAAGAAATAGAGATGCGCACTAATTTTTTCCTAAGATAATGCACCTAGTGAGCATAACGCATTTTTTCTAGAGGAAAATAAAGTTCCATAAGAAATTTGTACCTTTTTATTTTCACCTTAAATTTTTCCTATGTGATTAATAGGGGCCTAGTGGGAATGGACTTGGACTTTACATAGGATTATCTTTGTGGGTTTTCATCCTGGAATGTTTTATACCTTTTACTTTTCTTTCAAATATTCATATTTTACTAGTATATACAGGGTCCTCTCCCAGTGAGTAGTGACTCAACTTTTTTCCAGTGTTCCCTTTTTGGGTTTTTAAAATGGTGAGTACTATGTCTCCTACCATTAGAAGTTTAAGGTCTTGCAACCCGAACCATCATAGGTATTGAATTTATGTTAAAATAACTTTGACCATATTTTGATGTGTCTTTAATGCCACACAACATGGACTAAGAATGGTGGGTGAGACGTTCCATACTACAATGGATAATAAAAAACTGACATGAATAGAAAGGTCAATACTGGTACACATGTTCTCATGGTTATATAGACTTAGTTTAACATCATATTTCTCATACTAAGGTGTTCATTTTATGGTCATGAATATTAGACCCAATGTTGGGTGCGTGTTTCAAAAACGAGAAGATCTACATAAGTCCTCAACATCTTGAAAGTATAGATACAACTAGATAGAAAGGGGTATAAGAATATATTATACTAATATTGATTTTAAAGTGGGAATGATAAACAAATATCTAACATTGAGGGTGCTTGTATCTTCTTGAATATGATGGATATAAAGTGTGTAAATAATAACCTATTAATGTCTGAATCGAATGTAATTGGAAACTGGTGGGAATAGAATAACCATTAGTAATAGAGAAAAATTAATACCACAATTAATCAATGGGGATTTGTGGGAGTAGGTTTCCCATCACAACCCTCAATCTGGGAAAAATGAACGGGGTCAAGGTGGACCTTTCCTCAAGGAACAATAAGTCTACTAGGGGTTACTTCATAGGCTTTAGGTAAAATTATTCTATTCACCATCATTTCCTAGTAGGGTCCCTTCAAATCAGTTAAACCTTTATACCAAAATGTCCATGTAAGAAATAACCAAGAGGATTAATCGACTCAAAGAACTTGATGATTCATCCATAAGAAGGTATGAAGTAGATTCATGGAGAACGTGAATATTTAATAAGGTTTCAAGTATTCTAAAGTTCATGTCAGTATATATTGGTCATATTCTCATGGAGAAGGGAGACAACCTCAAATTTTTTTATTTTCAGTTTAAATTCACATAATTAGAAACATGAAGATCTAAATCATAAGGTCATATATCTTGGAAAAAATTTTGGCACCTAGGGATAGGATAAGAAACCTTAAGATCACTATGTATCTCATCAAAATGATATTCAATCCACATGTAGTTTGTTGAATGAAAAACCCTCCAACATATATCTGACTCACATTTAGAGGAAGGGGCATTTTATTCTGAACATGTGTCAATAAACCAGAGAACATGTTTTATAATTTCCTATGCTGATCCATCTCATACACATTTTAATGTCATGATATAGAAATTGGGTTCCCTATATTTGAATAATAATACAACTCAATCATGTTATTCAAAACGAATCTCTAGGTCTTCTAAGCTCACATGATCCATGACTAGTGTGAGAAAAAAAAGGTCACAAGATAAATCATTCAAAACACATGATAATTCGTGAAAGGGAAGATGTGGGACCATTTTCATTTCATTGAAAACAATAATCTCTATATGGATCTAGATTTCAAGGATGGACATGGTTGAAATCAATAAAAAACAAGGATGGTCCAAATAGTAGAGACTAATAACCCTTGAAAAATGATTGGACCCCTATATTGATCGGATTCTAAAAAAGAGGAAAGGAATTCTCATATTTCAAACTAGTATGGAATTGGAATAATGTGAGTTTCCTAATTCAATATCAGGTACCTTTGTGTGGATCTAGCTCTCATGTTCGTAATAGGCCTCAAATAATGGACGGTGTGTCATGTAGTTTAATTTCATTCTATAAGGACCAAGATGTTCTAGAGTTTAGTTTAATATGATGAGGAAATTTATCCATAGTTTAACATCATGTATCTTGGATGAGTATCATACAATTTAATGTCATGTTACAAGGACATTAGAAACATATCTTAAGGTCATATGGTGAGGAAAACTCTTGAACAATTTGATGTTGTGTAATCAGGACAACTTGAACCATTGTGAAGATTTTTTTAAGCATATTTAGAGAAACCTTTAATTTGTTTGGGATACGTATATGCAAGGTACATTCACAAAATTCTATAAGATCATGGTTATATGACCATATGTTGGGGTATCTTACGTAGATCTGGCGCATACATAAGGAAGGTGAGTCTAACAGACTAAACTATTCATTACAGTTTAAGTTCATTCAGGGTGGACCAATTAGAGTCTCTTTAATAGAAATTGGATAACATTATTGACTAAAACACAGAAATATTCTAGATCATTTTGAACGTAGTAAATGGAAAAATTAAATCATATCCTCAAATGTCTGAATCAGTACTTGGGATTGGTGGGAGAAGAATAAACATTAGTAATGGAAGAAAACTAATGTCACACATTGTCAATGAATATTAGTGGGAATATAATAACCACTAATAAATGGAGGAAAACTAATACTACACTAAATCTAGGAAAATCAAATAGGGTTCAGGTGGACCTTTCCTCTAGGAATAAAACATCTACTAAGGGTTACTTCACATGGTTTGGGGAAAACTATGCAATTCACCATCATTTCCTGGTTGGTTCCCTTCAATTATATCAAACCTTACTACCAAAATTACCATGAAAGAGAGAACTAATTGGATTAATCAACTCAAGGAACTTGATTATTCAAGCATAAATAGATATGATATAGGTTGAGTGGATGAAGGGGTATTAAAACTGTTTATGAAAATTTCATAGTTATACTATCAAGTTATAAACATGCTACATGGGTATGAGGAATGAACCATGACTAGAAGGAAGGTTCATTTAAACGTCCTAAAGAGTGGAACTAGAACTCAATATGCATGGGGTAATCATGGCTATTGATTAAAATAATTTTTAATTCACCTCCTCCAAAAATTTATGGTCATGTGGGCTAGACCATACACAACATAATTTAAAGTTCATATGGTTAGGACTAAATGTTATGTAGTTTGACATCATGTTATGAGGATTAAGGGTCGTTATAGTTTAGAGTCTCATAGCTTTGACCAAAATATTAGTGATTTCCATTCCATGATGATCTAACAGAGAATATTCCATCATCCTTTAGGCATGAATATGAAATATTTTAAGCTATAATCTGAGAAATTATGGATCCAAAAAGTGACATGGGACAATTTTTAAAGTAATTTCCATAGATCATGTTCAAGAAGTAGTTTCTAGCATAAATATTTCAGTTATTATGAAGATAGAATTAGCCTCTCCTGAGGATGAATTTTACATTGGTTTATAGAACTAAGGGTGAATTATGTAGAGACAAGAAAGGTCATATTGTATATGGTCAAAATACAAGAGTCATTAGGAATATTATATTCCATCACTGATGGCTGAGGAAGCTTAGGGAGATTTATATTTTCCTAGAAATAGAGTTTTATTTTTGTAAGGGATATGCCTGAGTATAGAAGGAACATTTCATTAAAAATCACCCTAGAATGGGAAAAATGTTTCCTATAAATGTTTGACCCATATATAGGGAGAGGATTTTATGTTATAGATAGGCTGGCGAAATACGGTTTGGGAATCTCTACTTATCTCATCATAGTGAGAATAAATCCATGCACAGTTATGAATTTTAGAGGGGTGGTGGGATTCCAACACCCATCATGGTTGTTCTATCGGATGAGGGAAATATACATCTTGTAAGATATGTCAACAAAGAAGTTTAACACCAAGTGGAAAAAAAATTGGTGTGCATTTTATGGTTGTGTGTCCATGTTAACCCTAACGTGATCCGATACGCCTTGATCATTCAGGGAAGCCTTTACCATAATTCTTAAGCCCGTGTAAGATATGATCAGTGTGAGAAACAAGGAGTGGAAAATGTTTCTTTCACTAAATAGAGGAAATTAAAATAAATGATATGTATATTTTTATTATGTGGTGGATAGACTATTATGTTGAATCAGAGTGTCTCTATATATCTTACAAGGGTGAGAATCAAGTTGTATGTAGTTCGGGAAAACCATAAAGTTAAACTTCATGTGTCAAGGATGAATGGTTACCCGATGTCATGGAAATAATTAATTATGTAAGGATTACTAGGAAATGTATGCTCCAATATGATTCATATGTGAGGAAGGAGATTTTAAATGAGGATCTTGGGTGATCTCGGATATGGGGGAGTGACTTGGGATAATTATTCAATGGATGACTTTGGACCATGTTCAAAAAGTGGGTTCTAGTATAAATTTTATGAGGCTTAATAGATATAAGATTCCTCTCTTGGGGATGATTTCTTATTTTTTTATAGGATTTTTAAAGGATACTTATGAAAATCCAAATAAGGTCATATTATTCATAGTCAAAATAATGGTGGCATCGTGGAACTAACATTTTGTACCGATGTACAAGGAAATATTATAGAGATCTGATTTTTTCAAGAAGAGGGAGAACGGTGTATGGAATGAATTTTCCTAAGCACAAAGGAAACATTTGAACCAGCATAGGATATGGGGTGTGGAGTTCCCCACATTAATATGACTCATTTATAGGGATGGTAATATTTTTGTTTCTACAATGGGATCCTAAATGAGGGAACCCAACTAATCTCTCCAACATAGATATTTGTTTGTATGCATGATAGGGTTTATTTTTATATTTCATGTATGGTCCCAAGGTATAAGTTCTAAACTTCACTATGTATCTCATTAAGGTGAGAATAAATCCACACATAGTTCTTGAATGAAAGCTCCATGGGAAAGTTTGACTTTTATAGTGGGAGGGGACATTTTTATATTGTGGGTAAACCTATGATTAGAGATCCAGAAATCACTACATATCCTATGATGGTAGGGATCAAGCCATGCATGGTTCTTAAATTAAGGTTCATTAATATACCAACACCTAGCATTGTGATCCACTCAATCACTGATCTAAATGTTATGCAGTTTTACATAATGAAATAAGGATGTCAACCATGTAGTTTTATGTCATGTGGAAAGAATGTTGTCATACAATTTAACATATTTTGAATAGGATTTCATGGTTCATGCCTTTTAAGGTAGTAAAATAAGGACTGTTATTCCATTTTTTCATGTAGAAAAGACTATCTGTTTCTATAGTTTATAGGTCTCAAAGCATTGACCAATAGTTTTGGAAAGATGGTATTATGGACTAGAAAAAAAATAGACCCAGCATGAAGGGAGGACACATGGGCTAATAAATGGTGAAAAACATCTTATGAATTGGTTAAATTTTCATCTATTCCTAATATAGGAGGTCTAGGAAACATTATATATCATGTACAAATAGTAATCAAGACATGTGTAGTTCTATGATGTGGTGTAGTGAAAGACCAACACTATGAGCATGACATCATCTCTGATGAGGACCCATGGAATCATGTGATTTGAAATCATATTGTGGAGCATAAACCATACCATTTAACATCTTTTGGAAAAGTTTTCAGGGTTAAAATATTCTTTATCCAGCTAACAAGTGACAAAACTGCCACAAAAAGAGGCCTCATGGGCTAAAGGTTGGAAAAAACGGTACTGTAAATAGGTATATTTGAGGCTGAGCCTAATATAGAAGTTCTTGGTTTCACTATTTATGATGTTTAAATAGGTATCAATACATCTTTAGTTCTTTAAAATAGGTGTTGTAGGATACGACCATCGAGATTGGGGACCCTTTTGGTGAGTACCAAGTGATATGCAGTTTTACATCATAAAATATGGACGTATACCAAACAATTTAACCCCATATGGAAAGGAAATGGATCTTGGGTCTTACACCTATGAAGGAGTCCCATGGGTTATCAAATTTAAATTCATACAACTATGACTATGGTGTCTTTTAGTTTTAAGTCATACGACTAGTACCAAGGTGATGTCTTTTAGTTTCTGGTTATATGACTTGGACCTCTATTCCATGAATTTTAAGGTCATGATATAAAGACTATGGTGATATAATTTATCAGTAATGGTAACATCCTAATATAATTAAAATCACTCACATGCATGTATCATGAGTCTCATGATTCTATAACTCTAACAGGCCTTCATCTACTTGTTTCAGGAGGTGATTTTTTAATGAAAATCAATTTCTAACTATATGTCCCAAAACCTGGTGGTGGGGATGATAATTGGGATTCTCTTTCATGGACACATCCATAAGTATCCTGATACTTGGGAGATCGAATAATTTATTCTCAATTGAAAATGAAAAATATTTTCCCACATCCACAAACTTGAATAGATAAAATTTCCTTTTTCTATATCTGAAGGATGGGAGGCCTAGAGGCTTTGGTACATATTCTATGTTATGCTCATCACTTCCATAATGATGATGTTGAGATTTAGTTATTGGTGTCTCCAATATCCCCTCATCTATCTATATATGAATCCAATCCTTTAAGAAAAATAAACCCTTGATTGTGTGTCCAAACTATCGATGGTAAGGGCTGTATTTTGGATGTTCTCTCAAATCTACATATTCAGGTCCCCTAATTAATGGGAGCTCAATCAAATCATCATCCATGTCATAGGAAAAATACCCAGGAAATTTCATTGGTATAAATTAATACAATTTCCTTTTTATATCATCAATTGAAAAATGAAAATATTGAATCCGCATTATTTTAGATCTACCTCTATTGGTATGGTAATATGGATGAATTTTAGATCTATGAGGTAGTTACCTAATCGGGATCAACTCAGTGGGAGATGTTGAAGCATTGGAGTCCCCAGATACTGATAATGTATCCCATGGACTGATTAACATTTAATATCCAAGATCTTTTGTGGAAACTATTCAAATCGGAAAATATTCAGAATTCCCCTGATGATGAGGTGGTAAATATGAAAATTACCCCAGTATTGTGGTTTGGGGGGAGGTGGAATGTGATCCAAAATTCACCTGTTGATGGGATGAAAACTTTGAAAATACCCATAGGCCTATGGGATGGGGTACTTCACTATAAGAAGGACCTCTCTAAGAGGATGTTGGTAATACATCATGGGTAAAATATCCATGAATCATCTTCATAAGTACTTCACAAATATCTTCATTTTCTTACATCAACTAAGTGATATGTTATTTGAAAAAGATAGACCTATCTTCCTCAGTGGGATGAGAAGAAGAATCATCATCAATGACATTTTCATATTCAAGGGTAGTGTTGGTGGATAATTGTTGGGTAAAAATTCCTCAAGGTATCATTGAAGCATTTTTGAGATGATTGTGTTTGTTGACAAAGTGGACATCTGAGTGGTGATTGTTGACAAAGCAAAACAATGACATAAAAATTTGTTGACAAAGAGGATTTTATGGTGGAATTTCATGTTCAAGAGCTTTGGTTGATGATCCATGTTTGATTCAATACCATCGACAAAGAGATGGATGATCTGGAGGCGGTATAAAAAGAACAGATACAAGGTGGCGCCGTTTTCCAGTGTTTGCAAAAAAATTTGGCCTGAAAATCATCAAATGAAGAAAAGTTGTTTTTGGAAAAGGGACTTGCGTACCGTGTACTTGAAGGCTTGGAAACTTGCGTGCCATATTTTTTTCAAGATCAGATCATCAAAATATGGAAAAGGGATAAGTGACGCGCAAGTATTGGTGGTGTCACGCAAGTGACTTAAGCGCTTTGAAAGAGACTTGCACACCGATGCCTTGGAAGCTGTAGAACTTGTGCACTTGTGGTTCTTCAATATCAGAAGATCAAAATATGGAAAAGGAAATAGGTTCATGCAAGTTTGGAAGTGGGTCACGCAAGTGACTTGCAGGGGAGGACACCGGCGCGCCGAGACTTGCGCGTCGAGGGGAGACTTGTGCGCCATCATGCAGGGTGACCAAAATGCCTCTAAATACTAGACCACCCCTCCTCATTCTTCAAAGGAGTTCAACACTTTTAAGATTCAGTGCTCTTGTCGCACAGTTGTGGTGGTTGCGCAAGTGGTGGTGTGTCGCACAAGTGGGACTTGCGCGCCAATGTTGGAAGTTGCATGCCAAGTGTTAGTTGCACGTCTGAGGTGCTTTAGGCAAGGAAGGAAGCGAGTCTTGTAGGTTTGGAGTTACAGAATCTTGTGTCGCGCAAGTGGTTGAGGTAGACTTTCGCTCTAGTTATGACTTGTGCGCCGATACCTGCACGCCATATTAGACTTGCACCCCAAGTAAGGTTGATTTTCTGACAGTGTTTTCGAGCTGCGTAGAAGCAAGAAGTTTGCCTGATACCTTCGCTGAAAAGAGAGATTCATCTACGGGTGAAAGTTGGACTTCAAAAGAGCATCTACATACAGAGGAAGATGAATTTCTTCATGCAAATGAAGAGACTAATAGATATAAACTGTGAGTGGATCCTTTCCAGAGTAGTGAGAAAAAAAGAGGAAAAAGGTGATCCTCTCCACCGGCAATGATCCAAAGAGAGAGAAACAGGGAGTGACCCTTGGGGAAGCAGTGAGATGACCCTAAACCTTGTAAAGGCAATGAGCCTGCGATAGAGTGACTATACTCGAACCTTTTAATCCACAGATAGTGAAGTTTAGTGGAATTTGGTATGACTGACAACCTGTCGGCGTATGCTCCTTAGATGTAGCCCTTAGCAGTGAACCAAGTAAAATTGATGTGTCCTGTGCTTGATTTACTTTCGGTTTATATTGTGAAACAGGAAAGAGAGAGAAGATTTTTTTTCTTAACAGAAAAACAAGATCAGAACATGCTTTAATTTTTAATTAGTCATACCATGATTTACCCACTCCCCCTCTCAGGGTATTCATCCTTGTGGTCCTAACAATAATGATTGAAGTCTCAACATAAATTTTATATATTGGATCTACTATAGACATTGGAAGCATTATACATCAATGTTTCACTCAAAATAATAAATAGGGTCGATGATTCCTTCTGTAGAATCTGGTAGGGTATTATTGAGGCCTCCTTCACCAATTATTAGGGAAAAGGTTAATACAACCTAATGGGGCATGGAATATTTCCGAAATATACAATTTTACATACCAGGTTTGTTCTCATTAGAACCAAATGGATATACATTAGACCCGATTGATACTAAGTTGATGGAAATTTAATTGAACTGGTTCTCATCTTTAGTTGAATGCCCCATTTGGTGGGTCAGTTCCCATTTAGTCATTTGTTGGGATGGTTCGCATTTTCTAATTCAGTGGGATGGCACCCTTTCACTCTTTTTTTGGGATGGTTCCCATTTTTTCATTAGGTGTAATGGCACCTGTTTTTCTCATATGTTGTTTAAATTATCATTCAAGGGAGGTGGTTGAAACATATTCCACACATCTATTGGGTTCATCCAATGATAGATGACCATCTTCAATCATCCCTTTTAGTATATCTTTGATGATGAATCATTCTTTTATCGTGTGACCCAACATACAATGATAAGGGTAGTAATTTGGATGGTTATCCTACTTTGCTTCATCTAGATTATTTATTTATGGAATCATAATCAAGATTTTTTATAGAGAAATGGTGAATTACCCAGGGAATTGATCATCATGGAAGGAATATATTTTCTTTTTTTACATTAAAATCTATTTCACCACATCCTCTTTGGTTTGAGGTCAACAACAGTTAACTCAAATTTCTATGGATTTCGTATCTATTTCGGTGTTTCTTGATAAGATATTCCCTTGGTTCTATGAGTATCATCCTATGTAGGTTGTGAAATAATTTAAAACTCTCCTAAACTACCAAGATACTTTAATGTAATAAGTTTAGTTTAAAAATAAACATCTAAGTTTTCGACACATCTATAAATTAACTATTCCTGTGGAATTTTTATTTCCATGGAATATGATACAACCTTCCATATTGCAATGAAATATATGACTCTCTAATTTTTCTATTACTTGAAATTACATAGGTCAATGGTTTTTGTTTTACTTAGTGTAGAAATTAATTGAAAAAGTAATTTCAGATGGATATTTTCTCAGCTTGAGATAGACCAACTTACAAGGTTACTATACAAAGAAAATGTGGGCCCATCCAAGTTTAAGAAAAAAACAGATGATCTTGGAAGCCTCTTGTTATTCTGGGGTTCCCAACATTGGTCCACACTAGGATGTGAAGTTGGTGCGATGTTGTTTTGGATCACCCACGCCATCAAATGTTGAGAAATTTGGGTTCCCAAAGTTAGGAGGGAGAGGAGTCTAATCCACCCACTTGGTATATGGATTCCTGTCTTTTTTTACAAGTGTATGGTGACCTTCAAGAGAATCCATTTGGAAAATAAGTGAATCCACTAATTATTTATCCATATCTATCTAAGTTGACCTTGTATGAGTTTCATAACCTAGTATAATATGTATTCCCAATGGTGTGATCACTTGTAAATCAATTGACACTATAGTAAAATGGGATGATTGTTGTAGTCTCACTTCAAGGGGTTGTCTTGATTCTTCCATTACGGGTCGATAAACCTTCTCACATTAAAGAGGTTTGGTTCATGGAATAATATATTCAATATGATGACTATACTCAACTAATTTTCCTCCCCTGAGTAACTTATTATTGACCTACTAAATTTATACTAATCATTCTTTGAGCTGATAAATATTCCCTTCTACTAAGACAGCTTCACCATAGTCAGGTGATGGGTGGGTATTAAATATGTCCACACTGATATCCTTTTCAATAGTATAAATTTTTTCATCATTTGATGGTCCAATAGTGATTACATTCACTAATTTGAAACATGCTTTAGAAAACATAAATTTCTTTCATGTCAGAATATTAGTGATCTGGGTATGTTTCTGCACAATGGATGATATTGAATATTAATTCAAGGATAAAAATTCCCCCAACCAAATGGGCTGGGGTTTTCTGTTGGATTCTACTTCCACCAAGCCTAACTGCATAGATAATTGAATCTTATTCCGAAGAAAAAATTTGAATTGGCCTCGAGCTACATCTGGAATGGTGCCATTGTAACATTACCACCACACAAGTACATTTTACACCTAGTTTATGAGGTGTTTTGTAGATGATAGTATATTTAAAGGCCACAAGGCCATTGTATCCACAGGCCTCAAGTAATATGTTTGGAATTTCCACTGGTTGTTTTTAGTTTTCATGCAAATTATTCCATCATTTCCATCGATCATGGAATTCATCGGTAGATTTAGAGATTCCATTTTCATTGAAGTATGAGTGTTCTGAGTTAGAAACAAAAACAAGACACTCATCAATGCATCATCATAGGTAAGATTTCATGGTTGATAAATTTCTTTCATAATTTAAGGTTTAATATTTTTACATTCTATTTAACATGATATTGGCCAGACATTTGACTGTGAAAGGATAACAAACTTGATAGATACTCATCAGGTTCACTATTTTTTTATCCCACTATGCTTCCACACTTGCACTCATTTAGAGTTTATATAGACCTTATTTCCAAAGATGGGATGTCACTAGGACTTTAAAATGAAATATTAGAAACCACATTGGTCGAGTGGATGGAATTTTAGTATCATCACACCATTTTGGGGTTAATTATTGCCTACTTTGAGACTCTATTAAAGAGTTAAGAAGTGTTCATGAATACTTTCCAAATCCCAGTGTGGGACTAGTCACCCATGTGCTAATTATTTGATCAAGACCACATGTTATATGTAAACCTCTATGTGAATTAGATATTCATCATCTTTATCTTATTAAATTTTGATTCATTGGTCTATAACTAGCTAGTTAGGCTCTATAGAGTTCATTTCCATCTATGGAGGTGGTTGGTGTATTGAAGTTGGTATTGGTCCCATGAGATGGGCTTCCTATCCTTGTGAAAGGAATCATAACCCACATAGCTTGGTTCCACATAAAAAGACACATCTTAACCTTAAAGGCCATGTAATAAGGGACAAACTATACAGTTTAACGTCACGTGGAAAGGATGTTTAAGTAGAAGATTCCTAGTCAATACCCAATGTGGTACTTTTTACAAAGTGGACTAGGTGACCAAGAGGGAATGTTTCCTCTTAGTATGGACATGAACCTACTAGTAATAAATCCCAAATAATATTAGGGTGAGTTTTAGGTGCTACATTTAGACCTTACGGAGGCTTCCTACATATCCCATTTGGATGCGAATCAAATCCCTCATAGTTCAGAAGGGTTGGAGATCACACCTAGTGAGGAAACCCATTATGGAGTCCCTTTTATAATTAAGATGGGACTATAATCATAGATCTCTAGGCTCATATGATTCATACAAAATGTGAGAAATAATAGACGGTGGAAGACTAGTCACATCGCATGAGAATGGTCCATTAGATTTGATGGTTTAGATGGGGATAACACCTATGAGGAGGTCCGTATTTCTAGAAACATGAGAAGAATATAAATTCATAGTTATTTAGAGACTAGGTTGGGGCTTAAACCAAGGTGGATGCTCATGTTTCTGTAACCATGTTGAGAATCTCAACTCATTGTGACTTTAAGGTTTCATAGGGGCTTAAACCTAGGTGGATTCCCATGTTTTCAGAACCATGAATAGAATATATACTCATAGTTATTTTAAGGTTTTTTGGGGAATACACCTAGGATTATCCCCAAATTCTCTACTACAAATCAGGCCTTTAAAGTGCTAGAAAATGGGATTTATCAGTGCAATATAAGCACTAATAATGTTAGAAATGTTAAAGGGTTTGCTTTAACAGTTCTCATAAAAAGTGTTGATAAATTCCCCCTTTAACAGCACAAAAAAATAACTGATAAAACATTCTTTTATCAATGCTTTTTTATCACTAAAAAAGGGGGGACCTTATCAATATTTTTTTAGCATTATTACAGGCCCCCTTTATCTGTGTTTTTTCAATCCTATTAAAGGCCCCCTTTAACAGTGTTAAAAAAGTTCTGATAAATGGTATAAATTATTTTTTCACCCCCTTCCCCCCACACCCCCCTTATTAGAACTTCCCCAGCCCCTTTATCAGTGATTTAGATAATCCCACCCCCCATTACGCACCCCTATCTCCAGGGAGTTTCAAACCTAAGACCTCCAACTTACACAATAGCGCCTTTTCTACTCCCCTATACTGTTTTTTTTACATTTTATGATATATCTATATATTTATATATATTTCATTATATATTTTATCCATATATTTATATATACATTTATATATATTATTATACATAAATTTATATTTATATTCATATTTATATCTTTTAAAATACATATTTATTTATATGTTTTTTAAATGGATAGTATTTTTCATTTAGATAAGGTTTATATATTGAGAAAAAAAATTTAAATGTAAATATGTTTAACTATTTATTTATAAAATTAAATTTTTATGCGTGAAAATACAAAAAAATATGTATATATTTTTATATATTTAGTTATAAATAATAGTACGTTATGAAAAAAATTCAAAACCATAATATCATTATGAATTTAATAATAGGTAATAAATTGGTTCCCCACTAAAAAAGGGAAAAAATACCCTCTTAAATGAGGCTTAAAATCCATTGAATGTTAAAACATTGTGATACAGAGCCTAAAAACTCAATTTTAGAGGCATTTTGGGCCCTTTTTTGCTAAAAAATTGGTGATATGGGGATCTCGTGGGTTATCGAGGAACTTATCTCATCTCAAGATTTGATTATAAATGTGGTATGTCCCAAATGGAAACTTGGAGCATATGTTATGGTAGTTTTAAAGGACATCGAATGTGAAAAAAGTAAGGTATGGTGACTATAAACTCATTTTTCCTCAATAAAGGTGATTAGGGGTTCCCGTTGGTTATCGGGGTGTATATATAATCATAATATTCGATTTGATATGTGGTATTGGCTGAACATATACTCTTATCAGAAGTTATAGTCATTTTAATTTTAAGAAATTGGGGTACCCCGACTAAAAACACAGTTTGGAGGCCTTATGGGACCTTTGGTGGGTTTAAAAACAGGAAAAATCTCATAGATCTCATTCAAGACCTCTGGGGCATAGATCCCATTGCAATATCTGATTTGATATGTGGGTTATCCCAAACAGGTAGCTGGATCAAAATTTATGGTCCTTTGAAGTTCAATTTTTGACTTTTTGATACTCTAATATATTTTATTCTTTTTATTATATCACGATTTAAATATCGGGTGGTTTAACCACATTTCAAAATATTTTAATTTACTATTTTTGGAGCTAAAATGGAATCTAATATCAAAACATGTGGTATTTTTAAGATTTCTAGTGTTCCTTAATTTTTTTTGGGTTAATGGGCTTCAAGAATTATTATCGATATTTTAGGGATTTTTGGGTTTGTAGGGGTTTTCTAGAGTAATAATCTATTTTCACTAAATATCTTATATATTATGGGGAAATATCTATTTATCCTTACCTAAAACATATTTAAAATATAGATATTATAATTATATCAATATAAATATATTTATATATTAATATATTAATATATTATTTTTAATGAAATAATTTTTTTTTTGAAATATACCCTTTTTCAGTGCTAGTAAAAATCCCGAAAAAAAGAGGGTCTTTATCATCAATTATAAAAAATCATTGATAAATTCCCCCTCTATAAATTATTTTTTACTAGAAAAGCTAAAGTTTCCCCTTTATTAGAACTTTTTTAGAAGCGCTGATAAATTCACTTTTTTCAGCGTTTTTTTATAAGCGGTGATAAATTCCATTTTTATCAACACTTTTTACTAGTGCTGATAAGGGGTGGCTTTATCATAACTTCTTAACAATCACTAATAAATTCCCCCATTTAACATCACTCTTTTAGAACAATTAAATACCCCCTTTAACAGAATTTTTTCTAGCACTGAGAAAGGTTTTTTTAATAGTTTTTTTGCTAGCGTTGTTATAACCCTAGCACTGGAAAAACCTTGTTTTGTAGTAATGATTTCAAAAATAATGATAAGTATCTCAAATATAGGTGATTTAAAGATTTATTGGGGATTACCCCAAGGAATATTCCCATATTTCCGTAACCATGAGTAGAATCTCATCCCATGGTGATTTAGGGGTTGGATATAGGGTTTTATAGGGTGTGACTGAAAAATGTCCTCGGCCTGGCCAAAAAAGTTCATAGTGACTCTCCATTTTTCATAGAGGTGACTGATGGTAGTGAAGGGACTAGTCTGGAGGGCCGAGACCATAACCTGGTAGTGATATCGAGTGTGGGAGTAGTGGCATAGCCCCTACACTATGGACCATGGTCATATAGCTTTCGTGAAAGAGGGAGGCCACATAGCATTTCCACGTAGGGCAGGTCTCCTGGGGATTTGTGAAGTGATTATTTCACTATGCGAGGGGAGAAAAAAAACTTACACTGAAAGTGACCCGACTTTCATATATCATTTTCATTTTCATGCTTCGTGAGGGAATTACTTTACAGAGGAACTTCAAGGGATTACTTCACAAAGGCCCTCTCTAATTTGGAATTCAATAATTTTACCTAATTCAATCCAGGAAAATTTGTGCAGTCTGAGAGTCCTCCATATCTGTTCCACCCTTGTGTCAATGTATTTTCCCCCTCCACTTTATGAAGTGCATGTTGATATTTATAGGCAGTGCTGAATAACCTCTTTTTTAGAAGCTTTGGCTGCATAACATAATGGGAGGATTTGTAGGGTCTCTATGAAGGAGTCTCGTAAAGGGTTTTCCTGTATAGGGGCTCCTCAAAGGGGATTTGAAATGGGGCTCCCAAAAGGGGCTCCTCAAAAAGGTTCTACAAAGTTTATCTATAAAGTGGATACACAAAGGGGCTCCATAAATATTACAGTCTACGGGAGGTTGAAATTCACCACCTCAGACCACAAATGAATTCAGGTTTTGGGATGAGTTTTTTGTGATTTGTGTGATGTTATATATAGTTAGAGAAACTTTATATGTAGGAATTTAGACTTTATCAGTTTTTATTTTGGCTAAAATGAAACCTGAATTTGAATGGCCATAACTCATGACATGTAAGTCTCTTTTAGCCCAGTAAATAGTCAAATCGAAGCCTTTGAAGTGGATTACGCCCCTAGATATCCAAGTGAGGATAGTATAATGGGTCATGTAGAAAATTTAATGGAATGAATATTTTAATACCAATAATAGTCTAATAGAACCCTTTCATTTTATTATACACTAGTTATTCATGAAATTTTATTGTAATAGTAAAATTTTCCTCTCTTTTTCACATAGAATTATTGATAAAATGGTTTTAAGAAAAGATAACTTCATTTCTCCCTTCAGAAAAATATCCTTTTTATAATATGTCCATGTTTTCTAAAAATATTTTCCAGAATATTTTTAAAATTCTAAAAACAATTTATTATAGACATTTTTACCCATTTTTGACATTTTATAAAAAAATAAGGAATATTTTTATCATTTTTTGAATGAGATATTTTTAACCTTTTTATAAAGTGTGGAATGAATTTTTTTAACTTATAAAGACTGTACAAAATTATCCACCATCATGACCACTCAATTATTTCAATATTAATTAATAAGTTTTTATGGCCATTTTTTTAAATGAATTGTTTTCTATAATATTTTGGAAATTTTTATATTTTGAAGAAGTCATTTCAAAGTAAAAAGGGTTATTTTTCTCAATAAATATTCCATCTAATCTTTTAAATAAATTTCCATCAATTATGACAACCTTTGATTCTAGGGATTTATTCTAAATTGTATATTAATTTATATCATATATATACATAGCTTATTCTCCATTACTTTAATGGGGTAATTGTAGGATCCTAACATTTTCAAGAGATGTCACGAGCTCATTTAAAGGTAATATTTTTCTCAATTTTGATTAATTCTTGTTTGGGTTTTACATTGGGGAGTTTTTGGTAGATTCTAGAGAAAATTGGAAGAAGGACAGGTTGTACATGGGTGGCACATAGTTTTCTCAAACTATTCACCCAGCCTAGAAGATCATGCAAACCCAAACAGAGGGTATTCACACATATGAAACATGGTTTTTCAAACTATGTTCCCTCTTAGTGGTAACCATAACCCCCCCCCCCCCCCGAGAAGAGGCACGTAGTTAAGGAAAGTGATTTGGAAAACTATGTGCCCCTTCCTGGAAAATTGTGCACACAGTTTTAATTACCCTGAAAAAATCTTTAAAAAATATCTGAACCCCCAATTCTAACCCCAAATCAACCCTAACTCAATCCTAAATGATTTTTATCATTTTTTTGGGATCCTGTATGGATTCCAAGCCTTTCTAACTTCAGTTATTGATGATTTGAATCCCATATTGAAGATTTGAACCTCTCTTGGTAAGTGAATATTATCTCATGTGGCTTCATCCCACTTTCTCATTGTTATCTCATCCTTTGAAATGATGTTTTCCCCTATTGTATTTAGATCTACATCTAGGTCTGATAGATCATGATCCGTTTGATCTTGTTTCTAGGATTTGATTCAGGATCTCATTCTTCAACATGGGTTTGACTTTTGCATCTTAATTTGGGGAATTTCCATTGGGTGATCACTCCTCAATGATTTGAGGTAGGTGGTCTCAATTAAATTCTCATAGAATTTATTCTAATTATTTGTATTCATTGTTATAATTAAATTTTCATGTTGATCAATTGAATCTTGAAATGATTAAATTAATTGATTAATAAATTTAGGGAAACATGGAAATTGGATTAATAAATTGTTGAATTAATTAATGGAATCTGTGAGTGGAAAATTGATGGGAAATTGAGATTTTTAAATTTTATTAATTAATTACAAAATTAATTTATTTTATATTGGGATTATGGAATTAGATTAATTAATTGCTGAACTAATTAAAGTGATATTGATATTTGAAAATTTGATTAATTATTTGGGGAATTAATTGATGGGTTATATGGATAAATGTTGATAAATGTATTAATGGTGATTTTTTTATATTATTACATGTGATTAAATAGAAGGATAATATTTTTTTGTGATAATTGTGATGGAATTTCATGATGTGAAATGTTGACAAAAGGGTCAATGTTGATTAACATTGAATGATGTGATATATGTGATATATATTATATATGTGATATCTATGAAATATGTGTGATATATATGATATTATGTGTGGGTCTTGGACTAATGATTCTAAATACCATAGTGGTAAATGACTGAAGGATAGGGATAGGTGCTCCAAATATCCATATGTGATAAATGAGGTGTGGCGTAACACACTAAGATTTTGTATTTTATTTTTATTTTATTTTTCAAAATAATTTAATTATTTTGATATTTTTCACTTCACGTAACACTCAATATAGATTTTTATTATTATATAAAAGCACTATGTTCATATTATATTATACACAACCCCAAATTAAGCTTACATTACACACAATACTGAGTTTCTATCAAACAAAACTTTACTATTAAAATTATTTAAAGGATATATTTATAACCTATCCATTAAACATTGTAAGATAAATAGTAATAACTAATTTTTCAATTTTTTCACGCAAATAAAACATATTTATAATGAATTATATAATTTTTGTTGAAATCTGTATATGTTTAGAAATACTATTTTCTTAAAGGAATAAATTTTTGTGTCCTTTTGTGAACAATAATTAAATTAATCTTAGACATTCTTAGAAATTGAATTCCGTAAAATAAACATAATTTTTTAATTCTTAATTTTAGTATTAACTTAAGGAGAATTTTTAGTATTTTTCTGGGAAGTTTCTTTTTTGGATGAATATTGAGAAATACTTCATTATAGTTGAAAATTGTGTTTTTTGTTTAAATAATTATTATATCTGAAAAATTTTAAAAGTAAAAAATAGATCAATTATATATATTAATCCAATTTATTTCATTGGAATCATTTTTTTATATTGAAATTAGATGTAAAAACTTATTGAAATTTTCAACGTTCTTCTTACCACATTCTCGCTATGTCTGCGGGATTAGCATTAAACTTAATTTTTTCAATTATATGAATTAAAATTTGAAAAATGGAAATACATGGTTAATTAATATAATATTTATAGTCTAATAGGATCAATTATATTTTGGGGAATAGTAACTTTAGTATTTTTTGAACCATGCTTAAGGGTAAATCGTGTAATTAAAAGTAAAAATAAAATGATAATATTAAAAATTACCGTAACACTTGTTCTAATTTCATTGGATGAGTGGGTTTCGACTAAAACAAACATTATTTAGAAATTATAACCTTTTTAAGCCTCTTTTTTGAGAATATGACATTTATTATATTTTATTTATAGATAAGCTAAAAATTTCATACTCATGTTTTTAATAAATATACGATTTTTAATATATTTTTATACAAAAGATAAATTCTATTATAAATATTAATTTTAAATCCAAAATTATTATATCCATAATAGTAATTTATTGTTAATTTTTAGGGAATAAATATTTACCTTAAAGGCAGACAAAATGATGATGTATAACTTGTTTAATTAAAAGAAATATCAAATAAATAATATTTAAAATATTAAAATAAAAATAATTTGAATTGATTACAGTTCATCATGAATTTTATTGGTGAATATAATATATTAAGAGTATCTTAAATGGTTTTTTGAGAAATTATCTTAATTTTTTGATTTTATCTAAAGACAAAGTTGCGAATAGTGTCAAAATTGATACTAATGATATTTTATAAAAAAAATTATTAAATTAATTAAAATAATAAAATTATTTAAAAAATAAAAATAGATCATTATAATGCTGAAAAATTCATAAATCATCCATTTATGAACAATTGAACCCATATAAGAAATAATTTATAACCACTTAATATTTAAAATATTGTTACCACAATTAAAATTACAATAGATTAATTAAGGGTAAATCAAAATGATAAGGTTTAAAATAAAACCAAAACATGTCAAAGAATTATTGGATGTTGGGTATTCGACCCATATCACATTATGATGGATTTTGAGTTTTTTAATGGAAACTTTTCCATGAGAATAAATTCTATATTATTTAAATAAAAGATATTGATAAATTATCTCTCTCTTGTATTTAATTTCTTTTATGTTTCCACATAGGGAAAAAATAAATATATGAATTAATATAAATGTCTATTTTGATATAAATAAAATCATTTTAATTATATAATTTTAATTTTAATTTTTAGAAGTTATATAATTACCTTAAAAGCTTATACAATGCTAAAACGATATTTATTTAATTGTCATAAAAGTTGAATAATTGATTTTAATAGTATTAATTTTGATTTATTTTGGATTATTTAATGTGTATAACAAATTTTATATATCTATAAGATTCATTATAGACGTTTTAAATCATTATATTCTAATTCACACTTTTTCTTGATGTATTGGAAGTCATATTAAATGAATAGTATTAAATTTGACAATAATGATATCTTATTGAATTAATTTATTATTAAATAACTTAAAAATAAAACAAAATATTAAATAATCAGAACAGGACAGGATACGGTCGATCATGTATTCTAATTTTCATTTATGGTTCATTTTTAAGTTTTTAGATCTATAATATTCTTATTATATTTCAACTTTTTGAGGATTTCCAAAAGTGTCCTTCATCTCAATTATAAAAGGGAACTTCCTCCCTCACTTATTCACATCACTTTGACCATTAAATATTCACCAAACCCTACCCATTTCCCTTAGAAACTTCCATAGTAACATTCTAGGGCTTCTATTATTCTCAAAATACCAACTCTAGTGTCCCTAAGATGGGATCTAGAGGGATATCGTCAAAGAAGAGGTAACCTCCTTACCAACTCTTTCAAAATTATTTCTTTTTATAATTCTACTTCAAGTTTTTATTTCATTATAATTTAATAAATCCAGTATCACCTATATTCTAATATTTTATTCTGATTATTTAACAACCATATTCCAACTTTTATTCATCCGACAAAAAATGTATAGCGCGTTCATAGGTTCCACGTCATGGTGTAATCTGTTTTTTCATCACTAATTTATATGGATGGGTATAATGATGGATATAATGGATATAAATAATTAATATTGAATTATATTTATTCTTTATGATTATTATACCATCAAATTACTCATCCTTTTACCATAAAGAGAATTATATCGTCGCTCATGCGTACGAACAGTCCACTATCTCCACGACGCGATGAGATTCATCATCCTTGCTATCCATTTCAAGAATGAATATAAAAGTTTATATAATGAAAAGATATGAAAAATATTAAATAATAATAATAATTTAATAATATATATATATATATACATATATTTCATTTACCTTTTTCATTTAGGACGATAATAAAATGGAAACAGCATTAATTCATATGTACGACTTACCATCTCCATGAACGGTGTAATCGATTTCATATATATATATATATATATATTATATAATTATATAAATAATATATATTATATATAAATAATTTTTTTCATTATGTAAGTAAGTAAATCATGATATAATTTATAAAATCGAGAATGACCATTCAAAACACATATGATAAACGAAGCGGTTATTACCCGAATCATTGATTTAACTTGGAATTGTTAATAAATGGGTAATATAAAGTAATAAATCAATCATATATGATATCATAAATATTATTATGATTCTTTTATAATTTAATAATATTTTTAAAACCAAAATATATGAGTTTCAGACACGTGTGGAGGGAATCGGACCTATGGAAAGGGATTTTTTGTCTCACCTTTACTTCTGTGAGACACATGACTTATACACTTATTATATCTTTTAAATAGTTAATATACTACCCATGAATTTCTTTTATGATTATTAACCATATTATTTTGTAATTTTTAGTGACTCTGTCTTTTCCTTGTAAGACTTAGGAATATTTTTCATATATTTTGAGAGCTAGCCATTGAGACGGCATGCGATTCTGTGGCCTGACGTGCCTTGAATAAATTTTATAAAAATATTAAGTATTTTTATACTATTCAAAGGGAGGAAATGGGTTATCTCTTAAAATATATCTCTAATAAGAAAACTGAGTCCACGGTTGAGTCTGGAGTGTGTCGTTTGCACTTGGTGGGGTATAACTTTTGTGGGTACAGGCCTTCTGTGGAAAAAGTTATCGAGGATGTAACCATAAATAAAATTATTAATTAAAATATTTCATTTTTATTTCAGATTGAATAACTCATGAATGGAGTCTTGGATCGAATTTATGAGACCACAGTTGAGTTCAAAATGTCATGTTTACTATAGGTGCTACATAAACTTTTTCGACACCGAGTGTTGGGTTAAAGGTGTATTGGGAGTCGGGCTATTAATCATAGAGGATTTAATTAAAATTAAACACCATCACCTTTCTCCCCTTGGTGTTTCACATGAAGGAGATAGAAGCCACATGCCCTCTTCCTCTTTATCGATGAATGACCAGAAGATCGGATCAATGAAACGAGGTGTTGTCGAACTCAAATCATGATAGTGATCGCTCCTGGATCATGCAGTAGCAGATTTAGAATGACGATATGACCACAAAGAATCGTTGTTTTTTCCCAAAGTAGTTGTTTTACATTTTAATCCCAATCCCCTTATTTTTTCATCGTTTTTGTTTGAAGCATCAACGGATCTCCTAGAAATTCTTGAGTCTATGAAGATATGGTCCCAAGGATTCTGGATCTGGTCTTAAAATAATTTTTGGGCACTGGAGTGGTCCATGTGGTCCAGAAAAGGAACCCTTGGTGCACGGAATTTTGGTGGCGGTCCGGCGGTAGTCTAGCCATGGAAGGAGGTGGGGACTATGATGAGGTGGCTCCGCCACATGTGAAAGCAGTGGCGGTCGTGGGGCGGCACATCATAGCGGTGTGGAGTGCCATATGGAAGAGTCGGCGGGGTGGGATGGTGAGTTGGACTACTCGCCACAGTGGCGGGCTGGGCCGAGGTCAGGTTGGACTAGAGTTCGATGGGTCGGGTCAATCTAAGGGGACTTCAATCCCCCTTATCTTTCAAACTAGACATCCATTTTACATGCCATCTGTGGAAACATGACCCTTCGTTTGAGGAGGACCTTTTGAGGAAAATTTGAGAACTTTGTTTTTTGGGATCAAGGCTTGATGGCTTGAAATTTCCAATTATAATAATAATAATACAACTATTATTATTTGGTGATTCTTTTATTGGACGTATATCTTGCATCTGATATTTGATTGACATGCCTTCAGTGGAATTGTGACCCTTAATTTAATGTGGATGTTTCATGAATTATTTTGGGTTCTTAAACCAAAATCAAGGTATATGCCTCATGAGTTCCGATTTAGGAATTTGCGGTGAAATGTGACTTTTTCACTGGTTATCCATTTTGAGTAAATAAATAGCGTATACTGCGTGTTTTTTTATAGAACACGATAGTGGCCATAGTTTGGTCCCACATGGATTGTAGTCGATGTTGTGTGGGTATCTTGGGTCAGTGATTCCTTGGCCAACAGGGTTGAGTGAGTCCCCTTGGTCCTTACACTATGAGGGTTTTTCGGTATTACATCCTCAGTACTGGATTGAGAACCTCTCGATACGATGATCTGGGATAGAGTTGTATAATTACTCTAGTGAGGCTGGGGTGGGATCCAATAGCCTATCTTTTCTATATATTATGTTCTTTATATCATTGTGACCAACTTTACATGGGTGGCGATCCTCAATCTAGTAGAACAGCTCTGTAGGTTTTTGTGTCATCTTTGGGTATATGATCACCTACACAATGGATGATGATGGTAGGGTTGTGGTACCATCAATTATATGATCCCCTAATCGGTGTGTGGTTTTGTTAGGGTTTGTGGTATCATCTATATGATCCCCTACTTTGTGAGTTATACCAGATCGGGTTTTTGTCATCATCATGACAACCTATACACAGGCAACAATCCTCTATCTAAGTGATGTGATCTGTATCATGTCGGATTGGGTGGTAGTAACCCCCAGTAGGTCGTGGGAGTGATCCCCTATCTCAGTTGGATGTTCCTAGTAGTGATATCTGATGAGCGTGTTTTCTTGAATGCATCATATGGGATGGCAGTGTGGGACCTGATGTATATTACCTCTTGGATGAGTCTCATATAGGATGATAAATCTTGTGGATTGTGTTCTCTAGGTTATGTGTTTCCTTAGAGCCTCAAGTAGAATCTATCGTTGGCGATGAGGTTAGAACCTCCTGAGCCTTGGTGCCTAAGATGATTATATCTGTTGTTCTTTCTGGTTTTTCCTTGTAGTGTTGTCACATCTTATATGACGCACCCCATGGCTTGAGATGAATAGTTGAGTGTAGTTGAGGATGGTCTTGAGATGGATTTTCTCTCTCGTTTGGGTTCCCTCTGATCGGGTCGAGCATACTATTGACTTTCAATTTCTCCCTTTTCTTTTGGGTTTTTTGGGGTGCCTATTGAGTATATTTATACTCACCCCTACATGGTATATTCTTAAACACCTTGTGTCTTGTGCAGACCATATGCCATTCAATGGAGTACCAGGAGGACCCGGAGTCGGAGGATCATGGTGAGGTAGTCCAACCTGTGTGTTTATCAGAGCTTGTACAAGGAGCTCTCTAGCAGTTCTTTTGATAGTGATACCCTCCATCTGATCTGGTTGAATACTTTTGAAGTTTTATTTGGGTCGGCCCTGTATTTTCCATCATTGTAATTCTATTATACTCTAGTTTGGGATGTATGTATGCATAAATTTATTTTCAGTTTATATATATATATATATATATGAACTGTTGTGTGGAGGAATATGTGGGTAAGTGCATACAAGTACCTTAGGCTAAGGCCTCCTTGTGTTTGATTGCCTTCTTAGTGCTGGTAACCTGCCCCTATCTTATGGAGGCGGGCTTGGGGAGTCATGGCTCGAGTCCCATTGTGTCAGGTCATGATGATATTTTCATAACCATATAATTTTATTTTTTTCATGGGAATGTTATTCTACTAATTATAAAATGATGATTATTTACTTCACAATGTCATCAATATTTCATATTTTTTTATTTTAAGTCTCTGGTAGGGAATATTTATCTTCCATGTCTATATTTTCTAAAAAATGGTTTCAAAAATATTTTTAATATTTTCCTATGGATATTTAATGTCATTTTTACCAATTTTTAACTCTTACTAAACGTTTTTAAAGGAACCTTTTTTTTATTTTCCAAATGAGTTACTTTGTGAATTTTTTTAGAAAAGTACTAAAGGAATTTTTTTAACTTATACGAAATGAATGGATTTTTACACTATCATGAAACCATAATAACTTGATGTTTCCATTACATGATTCAATGGTTATTTTAATGAAAAGGTTTTCTTTTAAAACTTCATTTTATTTTAAGAAAAGGAAATTTTTTCCAATAAGAAAGGATATTTTCCTCAAAAAATGATTTCAAGTGATCTATCAAAATTATTCTCCCGCTATGATAACATTATTTGATGTTACTTATGTTTTACTAGGGATATGATTCAATTATAAAAATCTTCTTCTTTCTGATAATGGTTTATTTTTATAAAGGAATGATATTTATGAATCCCATTTAATTTCTGTGGTTTATTTTTTGATTGAATGATGTTTATGAAACCCATTTCATTACATGGGTTCTGATATGATAAATGATTTATTTTATTATATAACACATATGTGTGATTTATTTATGAGATGGGGGGCCATGTATATCTCTCCAATTCATGGGTTAAGGATTTATTTCTCATGATATAATTATTGGAATCAAGTCGATGAGATTGATCCAATATGGGAATATGGGGAAACCAGATCCAATATGGGTAGATGGGGAAACCCAATCCAATATGGGATGATGGGGAAACCTAATCCAATATGGGAATAGAAAGAAACTCGATCCAATATGGGAAGATGGAGAAACACTACTGGGATGCTGGTCTTTCCCAACAGTTACATACCAACGGTTTGATAGAACCGTTGGTGAAGGAGGTTTTTTCCAACGGTTCATTAGAACTGTTGGCATAGATGTTTCCTGGGATGTTTTTTCCCAACGGTTCTCATGAACCGTTGGGATAGATGGATTTGGGGAGGTTTTTGCCAACGGTTCATGAGAACCGTTGGTATAGATATGCTTTGGGGAGGTTTTTCCCAACGGTTCTATAGAACCGTTGGGATAGATATACATATGCCAACGGTTTTTAAGAACCGTTGGCAAAGGTTCTCCCCAAATTCCCAGCCGCCTGTTCTCTCCCCCATTCGCGATACACAACCCTAAAACGGGAGCAGCAGCCGATTTAGGCGATTTTGGAGGTACTGCCGGCCTTGAATCTTCCAGCTCTTCTTCAGGTTATTCTTCTTCTTTATCTGAAAACATATTCAAATGTTTGGATAGTATTTAAACCTATTTTCATTTTTCCCATCAGTTTAGGTGATTTTGGAGCTACTGCCCGCCGGACCAGCCTAAGGGTGAGTTTTCTTGAAAATTCCTTTTTGGATTTTACCCCTTGAACATGGTTTGCATTCCCCTTTTAACATATGAATGCCAATTATTTTTTAACACATGTTTTAATTGTATTGCCTTGCCAATGTGAGTAAAGTAGAGACTATGCTATGAATCTATGAAATTGGATTGAATTTATCTTATATTTTATGTTACCATGTTAGATATATTATAACTAATGCATGTGATATCTTTATAGTCTTGTTAGGAGTGTTCTATTAAAAATTCCCATGTGAGTGCTTGAATTTTCATTGAATTGCTAGCCATTATGAGTTATGTTGAGACCATGATATGGAATTAATTGATTAAGCAAGGGAATCTCATTATCTTTTCATTACAACATGAGTAAATGAAGCTTCATTCTTTTCAGGTTATTATTTGATTGAGTCGCCATTTTGAGGTGAGTTGTATTAAATACCTTTGTTTTTGACCTTGGTATGTTTAATGAATTGTTTAAATGAAATGGAATTCATTAAATGATTAATAGTAAATAGTGATACATGGATTCTATTAGGATGCGAGGTATATAATCTTGTTTCTATTAACTTATACGCTTTATGTGATAAATGGATTCATAGTGGAATTCCACGGATAGACTCATTTCTTTGAATATTGATTAAGCCATGGGTGATACATGGATCCAAGGGAGGGATTCCATAGATAGACTTATTGAATGTAGAATTATATTCCAATTGATACATGGATTCTTATGATAATTCCATAGATAGACTTATTGAATGTAGAATTATATTCCAATTGATACATGGATTCTTATGATAATTCCATAGATAGAATTATTGAATGTAGAATTATATTCCAATGCTATGCGTCTTGTGTGGTGGTGGTGTGGTTTATGTGTTTTATGGTAGTAGTGAAGTGTGTGATTATGTAGTTAATGTGAACCCATAGGTTGAGTATTTTGTGCTATCTATATATCATGTATTTTTATGTTATTTCTACACATTCCCAACCAGAGTTGGATAAACTTACCAACGATCAGAGGTTTTGAGTTATGAGTATTTTTTCTAATATCTAGGATGGTGGTTATATGTTTGGATAGCTACCATGTCTTCCCTACTCTTCCTTCAAAAGTGATTGACCATGTGTTTTTAGGCAAGATGCGATGTGATTGTCCATGTGTCTTCAGGTGAGATGTACTATGATTTCCCTAGTGTTTTTCGGTGAGGTGTGATGTGATAAGGCTATAATAAGATGTGGCATGTGGTTGGGGTCATGTAGGGTAGGAGGATGGCAGAAGGTTGATGTTATTCATGTTCATGATACCCTACTAATATGGTTATGGGATGAGTCATGCTGTTATGTGATATAACACATTAAGTTCTTGTTGGTTTTACATTTTTTCAATAACACATTTGTATGTTTTTTTGACATGTGTAGTTGATACCTTGATTATTTTCTTCCTTTATCATTTAAGTAAATGTATTTTATATTATAGTTAATGCCTATTGAATTGTTTATGACAAAATGACTTATATAAATTCTTTTTACAGAATGGACAGAAGTTGGATGTATGAAACCGATCGGATCTCAGACGATTTTCAAAACAATTTGGAGAGATTTATAGATTTTTCATTTCACAATGCTTCAGATAGTGGTCGCATACACTGCCCATGTTCCAATTGTGTTGGTAGACCTTGGTTGAGCCGTGAAGAAGTCAGCTACCACATAACCAAAAATGGGTTTCAAGCAAACTACTTTCTGTGGTATCACAATGGGGAGAAAACGAAATCTCAAATTGGTGATGATCGAAATGAAAAGACTGGAATGGAGAATTTGTTAGATGATTGGTTTCCGTTTATTCGTCATCATGAAAAAGAAAGGATTTCGACTCAAGAAGACTTCGATATGAGGACAACTGATGCATCTAGTGAAAATGATGATATTGATAGGGTGAAAAAATTGAATGATGCTGCCACGACTCAAGTATATCGACAATGCGATAAAATGAAAAAGCTGGAATTTTTAATCTGATTATTTCATGGGAAAACTATGTATGGGATTTCTAATACAGCAATCGATTACATTCTTACCCTCTTAAAGGATTTACTTCCAGATGATGCAGATATTCCCTCAAACCACTATATGGCATGGAAGTTAGTTGAGGAACTTGGATTTTCAAGAAACAAAATTCATGCTTGCCCGAAAGATTGCAGTTTATTCTGGGAGGAAACCGCTGAACGAAATGAATGTATAAAATGTGGCACATCCCGCTGGAAGTCAAAATCTGATGGAACACCATCCCGCGTTCCACGGAAAGTAATGTGGCACTTTCCATTGATCCCCAGACTCCAGAATCTTTTTATGTCTGATGACATATCAATAAAAATGAGATGGCATGATACCGAGAGAAAGAAGACTGATGATGAGTTGGTTCCTCCTGCAGATGGATTTTCATGGAAGAGATTTGATGCTCGACATCCTGATATTGCAGCTGACGTGCGTAATGTGAGGCTGGGTCTTTCATGCGACGGTTTTAATCCGTTTGGGCAGATGCTTACTTCGCACAGCACATGGCCCGTTTTTATGCACATTTATAATCTTCCCCCATGGTTGTGTATGAAAAAATCTTTCACTTTCATGAGTATACTCATATCTGGTCCTTCTGATCCCGGCATTGATATTGATGTATACATGCAACCTTTAATAAAAGAGTTGAAGCTTCTTTGGGATGTGGGTGTGCGCACATACGATGCATGTTCGAAAGACATATTTCAGATGCGCGCTGCGCTTATGTGGACAATCAATGATTTTCCGGCTTATGCAATGATGTCTGGATGGAGCACGAAGGGGAAACTGTCATGTCCAGTTTGTATGAAGAATACACGATCCAGAAGACTGAAACATCGTTGTAGTTTCAGTTTTATGGGACATCGACGATTTTTGCCAAAGGATCATCCATATAGAATGAATCGTCGAAGATTTGATAATACTATAGAGACCGATGATCCACCTCAGCGTATGTCTGGAACTGATGTGCTTAATGAATTGAAAGATTTCAGTTTTTCGTTCGGGAATGGTCAAATGAAATCTGGAAAGAGAAAGAATGTTTCCATAGAAACCTGTTACAATTGGAGGAAGAGGAGTATCTTTTTTGATTTGCCTTATTGGTCAACCAATTTGCTACGTCATTTCTTAGATGTAATGCATATTGAAAAGAATATATGTGAAATGTTGCTTTCAGTTCTTCTAAATGTCAAGGGGAAGACAAAAGATGATTTACGATCTCAACGTGACTTGGTGGATTGGGGCATCAGACCAGAATTGCATCCTGTGCGTATCAGTGAAAATAAATGGCAACTTCCATGTGCTTCTTATGTGATGACACCTACTGAAAAAAAACAATTTTTGGAAGTATTAGAGACTATTAGAGTTCCTGATGGCTATTCAAGCAACATATCTAAACGGGTCAACAGAAGAGAGTTGAAGCTAAAATCTTTGAAGACTCATGATTATCACATTCTACTGCATGAGTTGCTTCCAATAGCAATCCGTCATATTTTGTCCAATAATGTAAGGGTGGGTGTTATTCGGTTGTGCCATTTGTTTAGAGATCTTTGTGCTAAGAAGTTGTCCAAGTCTTTCTTGCAAAAAATGTTGACAGATGCCCCATTAATTTTGTGTGAGTTGGAGAAAATATTTCCCCCATCATTTTTCACATGCATGCTGCATCTGACTGTCCATATTCCAACTGAAATACTTCTCGGAGGACCTGTTTCTTTTCGTTGGATGTATCCAACTGAAAGAAATATGTTCACATTAAAGTCTTATGCTCGAAACAAGAATCATCCCGAAGGTTCTATCATGAACGGTTACTTAGCTCAAGAATGTATGGATTTCTGTTCAATGTATTTGTCTGATCTTACTACAAGAATGAACAGACCAATGAGAAATGAAGAAGAACAATATGAGCAAATTGAACCCAGTTTTCCATCACTTCCTCAAACAGGAGGAATTCCTGGATCATATACATTGAAGACATTAAGCCATGAAGAGCGGGAGATGGCACATCGCACAGTTTTGTTCAAATGTGATTTGTTCGATGACTATATCAGGTAAAAAAATTGAATATGTATATCTTACATATATATCTGTTAAACTATTCATATTTTTTTTATCTACAGGGAACATAAAACAATGATAAATAGGAAGCATCGTTCTTTATCTTTGAGAAGGAGAGAGACTTTTCATAGCAAAGAGTTTTCTTCTTGGTTAAAATTGAAGGTAAAAATATTACTGTTTAAATTAATTATTTCAATATTTACTTAAGTTTAACTGTCATTTATATTGCAGGTATTGAGTTTGTCTGCTGACTCTGTCTCTGAGGAAATAAGAGCTTTGGCTTTTGGTCCTAATACCGTGGTTCGTGACTGTAAATCAATTGTTATCAATGGGTACAGATTTATTGTCACTGAACGAGCCAAAAACATGAGAACACAAAATGATGGTATTATGGTTACTGCCACAACAGATTGTTATGCCAGTGCATCAGATAGTAGACCGTGACTTGAAAATGTGGGTTATTACGGAGTCGTTGAGAAAATAATAATATTGGATTATTACTCTCATGGACGAGTCACAATGATGAAATGCCATTGGTTTGATTCGATGACGAGACATGGCACATTTATTGATGATTGTGGATTTCGAGTAATTAATATGACCTGCACTCTTGCAACCGAAGAACCATATGTGTTGGCATCAATGGCTAAACAAGTTTTTTATGTCAAAGATCAACTTCAACCTGAATTTGGTGTCGTAGTTGAAGTAATTCCAAGACATATTTTTGATGATGCTGATGATGGAATTGACACTGTCCCTATTGCCATTGGAACCAATCCATTTATTTCTTTTGATGACTCCAATAGCTCAATTGTCAGAGTTGATTGTGAACCTGAAGTTGTGGTTGGAAATATATAGAATCATTCATCCATGTTCTCAATTCTTTTGGTTTACCTCGAGTTGGGTTGTTAAGGTTGGTAATATTCATATTTATTTAGTATTGATCACAAATATGTTTTAGCTGACTTGACCGTTATGTGAATTTTCAATGTTTATTGGTTGCTGTTTTATTTGAATTGCATTTTCTAATTTGGAATTGAACTGTATTCAAACCAAATCAAACAATATTTCTAACTTGGTGAACATTACAACTTGTATGTTTTATTAAACTCATTCAAGCTCTTCTAAAACAATTGTTAGCTAAATTACCAATGAATCCCCTCATTCCCTCATATATTTAGTTTTTTGGTTTACACATTAATTTTCTTTTTCTAATTAATTACATATTTGTTTTCCAATGCAGGAAATGAATCCAATTGAAGAGAGACGAAGAAAAAAATGGCGGAGAACAATCGTCGGATGGAGGAGATGGGCATTCCACCATTAGGGCCTACAGTGAGTACTTTATTTCAAATATATATATATATATATTTACAGAATATATAATGTCATGTGATTAATTTTTTTTGTAAAATTTTTTGCAGGATCCACCATTACGTCGACAGTTATTCGACGAGGAGCCTAGTACTGGTCCTAGTACTCAGGCCGGTGGTACGAGGAGGGTTCGTACCAGAGGTGGACATAGAGCTGCGCGTGCCCGACTAGACCCTGCCCCTCCCACTGACATTTCAGCCTTCCCACATTCTGATCCCGGTGTGTCGTTAGGGACACACGGGATATTTAGACCTCCCATGTTTTCGCTACCTTCTGCATCTTCTGCCCCATCATTTTCACATCCCATGATGATTCCCACTCCCCAGTCAGCATCAGGTCATACAGTTGTTCCATCTTCTTTTCCTTCTACTTCTGTCTCTCCGAGCTTTTATATTCCATCGTCTTCGACTCCTGTTCCACCAGAGGGTGTTCCATCAGGTTCTGTGGATCCGGCGTCACTCATTGATCAGACTAGCACAGGTATATTTATAAAACCCTATCAAATTTTTATAGCAATATTTATTTTCATTATAACATGTTTTGATAAAATATTTGTTTTTCTTTCATGACAGATACATCTACTGACAGGAGGCGGGGCGGGGCCGTACACGCATGTGTTCGGTGTGGAACCGTCACACACAGGTTATGGTGGAATATAATGAAGACAATCAGATGGTTGAGAAAACAGGGCAGTAATGTCGGAGTTTTATGGCGACGCTTGCCAAATACTCCGACATCATTCCCGTCAGCCCGCTGTTGTGGAGACATTTTCCACATGAGGTCAAAGATAGATCTTGGGCAGAGATATGGGTAAAAAAATCTGTTGTATTTAATGCCATGAATTTTTTTTGTATTTATATAAATTAATATTTTCATTTCAGCTTCGATTTAATTTTCCTGATGGTGAGGGTGCACGACTGGAACGTCTAAAGGATTTAGGCGAGCTTTGGAGAGCCTACAAGCATGAGCTGTATATTGGCTGGCGTGCTAGAGTTGGCACTGAGTTAGAGGCGGTACCAGTCGTGGATGATTGTCCTATAGAGCAGTATCGTCAGATGATTACTCATTGGACGAGTACCCAGTTTAAGGTATGAATTACATTTGAGGTATTTAAATAATAACTTTCAAGTTTTGCATTAATATTATCCTTTGCATTATCGAATTTTATTTAGGAATCATCTGGAAAAAATAAAAAAAACATTGATGCAAAAAAATACCTCCATACACTAGGACGCACGACGATGTCGGATCATGAGAGGCAGCAGGTATGACAATTGTTTATAAGTTTTCTTTACGACTTACATTTTCTTTTGTTTCCTCAATTATTTAATTATTTGCTTAAGTCTTTATATAAATTTTGTTTTCAATGTCATTGTAGAGGCAAGTACAAAATATTGAAGGACGTGTGCCTCGAGCAAAACTGTTTTGCTCGAGTAGATGAAAAAAGGATGGACGTGCTGTCAACGAAGCGACTCAGCAGCAGATTGTAAGTTTTAATCTGTTGATTTTATATTTTAATATCTATTTCGTAACTTAATAATATATTTATATTTGTAACAGGATGCTTTAGAGGCCCTCGATGCCCAAGAAGCAGACAATTTTGGGCCATCTGATCACTTACATCAGGTGTTGGGAGAGGATCATTCTGGCAGAGTAAGCTGCCGACCTAGGATAGCCCCGACGAGGTATTGGCCTGCCTCAGGTACGAGTTGTAGTGCCACCGAGCTGCAGCAAGTTAGGGAACAGGCAGAACAGGCTGAGAAAAGGGCCACAGAGACGGCAGAACAGTCTGCTAGGGCAAACAGTGCATTTATGAAATTTATTGAAGTTCTACGTCCAACACTTCCAGCAGAGGCCAGCCCAGCGATTGATGAATACAAGTCGTCGATACATTCTATATACGGTGCACCAGGTGGAAGTTCCAGTGGTGGTCAGGCCGATGTCCAGCTTGAAGATGATGATGGCGAGCAGTCTGATGCGGAAGAGGAGGGAGATGAGGAGGGCGAGGAGGAGGGCGAAGGCGAGGAGGAAGGCGCTGTGGAGGGTGAGGACGATGAGGAGGACGATGACGAGGGCGATGATGATGATGATGATGGAGATGGTGATGCTGATGTGGGACATATTGATCCGTTACATTTTTGACTTGAGATTTGATGTTTAATCTATTCTAGTTGTTGGTTTTATCTATACTCGTAGTATAGTATTGGAGTTGAGTTATTTTTATATATTGTCTGTTTTTATGGATGTTGTTGTCTTTTAGTGGTTGTGTGTTTGAGAACTCCCTGGACAACCCCCCTCATTCTTGGACCCTGAACAACCCCCCCTCCCCCTTGGACCCCGAACACCCCCCAAACACCCCCCAGACAGCCCCGCGGACAGCCCCCTAGACAGCCCCCCGTACATCCCCCAACCCTCCACCCTGGACCCCGGATATCCCCCCGGACAACCCCCCCACCCTCCCCCATGGACCCCGGACAACCCCCCAAACACCCCCTGGACAACCCCCTGAACAACCTCGGACAACCCCCTGAACAACCACCGGACAGCCCCCTAAACAACCTCGTACAACCCCCTTAAGAACCCTCAAACACCCTCCGGACAGACCCCGCACAGCCCCCCCACCCTCCTCCTTGGTCCCCGGACAGCCCCCCGGACACCCACCGGACAGCCCCCCCGGACAGCCCCCGCGGACAGCCCCCTGGACAGCCCCCCGTACAGCCCCCAACCCTCCACCCTGGACCCCGGATAGCCCCCCGGACAACCCCCCCACCCCCCCCCCCTTGGACCCCGGACAACCCCCCCCCCCACCCCCCCCCCCCCCCTTGGACCCCGGACAACCCCCCAAACACCCCCCGGACAGCCCCCTGAACACCCCCGGACAACCCCCTAAACAACCCCCTGAACAACCCCCGGACAGCCCCCTGAACAACCCCGGACAACCCCCTGAACAACCCCCAAACACCCCCCAGAACAACTCAAAGTGTATGTCTTTTGTTTCAAAAAGACGTCATTTTAAGTGAAAAACATCAACTGGCATACGGAAAACCGGCCAAACGCATTCGGATTGTGTTGATACTTTAAGACAACGATCCATGGGTCATTTGAGACGTGTACGAGTCAACCCCACCTCAATTTGAGGTCGTCCTCTATGAATTTGACCGTTTGACGCCTGTTTTGGCCGTTTATGACACCAGAACTGCGTTGTCGGTCACCGCGCGCACACGGCATGTCCGATTGACGTGCCGTCTGCTCGACCACTTCATAAAGCACTCACCCGTATTTGTCGTCTGATTTCAGGCTATTCTGAAATCGTTCGGCCCGTTTGGACCCCCCTCACGCGTGTTTATGAAGCGCGCGCATCACTTAAAACACGAATATTGAGCCGTACCGCGCAAACCGCACGTCCGATTGACGTGTCGTCTACGCGTACACATCACGAATAATAATTAGAATGTTTCTCGGTGGTTTCAGGTCAATCCGAGGTCGGCCGCTATGAATTTGACCGTTGGACGCCCGTTTTGGCCGTTTATGACACCAGAACTGCGTTGTCGGTCACCGCGGGCACACGGCACGTCCGATTGATGCGTCGTCTGCTTGAACACTTCAGAAATCACTGTCCCGTATTTGGCGTCTGATTTCAGTCCATTCCGACTTCGTTCGGCCCGTTTGGACCCCCCTCACGCGCGTTTACGAAGCGCGCGCATCACTTAAAACACGAATATTGAGCCGTACCGCGCAAACCGCACGTCCGATTGATGTGCCGTCTGCGCGTACACGTCACGAATAATAATTAGAATGTTTCTCGGTGGTTTCAGCTCAATCTGAGGTCGTCCGCTATGAATTTGACCGTTGGACGCCCGTTTTGGCCGTTTATGACACCAGAACTGCGTTGTCGGTCACCGCGGGCACACGGCACGTCCGATTGATGCGCCGTCTGCTCGAACACTTCAGAAATCACTGTCTCGTATTTGTCGTCTGATTTCAGGCCATTCCGACTTCGTTTGGCCCGTTTGGACCCCCCTCACGCGCGTTTACCAATCGCGCGCATCACTTAAAACACGAATATTGAGCCGTACCGTGCAAACCGCACGTCCGCTTGATGTGCCGTCTGCGCGTACACGTCACGAATAATAATTAGAATGTTTCTCGGTGGTTTCAGCTCAATCCGGAGACGCGGTGTGGCCGGCACCACTCAAAGTGTCCGTCTTTTGTTTCAAAAGGACGTCAATTTAAGTGAAAAGCATCAACTGGCATACGGAAAACCGACCAAACGCATTCCGAATCTGTTGATAATTTGTCCCAACAATCCATGGGTCATATGTGACGTATACGAGCCAACCCGGGATGAATCCGAGACACGGTGTGGCCGCGATAAGTCTAAGTGGCTCTCTTTTGTTTAAAATGAACACCATTTTAAGTACATACGGAAAAACGACCAAACGGATTCGGTTTCTGTTGAAACTTTAGGAGAACGATCCATGGGTCATATGTGACGTGTACGAATCAACCCCGCCACAATCGGAGACGCGGTGTGGCCGACACCACTCAAAGCGTCGGTCTTTTGTTTCAAAAAGACGTCATTTTAAGTGAAAATCATCAAGTGACATACGAAAAGATGACCAAAGGCATTCGAACTGTGTCGATACTTTAGAAAAAGGATCCATGGGTCGTATGTGACGTGTACGAGTCAATCCCGCCTCAATCCGAGGAGCGGTGTGGCCGACACCGTTCTAACTGTGTATCTTTTGTTTAAAATGGACAGGATTATAAGTGAAAAGAACAACTGACATGCGCAAAACCGACCAAACGCATTCCGAATCTGTTGATAATTTATCACAACGATCCATCAGTCATATGTGACATGTACGAGCCCACTCGGGCTCAATCCGAGTATCGGTGTGGCCGAGATCAGTCTAAGTGGCTCTCTTTTGATTAAAATGGACATCATTTTAAGTACATACGGAAAACCGACCAAACGCATTCGGTTTCCGTTGAAACTTTAGAAGAACGATCCATGGGTCATATGTGAGGTGTAAGAATCATCCTCGCCTCAATCCGAGGCGCGGTGTGGCCAACACCGCTCTAACTGTGTCTGTTTTGTTTAAAATGGGTAGGATTATAAGTGAAAAGAACTGGCATACGCAAAACCGACCAAACGCATTCGGTTTCCATTGAAACTTTAGGAGAACGATCCATGGGTCATATGTGACGTGTACCAATCATCCCCGTCTCAATCCGAGGCGCGGTGTGGTCGGAACAACTCAAAGTGTATGTCTTTTGTTTCAAAAAGACGTCATTTTAAGTGAAAAACATCAACTGGCATACGGAAAACCGGCCAAAGGCATTCGGATTGTGTTGATACTTTAAGACAACGATCCATGGGTCATTTGAGATGTGTACGAGTCAACCTCACCTCAATCCGAGGTCGTCCGCTATGAATTTGACCGTTTGACGCCCGTTTTGGCCGTTTATGACACCAGAACTGCGTTGTCGGTCACCGCGCGCACACGGCACGTCCGATTGACGTGCCGTCTGCTCGACCACTTCATAAAGCACTCACCCGTATTTTTCGTCTGATTTCAGGCCATTCTGAAATCGTTCGGCGTGTTTGGACCCCCCTCACGCGCGTTTACGAAGCGCGCGCATCACTTAAAACACGAATATTGAGCCGTACCGCGCAAACCGCACATCCGATTGACGTGTCGTCTGCGCGTACATGTCACGAATAATAATTAGAATGTTTCCCGGTGGTTTCAGGTCAATCCGAGGTCAGCAGCTATGAATTTGACCATTGGACGCCCGTTTTGGCCGTTTATGACACCAGAACTGCGTTGTCGGTCACCGCGGGCACACGGCACATCCGATTGATGTTCCGTCTGCTCAAAAACTTCAGAAATCACTGTCTAGTATTTGTCGTCTGATTTCAGTCCATTCCGACTTCGTTCGGCCCGTTTGGACCCCCCTCACGCGCGTTTACGAAGCGCGCGCATCACTTAAAACACGAATATTGAGCCGTACCGCGCAAACCGCACGTCCGATTGACGTGCCGTCTGCGCGTACACGTCACGAATAATAATTAGAATGTTTCTCGGTGGTTTCAGCTCAATCCGAGGTCGTCCGCTATGAATTTGACCATTGGACGCCCGTTTGGCCGTTTGTGACACCAGAACTGCGTTGTCGGTCACCGCGGGCACACGGCACGTCCGAAGCGCGCGCATCACTTAAAACACGAATATTGAGCCGTACCGCGCAAACCGCACGTCCGCTTGATGTTCCGTCTGCGCGTACACATCACGAATAATAATTAGAATGTTTCTCGGTGGTTTCAGCTCAATTCGGAGATGCAGTGTGTCCGGCAGCACTCAAAGTGTCCGTCTTTTGTTTCAAAAGGACGTCATTTTAAGTGAAAAGCATCAACTGGCATACGGAAAACCGACCAAACGCATTCCGAATCTGTTGATAATTTGTCCCAACAATCCATGGGTCATATGTGACGTATACGAGCCAACCCAGGATGAATCCGAGTCGCGGTGTGGCCGCGATAAGTCTAAGTGGCTCTCTTTTGTTTAAAATGAACACCATTTTAAGTACATACGGAAAAACGACCAAACGGATTCGGTTTCCATTGAAAATTTAGGAGAACGATCCATGGGTCATATGTGACATGTACGAATCAACTCCGCCACAATCGGAGACGCGGTGTGGCCGACACCACTCAAAGCGTCGGTCTTTTGTTTCAAAAAGACGTCATTTTAAGTGAAAATCATCAAGTGACATACGAAAAACCGACCAAAGGCATTCGGACTGTGTTGATACTTTAGCACAAGGATCCATGGGTCGTATGTGACGTGTACGAGTCAATCCCGCCTCAATCCGAGGAGCGGTGTGGCCGACACCGTTCTAACTGTGTATCTTTTGTTTAAAATGGACAGGATTATAAGTGAAAAGAACAACTGACATTCGCAAAACCGACCAAACGCATTCCGAATCTGTTGATAATTTATAACAACGATCCATCAGTCATATGTGACATGTACGAGCCCACTCGGGCTCAATCCGAGTCGCGGTGTGGTCGGGATCAGTCTAAGTGGCTCTCTTTTGATTAAAATGGACATCATTTTAAGTACATACGGAAAACCGACCAAACGCATTCGGTTTCTGTTGAAACTTTAGAAGAACGATCCATGGGTCATATGTGAGGTGTACGAATCATCCCCGCCTCAATCCGAGGTGCGGTGTGGCCAACACCGCTCTAACTGTGTCTGTTTTGTTTAAAATGGGTAGGATTATAAGTGAAAAGAACTGGCATACGCAAAACCGACCAAACGCATTCGGTTTCCATTGAAACTTTAGGAGAACGATCCATGGGTCATATGTGACGTGTACCAATCATCCCCGTCTCAATCGGATTCCAGATATAATTGTCATCTAAATTTTAAATTGAATTCTATATGAATTATGTATGTTTATGAATTGTAATTTAATTATGGATGTGTATAGTTTCAGGATCCATTATATGTTAAATGTGTATGAATTTGTTCGTAATTGTATATGTATGTTTTATTTTATTACAGGTACAATAGTTGGATCGAAAATGAGGTGAAAATGAGGCCTGATGAGATGAGAGGTGCCTGATGTACAGGGGAGAGGGGCTGCCAAATTGCAGGGTGCTGCAATTTGCAGCATAGGGTATGCCAACGGTTTTAAACCATTGGCATATAATTCTAAATAAGTTTTTACCAACGGTTCATTGAACCGTTGGTAAAGAGATCTTTTCCCAACGGTTTAGAACCGTTGGGAAAGAGGTCACCCATGTGGTTTTTCCCAACGGTATAGGAGAAACCGTTGGGAAAAACTATCCCAACGGTTCACCCAAACCGTTGGGATAGAGTACCTTCTGCCACCCTACCCCAACGGTTTCCAGTAAACCGTTGGGAAAGGTCTTTCCCAACGGCCTACTTCCCCACGGTTGAGAGAACCGTTGGTATATTATATACCAACGGTTTGAGGGGCTTTCCCAACGGTTCACAACCGTTGGGAAATAGTGTATTTTCAGTAGTGAAACCTGATCCACTATGGGAATATGGGAAAACCCAGTCCAATATAGAAAGATTGGAAAACTGAACACTTATAAGGAAAGTATTGTGACTGGTGATGGTGGTGTGTTCCACCCAATATATGTAGTCCCCATAAAGTGCCCGAATAATTTCTAAAAATGTGTATTGACTTATATATAATTATATTACATGTTTATGTTTATGACACAATTTTATGTCTTACTCCTTTGTTTTGATTTCATGGCTTATGTTCTTGATTTCCTTATGATTGATGTCTTATGAACTTCCAATAATTTTTCCATGATTTATGTTTATGATCTTTGATATGTATGGTATGATCCTCTATTTTCATGATCATTTTCTCATACCCTTATGCTCATTAATATTCTTACATATCTCCATTTTTTTACCCTTACTGAGCATCTGAGCTCACACTTTATTATGTTTCTTTTCCCTAGGACATGAAGAAAGGCAGTAAGTTGAATATGTCAAAAAGGGGTCTAGATATGAAGAAAAAGGCGGTAGAAGATGTTGATGTATTTGGAACCAATTTTATAAGTTTCCAAGTTTCTAAACTCACTAAACTAACAAGGTCTTTCAGTGTTCATTTTTGTAATGTTTTAAGTATTATGAGGTGTAATGTAATTTATATGTATGAAAAGGATGGGTTCTTATATTTGGTCTCAGAGAAAGGTTTTAGTCAACCTTTGGAAACAGGGATGAGAAAATATTAGGGAAATACCAAGTTATATTTATAAGTAAATGTCTTGGGATGTATCTAAGGATAATTTTAAGTATGAAGAAAACTGTAAGAAAATGTCCTAGAATTTTGGAAAAGGATTGAGTGAGTGGCTTCCCAGCATTACATCCATGTCTAGATACTACAGTTGGATGTGGATATAGTGAAGATGTACCAAGGGGTAACAACTCTAAAAAGGTGTATCAGGCCTTATACGAATGTAACCTGATACACAACAAAGGGTGAGATTATCCTGTAATCATGTAAGTATATCTTCTCTTAAAAAATATTTAACATTATGAAAAGAATCGTGATGTAAAAGTTTGTCATGTTATCATTATTGATGATATCAATCACCTCTTTCACAATTAATTAGATTATGGTTTATATATTGTTAAATTTATAAGGATAACCCACTGTATTTTGTTCAGTGATCTTTATCAATATCTATGATTATTTATTCTTTTCCTTTATGCCCAAATCTTCAATTGTGTTCTCCTACATAGAGACCTAGTTATGATTAACTTTGGGGATCTATTACTTTATGACCTTTAATTTTTTAAAATGAAGTTTTAGAATTTATTTTTATGATTTTTGTTTCTATGAAAGAAACCTTTAGTTATTAAACCTTTGATAACCCAGATGAATTATGAGGGAAAAATTCTTTTTATGAGGGGTAGATTGTAACACCCAAATATTTTGTGAATTAGTTTTATTTTTTTGAATTAATTTAATCATTTTGATATTTTTCAGTTCACATAAACTGAATATATAATCTTATTAATATATAAAATCATGAATCTTGGATTACGTTATGTGAAACACTAAGTTAAGCTTTCACTACATGCAACACTGGGTTTTTGTGAAACAAAACATTACCATTATAATTATTTTTATGATATAGTTATAACCTATCCATTAATCATAATAATATGAATAGTAATAAATATTTTCTAAAAAATCACATATATAAAACATATTTATAATGAAATGAATAATTTTTGTTAAAATATTTATATGTTTAGAAATACTATTTTTTAAAAGGAATTTCTTTTTTACTCCATTTGATGAATAGTGAAAAATACTCCATTGTAGTTAAAAATTGTGTTTTGTGTTTAAATAATTATTTTATTTTAAATTGATTTTAAAATAAAAAATATACCAATTATACATATATTAATCCAAATTAGTTCATTGGAATGATTTATTATATTAAGATTATATATAAAAAACAAATGAACTTTTGAACATTCTTTTTACTGCCTTGTCGCTATGTAAACTTAATTTTTTAACTTCTGTGCATTGAATTTTGAAAAAAAAATGCATACATGATTTTAATTTGTGTGATATTTATATTCAAATAGAATCAACATAATTTTTTGTGAATTGTAACTTTTTTATTTTTTTACCACAGGCAGAGGTAAATCAGGTAATTAAAGGTTAAAAAATAGGATAATATTGACACCTTTCCTAATTTAATTTTATGAGTGGGGTTCAACCGATAATCAACCGTAGGCTGAAATTATAACATTTTTAACACACTTGGTGGAAAATATGACATTTATTATATTTTATTTGGAGATAAGTTAAAAATGACATACTCATATTTTTAATAACTATACCATTTTTAAAATAGGTTTATAGAAAAGATAAATTTGACTGAAAATATTCAATTGAAATATAAAATTATTATATTTATTATACTAATTTATTTTAAATTTCGAGTAAATAAATATTTACCTTAAAGGCTTACACAATTATGATGCAGTAATAGTTTAATTGAAGGAAATAAAAAATAAATGATGTTTAAAAAATTTAAATAAATATAATTTGAATTTATTAAGGTTCCATATGAATTTTAACGCTAACTATGACATGTTCAGAGTATCAAAAATGTTTTTTTAGAAATTATCTTGATGTTTGGATTTTATCTAAAGACGCAGTTGTGAATAGTGTCAAAATTGACACTAATAATATTTTATAAAAAAAATTGTTATTAAATAAATTCAAAATCATAAAAATATTCAAAAAAACAAAAATATTATTATAAGGTATAAAATTTCATAAATTGAACATTTATGGACTATTTAACTCATATAAGAAATAATTTATAACCTCTTAATATTTAAAATGTTGTTACCGTAATTAAAATTACAATAGAATAATTACAGTTAAATAAAAATGATAAGGATTAAAATAAAACCAAAACATGTTATAAAATTATTGGATGAATATGACTATATATTATAACATTATAATCTATTTTGAGTTGTTTAAAATACACTTTTCCATCAAAATAAATTATATATTATTTAAATCAAATATAGTTACAAAGTATCACTCTCTTGTATTTAATATCTTTTATGCGTCCACCTAGAAACAAAATCAAGCAATGAATGAATATAAATGTTTATTTTGATACAAATAAAATTATTTACATTATATAAATTCATTATTAATTTTTTGAAGTTATATAATAAATCTAAAATCTTCTTTATTGCAAAAAAGAATATTTATTTAATTATATAAAAAATAGAATACTTGATTTTAATAATATTATTTTTGATATATTTTGTATTATTTAATGTTTCTAACGAATTTAATAAATCTATAAGTTATATTATAGATGTTTTAAGTCATTATATTCTAATTCCCACTTTTCATTGATGTATTTTAAGTCATATTAAATGAATGGTATTAAATTTGACAATAACGTTATCTCATTAAATTAATTAAATGTTAAATTATTTAAAAATCACCAAAAAAATAAATAATCCCAAGGGGTAGTATATGGTATAATATTTATTCTATGTTTAATTTATGGTTGTTTTTAAGTATTTATATATAGAATAAGCTTATTATATTTTTATATTTTTAGGATTTCCAAAAGTGCATATCACCTCAATTATAAAAGGAAACCTACTCCCTCACTTATACATATCACTTAGAGCTTTAGATCTTGAAAAAACCCTCCCATTTCTATTATAAACTTATATAGTAACGTTATAGATGTGTTTTTCTTCTTAAAAGACAAAATCTTGTGTTCCTAAGAGGATATCCAGAGGGAGATCATCGAAGAAGAGGTAACCTTCTTATTGAAAGATTTAAAATTATTTAATCTTATAATTCCACTTCATGTATTGATTAAATTATAAAGTAATAAATAAATTATTACCTATATTATTAGTTGTTATTATGATTATGTAACAACCATATTCCACCTTTTATTCGTCCTATGAAAAATGAAAGTATTTCGTGTGTGTATGTATGGCTTACCATCTCCACGTCGTGGTGTAATATGTTTTTTCATCACTACTTTATTTGGATGGGTATAATGATATATATAATGGATATAAATAAAAAATATGAAATGATTTTGATTATTTATAATTAATATACCATCTAATACCTTTCCCTTTTACCATTAATATAATGATATCTTCACTCGTGCGTACTAACGGCCTACCGTCTCCACGACCCGATGAGATTCATCTTCCAGGATAACCATTTCAAGAATGGTTATAAAAATGTAAATAACGAATAAATATTAAATATATGAAATAATAATTTTAATGTAATAATATATAGATAAACATATATTTCATTTACCTTCTTCTATTCAGTATGATAAAAAAACAGAAACAACATTCATGCAAATGTATGGCTTACCATCACCATTAATGGTGTATTACATTTCATATATACATCTTTTATATATATTAATATACTAAATATATATGATATATAAATCATGTTTTATATTTTGGAATTAAGTGAATCATTATCTAAGTTGTAGGATCAAGAATAACAAGTCAAAACCTGTACAATAAAGGAAGCGGTTATTACCCAAAACGTTGCTTTAACTTGCAATTGTTAAAAAACAGGTAATATAAAGTCATAAATGAATCATATATGATATCAAAGATATTATTATTATTCTTTTATAAGTTAATAATATTTTTAAAACCCCAATAAATGAGTTTCAAACAAGTATGGAGGGAATCAGACCTAAGTTAATGGATTTTTGTCTCACCTTTACTTCTCTGAGACACAAGCCTCACACACTACTTGTTTCTTCTACTTGGTGTATACACTACCCATGTTTTTCTTTTATGAGTTTTAAAAATAATATTATGGTATTTCCATAACCATATAATTTTATTTATTTCATGTGGAAAATTTTTCTACTTATTATAAAGTGATGAGTATTTACTTCACAATCTCATCCACATTTGGGATTGTTTTGTTTTAATACTATATTGGGAAATATTTAGCTTCCATGTCTATGTTTTCTAAAAATGGTTTCAAAATGTTTTCACTATTTTATTATGTATTTTTAAGGTCTTTTATACCCATTTTTTAGTTTTACTACATGGTTTGAAAGGAATATTTTTGTTGTTTTCCAAATGAGGTACTTTCTAACATTTCTGGAAAAAGTATGAAAGTTGTGTTTTTTTAACTTATATAACATGAATAGAATTTTCCACCATCAAGATGCCTTAATGTAGTGAAATTTTATTTACAGTATTCAAGGGTTATTTCCAAATAAATTTTTTTCATTTAAAACTACACATCATTTTAAGAAAATAATTTTTTTTCAAAGAATTGATATTTTCCCCAAGAATTGATTTCAAGTAATCTCTCAAAATTATTCTCCATATAAGATTACATTATTTTATGTTACTTATTTTTTACATGGTATATGACTAAATTCTATAATTCTTCTTATTTATAATAATGGTCTGTTTTTATGATTGATTGATATTTTTGAATCCCATTTATTTTCAATGGGTTATGTTATGATAGAATTATGTTTATGAAACTCATTTCATTACACGAGTTCAAATATGATAAATTATTTTTATTCTTATAGAAAACATATGTATGATTTCATTATGATATGGGGGGGACATATTTCTCTCTCCAATGCATTAGGTAAATATTTATGTCTCATGAGATAATGATGGGAATCTAGTTGATGGGATTGATCAAATATGGGAAGATAGGGAAACCTGATCTAATATGGGAAGATAAGGAAACCTGATCCAAAATGGGAAGATGGGGAAGCACAGTCCAATATGGGAATATTTGGAAACCCAATTCACTATGTGAATATGTGGAAACACGATCCAATATGGAAAGATGGGAAAATTTAACCCTTACAAGGAATGGAATATGGCTGGGGATGGTGGTTTGCCCCACCCAACAAGTGTAGTCCCCATGAAGTGCCTTGATAAGTTCTATAAATTTATCTTGTCTTATAGGGAATGATATTACATGATTATGTGTATGTTATAATTCCATGTCTTACTTATTTATTATGCTTTCATGGATTTCGTTCTTGATTTTCTTATGATTGATGTCTTATGAACTCACAATATGTATTCCATGATTCATGTTTATGATCTTTGATATGCAGGGTATGATTCTCTATTTTCATGATCATGTTATCATACCCTTATGCTCATGATTATGCTTACATATCTCTATTTTTTACCCTTACTGACCATCTGAGCTCACACTTTATTATGTTTCTTTTCCCCAGAACATGAAGAAAGGTAGTAAATCTGAAATGTCAAAACGGGGTCTAGATATAAAGAAATAGGCGGTAGAAGATGTTGATGTATTAGGAACCAACTGTATATGTCTCCAAGATTCTAAAGTCACTAAACTAATACAGTATTTGAATGTTCATTTTTGTAATGTTTTAAGTATTATGTAGATGTAATGTAATTTATATGTATAAAAAGAATGGGTCGTTATAGTTAGTCTTAGAGAAAATTTTTAGTCAACCTTTGGAAACTGGGATGAGAAAATATTAGTGAAATCCCTTTTTATATTTATAAGGAAATGTTTGGGGATGTATCTAAGGATAATTTTAAGGATAATGAAAACTATAAGAAAATGTCCTAGAATTTTGGAAAGGGTCAGAGTGAGTGGTTTCCAATAATTACATCCTTTACTGGATACTATATATAGATGTGGATCTAGTGCAGATGTACCTAGGGGTAACAACTTCGAAAAGGTGCATCAGGCCTTACTCGAGCATAATGTGATACACAATAATGGGCCTTTCTACCCAAGTAGTTTGAAACACCTAGGGTATATTCTTGGTAAATTCATAAACTCTTTATGAACCATGATAAAGAATTTAAATGACTGTTGGTTATTAAAAACCAAAGATAAACAATGTGTCATATATTAAGGAATGTTTCATAATTTAAACATCCTATAAGTGGTTTGTCATTATTATGTTGTTTTTCACCATTATAAGTGTTTATAAAACTATGAATCCTAGTTTTATTCAATTTATGTAACCCAAAGGAACCATATTAATGTTGTATGTGATGGGTAATGTAATGATAGTCCTCCAGAGTAACCAAATGTTATGGGATCTCAAATATAGAATCTTGTTTCTATGTCCACAAAACCTTATCAAGAAATGAATCCTTCTAGTCTTCCAAATGAACATAGAAGGGAACAATGTTCTCTTGAATCCTTCTTAAGGAAATATCCACCTTCTTTTAGTGGAATGACCAATCCACTAGTTACTGAGAAATAGATTTGTTCCATTGAAAATATATTTTTCATTCACCACTATTCAGAACCTAAAAAAGTTAAGTTGGGAATGTAGGATCGAATATGTAAAAGTGAGATGCTCAATATACAATAGGGGGTGAATTGTAAACTTTAAAAATTCCTTTGGAACCTTTAATGTTAAGTTTAACAAGGTTAAAAAAACATTCACAAGACCTCTTAAAGAAACCTTTTCTAATTTCATAAAAGAATGATTATACCTTAAAGCATATAGAATCTGTAATATAATTAGAGTAACAGAATTACAAAGTATACGAAATCTATACTTTCTAACTTTAACAAAGTTATAAATAGAGTGGAATTAAAACAACTTAAAATAGGAATCAAGTAACAATGGGATTCTTTTAACCCAAAGAGAAGGGTATCCAACAACCTTGGATAAATGTTCCTTGATTTATACTTTCAAGAAAGTTTATCTTACCCAAACCCAGGTAATCCCTCAATCCAAATATTGGTATCTATCTTGCTATCCCCACAAGCCCTCAATTTAGAAGGAAATCAGAACCTCTATCTTCCAAACCTGGAAGCCCACGATTAGCACAATTGGAGTCTGCACTAAGCAAGTCTGAAAAAGTTGTTCACAACATCCGCATGAAGAACTGAGAGTTGTAAGAGCCTCTCTCTCAAGAAATCACTTCACAAGCTTGTTTTCTGTCAAGTCCTTTGCTTGTTCAAATGAGCTTGTATTTATATGCAAAACTTCCCAACGGTCAGCTCCTCTCCAACAGCTATATTTTCCTTAAATTTCAGAGCGACCTAGACAAGTGGAAAACATAAAATGGTTAGTTTATGACAAATTGTACGACATCATTTTAAGTAACAGAAATGATGTTAAATATAAGAGAACGTAGAGTCTGATATCATTGGAATGATACATTTAAACAACTCTAACATTATCAAGAAAATGTAATCTTAAGAAATCAGGAAAATAGATTCTTAGAAATAACATTATCAAGAAAATGGAATCATAAAATAAGACTCACATATACACCAGATTCGGTATTGAAAATTGGCATCACATATACATTGGAATCGGTATTGAAAATTAACATCATATATACACCAAATTCTGCAGTGAAAATTGGCATCATATATACACCAGAATCGGTATTGAAAATCGGCATCGTATATACACCAGAATCGGTATTGAAAATCGACATCACATATACACCGAAATCGGTATTGAAAATCGGCATCATATATACCCCGGATTCGGTATTGAAAATCAACATCATATATACATCGGAATTGGTATTGAAAATCGGCATCATATATACACCGGAATCGGAATCAAAAAAACTAAATGACAAATCGTAATGACAGGTCTGTAAGTATAATAGAATGGAAAATTGGAATAACAGATCTGTAAGTCTAATAGAATGGTAAAACGTAATGATATAACAATAACCATAAAAGAATGACAATTACGGATCTTAAGAAAAATATATAACATAAAAAAATTCAGAATTTAAAAAAAATTGTATGTGATTTTCAAAACATAAAACCCTAAGGAATATAGAAGCCATAAGATATCCTTATTGACTCATCATGGAACTTATCACTTGGAAGGTAAAGAGAATCTACTGTGTAACTTTATCAAGAATATGAGTCAACATCATAAAATTAACTTTGTGGATTTGGATGATTTTAAGAACTTATTTTTCAGTATGTTACTTCTTTATATTCTTCTTTCAAAAAGAGAGATTGAAGTTTCCCATCTATCTCATGGTTATGATAAGAAAAGAAGGATAAAAATAAACGAAAACTCTAAAAAATATGGCGTTAAGAACATTATATCTAATTTATACTCAATTTATGGAAGTAAATGGGGAGGGAATTGTCTTAAGGGTACTGATAAACATTTTAAGTGTGGTAAATAATTTGATTGGAAAATTTACAACTGAAGTAATTGGGAATAAAAATTAATCCCCAAAGAGTGAACCTGTTGCAAATCAGTGTTTCAAGGCCAAGGAAAATGGTTATTGTGCTAACCAATTCCCAAATCCAAGGGTTAAGGATGATAATAGATGTCTGAAACCTCTCAAGGAAAAAGACAAAGGTAAGTCTCATGAGATTGTTATTGGTGATGTGGTGTATATCAACAAATTGGTGCAATGATTGAGTGTTTATGTATTGGAATTCAAGAAAAATGTTATTCAAGTAATTTTATGGTACTAAATAATAATTAAACATTTATAGATTTATCTATTGTAGTTTATAATTCAGTATTTGAGGGTATATACTAAATGGTGTTAGTAACAACGAAAATTGATTGAGGTAAAAAGTTGATATTTTTGGAAAACACATGATTAAGGGAAGGTTAAGGCTTAATATGGACATGATGTTGAGAAAATGATATTTGGATAAAGATATATAAGATCTGAATAATTAAATTGGATGGTATTTATTTCCTTGGAACTAATTAAGGATTAGATGAAAAGTGGAATATGCTGATCGTGGTTGAGGCTCGTGGAGCAAGTCGGTACTTGGAGGCGGACCACTGGGCGGGACATACACGGAGTGGACTGCTGGACCTGAGGAGCTGAGGAGGCTATCTGTACCCACACTTCGGGTGGTATTCCCAGAGGACGGCTCAGCATTGCTGCTTTACTTTTTCAGTTGCTGTACTTTCTTTTCAGTTGTACTTTACTTCATTTGGGTTTGTATTCTGGCCCATTTACTTTCCATCACTTACAGTTATACCCAGTTTACTTAGTGTTTACTTCAGCTTTCTTACTATCTGGTGTTTGTTTACTTTATAAAGGCAATGACTTCCCTTTTTATCGGAATTTACACCTTTGGTGCCAGTTGCTAGCCCCTGGCCTATGGAAGGCGGTCTTGGGGTAGTCACGGCATGGGTCCCGAGGATGGGTCGTGATATGTGGTGTATAACCACAAAGTGGTGTAATGATTGAGTGTTTATGTATTGGAATTCAAGATTAATTTTATAGAAGTACTTTTATGGTATTAAATAATAATGAAACATCTATGGATTGTTCCATTGTATTTTTTACTTAATGATTTGAGATCATATATTGAATGAAGTTGGTAACCATGAAAAGTGATTGAGGTAAAAAGTTTATATTTTTGGAAAACACGTGATTAAGGGAATGATAATGCTTAATATGGACATGATGTTGAGATAATGATATTTGGACAAAGATATCTCATATGTGAATAATTAAATTGGATAGTATTTATTTTCTCAAAACTGATTAAGTATTTGATGAAAAGTGGTACATGCTAGCATAGTTTAAAGTATACACATGTTTGGAATGTGACAACCAAGAACTGAATTATGATATATGGGGGATAAATTATAAGATGATTTAGTACACTTCATTCTAATGTTTTTTATTTTTTAGAATGATTTTTCTCAGATATCCATTTATGGAAAGGATGAGATAAAATTTGGACGATGTTTATGAGATTAAAGTATTATCTCACCTTAGGTGGATTTATGAATATTTGATAACTTGTGTTAAACTTTTTATTGTGATTACCTATCATTTTATTTAGGGATCTTCTGATCTATTAGTACTTGAAAAATGAAAATATCACCTTCATTTCTTTGGATAAGAGATGAATTTAAAATTAATCAAGGCATGAGAAAGGGTGATATAATCCTGTAATCAAGTAACACTACTACAAATACGCCCTTTATCAGCGCTAAAAATGGCCTTTAACAGCGCTAGAAAAGCGCTGTTAAAGCCGGCGAAGATAAAGGGGGGGTCCCCTTTATCAGCGCTCAAAAAAGCGCTGATAAAGACCATTTTTATCAGCACTAAAATAAAAGCGCTGATAAAAGGGATCTTTTATGAGCGCTAAAAAAAGCACTAATAAAAGTACCCCTTTATCAGCGCTTTTTTTAGCGCTGATAAAGAGGTCCTATATCAGCGCTTCCTTTATCAGCGCTTTTGTTTTAGCGTTGATAAAGGACCCTTTTATCAGTTCTTTTAAAAAATCGTTGATAAAAGTTAAAAAATTAAAAAAAAATTACAAAAATTACAAAAAAAATTACAAAAAATTAAAAAAAATCATACCAATCCAGGGGCTATTATAACGCTTGATCCCCACTTTTAATAGCGCTTTCCACACCCTTCAATGCCCCGCACGCACCCCCTCCACCCTTTTTCAGCTCTAGTCCCCCACATCCACCCCCATGCGCGCGCCTCTGCCTCTAGCAGGTTTTGAACTCGAGACCTCCCCCCTATGCGCCTAAGCCCTTACCGCTACTCTATTTTGATTTGTTTGTTATTTCATGATATCTCTATTTATATATATATATAGTTATATTTATTCTTATAGTAATATATATTTATATTTATATATATATATATATAGTTATATTAATATATATATATATATAGTTATATTAATATATATATATATAGTTATATTAATATATATATAGTTATATTAATATATAGTTATATATAGTTATATTAATATATCTATATATAGTTATATTAATATATATCTCCATTTATATATATATATTTAGTTATATTTATTTGTATAGTAATATATATTTATATTAATATATATATATAGTTATATGAATATATATATTTATAGTGCTATTAATATATATAATTATAATGATATTAATATATATATATATAGTAATATTAATATATATGTAGTTATATTAATATATATATAGCTAGATTAATATATATATATATATTGTTATATTAATATATAATAGTTATATAAATATTCATATATTGGTATTTTAAATAAAATGCATATTAGTTATTATTTAGATAAAACTAATATATTTTATATGTAAATATGTTTAATTATTTATTTTAAAATTTTAATTTTTAGGTGTGAATGTATAAAAAATATGTACATATAGTTATATATTTGATTATAAATAGCAGTTCATTATAAAAAATGATAAAATTTCAAATACATAATATCAATATGAATGTAATACCTTGGAATAAATTTAGTCCCCACCAAAAAAATCCAATAAAAGGAGGCTGAAAATCCACAAAATGTTAAAAAATAGGGGTACCCGGACTAAAAACTCAGTTTTGGATGCCTTATAGGCCTCTTTTGGCCTCAAAAATTCCATGACCGAGGTTTTTCCAAATCACATCAGTGTAGATCTCATCGCAGGCTTCGATTTGATATGTGGTAGAGCTCAAACGGACACCCGGATCAAAAGTTATGGTCATTTGAAGTTTTAGTTTCTTTTTCAACTTATTTTTGATATTTTTTTAATTTTTTTCATTTTTTTAGTCTTCAAATTGTTATTAAATTACTATTACTCCATAATAATTAGCAAATTATTAATAAAAAATAATAATTTTTTAAGAAGCCATTTTCACTAAATATCTTATATATTAAGTATATTAAATGTAAATGTACATTTATACTTATCTAAAATATATTTAAAAATTATATATTATATTTATATCAATATAACTATATTTATATATTAATATATTAATATTTTTTTTAATTTTTAATTTTTTTTAATTCGACCCTTTATAAGTGCTTTTAAAAAAAGTGCTGATAAAGCCCCCCCCCCTTTATCAGCGCTACTAAACAAGCGTTGATTAAGGGGGTCCCTTTATCAGCGCTAAAAAAGTGCTGATAAAGGTGGGGGGACTTTATCATCGCTAAAAAATGTGTTGATAAAGGGGTACTTTTATCAGTACTTTTTCGTTAGCGCTGATAAAGGGGGGCGCTGGGAAAAATAGTTTTTGTGGTAGTGTAAGTATATCTTCTCTTGAAAAATATTCAACATTAGGAAAAGAATCATGATGTAAAAGGTTGTCTGGTTATCATTATTGATGATATCAATTACCTATTTCACGATTCATTAGATTATGGTTTAGTGATTTTTAACTTTATTTGGATCACTCACTTTATTTTGATCAGTGATCTTTATTAACCTCTATGATTATTTATGTTTTTCCAATATACCCAATTCTTTATCTTTGTTCTCCTATATAGAGGTCTTGTTTTGATTAAATTTGGGTATCTATTATTTTCCAACTTTTCCCTTATTAAAATGAAGTTTTAGAATTCATTTTTATGAGGTATGTTTCTACGAAAAAAACTTTCAGGTATTATGCCTTTGATAACCCAGACGAATTTTGAGGGAAAATTATTTTTAATGGGGTAGAATGTAACACACCATGATTTTGTGAATTATTTTTATTTTTGTCGAATTAATTTAATATTTTTTATAATTTTAACTTCACATAACACTAAATATTGATTCTTATTATTATATAAAATCATTAATCTTGGATTACGTTATGTGAAACACTAAGTTAAGCTTGTACTACATGTAACACTGGGATTCTATAAAATAACACTTTACTATTATAATTATTCAAATGATATAGTTATAACATGGCCATTAAACATAGTAATATGAATATTAATAAGTAATTTTTTAAAAAATAACATAAATAAAACATATTTATAATGAAATGTATAATTTTTGGTAAAATCATTATATGTTTAGAAATACCATTTTTTTAAAGCAACTGCTTTTCTTGTCCATTTGCAAATTTTAATAAAATTAATTTTATAAATTCTTAGAAATTTAATTTGGTAAAATAAAAAACATTTTTTAATTTATAATTTAAAAATTAACTTAGGGTGAGTTTTTAGCATTTTTCTGAGAAGTTTCATTTTCTGATAAATAGTAAAAAGTATTACATTATAGTTAAAAATTCTGTTTTTTGATTAAATAATTATTTTAATTCAAATTGATTGTAAAATAAAAATAGAACAATTATACATATATTAATCCAAATTAGTTCATTGGAATCATTTTTTTATATTAAAATTATATATAAAAAATCTAATGAACTTTTGAACATTCTTTTTACCACTTTCTCGCTACGTCTATGGGGTTAGCATTAAACTTAATTTTTCCACTTATACGAATTGAATTTTGAAAAAAATACATAGAAGGTTGTGATAAGTATGATATTTACATTCAAATGAGATCAACTTAATTTTTGTTGAATTGTAACTTTAGTATTATTTTTTACCAGAGTCAAAGGTAAATTAGGAAATTAAAGGTAAAAAATATGTGATAATATTATAAAATTACACTAACACTTGTCCTAATTAAAATATATAAGTAAATTTCAACCCAAAATCAACCATTGACTGAAATTATAACATTTTTAAGCCACTTGGTTGAAAATATGAAATTTATTATATTTTATTTGAAGATAAGTTAAAAATGGAATACTCATATTTTTTAATATAGTAATTTATTTTTAATTTTTAGGAAATAAATATTTATCTTAAAGGCTTACACAATGATGATGCAGTGTTTGTTTAATTAAAGTAAATATCAAATAAATGATATTTAAAATATTAAAATAAATAAAATTTGAATTTATTAAGGTTCCCTGTGAATTTAAAATATGACTATGACATGTTAGGAGTATCTTAAATAATTTTTTATATAAATTACCCTGATTTTTAGATTTTATCTAAAGATAGAGTTGTGAATAGTGTCAAAATTGACACTAATAATATTTTTTTAAAAATATGTTGTTAAAAAAATTCAAAATCATAAAAATCTTTAAAAAGAAAATATATTATTATAAAGTCTAAACTTTCATAAAGTTTCCATTAATGGAAAATTTACCCCGTATAAGAAATAATTTATAACCTCTTAGTATTTAAAATGTTGTTACCGTAATTAAAATGACAATAGAAAAATTACGGGTAAATCAAAATGATAAGGATTAAAATAAAACCACAACTTGTCATAAAATTATTGGATGAATAGGAATATACATTATAACATTATGATCTATTTTGAGTTGTTTAACAAACACATTTCTATCAAAATATATTATATATTATTTAAATCAAATATAGTTACAAAGTATCACTCTCTTGTATTTAAAATATTTTATGTGTCCACATGTGGACAAAATCAAGCTATGAATGAATATAAATGTTTATTTTGATATAAATAAAATTATTTACATTATATAAATTTATTTTTAATTTTTTTATGTTATATAATAACCTTAAAATCTTCTTCCATTCTAAAACAATATTTATTTAATTATTAGAAAAATAACATACTTGATTTGAATAATATTATTTTTGATATATTTTGGATTATTTAATTATTATAAAGAATTTAATAAATCTATAAGATATATTATATGTGTTTTAAATCATTATATTCTAATTCCCACTTTGTCTTGATGTATTTTAAGTCATATTAAATGAATGGTACTAAATTTGACAATAATGTTATCTAGTTGAATTAATTTATTATTAAATTATTTAAAATTCTACAAAAAGTTAAATAATCACAAGGGTGTAGGATATTGTCTAAAATTTATTCTAAGTTTCTTTTATGGTTCTTTTTTAATTAAATAGATCTATTATAAGCTTATTATATTTTTATATTTTAAAGATTTCAAAAAGTCCCCCTCACCTCAATTATAAAAGGAAACCTCCTCTCTCACTTCTTCACATAAATTTGAGCTTTAAATCTTTAAAAACACATCCCATTTCTATTATAAACTTCCCTATTGATATTATATATGTGTTGGGATTCTCAAAGGATAAAATCGTGTGTCCCTAAGAGGAGATCCAGAGGGAGATCGTCGAAGAAGAGGTAAACTCCTTACCGACTCTTTTAAAATTATTTATTCTTATACTTACACTTCATGTGTTTATTCCATTATAAATTAAAAATACATTATTAAATATAATATTAGATGTTATTATGACTATGTAACAACCATATTCCACCTATTATTCATACTATTAAAAATGAAAGTACCACACGTGTATATATACGACATACCATCTTCCGGTCGTGGTGTAATATGTTTTTTCATCACTACTTTCTTTGGATGGGTATAATGATATACCTGGTGGATATAAATAATAAATATTACATTATATTTATTCTTTATAATTAATATACCATCTAATTCCTCACCCTTTTACCATTCATAGATTGATATCTTCACGCATGCATACGAACGGCCTACCGTCTCCCCGACGCGATGAGATTCATCTTCCATGCTAACCATTTCAAGAATTATTATAAAATTGTATATAATGAATAAATATTAAATATATTAAATATTAATGTTAATTAAATAATTTATATATAAACATATATTTCATTTACCATCTTCCATTCGGTATGATAAGAAAACGGAAACAGTATTCATGTGTATGTAAGGGTTTCTGTCTCCATGAAAGGTGTGTTCCATTTCATAAATATATCTTTTATATATATTTATATAATTAATATATATTATATATAAATCATGATTTAAATTATATTATTAATTAAATCAATATCTAAGTTAGAGGATCCAGATTAACAAGTCAAAACACGTATGATAAATGAATAGGTTATCACCTGAAATGTTGATTTAACTTGGAATTATTAATAAACGGGTAATATAAAGTCATAAATAAATCATATATGATATAATAAATATTATTATAATTATTTTATAAGTTAATAATATGTTTAAAAACATATAAATGAAGTTTCATACATGTATGGATGGAATTGGACCCAAGGTAATGGATTTTTTTCTCACCTTTACTTCTGTGAGACACATGCCTCATACACTACTTGTTTCTTCTACTTGGTGTATACACTACCCATGTGTTTATTTTATGATTCTTAAACATAATATTATGTTATTTTTATAACCATATAATTTCCTTTATTTTATGGGGAAAATGATTCTACTTATTATAAAGTGATGAGTATTTACTTCATAATCTCATCGACATTTGGGATTGTTTTGTTTTAATTCTATATTAGAAAATATTTTGTTTCCATGACCATGTTTTCTAAAAATGGTTTCAATTTTTTTTAGTATTTTCCTAGGGATTTTTATGGTCATTTTTACACATTTTTTAGTTTTACTACACAGTTTTAAAGGAATCTTTTGGTAGTTTTCCAAATGAGGCACTTTGTAACTTCTCTATAAAAAGTATGAAAGGAGTGTTTTATTAACTTATATGACATGAAAAAAAGTTTCCACCATCATAAAGCCTTAATACCATGATTTTTCATTTAAAATATTAAAGGGTTATTTTCAATTAAAATTTGTTCTTTTAAAACTACAGAACATTTTAAGAAAAGAAAATGTTTTCAAAGTAGAATGGATATTTTCCCCTAGAAATTATTTCAAGTGATCTCTCAAAATTATTCTCCATCTAAGATAACATTATTTTATGTAACTTATTTTTTACTAGCTATATTATTCAATGCTAGCATTATTTATATTTATAATAATGGTTTATTTTTATGATGGAATTATATTTATGAATCCCATTTATTTTCCATGGGTTATGTTATTATTGAATGATTTTTATGAAAACTATGTCATTACATGGGTTCTAATATGATAAATTATTTCTATTCTTGTGACAAACATAAGTATGATTTCATTATGATATGGGGGTACCTATATCTCTCTCTAATTCTTTAGGTAAAGATTTACATCTCATTAGATAATTTTGGGAATCAAGTCGATAGGATTGATATAATATAGGAAGATGGGGAAACCCATTCCAAATGGGAAGATGGGTAACCCAATATAATATGGGAAGATAGGGAAATGCTATCCAATATGGGAATACTTGGAAACCCGATTCACTGTGTGAAGATTGGGAAACAGGATCCAATATGGAAAGATGGGAAAACTGATCCCTTACAAGGAAAGTACTAGGACTGGGGATGGTGGTGTGTCCCACCCAGTAAGTGTAGTCCCCATTAAGTGCCTCGATATGTTCTATAAATTTTTCTTGACTTATAAGGAATGATATTACATGTTTATGTGTATTCCACAGTTCCATTTCTTACTCCTTTGTTATGATTTCATGGATTTCCTGCTTGATTTCCTTATGATTTATGTCTCATGAACTTCCAATATTTATTCCATGATTCATGTTATGATCTTTGATATGTAATGTATGATCCTCTATTTTCCTGATCGTGTTCTAATTCCCTTATTCTTATGATTATGCTTACAAATATTCCTTTTTTACCCTCACGGAGAAAATGATCTCACCCATTCTTATGTTTCTTTTCCTCAGGATATGAAGGAAGGTAGTTTGTCTGATATGTCAAAAAGGGATCAAGATATGAAGAAATAGGTGTGAGAAGAAGTATATGTATTATAAACTAGTTATTTATGTTTTTAAGTTTCCAAAAGTCACTAAACTAATACATTACTTGGGATAACCTTTTGGTAATGTTTTAAGTATTCTGAAAATATGATGTAAGTCTATGTACAAAAAACATGGGTCGATATTTGTGGGATAGAGACTGTTGCTCCAAATACCCATATGAGATGATGAGTATGGTAGAATGACTGAGGCTCCAAATACCCATGTGATTAATGAGGTGCGGGACAGGGACTAAGGCTACAAATACACACTAGGTGTTAGACATGACGTTCTATGCCCATGATTTTCCATTAGACTGTGGTTCCAATTGGTCATGGCGTGAATTGATATGAAATGATAAATGATAACTCTAGTTATGTGATATGGTCTAGACTATGACAAGGGACGAAGCATGTATTGAGGGTTTGGGTTTCCTTAGTATCCAAGGTGTTTATGTGGTTAGTTAAAGAATAATGAAATGTGATTAATTTTTACTTATGAATTATAATTTACTCTTTATAAAATTTTATATATTGTTATTTGAGTTGATATTGTTTTAGAAACCATTGGCATTGTACTATGGAGTTGTACTCATTCCCTACTCAAACTGCCTAAATTGTACCTAAATAGATTTCATGGTTGTAGGACATGATAAGAGAAAGATCCATTTTCTAGATAGTTGAGTCAGGATAGATCATGGATAAGGGAACAGAACATGATTCGGGACCCACTTGGTAGTTTTTGGTGTCTATTTATTTTGGGTTTTTCATATTGACACATGACATGAATTTGGCATGAAATATCTACTATCAAGTTTTGGATATTGTATTTTATATTTTTCTCATCATGTGATACTAGTTTAGTTTGGTTATTGGTTATATCATTTATATGTTGTTTATTTATTTCTATTATGGAACTACTTTGATAATGAGGATATAGTATCCCCATGATTGATATTTGACCCTCACTACTTTTCGGTAGCTTTTGATGTATGGGGAGGCATGCATGTGGTCATGTGATCAATCAGCTCAGAGCACCAGTGTTTGGCACCCAGGTCCGGATGTTATAAAGTGATATCAGAGGTGTTTCTTTTCTTTTCTTTTGTATTACTATTTGGGAAAGGTAGATAGGATAATTGGATGATCCAAGCCTCAGTTAGGACCTCATGCACGGGAGTAGCTAACCCATGTATGAGGGTGAAATCTAAGTACCTAGAGTTTAATTGTTGTTAGTGGTATTTGTTGTTACAATTGGATGTTATTTCACATCGAGTGATTCACTTTTTTTGTGGTGTGATTAGTGTTTCTGGGTTTTTCTAAGATTTTCCTCATAGACATAAATGAAATGATATTTGAGTATACATGCATCAATATAAGTACTAAGGATTATTTTTAACATGCATCATTTTTTTCACACACGAAAAAGCAAGTTTGGGTAGTTGTTTAAATATTAATGTTTTTCCTTACTTATGAAATCAAACTGAAAATAGTAACTAATATGAATTTAAAGAGGTAAAATGAAACAAAATGTGAATAAATTGGTACCTAATGAGAAATTTGATTAATGATAATGATATTACCCTTTGTTAACCATGACCTAGATTTAGGATGGTTAAGGGTAGTGATAGTGCTTCAGTTTTGATCAGGTGGAGGAGTTTTGGGAAATAAAATGTTATGTATTTTGTGTACTCCTATTGTTAAATGTATTAATATTGTGTTGTGTGTCCTGAGATGTGTTTTTGGAATCTAATATACATGCCTCCATGATGATGATTTTTTAGAGGAAAACAAGAATTTATTTCTAGAAATGATCCTACAGTAGTGGAACCCGAGGCCCCAATAGTGTCGGGTGTGGAAGTATGAGAGTATTTTAGAGAGAACTTTTCTCACTTCATGCATTTTATAGAGATATACCTAGAGTTGGTTTTAATTAGTAATTCTAACTTGACACGAGAGTTTCAATTATAATACCCTATGAATTTCCCCAAATAGGGTGGTCCTAAGGTATATGAGTTCTAGATTGATTCCATATATACTATACTTAACCATGTGGATACTCCTATTAAGAAGAGGTTCAAGTTAGTTGATTATATGTTACAAGGATTGGAGAAGTGATGGGGGGAATTTTGGCTTGGACTGGATAGACATATGGAATGGTATGGAAGGACTTTTGGAGAAGTTATTAGAGAAATTTTATCCAGATACACTGATACAAGAGAAGGTAGTTGAGTTCATGCGGTTCACTCTGGGAAGCTTGTTCATGATGGATTATACTTTTCTCTTTATAGACCTTCATTGCTTTTCTCTAGCATTAGTTGGGGATGATATATCTATGAAAAGGAATTTCTAGGATGAACTTAAATATAAGATTAAGTCCCATGTTAACATCATTCAGTTAAATAAGTTTTTTGAGGTGGTTTATTAGGATCTCATAGTAGAGGGGGGCCTAAAGGAGGCTTCCAGTGGAGGATAGGTGGTTTATTCTAGATGGTCAGGATGTATGCATTCTGAGGGTAGGAAGAATCATTTTGAGAATGATGACCAGATCTTGGGAAAGAATAATGTCCAGGTGAAAGGATTGTTTACTCATAATATTGCCATATTTCTTCGGCACGAGTGTGGTAGGCTAGGACACTATCATAGAAATTGTCATTGACCACTGGTAGAGTTCCGATCTTGCGGAGATATGGGTCATCTATAGAGGTTATGTGGGAACCCACAACAGATATGTGTTGATTGAGCATCTAGGGAGAACGAGAGTATGAGAAGGGGATCTTCTACCCTGTATCAACTGGGTAGTTGGAGTACTAGACATGGAGTTTGAGGTAGTATATGAGTTGCTTCTAGGAAAGAGTGATTGTATCATTAGAGTAGTGAAACTCATGGGACTCATGCGGTATCACAAGGAAGATGGGTAGGGTATTTTCATGTAGTTTAGTATACACTTGTGGATAGCAAGACTGGACCATTGACAGTTAGAGGTACTATTTTAGTAGGTTCTATACTTTCTAGTGCCTTATTTTATACTATTTCCTCTCGTTATTTTATTTCTCCTCAACTTGTGAATGGGTTGAGTATAACAGTAGAGTTTGTGAGTGGGGTGATGAAGACTGAAAACCCTTTGGGAGTACAGTTGGGAGACACCTGTATGTGCAAAGGATGTTCTCTCAAGGTTGGGGAGTATCATTTTAGTTAGGATATTTACATTATAGATATGTCATTCTTTGAAATAATTATAGGAATAGACTGTCTAGTCGCATACTAAGAACACATTGATTTCTACCATAGGAGAGTCAATTTTACATATTCTAGGGGTGAAAATATATTCATCATGGAGAATGGGTTATAAATGAATGATTTGCGAGGATAGTTCATCAGAAAATGGGGCATATCACCACTCAAGTTTCCAGTCTATTTCTGGATGATGGGAGTTTGAAATAGGATGTATTTCCACCTATAGTGGACATATTTTATGATTCCTTTCATGAATACTTCTCAGGGATTCCACTAGTGAGAGATGTGGAATTTATAATTGAGCTCATACTAGGGGCTGAGCTGGTATAATGGAACATAAAGAGCTTCAAGAGCTCAAGACTCAGCTAAAAGAGTTGATGGATAAGGAGATTATCTGTCTGAGTAAGTCACCTTTCGGTTCTCTAGTTTTGTTTTCAAAGAAGGATGATGGGACTTTATGATTATGTGTTGACAATCAAAAGTTGAACTGAATTACTATGAAAAATTGGTATCCTCTTCCATGTATTAGTTATTGGTTTCGCTAGTTGAGAGAAGTTTTTGTTTTCTCTAAGATCAACTTGAGATCGAGGTATCATCAGGTGAGATTTCAACCTTCTAATATATTGAGGACTGCTTTCATAAGAAATTATGGACTTTATGAGTTCATCATAATGTTGTTTGGATGAATTAATTCACCAGTAGTATTTATGGATTTGATGAATAGAATCATCCATCCATACCTAGACAAGTTTATTTAAATTTCAATGGATGATATCTTGGTGTACTTCAAGAATCATGATGATCATGTCCAACATCTTTAAATCATCCTGAGTATACTGAGAGAGAATCAGATATATTCCAATCTATCTACGTGTTAGTTTTTAATTGATCAATTACACTTCTTGAGTCATATAATCATGGAGGAAGGTGTGTATGTGGACCCAGAGAAGATTCTAATAGTCATTTCATGGGAGTAAACCAATAATTTTTTCGATATACATATTTTTTTGGGGTTAGAGGGCTATTATCAGAGGTTTATTGAGGAATTTTTCCTATTTGGAAGAACCTATTTTGGGATTGAACAAGAACAGAGTAAATTTAAAATATTCTTGAGCATGTGAGAATACTTTCCAGGATTTGAATAATCACTTGACAATAACACTGATCTTGATCCTATTTGATCCAGGTGATGAGTATACTATGTTTTGTGAAACTTTTGGTATAGGGATTGGATTATGTTGATGTTGATAGATTGATTTGTGATATATGGGTCATAGAGGTTGAGTCCATGTGAATGGAATCACCCTACTCATGACCTCAAGTTAGCAGTAGTTGTTTATTCCTTTAAGTGTTGGCGGCATTATCTATTAGTAAATAAGTTTACTTTGTATATGGATCAAAAGAGCATAAAGTATAACTTTCTACCATAATACTTGAATATATAGAAGAATATATGGGTTAATTATATTCATTCATTTGATTTTGAGATGTCATATACACCCGATAAGGGAAATAGTGTTGCTACCACTTTGAGTAGTAAAACTTATACCAAAGAAATAGTGGGGTCTAGTGTTGAGTGGGATTTGATGAATTTGTTGGCTGAGATGAATGTTGTAGTTCAAGAGAGGCAGGAGCAGATGAATCTCATATCAGTTTCAATGGAGTATACACTTTTGAGATGTATTAGAGATTGGTGGTGTGAGGATCTAGAATGTTTTTCCTTGAGGAAAATCCATGAATGTGGGGAGTCGCCTTCTAGTTGGATCATAGATGAGGATGAGATCATCTATGTCTTGAATCAATTAGTTGTGCCTCTGATCAAGGGAGAGGATCTAATGCGTGAATTACATGCCTTGAAGTTGGTGGTTCACCCAAGTGTGACAAAAATGTACCATAACCTGCTAAGATATTTTTGGTAGTTAGGTATGAAAAGGGAGATAGTAGAGTTCATAACACAACATTGCACCTATCAATAGGTGAAGGCTAAGCATCAATGACCTAGAGGTTTACTATATCCATTTTCCATTATATAATGGAAGTGTGACAACATAACTATGGACTTTATGGTGGGTCTTTTGAGGAAACCTCAGAATAATGATGTTATTTAGGTAATTTTGGAATGGTTGACTAAGGCAGTACATTTATTTCCTATACGAGATACCTTCTCAGTGGAGCAGTTGGGAGACTTTCATGCTTAGGAGAAATTCTATCTACATGGAGTTCCATGGACTATATTTGTAGACCTTGACTTGTGTTTTACTTCATTCTTCAATAAGGGATTATAAAAACCACTTGGTAAAAGGGTTTTATTGAGTACAGAATTCTATCCATAGATATATGGGAAGTCGAATCATACTATACAGGTTCTTGAAGATATTCTATGACATTATTTCCTAGACATTTTTGGGTCTTGGGAGAATCAACTATCTTTAGTGGAGTTCACTTATAACAACAGTTATCCAGAAGTTATTCATATGGCACCATATGAGGCCCTTTATATTAGTCCATGAAGATCACCTCTAAGTTGGATTGAGGAAGGTGAGTCAGAACTATTGGGATTGAGTCTCATGTAAGAGATGCATGAGTAGGTTCAGTTGATTTAGAAGAATATGGTGATGGATCAAAGTAGACATGAGTCATATGTCAATAGATAATGATGACCCCTGGAGTTTACAGAGGGTGATCATGTATTCCTTTGGATATCGCCTAGATTGATTCATTACAGGATACAAAGATAGGGAAAGTTAGTGCCCAGGTTTGTTGGAATGTTTGATAATGTATATAGAATCGAGTGTGTGTCATACTGATTGGATCTCCCATAGAGGTATATTGATATGCATGACATTTTTCATGTGTCATAACTTTAGTGGTATCACCCCAACCCTTCTCATGTGATCGATTTAGATGATGTTGATCTTAAGACTGATGCTTCCTTTGATGATAATATTATATATGTATTGGATCTTAGTAACAAAGTATTGGAGGGAAAGACCATGTAGGTAGTTCATATACTGTGGAAACATGGGTGTGTGCGGGTGAAAACATGGGAAAGAGAAGCAGATATATTGGATCATTTGGATGATACTTTTGGTTTGGAATCTTGGAAATGCTTGGGAGCACAACTCAAGGATGAGTTGTTATAAGGTGGGGAGATTTTAATATCTCAAACTTTTTAGGAGATGTCTCAAGATCATTTACAGGAACTATTTTTCTTGGTTTTGAGTAATTTTTGTTTGTCCTGTACCTTGGGTGTTTTTTAGGTGATTTTGGAGAAAATTGGAAGGAGAAGTTGTACATCAGTGGGGAATGGTTTTCCCAAACCTTTCACCCAGCCTATAAAACTATGAAAATAAAAATATAGGTGATTCACACGAATAGCACATGGTTTTTAAAACTATTCACCTTCTTAGGAGTAACTGTGCACCCCCATGAATAGGTGCACAGTTAAGGCCCGCGGTTTGGAAAACCATGTTCCCCGGCCCATAAAATCATTCATGTGGTTTTAATTACCCTAAATTTTTATTTTAAAAGTATCAAAACCCTTGGCATTAACCCCAAATCGACCCTAGATTGATCTTAAATGATTTTTCACATTTTTTGGAGGCTCTCGGATGGATTATATTCCCTTCTGATCTCATTTCTTGAATATCTAAATCATGGATTGAAGATCTACATCTCTCTTTGTTTTAAAATCTTATCCCATGCAGTTTGCTCCCTCTTTCCCATTATTCTCCCATCCTTTAAAGGGATTTTCCCCCAGTTAGATCTAGATATAGATCTAGGTTTGATGGATCATTGTCTATTTGATATTGATTTTAGGATTTGATTCAAGATCTCATTCTTCATCGTGGGTTAGACCTTTCCATCTTAATTTGGGGAATTTCTGTTGGGTGATCTCTCATCATTGATTTGAGGTATCTAGTCTCAGTTCAACTACCATAGTATTTATTCCAAGTTCACATATGTGTTGTTATAATTAAATTGGAACATTTAGAAATTAAATATTGTATTTATTAAATTAATTGATTAATTAATTTATGGAAACATGGAAATTAGATTAATTAATTTTTGAGTTAATTAATGGAATGTGTGAATGGGGAATTGATGGGAAATTGTGATTATGAAATTGGATTAATTAATTGTAGAATTAATCAATGAGATATTGGGATTGTGGAATTATATTAATTTATTGTTGAACTAATTAATGGGAAATTGATATTTTTGGAATTTTATTAATTAAATAGTGAATTAATTAATGGGTTATATATTTAAATGTTGATAAATGTATTAATGGTGATTTTTTTCATATTATTCCATAATATTAAATTAAATAACCTTGGTTTTTGTGGTAATAATGATGATATTCCATGATGAGAAATGTTAATAAAATGGTTAATGTTGATTAACTTGTGATGATGTGATATATGTGATATTTGTGTGATATATGTGTTATTCATGTGTGAGACATGGACTGATGCTTCAAAATCACATAGTGGTAAATGAGAGTGGGATAGAGACTGATTCTCCAAATACCCATATGTGAAAAACGAGGTGTAGGATAGGGAATGATTCTCAAAATACCCATATAAGATTATGAGTATGGGACAGGGACTAAAGATCAAAATACCCATGTGATTAATGAGGTGTGGAATAGGGATTGAGGCTCCAAATACCCCTGGGGTGTTAGACACAATGTTCTACACCCATGAGTTGGCATTGGAATATGGTTTCAATTTTCCATGACTTGAATTGATATGAAATTATAAATGATAACCCTGGTTATGTGATATAGTTTAGACTACGACATGGGCCGAAGTAGGTGTTGAGGTTTTGGGTGTCTGTGGGAACCTGTGTGCTTATATGGTTAGTTAAATAATAATTAAATGTGATAAATTTTTACTTAGGAATTGTAATTTATTATTTATAAAACTAAATACACTATTATTTGAATGTATATTGTTTTAGACACTGTTGGTAGTGGCCTAATGAGTTGTACTCACACCCTACTTGGGCTACCTTAATGGAACCCAAATAGATTTCATGGTTATAGGATAGGATAAGGGAAAGATAAATTTATTAGATGGATGAGTTGATATAGAGAATAGATGAGGAAATGGAACATGATTTGGGACCCTCTTTGGAGTTTTCAATGTCTTTATTTATTTTGGGTTTTTCATATTCACACTTGACATAAATTTAGAATGACATATCTACTGTTTAGTTTTGGATATTTTATTTCCTATTTTTTTCATCATGTGATACTAATTTGGTTTGGTTATTGGTCATATAATTTGGAAATTGTTTATTTATTTAAGCTATTGTGCTACTTTGATAAAGAGGGTATAGTCTCCCCATGATCGATATTAGGACCATCGTTGCTCATTTTTAGTCTTTGGCATATGAGGAAGCAAGTTAGAGGTCATGTGACCAACCAGCTCATGGCACTGGTGTGTGGCACATAGGTTAGGATGTTACATTAATACATGCCTTTTTTCTTTCTAAAATTCCTTAATTTTGAAATTTCCTTTGACTTTTATGTGAGGTAAGATTATAAAACCCATTTTCATTCCATGGGTAATTATTATGTTATGGCTTATGATTAATTTCCTTTATGTGGAACACATAAATCTTGAATATGTTGTGATGGGTGTGCTCAAATAGTTCTCTAATTCAGTGGGTAAAGTTTAAGTCTCATGAGGTGTCAAGTATGGGATTGGGGAGTAAACCTAAACCATTACGTGACTTTGTACACCATGTGATATTGTTTAGGCAGTTTGAATCATGTTTATATCAAGTAATATATTGCTTCCACGTTTCCTATAATGCCATGATCTTATGATATCATGTTATTTATGTTATTCATCCATGTAATTATTAATGAGACTTATCTTTTAATATAACATTTTATACCTTGGACTCACACATTATGTTTCCTTGTCATGTTTATTCCCTTACTGAGATTTTTCGCTCACCTAATTTTTATTTGTTTTACCTAGTTATCCCATATAGTTTTAGGAGATTTAAAGGATTTAGTAAATCATTATAGAGAATAAAATAAGTAATTTTTATTTTAATATCACTTTGATGTATTATGAACCATGTCTCCAAATACATTAGGCCACAAAATCTTAATGTTGTAATTAATGGATGTTTATTTTAAAAAACATGTAATAATATGTGTAAAATGATTAGTTATAAATATATTTCCATATGGTTTCATTGGTTATAATCCATTATGAATGAATTCAATGTAATTCATTATGAATGGGCTGAATGGATTTAATTCATTGAAGGAAATCAATTAATAAGTCTGGTGGGAATAAACATATGTCAATGCATTGAATATTCATATACGTTGAATATAAACAATGAGTTTCATTAAATTCAATGCACTGAGAATGGATATATAAAGGGATGATATCCCTCTAGTTTGATACAATCAATGTTATATAAGCCTCATGATACTCTCTTCCTCCTAAGACATAGTTTATCACTAGTTGAAGGTTCTAGAACCCCTTCAGTGTTTAGGGATCCTCAAGAAACTTTATGGGATCCTTTAGCCAGTGTAATCCCCTCATAGGCATAAAGATTTCATCTGTTTCTGTAGTGATCAACATTAAATATCTCCACCAAATATTGAATATGGATCTTTCTATTATCCAGGTATATATGTTTATATTCATCATTTATATTACATGATTATTCTTTCAAGCATAGATTGATCCCATTTATGGGTTTACTTTTATTGCCTTTATTCATATGATGAACCCCTAAAACCCATAAATAAAAATCACCCTATTAAATGGTACATAGAAAACTGTAATTATAGTTCAATCTTATTCAAGGGTACAAAACCATGACCATAAATTCTATATAATAACAAAAAAATTACATCGGTATTTGAACATGGATCCTCAACATTATATTTAAGCTACACACCACATCACAAACTTACATAATATGTGTGTATGTGTCCATATATATATATATATTAAAGTTAATTATAAATTTTTGTATTATAATTAGATGTGTGTATGTGTGTGTTTTAAATTTGAGCTCTATATTATATTTAAAAAATAAATTAATTATTAAAATGAATAAATATTTTTTTGTGTGCGAGTTAGATTTAAATTTTACATTATAATAAAAAAGTAAATTATTTATTTAATTTTTTTGTGTGTTTTGAATTTAAATTCCATTTTTAATTTATATTATAATTCAAAATAAAATTAAATATTGAAATGTGTGGGTGTGGGTGTTGTATGTTTCTTTTTGTTATATATATATGTGTGTGTTTTAGATTTTAATTTTACATTATAATTAAAAGATAAATTAATTTATTAAATGTATAAATACATAAATGCTTACATCAGTATATATATATATATATATCTTTTTGTGTGTGTTATTTATGCTCTTCATGGTATAGTGATTATTTTATTTTTTTCATAAGATTGAGTTTTAGGAGTTCAAACCTCAACATCATGTAGTATTTTTGTTATTTATCTATGGTCATGGTATGAAAAATTGTGATAACAAAATCATCAATATAGGTTGTTTTTAAAATACTATTCATATATTTATATTATCTAATATTCTTCATTTACTTCTTATGATACTCTTCAATTACATATATTCAACTCTTGATTTTCATTGGTCTACATGATTCATCTTATTCTTCTTGTGACACTAGGATCTAATCTCTCATTTTTTAAGTCACCCCTTCTCTTCATTGGATTGAAAATAAATAAAATATTAATTAAAGTGATAATTAAAAATTACTATTTTTTATCGAAGAGTTAGATTAATTATTTGATGTAAATGTGAATAATGTTGTAAAAACATTAAATATGATTATATCAAGGGTTATTAACCCTATATGAGTCCCCAATTATTGGAGATCACCATCAAAATTTGAAGAATATATAAAGGAAGTAGGAATTGAAAAATTAAATGTTTAGAGAGGGTCTAAGAAACACCCTGATATTTTATTCTATATTTCTCTTAAAATAAATCTAATTTCTTTAATATCATGTTTCACATGAAATGCCAAGTTAAAAAGAACTACAAAAAATTATTGAAATATTTTTTCTTATCCATTGGAATGGTGAGTATGCATAAGATTAACAACATTATGAAAACTATGTATTAATATTTTATTTATTTTAAATTTATTGATTAAATCTTATGAAATAAGTATATAATTTTTGAGTAAATCCATTTTATGCTTCAATAATATTTTTTCTTCAAAAATTATTTTTATTAAATTAAATTTTATAAAATTCATTTTATAAAAACTTTAATTCTTTTGAAATTATCATGTAATTATTATATTAATTATAATTTTTTTGTATTTTTCTAAAAAGATTTACTTTTCATTGAATAGTGGAAAATGATAATTTTTTTAAAACTGCCATAAATTTTCACTAAATCAATTAATTTATATAATAATTAAATTTTTTATTTGGTATTAAAGTGATATAGGATATATTTTATTTACATTAGGTGCATAATTTTCAATTATTTTGATATAAGACATTTTTAGGCTTCAAAAGGCATTTTTCTGGAAAAAACAAATCGTCGCATTTTGTAGATTTGTTTTTAAATTAATATATAAAAATTATAGTATTTTAATTTTATAAAATTTATTTCATATTTGGAATAAGTTGGTTCAAATTTTTTAAATACCTCCCTTAAATTTTTATACATTATGAATAGTAAAAGTGGTAAAATTTATCACTTTGGTAAAGCATAAATCGGGTAATAATGGTTAAAACTAATGTGATAAGGGTTCAAATTCATTAAAAACATTTAATTTATTTCATTTTATGATTAAAATTTCTCTATTATCATAAAAACTTTTAAAATATGACCTTTTTCAATTTATATTTCCTTTTTACTTATAAGATATTTAAGTAAAATGTAAAGTAAAAAATGTCACATTCTTATATTTAATGTCAATAATATTTTTTGAAAGGAATAAAAGAAAATTATTTTCAATTATAAATGGTTATTACAAATATTAATTATTTTTTTATCATGGTAATTAATTTTTAATTTTTATAGATTAAATAATTACCATAAATGTTTATAAAACGCCGGCATGGTGCTTGTGCAGGCAGTTGGAAAATTATGTAAACAATTTCAAAAAATTATAAAAGTAATATTTTTTGGGTGATATATAGTTCCCCATTAATTTTATAGATAAATATAACATATCAATGATGTGTGAAATATTTATATCATAATTTCATATTTTTCTTGATTTCTTTAAATCCAAATTAAAAGAATAATGTCAAAAATGACATTAATGGTATTTTATAAAAATGATATTTTATTAAATTAATTAAAAAAATAAAAAATCAATAAATAGGATAAGGAGAATAATATATGGTCTAAAATATGATCATTTTCACTTATGGTCTAATTTTAACCTTATAAGTATAATTATAACCCTTTGATATTAAAAAAGTTGTTACCGTGTTTAAGGTTAACACGGTAAAGAAGAGTTTAATCAAAATTATAAGGTTTAAAATGATATTTGAGACTTTATAAATTTGATCATATGATTTTATTAGGACTATATACTACTTATCTTATAATAATTTTCATTTATGAACCACTTAGACATGAATGTGACTTTATTATATTTTGATATTTTGAAAAACTACAAGAGTTTCCCTCACCTCACAAATAAAAAAACACACCTTATCTATTTTCTTTACACCAAATTGAACCATATAGATCAAAAACCCTACCAAATTACCTTATAAAATTATTTATACATTAATTATAGGTTTATACCTTCTCAAAAGACCATTAAAGGGTCCTTAAGATGGTATCTAAAGAAAGTCTACTAAAGAATAGGTAATCATCTTTATTGACTCTTTCAAATTAATTTAATATTATAATTCCTATAAATATGTTATAAAATCATAAAATAATAACTCAAATAAAATAAATAAACTTATATGTTATTATTATTAAGTTAGAACTATTCTCCACCTCTTTTTCGTTCTATATAAAACAAAAACATAACCCTGGTTTACATAAGGCTTATTATCTCCATTTAGCATGTAATTCATTTTTCATCCTCGTTATACTTGGAGGGTTATAAATATTTTACTAATTAATATATATGATATTTATTAAATAATTATAATTCATAAATTATAATATAATACCTAACTTCTTACAATAAAATCCGTTCGAAAACGATAATGTTCCTCGTGGGTATTTGTGGACTACCACCTCCACAAATCGATGTGATCCATTTTGTATTTGAAATTTACATGAATGGTAATAAAGATAAATAAAATAAATATATATGATATATATTATATAATAATTATTCTATAGAGGTGAATTACTCTTTTCCTTTCTTTCATTCCAACCATTGAAAAGTGAAAACAGTGTTCATGCGTATGAACAACCTACCGTCTCCATGAATAGTGTAATTCATTTTTCTATCTCTAAATTTTATGGGTGACTATAAAATTATATATAATGAATATATATCAAATTTATATCATCATTAAAATTCCATATATAATGTAACCATAATATAATTACAAGGACCAAAAATACCAAACCAAAATTCTCATGAAAAATTAAGTAATTAACACCCAAAACAACAATAATAATAATAATAATAAAATATTTTTTAAAAAACATTGATCATATGTTATAAATGGGTTATATATGAAATAATAGATATGTATATGTTAATTTTTTATAATTATAATAAATATAAATTTATTATACAAGTGGTTAAAATCACCTATGAGGCAAGTGAAACTTAAGGTAAGGCATTTTGTCCCAATTTCCACTCTATTAAGATAGATTTAGTATTATGCACCTATTTAATTTTATGTGGTGTTTATATTTCCAATTTTAAATATTTAAAGTGAAAATATATTTATTCACAGTCATTAATTTTTCAATTCAAGTTTAATCATTCAAGGGGTTTGAATTTAAAAGTTACCAAAGAGATAAGGATTTATTTTACACTATCATTTTTCATTTATTTTAATTTTATTGAAGGATTTTAATTATATATCATTAATAAACTAAATATACTTTCTTATAATATAGATATTTAATTAGTTTCCATTTTTTCTCCAAAATTTCCTCTCTTTGGAACTTGAATCAAATAGATAAATTTCTTTAATGAACTGGATTTTCGGTGTAATATTTATAAATATTATAAGGAATTATTTCAAGAATAGGATTTGTGATGGTATATGATCCTGGGGCCAAGAGTGTCTGGAAGAAATGTTTATAATAATTTAAAGTTTTAAATAGCATGCGGGATTGGTTTTCCTGAAAAAGTGAAATAAATTTTAAACGGTTGTCCGAATCAAAAATTTGACGGCATTATTGCGTTTAGAGAAAAAACTTTACCACAAGCAAGACCTAACATCAACCGGTGTGGGTCAGCTGCAAAAATTAATTTTTGGACATTTTAAAAGAAATAAAATAAATTAACAATTTATTTTATATTAAATGTTTCCATAATTCAGAGGCACGTCTTTTTGTTTTAAATGATCAGGTGCCCAGGGTTTGGTTCGTAATCTAGGAAAACTCCCGGGAATCCTTTAGATCTTTGGAGAGGATCCACCCTTGGAGAATTCTCAATGAAGGATGACGCATGGATCGTTTCATAGTGAGATGGAATCTCAGCCAATTATTTCTATCCCACTTCATCGATGATCAAGGTAGGGGTTTATATTTCAATTCCTTTCCCCATTCTTGAATTTAAATGATGAATGCAGATCAACCCATGAATAGGTTGACCCACTGATTGTTCATTCTGGCTGGAGGGTTTTTAATGGGTTTATTTTAAGGAATTAATCCATACATGATTTTATTTATTTTTTATTAGCTCTGTTTGACCCTTATAATAGAATTGGATCAATTTTGTGAAGAAAAATGGGGAAGGTTCATTCCTCAATTTGTTGTGTGGATTTCTTCTCACCCTTTTTACCATTCCTTCTTCGCATTCATCATGGGGTTATGAAAAACGGATCATTACACACCCATTTCGTGACGCAATGACCCCAAATCAGGGATTCGGCATCATTACAACCTAGAGGAGGTGCGACAATGATGGTGGTGAACAAATCGACATAGTTCAGGAGAAATATTCCTTTGATCATTCTTCATGCGGGTGGATTGAATCTTGTTTTTGGGGACGATTGGAGGCATGAAACAAACGGAATCAGTTTTCCTGTGGTGAGAATACCATAAACCTTCATTTTCATGATGAATGGTTCTCTAGAATGAAGATATAAGTATTGAAGAAGGTGCATGGAGGAGGAGCAATGGTTCTGGAAAATCCCAAAGAACATGGCATGTTCTTCGAAGAACACAGCATGTGGGACTAACTCGATGGTGACTGGGGTTTCGTGGTGAAGGTGGCGATGAAATGGTGTCTGAAAACTACCACATGGTGTGTGGGTCCTTACACAGGAATCAGCATGTATCTCAGATGATACACGGGCATGGGGTGGAGTACATGGCATGTACTCCACCACACTACAGGACCAGGCCGATTATGTGGGTTACCCCGTGTACCGGTACAGGGGATGGAATACATGGGTTCAATCTAGGTACAAGTTTATGAATAGTGTACATGGAGAGACCCCCTAGGTCATAGGACATGATGTGTCATGTTCTTACATGTCATGTGTATCTCTTTCGACATGACATGCTCTTCGACACAGACCATTGTGAACTAGCAGTACTCAGGTTCATAGGACACAATGTCTGACCTTTCTATACATTGTGTACTTTTCTATACATTCCATGATCTCCTTTTCCATCTTTCCTTAGATATATTTCATTTGGTTTAGTTCCCCCTTTTATTGTTTCCCTAAAGGTAATGTATCATTTGCATCCATACGATTATGATCCCTTCAGCAGGACTTTCTAGATAGAGTCAGAATCCCTCTGAGAGGCCTGGAGAGAGATACTATACCCATTCTTGACCCTAGGTAGAGTCATGTATAGACATAACCAATCCTATATGAAACCAATACCTTACTTATCAGTTGAATCTGAATGAGTTGTGTTGTACTCCAGGGCCCTGGCATGGATCCTCAACTGTGTATCATGATATTTCCCCACTGAGGAGTGAGTTATCTCAGAATGAGGGTATATGTTCTCTCTTTAGATCTATTAGTTCATATATCTCTATCATAACACTTCCCAAATAACATAATTCTCATATGGATATCATCAGAGCTACCAGAATCATGGAGAGAGTTCTCCCAAATGAGTTCTTTGTGGAATCTTTGAACTGAATCCCTAGCGTAGGTGTGCAGTCGTTGTTACTTACAACTACACCGTGGGTCTGGGATTCGAGTATATCTGGATATGTTTCTATTGTAATATGTTCTGTATCCATATATTTTGTAGATATGATTGTACCTTTACTTTTTTTTATAGCTTTTTTGTGTTTGGGGTCCTCTATTGAGCATTGTTATACTCACCCCCGCACGGGATTTGCCCGTATGTGTCATGTCTTGTGCAGATGAGAGACCATTTTAATGGAGTCCAGGGTAGACCAGGACCGAGATTTGTGAGCTCCCTTATATGACAAGGTGTTCCTATGGCTATAAGATGTAGTCCCAGTACCTATTTCTTTCTTACAGGTTGGACTTTGTAGTTTTAAGACTCTTTCTTTTGGTGGGATTGTATTCTGGCACAATTTACTTTCCGCACATTACTTTCCATTATACTTTGTTGGTTGGATTTAGTTCTATGAATGAATTTTTTTCCTTAGTGGTTTTTACACTTTAAAATTTAAGGTATTGGAGATGTGTGTGTGTGTGTGTAGGTACTTAGGAAATGCCTGTCATGTTAGTGATATGCCTACTCGGTTCTAGTCACCAACCCCTGGCCTATTGGAAGTCGTCTTGGGGAGTCATGGAACAGGCCCCACTGGGACAGGTCATGAAAATGTGGTATCATAGGTGGTTATATTCAACATTAGTATCAAGATTCTGTGAGATTGGTTTTGGAAAACAGTGTTAAGTGTTTCAAGTTCGACTTTCCGACTAGGGACTCCAGTGCTGGTGAGGGAGGCTGACATATCCATAAACCAAGAATCTGATAAATGTCTTTTTGACTTGGTACATGAGAACACTAATTACATGGAAACAAAGGAATGGTACATTTATCGTATAGTAATTGGTTGTGTTTTCCTTTTCCTTTTTGTGTCAGCTATCCAAATATACTCTTTGACCATGGTATATCTTGTATCTTTACAGGATGACTCCATGATGCATACCTGCTAGGATTCAGTGAATTTATCATGAGGATGGCCTCCAAAGTGATGAGTCTTTGATTAACGGACCAATTCCACAAGCGTTACCTCCAGGTGGTGCACCAGATTTACCACCACCAGTGGAGCAGCATGTGGTACATGTAGTACCAGTAGGCGAGGGATGCAAGCTAAGAACTATCCATGAGTTTTAGAGATAGAGACCCATATAGTTCTGAGGTGACCTCATACTTCAAGAATCTAAGGACTGGATTAAGGTGGTGCCCAGAGTTTTCTATTTGGTGAGGACACTAGTGGACCATATGGTGATCCTAGGACTGCGCCTTATTCAGGTTTCAGCAGGATAATGGTGGAGTTCAACCACTCAGACTCACGATAATGAGACTATTTCATGGATGGAGTTCAAGAGACTCCTTAGGGAGTAATTCTCTCTAATTATACTAAGAGAAGTACATATCCAATAGCTTCTTTAGCTCGAGAAGGGTAGCCCGACGGTTGTTGACTATTCATCGAGGTTCACCAACCTCGCCCGGTACATGATGGATATGGTTATGGATATATACTTTAGAGATCAGACCTTTGAGAGAGGACTACGATGGGATATTCGAGCTAGTGGTGTGACTCTATGCATTCAAACATATGATAGAGTGCTCGAGTGAGCCTTGGTAATCAAGATATTCTTAGAGGAGAAGATACAGCCAATGGTAGTTAGTGGCAGGAAAACAAGCGTAGAGACCTTGGCAGTAAGGATACGACATTAGGCATAGGGACCGGGACATTGGAGACGTCACAGGAGGACCCAAGAAAGAGGATATGCAATCCAGGGCTCTTCGGATGGATCCAGTCAGCCTAGGGAGAGGTGATGCTACTCATGCGACAGTAGGAGACATCTCACTAGAGATTACCCAACCCATCAAACTGCTGACAGAGGGGTGATGGATGGACCACTGATGTAGAGGTAGGGAGTGGAGCAGGTAGACCCTCTAGGTGACAGACATGGTAGAGGATAAGGGAAAGATTTAGGAGGTGGAATACACTTTTATCTACTTCCAACACCACCCCTAGGTGGTCCTCACTAGGCTTAGAGAGCTGGGGTATAGGGGGGGAAGCAACATTCGGTCGAGCCATACAACCTAGGGACTCTAGAGATAATATGAGGTACAATCTATGCCTTTTCTACCTTAGTTTTTGTACTTATAGACATAGGTTCCGATCATTATTTCCTCACCAAATGTCTTGTAAGAGACCTTGATATTTCGGTAGAACCGTCGACTGGAACCTTTTTCTTGGAGACACATATAGGAGGAGACTTGATGATCACGAATCTTTTCTGATAGTGTGATCTTACCCTTAGAGGTAAGAGTTTTGGTTGGAACCTCTTGGTGGCAATTTCAATGCCTTACGACATCATTCTCGGTATGGATTGGTTATCTTTGGTCCATGCCCATATTGACTAATTTAGGTGAAGAGTGTGGTGTGTCTGTAGCGATGGGAGGAGGTTTTCCTTTGTCGGTGAAAAGGAGACCCATGCAGCATTGTAGGGTCTCATGCACAGGAGGTTGGAGCTAATCATTCATTCATTTTCCATCCTAACTCTAAAAGAGGCATATGTTATGAGCTTCCTATTCCTAGTAGTGGTGGAAAAGTATGAGGACATATTTAAAGAAGATGTTTCAATATTACCTCCTCGCTAGGAGATATACTTCTTTATCGACTTACACCCTAGAATGGCACTGATATCCTCACCAGTGTATCGGATGGCTCCCATATAGCTTTGTGAGCTAAGGTTGTGGTTGGGGGATTTTCATAGGATGGGTTTCATAAGACCCAGTGTTTCACCCTAGGTGGCCCTAGTTTTATTTTCCAAGAAGGCAGATATAATTTTGAGGTTGTTAATGGATTACCAGTTCCTGAATATGGTGATGACGAAGAATGAGTATCCACTTTCAAGGATCTACGACCTCTTCGATGAGCTGAGGGGGCATGTTGGTTCTCAAAGGTTGACCTCCTCTTGGGTTATCATCAGGTTCGAGTACAAGATGAGGATATACCCAAGATAGTTTTCAGATGCTGCTACGGTCAATAAGATTACCTAGTGATGCCTTTAGGCATGAAAACCTCTCCCATAGTGTTCATGGGACTTATGAACTGGATCTTACAGTCATATATAGACTATTTCTTAGTGGTCTTCATCAATGACATCCTTGTGTACTCAAAGTCAGAGGAGAATCACATGATACACCTTCGAATGGTTCTAGACGTACTCTGAGAGCACCAGCTTTATAATAAACTCTCGAAGTGCCAATTCTGGATATAGGAGGTCCAATTTTTGGGACATGTTTTCTCAACAAATGGAGTAGAAGTGGACCTAACCAAGGTCAAGGTGGTTTTAGAATGGGAGCCACCCCAGAGTGTGATAGAGGTGTAGATCTTCCTTGGGGTTGGCAGGATATTACTGGAGATTTATCCCTAATTTCTCTCGGATATCAGCATCGATGATAGCCTTGATCTAGAAGGGGCAACCTTTTGTAGGGACAGAGAAGTTCCAATAGTATTTCCAACAGTTGAGGCAGAGTATGAAGAGCGTACTGATCTTGAGATTTCTAGAAGAGGTTGATGAGTACATAGTTTTCTGTGACGCATTAGGGACCAAGCTTGGCTACATCCTGATGTATAGGTAGGAAGTGATTTCTTATGGTTCATGCCATCTAATTCCACATGAGAAGAACTATGTGACCCATGATCTTGAGTTGGAATACGCAGTCTTCATGTTGAAGATATGGTGACACTACCTGATGGTTGAATAGTTTATCATCTACTCTAACCACAAGGTCCTCAAGTACATCTTCTCACAAAAGGATATTAATCTGAGGTAGAGTTTATGGATGGAGTTCTTCCAAGATTATGACATCAAGATCGTATGTACACCTTGAAAGGTGAAAATTGTTGTAGATGCTCTCAGTAGTATATTGAGTTTGTAGCTGCTAAGTGAGGCATCAGAGAAGTTTTACTTACTATAGTTATCTTTCATGGATGTAGATGATTCAGTTTATCTCTAGTTGATGGTTGTCACCCCTCTACTTTTACTGCAATTCAAGGAGTCAAATCTAGGGGATGTCAACTGTGAGACCTTATGTTCTTAGTTATCCACAAGACAAGATCTCGGTGGATATTCACAAGGTGGGAGAATGATGTACTTTTTAGAGGATGCACAGTTGTGCATGTGGTGTTGCGGTAGTAGGTTCTGAGAGAGTTTCATACATCCCCCTTGGTATTATTTCCTAGAGTGTAAAAAATTTACCAAGACCTCTGGCATCAGTTCTAGTGGACAGGTACAAAGAAAGAAGTAGTAGATTTCACTTCTCAATTCCATACGTTCCAGTAGGTGAAGGATGAGCACCAGGTGCCAGTAGGGTTATCTCACCCCCTAGAAGATCTAGAGTGGAACTGGTATTTAATATCGATGGACTTCGTTATAGGAATACCATGAATGTCTAGGGGGCACAGTTCTATTTGGGTGATTATCTATAGACTCACTAAATCAGCCCACTTCCTATCTATCAGGGAGCAGAGTTCTATAGACATCTTGGGACACCTCTACATGTAGAAGATAGTTCATCTTTATGGAATCCTTTCAAAATAGTCTCAGATTGAGATGATTTTTTCACATCCCAGTTCTAGAAGGGATTTCAGGAGGTGTTTGGGACTCATCTACGCTTGCACAGAGCATTCCATCCCCAGACAGATGGTTAGACATAGAGAACCATTTAGGCTCTAGAGGATATGTTGCAGGCATGTATCTTTGACTTTGGTTGCAGTTGGGGGGGCCACCAACCATTGGTGGAGTTTGAGTAAAACAAAAAATACCACTCCACCATCGGTATGGCACCATTTGATCCTTTATATGGGTGACCCAAACGATCACTGCTCTGCTGGACTGACACTAGAGAATTAGCACTCATGGTTCTAGAGCTGGTGAGAGCTACCATCAAGAAGGTCCAGATCATTGAGGAGTGGATGAATACCACATAGAGCTAGTAAAATTCTTATGTTGACAGATGAAGGAGACCTATGGAGTTTGAAGAGGGAGACCATGTCTTCCTTCAGGTCTCACCTCGATGGGGGTAAAGAAGATTTGGCCAGGGTGGAAAGTTGTCTCTAAGATTCATTGGCCCTTTTTAGAAACTATGTAGATTTGGTGAGGCGGCGTACCACCTATCTCTACTGCCATAGTTTCACTGGGTATATTATTTCTTTCACGTGTTGCAGATGAGGAGGTACGTCCATGACTCATCACACGTCATCGACTAGGGTGAACTGGACATCAAGGATAGAGATACCGTCACACAGTAGCCAGTGGAGATCGAGGATCATTATGAGAGGGTACTTCATGTGTGATTTATTCCCTTAGTTTTTATCTGATGGCAGCATGGGAATCTTCAGTAGAGCACGTTGGAGTGGGAGGCTCAGATTCGTGCGCAGTTCCCACTTTGTTTGAGTAGCCATTTGTTTTGGTTTTTTCGGGATGTAAAATCCCTAAGGTATGGATATTGTAATGTCTTGGATTTTCTGTGTATTATATTTAAATATTATATGGAATTATTTCGAGACCAATCTTTGCAATGGCGTGTGATTCAGAGGCTCGGAGTGCTCATAATAAATGATTGAGATAATTTAAATTTTTAAATAGCGCACGTGAGTGGTTATCATGAAAACGTGGAATAACTTTTAAATGGGTTCCCGGATCAGAAATCAGAGGGAACCAATCCATTTAGAAAACCCACTTTACCTTAGCTAAGACCTAACATTGATCGGCACAGGTCGGCTGCAAAAGTTAATTTTTGGACATTTTAAAGAAAATAAAATAAATTAATAATTTATTTTATTTTCAATGATTCCATAATGTAGTGGAATGTTGTTTTGTTTTAAATGAACAGGATCCTAGGGTGAGGCTCATTACCCTGAAAACTCTATAGAATCCTTTAGATCTTTGTAGATGAGCCACCCTTGGTGAATTCTCAATGAACGACGACGAAAGAACGACACGTGGATCATTGAATAGTGAGATTGAATCCCGACCAATGACCACTCTCCCTCTTTGTCGACGATCAAGGTTGGGGTTGTTATTTCAATTAGTTTCCCCATTCTTGGATTTAAATGATGAACATAGATCAACCCATGAATAGGTTGACCCGTGGATCATTTGTTCTGGTAGGAGGGTTTTTATTGGGTTTATTTCAGGGAATTTATATGTGCATGATTTGATTTATTTTTTATTTTCCCTATTTGGTCCTTCTAATGGAAGCGGATCAATGTTGTGAAGAACTACGATAGAGGTTCATTCCATAATTCATTGTGTGTATTTCTTCTCCCCATTTTAACCCCACTTTCTTCGCATTCTTCATGGGGTTATGAACAATAGATCGTTGCATGCCTGTGTCCCAATGCAAAGATCCCAAATTGTGGATCTAGCATTATGATGACCTAGTAGAGGTGTGATGACGATGGTGGATAACGAATCGACATGGTTTAGGAGAAATATTATTTCAATAATTCTTCATGAAGATGGATCGAAACATGTTTTTAGGGCCGATTGGAGGCCTGAAACCAATGGAATCATATTTTCGAGATTGGGATGACCTTAAACCTTCAGTTTCATGATGAACGGATCACCTAAACAAAGACCAATGGATTGATGGAGGCACATGGAGGAGTTCCAGTTTCGGAAAATCTTAAAGAACATAGAATGTTCTTCAAAAAACATGGCGTGTTGGGATGGCTCAATGGAGGATATGGTTTTGCGGTGTAGGAGGCGATGACACAGTGTGTGACAACTATCACACGGTGTGTGGGTACTTACGTAGAACCCGGTGTGTATCTTGGATGATACACAGACATGGGGTGGAGTAAATGGCATATACTCCACCACACGGCTAGACTGGGCCAGTGACGCAGGTTACCCCATGTACGAGTACACGAGTTAGCAGACACATATTGAAGCCATGTATGGGCAAATGTCCAGTGCACACAGAGTGGCCCATGAGGTCATAGGACATGGCGTGTCATGTTATTACACATTGTGTGTATCTCTTTCTACACGACATTCTCTTTAACACGGGTCATTGTACACGGGCAGTACCTGTGGTCATAGGACATGGCGTGTGACCTTTTTACACGCTGTGTACTTTTTTGTACATGGATTAGTCTCCTTTTCCACCATTACTTGGACAAGTTTTATTTGGGTTAATGCCCCCTTTTCTCATTCCCTTGAAGGCCAGATATATTTTCCATCCACAGGAGTATGATACCTTCAGCAGGACATTATGGATATAGTCATAGTCCCTTAGAGAGGCCTCGAGTGAGATCCTTTACCCATTCTTGGCCCTAGGTAGAGTTGGGTATCGGCGTGACCAATCCTACAGGACTCCAATACTCAACTTAGAAGTTACATCTAGATGATTCATGGTTTACACCAAGGCCCTGGTAGTGATCCTCATCTGTGTATCATGATCTTTCCCCACTCGTGAGTGAGTTCTCCGGGAATGAGTGTATCTGTTCTCTATTCTGATATATTAGTGCATCTTTATCTCTCATGACACTTCCCAATGAACACACTTCTTGAAAATATGTCATCAGATCTATCAGACTCGTGGAGTGAGTTTTCTCGGATGAGTACTTCGTGGAATCTTTAAACTGAGTCCTGGTGTGGGTATGCGGTCATTGGACTTACCTCTAGACTACGGGTCTGGAATTCGAGTATATCTGAATTTGTTTCTCTTATTATATTTTATGTAGACATATATTTTGTAGATCGTACAATACCTTTACTTTTTGTATTTTTTTTGGATTTAAGGGTCGTCTACTAAGTATTTTTATACTCACCTCTTCACAGGATTTTCCCATATGTGTCGTTTCTTGTGCAGATGAGCATCCGTTTTGACGGAGTCCAGGGTAAACCTAGATGATACCAACATTTTTAGGATCCCCTACAGGATGAGGTGTTCCTAAAACTACGAGTAGTAATCCCAGTACCTATTTCTTGATTACAAGTTGAACTTTGTAGTTTGAAGACTTTCTTTTAGTGGGCTTTTATTATGTCCCAGTTTACTTTCTGCACTCTACTTTCCATTGTACTCTGTGGGTTGGGTTTAGTTGTATGCATGTATTTTTTTCCTTAGTGGTTTTTACATTTCAACATTTGTGGGCTTGGAGATGTGTGCATGTGTACAGATACATATGTAATGCCTACCATGTTAGTGATATTCCTACTCAGTGCTAGTCACCAGCCTCTAACCTATTAGAGGCGAGCTTGGAGAGTCGCGGCACGGGCCCCACTAGGACTGGTCATGAATTTTTTTAAAATAAAATATGATCTAATTTCACTTTTTGATCAGGTGTATTTTTCTTACATGCCCATATTTTTTCGAATTTCTTTACAGAAGTAATTTTTATTAACTAAAATTAAATTTTAAGGACATTTTACATTATCCTTTACATTTTAAAAGGTTAGAAAAAATATGTATAAATTTTTTTGAAAATTTCTTTTTTGACTTTCTTTATAAACAATTCAAAAATAATATTTCTTTTTAACGTATTAAATATTAATTGAATTTTCCACCACTTTATAATTTATTATTTATTATTTATTATCTATTATTTATTATTTATTATTTATTACCATTCACATGCACATGCACATGCACAAATGTTATTATTTATTATTTATTATTTATTATTTACAATTTATTATTTATTATTTATTATTTATTATTTATTATTTATTATTTATTATTATTATTTATTATTTATTATTTATTACCATTTTTCTATAGTTTTATAAATAAATATCCTTATTAAAATATTATTTTAATATTTCACTTCTATTTTCAAAAAGAATTGATTTTACTACAAAAACTATATTTCTACTGAATTAAAAGTCATCTTTCATGTCTTATTAATTTTATGGTCATTTGATTTCTCTCAGAACATTCACTTTCTCATGATCATTTTTCAGTCAACATTAAATTTATGTCAATTATTCATATTATTTGTGTCATGTATATTTTTATTGCTTAAAGTGTATACCATTTCTAAATATGGTGTTTCACTGTGAAAGTTATTTGATTGATTGTGGAAATCTTAATATTTAATATTATTTACTCAATATGGATATTTATTGATAAAGCATATTGTTTATGATTTTAAGTTGATCATTCAATATATGAGGAATCCATTAGACATTCGGTGATAGGTGTGGCCTAGTTATAGATAGCCCCCCAATGCTTTAACAAGTCTCATGAGATACAATAAGGCTTTGACTATAAGGATATCATGATGTATGCGATCAAAACATCCAATATTAATCATTTCCATCATTGAGAATTTATTTGTTATTATCCATTAGACTATTAAATTAATATTATCCATGGATAAATTTTCATGCCCAAGTTATTGATTTAATGGCATGTATTATTTAGTTAATTATCATACCATATTGATTATACCTTATTTATTTCTGATAGATTCCACTATATGTTACCCTTAATGACAATCTGATCACACCATTTATTTATTTTCCTCTCTATAGGATATAATAAATAATATCAAGGATTCGAGAATGTTTCTTATGCTATGTATTTTATATTTCCAATGTCATATGGAAATCATACATGTATTTGGTTCTTTAAAACTGCTAAATAGATTTATCCTTCATGGTGAGATCCCTTGTATCTTATACTAATGTGATAAAGAAGATATCATCCCTGGGTTACTAGATTTTAGGCTTCTACATTTGGTATCAGAACAAGTTTAGTGTAAACCATGGGAACTGGATTTTAAATAAATACAGCTAACTTAATAATTATAATAATACCTTACAGTACTTGAGAACTTTTATCATTAGAGTTATTTTTATTTTATAGATCAATATTCATGATGATTATGAGTTAACTCAGTGTGTTATATTATTTATTGATTTTTCCTAACATAAGAAATGGAATCAACACCACTAGGCAATGTAGGGATTGCTCTGCTGAGCAAGCTAATATAACTGGTGTTGGAACTAATCAGATCATAGACATATTAGGGTATCTAACCTAGTTTATAATGAATAATCATGCTCGTATATAGAAAAATGTTGATACACAACATGATCCATATATATTGGATTGATTCATGCGATATAAGCATCCATATTTTAATGAAACTACTAATATATTAGTAGATGAATAGTGGATTATGTATCTCAAAAATATATTCTTGGATTTGGGATATAATAAAAGTGAAAAGATTATTTTAGTAGTGTATTTTTTGAGAAGAGATAAAGATTAATGGAATTCATTTGGATATAAAACTAAAAGGGTTTAATAAATAGAAATATTGGAATGGAGAAATTTTAAAATGATATTACATGAGAAATAATTCACATGAGAATAATGAGATGAAATAGATAGAAAGTTCCTTAATTAAAAGTATAAGGAAGAATAAATTGTGGTAGATTATGGGGATAACTTCACAAGATTATCCTGGGATGATTCAGACTACATACGTAATTCAAAAATAAATATTGATTTTTTTCTTAAAGGTATTAAGCCAAGTCTTAAAAAGGAACTAGTTTCTTAAAGTTTTTCATCATATGATGATATATTTTAATTTTACAAAATTTTGGAGAATGAATTTTCTAGATCTTATACCTTCAAGGAAAATCAAAATAAGAAGGGGTTGGTTAATAATCCATTAAAATGGAATGTGTCAAATAGGAAGAAGGGAAAAAATATATTTTCATCATGTAAAAATGGTACAAAGAGATGTCTGGGAAAAATCTAATGTAATGGGAGTATTTTATAATTGAGAAGACAAGGGTCATCTAGATAATAACTACAATTCAAAGAAATAAACCACTATTATCCAATGTTTCAATTGTAAAAAGATGGGTCATTATTTAAACCAGTTCCCTAAGCATCATGGTTACTTACCATAGAAGAACCCAAGTGGAGAAGGCCAAACATATAGAATTACTATATCCAAAGTGTAAATTCCAAGTGATTTGGTGAAAGGTAAACTTATCATCCACTCCAAAAGTGTAAAATTTTTGTTTAATTCAAGTTATACCCACTCTTTTATATATAAATAATTTTATAATGGTGTCACATCACCACCTAAAAAATTGAATGTTCTCTTGGAAGTGAAAATTCATAATGGTAGGATCATCACCTGTCAAGTATAAATCTCATTTTTGATAGAAGTTTTTGGAAATTTACTTCCTAAAAATCTTATTATTCTTACTCTAGTTGAATTATTTTTAATTTTGGGCATGGATTATCTCTCTCGGTATATAGCCTATATCAATCATCAAGGTAGGTTATATTCAATATTTTGAATCAACCTATGATAGTCTTTTGGTGTGAGGATATACCTAAACTCAAAATAGAATTTACTTATATCATATGGGTTTTACTACAAATTTATGAGGGATATTTATCTCAGATGGTTGGGGATAGAATCAATGTTGATGATATTCCTATTATACCAGTGTTTTTTGATGTATTTCCAAAAGATTTTCGAAATATCCCCAAACTGTGAAGTTGAGATTTCAATATAATTCATATCTAGTGTTACACAAATTTTAATGACTCCATATATAAAAAAATAAATTGAGTTGTAAGAATTAAAGAATAAAATATAGGAGAATCTAGATAAGGGATCTATTCTCTCCAGTACTCCACCATGGGGGTGCACTAGTTCTTTTTATTAAGAAAAAATATGGATCAATGCATCATTTCATTGATTATCAATAAATTAAAAAAATCACTATTAACAATAAGTTTCCTCTACACTGTATCGATGATTTTTTTGATCCCTTATGAGGAGAACAATATTTTTCCAAGATTGATCTTCTATTTGGATATCATTAGCTAAGGGTCAAGAAGGATTATATACCCAAGAAAACCTTTCGTGTGAGGTATGCTCATTTTGAATTCATTGTAATTCCAATTTGACTTACCAATACTCCTGATCTCTTCATTAATTTAATTAATAGAATCTTCAAAGATACTATAATCAGATTATGTTTGTATTTATATAAGATATTATTATATGTTTGAATTGTAAGGAAGATCATAAAGAATATTTAAGGATTGTGTTGATGACTCTGAAGAAGGGTAAGCTATATTCAAAATTTACAAAGTGTGAATTTTTTGAAAAAAAATCTCATTACTACATCATATAATCTTAAGTGAGGGTATATTGATAGATTCTTCAAAGACATAAGTTATAGAGAAATCACCTAGACAAAACCTGGTAATTGAGATACCTAGTTTATTGGTTTGGATGGATACTATCGATACTTTTTCATATATTCCTCATGAATATCTAATCTAATCAATAAGTTTACTCAAAAAGTGGGTAAAGTTCTTAAGTATAGATGAATGCGAAGATAATTTCAAAGAACTGAAGAGAAGGTTGGTCAGTGCACATGTGCTTACACTACCATGCAGTAAAGAATGTTTTGTGATATACAGTGATGTGTCAATGAAGGGACTAGGATAAAAACTCATGCGGAATGATATGGGGATATCTTATGCATCCCACCAATTAAAAATCAATGAAAAAAATTAATCGACTAATGAATTGGAGCTAGAAATGGTTATTTTTGCAGTGAAGGTATGGACACACTATCTGTATGGTGAAAGGTATGATACATATAATGATCATATAGTTATAATTATATATTTATAAATAAATAGTTTAATATTAGCCAAAAAAATATGGTTGGAGTTGATCAAATATTATGATTGTTCAATATATCACCACCTTGGGAAGGAAAACAAGCTAGTTTATTCTCTGAGTCAGAAAGACCATGCTAATTTTCCCATGATGTGGATTGAAAGGGATCTAATATTTATGGATTTAAAAAAATTTAATCTTTAAAGATCTATAAAAGGGAATAAATATTAAATTCTCAAATGAATTTTCAACCATCCATCCATGATAGGATTAATAAGATATAGAAGGAAGTTGTGGGATTATAGAAGAAGGTGAAAATGTTCCTAAGTTCAATCGTAATAGTTCCTGAATGATAATTTTCAATAAACAAGTATATGTATTATAAATAAAATAGTTGAAGGATTTGTTTAATTATTCTTATAGTTCGTCATTATCTATTCATTCTAGAAGTACAAATATTTATAGAGTTATAAAAGAATATTTTGGGTGGGATAAAATGAAAATGGATATTTCTAAGTATGTTTCTCAATTCCTGGTGTGTTGAAAAGTTAATTATGATAGACATAATTCTAAGTATATGTTACAACTATTACCCATAAAATAATGAAAATTGAAAAACATTACCATGGGTTTCATCGTCAGAATCCCCAAAACATCTAAAGGGAAAAATGTTATTTAGGTTGTAATTCATATCCTAATGAAATCAATGGATTTTATCATTATCATAGAGTATTTTTATCTTGATCCACTTCATTAGTTATACATAAATAAATTTGTGATATTTCATGGAGTAAGACTCTCAATCATATATGTTTAAGATCAAATTTTTACCTCAAAGTTCTAGTGAATCCATCAGTAAACTCTGGATACAAAATTAAGTTTTAGTACTACTTATCATCCTCAAACAAAAGTTTAGTCTGATAAGACCATTAAAAACCTATAATATGCATTAATATCATGATTTATGAATTTAAAAAGTATTTAGGATCAACACCTTTCATTGGAAAATTTTTATTACAATAATATCTTTTACAAAAGAATTCAGATAGCTTCTTATGAAGCCCTATGTAGAAAGAAGTGTGGAAATCCGATGTGTTGAGGAGAATTTGGATAAAGAAATCTATAGAGACTTGATCTAGGTGATGAAATTATAAATAAGGTTATACTAATTCGACATCACATAAGGTCAGATCAAATTTGATAAAAACGTTGTGCTAAAAATCACAGATGAGATCTAGAGTTAAAAGTAGGTGACAATGTATTCTTATAAATATCACCTTAGAAAAGATTATGAGATTTGGAGATAAGGGAAATATAATCCTTATATATATTATACCCTTTAAAATTCTTGATTTTTTTGGGATTATTGAAACCTAGACTTAACATTCATGGATATTACATCATTTTTTATAAATATTCATTACATTACACAAACACACCCCTGATGATGATAATAGTTTAGTGCCATTGGAAACATAGAAACATAATCTTATATACAAGTGAAAGATATTAAACAAATCACTTAAATATCTTACCCTTTAGTAATATTACTTAAAACATTTCATCATAACCTGGGGAAAGGAAACATATGAAAGGGTGAGTGTATATGCTCAGCAAGGGTAAACATAAGAGATGTAAATCTATGATCATATGAAAGAATAAGACAAGAATCAAGGTATTTTATCATGAATATAACTTACAATGTTCATACCCAACCTATCATAGATTATAAAAATGAGTCATGGCATAGGGATAAGTAGTTCATAAGACATGAATCATATAGGAAACAAAGAAGATGAGTCATGTGATCATTACCTTGGAATAAGAAATGGAATTTTTGGCATACATATAGGCATAGAAAATATTATTTCATGACTACTAACCAAGACATTCATAAAATGTTAGTCTTAGGATGACAACCCATGTACCATCTTCAGGCTTGGGATGTTCTCCCGTTTACCCTCTTGTTTCAGGCTTGGGCCGACTACCCATATACCCTCTTGTTTTAGACATGGGATTACCACCCATGTATCCTCTTATTTCATTATTAGGCTAAAAATATTTTAACCCTCATCTTTTGGCATGGGATGACTGCATGTGTACCCTCTAAGCTCATAGAACATTTATCCTTACCCAATGCAGTTTAGGGAGATATAGGTCCCACCCATCACATAATAAAAACCGTATTTATATATTCCCTAAGTTCATAAAAATTTATCATATCATAACACATGAAATGAAATTCGTACCCTAAAAATTTCATCATATCTTACCTTGTAAAAAATAGATACGTATAATTATCATTTTATCACAGAATTGCCCATAAAAACAAGTGGGTTTCATAAGAGTTTTTTCATTGTATAACCCATGGAAGAGAAATGGGTTTCATAAAAAAAATTATCACAAACATAAAGAAAATTAATAAGAATGGTATCCTTGGATAAAATCCCCAATAAACCATAAGTAACCTTGAATAATGTTATCTTTGATAGAAAATAATTTTGAAAGGCTACTATGGACATTTCTTATAGGAAAATAATTTTTCTTTGAAAATAAATTTTTAAAACATGAAACATAATTAAAATCCTATTATTTTACAATAAAATTGAAAACATATAAATTAATCCTTCAAAAATCAATTAAAAATTTTTTTTAGGAAAATATTCTTTCTTATTTGAAAAATTCTTTTAAAAATAGGAAACATTTGGAAAACATGTTCCTTTAAAAATAGGCTTAAAAACTTATAAAGGAATATTTAAAAACATTTTGAACACTTTTTTAAAATAGAAAACATTTTTAAAATCTTCTTATTTGAAAATTATCTTAAAATTTAATTTAAAAAATTTTTGAATACATTTTGGTAAATCATTTTTTTAAAAGAACATATATTTCTAACTTAAGAGATAAATAAAGTTGGGTTCCCTTAAAATCATTTTCTTAATTATCATAAGTACCAAAGTGTGGTAAAATGGTACCATTAACTGAATATATCATGAATAACCATATGATAATAAAATTCAGGGGAATTATTGAGAGATATTATTTTATCATTTGAATCATAATCATAAACAATCCCAATAAATAGTAAGATTGTGACATAAAATTATTACCACTTTGGTAAAATTGAATCATAAGAAACATAAAGGAATAACATGAAATGTAACCTAAAATATCATGAGGTTAGATAAATTCATGATATTAAATTTCAAAGGGGTTTTACATGCATATCATTAAATAATATATGTGCATATCATGATATACGACCTAAAGAATCCAAATTGAGGAAAAATTCCTTTACTATTTTGGTAATTTTTGAATTGTAACCCCCAGGAAAGAGTGATCATAAAATGGATAATTAATCCCCATAATTCTCAGTATAATAATCATAAAATAAATTAATGGGTATTATACACACCACATACAAAAAATAGGTGGTGAACATGGCTTGTGTCTCATGAAAAACAAAAGTGGGATGGAAATACCCAACCTTAAGTCTTGAATTTTGTTGTACTCATTAAATACTCAGGTAAAATAAATATAATTCAATTATAAACAAAATAAATAAAAATATTCATTTATATAAAACCATATATAATTTTATTAAGATCTTTTAGTACCCTTTTAATAATAATTCTATGTTAAAATTACATTTTGGGTTATAACCGCTTTGATTTTCATATATACTTTGATTTTTTATATTTTTGGTTCTCTTGATTTAATCATGATTTAATAGTATAAATAATGATAAAAATGATATAAATATCCAATATATCCAACACAAATGTATTTTCAGTAATCTATAAAATATATAATTTGGAAATTAAATACACCGTTCATAGAGACGGTAGGTCGAATGTACATACGAATGTTGTTTTCATTTTCTTGTTGGATTGAAAAATGAAACTTATATGATATATTATCATTTAAAAAAAATATGTCATATATATAAAAAAAAATTATTAAACCCATCCTTAATACATTCCTTGTAAAGTGTGAATGACTCGCATCGCTTTATGAGGTGGCAGTTCGTCGTACACATGAACGATGTTATCGTATTCCCACAAAATGAAAAGCATGAAGGTATTTGTGATATAACAATTCCAGAATCAATATAAAATCATCAAAATATAAAATATAAAATATAAATAGTATTTATATAATTATTACCAACCTTTAAATGTGGTAATGGAAAAACAGACAACATAGGTTCATGGGCTGGTAGTCCTCCTTACACACAAATAATGATTTCATAACACATTTGATGGAAGTGTGTTGTCTATAGGTTTTACCCATAAAATAAAAAAAAATAGTATATTTAATATACCTATGTTATTATATAAGCATTATATAAAAATAAATTAAGGTGTTTGAGTGATAAATAAAACAAAAATGTTCATTGATGAACGTTACCTCTTATTTGGGTATCTCTAATTGCATTGCACCAAAGGCCTTTGTTCATTATATTTATGCCCAAATTAAGGCATATAGGATGAGGGTAGGTAATTTTATTACTTATTTTTTTATTTATTGTATGAACCAAATTGGTTTGATAGGTGTGAAGAAAGTGGATAGAGGGAGTCCATATATAAGTGGCGTGAGTGGAAAACTTGTAAATTTTTTATAGAGGGGATTTCACCCATGTTTTTTCATGTAATGTGGATTCAATAAGGCATAAAACTATATCCTATAAGTTATATGTTCTAAATATGTCTATAAAATGGGTTTTTTACAAGTTTCTAGGTCATTTGGCCCCTTAAATTTAATGTTTAGTCCCTTGGTAAACTCATTTTTCTCTTAATCAATGTAGTTGATTTTAATTGCTTTCACTAATCATTTTGGCCAAAAAATAAGTTGGACTTATTATAAATTATAAATGACGATTATTAAAAATATTTAATCCATTTTTTTAAATTTTATTCACCAAATTTGATAAAATTAATTTAAAATTAATCCCACAGATAGGATGAGAAAGAAGGTTTTTGAAGGGAAAATGTTCGAAAGTTTATAAGGTTTATATATCCAATTTTAATAAGAAATTGATTTAAATGAACTAAATCGGATTAATATATGTATAATTTATCTAACTATACTTTAAAATAAAATTAAAATACAATTTTACTACATAAATAATTCAGTCAAAAAGACAGTTTTAAATTAAAATTCATTCTTACCACTATTCATAAAAAATGAAACTTCTCAAAAAAATACCAAAAATTCACACAAATATAATATTGATATTCCAGTTTAAATTTTTTTTATTTTATCAAATTAATTTTATAAAATTGAAAAAAAATAGTTTCAAAATAAGTGTTCCATTAAAAGGCAACAAAACTGCTTTTTAGAATAATACAATTTTTAAGCATGCAATTAGATTTATTCAAATCACTTATCTAAAAACATATAAGATGAATGTTAAACATGTTATTGAATATATATTATATAAATTTTATTAAAATTATTATCCAAAATTTAATTAGTTAATTTATTTATATAATACAAAATTGTGCGCATAAAATAGTTTTTTCAGAAAATGATTTCCTTTTATATTAAAAAGAGTTTAATCTCTATTTTTAATTAATATTACACAAAATAATTACATAAACATGTGTAGGAAATATTTTCCTAATTTATTTAATCATATTCATAACTAAAAATCAAATAGCTATTTTATAACTATCATATTAAATAATAATATTAATAATAAACTGTAGTTTGGTAAAACTCAGTCTTTTGTGTAACAGAAGTTATCGAAATAACTTGGTATTGTGTGTAACACAATAAAACATACTATTGTGTGATACACAAGATAATATTAATATTTTGTGTATCATAATCTTAACATGGTGTTACGTATAAATAATGTTTAACTTAGTGTATCATGAAATGCAACCCATCAAGTACTTTTTATTTAATAGAAAATACTAATTTATAAAAAATCAAGGTGTTAAATTATACCCCCTTAAAATGAATTTCACCATAAAAATTAATTTGGTTCATCAAATGTTTAATACTTAAAATTTTCTTTTATAGAATACCAAATCATAAAAATGAATAATAAAACTTCCTTTAAAAAGGAAATTTAAAAAAATAATGATTAAATAGAGTAAAACATAGTTAGGTTTCCACATGGGGGAATATAGGTGGAAAGTGAAAACATGACCACAGAAGATAAAAATAAAACCTAAATACTAATGGAGATTGATATATAACACAATCAGAATAAATTTAATGATCATAAATCTATAAACCAAATAGGCTTGAAAAGGGTTATTAATATCATCAAAAATGATGATAAATGGATAACATTTTATTTCAAGACCCTTTTCCTAAATTTGAATAATTTTCACAAGAAGATATAATTAAATTATTTATTTAATTCCATAATCATGGTATCATCCACCAGTTTTGCACTAATTAATTTTTACTTCATCTCTTACGTTAATCAATAATGGTAAATTATGTTGTGTCTGAATCACTAATGGATCATAATATCTGTAAATAGAATTATAAGTAATTCCATATATATTTATTTATCATTGCAAAAAAATGGTTAGCATGGGTTATCCAATATTTATAAATATTTATTTGGTTAATTAATACATTAATCTCTAAAACCACAACCAAAGTTCTACCTAAACTTTTTCATAAATTGTTAACCTTATAACAATATCAACATTCAAATTTTATAAAGAAGGTTACTAAATTTCTCAAAATAAACATAACATTAATCCCCCAAATATCATAAATCAACTACTGATTTCCACATACCAGACATGTTAATACCTTCATCATTTATTCTCTTAAAACAAGGTAATAACCTGAATTACCATAAAACTACATTGAATACATACAGGCTTCTTAATTCCTTATATAAGATCTTATCTTATGAAAAACCATTTTCATTGGAATCTTGGGTTCATCCTTTCAATGATAGAATATGTGATTTCAATATTCTAGAATCCAAGTAGATAATCAAAATAAATTTCACTATAGGATTAACAATAAGCTTTTGATAGGGCTCATTCATATAAAATCAAACATGAAATTCCCAAATAAGGATAGGATTATAATTATTCACCAATTATCATGGTTCAATTCATCCATTATGATACCATAATATTTACCTTTCTTCCTTTGTCCTCAGAGGTTTTTGTGTCTTATTATCCACATTAGCCCTTGTATTGGGGAAATAGTCAATAGAATCTCCAAACTCCTATAAATTGAAACACTGAAGTGTGGGAGGGTTTTTTTAGAGATTTATAATTATTCAAATAATTAGCTAAATTATTCCCATAACTTCAGCATCCATCCACTTTATGACCTTCCATTTAACACTTGTAACACCCTGTTTCAGCATTTAGGAATTCACCTGAGTGATTCTTCAAACATTTCTGTCATACATATGCATAGAGTTTCATTCCACCATTTTAGTTTTCAGGGGACTCAATATTACTTTTCTCTTAAAAACTAGAGGAATAGTGGGAACATACAATTTACATTTATACCTTTAGTTCACATAGATTTACTTATTCATTTCTAATAAAGTATATTATATCTAAGGCCTTTTGAAGTCTATTTTTTAGGCCACCAAAAAATTTGTCAATTTTTCTTTGAGAACTAATGATTAAACCAAAATTGTACCTAGAAATTATTATAAAATTAGATTCATAGGTACCAATATATTCATAATTCATTTTCTTAAGCTAAAGTAATTAATTATCCATATTTTTTCATAGAATATGAGGTAAGTACTTATTGAAAATTATCCCCTTAAACTCTTCCCATTCTATAGATTCAATTTATTCTTAGTCCCTCAAGTTCTTAAAAATACTACACCACTGATCTACTTCACCTTCCAAGTGATAAATAGATAAACATAATTGTTCATGATCTAAACACTGAATAAATGAAAATATTTTTTCAGTGGTACTGATCTATTTCTCAACAACAAGTGGGTTATTGAAACCACTAAAAGAAGGTGGACATTACTTCATAAAGGAATCAATAAAATGTTGTTATCTTCTTTGCTTGTTTGGAAATTAAACATTATTAGTAGCTTGGGAAAGTTTTTTGAGAATATAAACAATATTTTTCATTCCATATCCTATATCATTTGGTTTCTTGGGAGGAAATTCATTTCATTTTCCATCACACTTGACATTAACACGGTTCCTTTTGGTTCCATCCATCAACTAAAACAAAAATAGTTGTGTGAGAAACACTAATCATTAGTGGGAACCACATAATCATTAAAATAACTTATAGGATATATAAAACATGACAAATTCTTTTAAATATATGAAACCTTAGGTTTATCTGAGCTCATAAATAATAATCATATATTTAAATCCATCATATTGGTTCATAAAGAGTTTACGAATTTCAAAAGAATATCCCTCAGGAGTTTCAAACTTGGTGTACAGCAAGGCCCATTGTAATGCCCTAGTTCTTGATCGATTATAGCTCAATACAGTGTTTTCTGGGTTTTTATACCTATGTTCATCTGTGTCAGAGCCACATCCACTTATAGTATCCATATAGGGATTTAATTTCTTAGAAACCACTTACTCAGTCCTTTACCAAAATTCCAATAAATTTTCATAAACATTTAATTATCCTTAGACTTATCATTAGATAAATTCCAAGATATATCCAAAAATATATACCTATGAATATCACAAAGGATTTATCATCCTAGTTAATAAAGGTAAACTAACCATTTTCTTTGATACCAAATATAGTGAACGATGCAAAACATATATAGATATTACATCATTTCTTATGAATATTAATTACATTACAAAAACACACACCTGAATATCATAATAGTTTAGTACCATTGGAAACATAGAAACATAATCTTCTATCTTGGTGAAATATATTTTACATCTCCCTTAAATATTACCCTTTTAGTAATTTATCTTAAAACCTTTCATAAAAACCTGGTAAAGGAAAGAATAAGAAAGGTTGAACTCATATGATCAGTAAGGGTAAACAAAAGAGATATCAATCTATGATAATATGAAATAATGAGATCATAATAATGGTATTTTATCATGAACATAACTTATGAGTTTTATACCCAACTTTTCATAGATTATAAACAAGATTCAGGTCATAGAGATTGGAAGTTCATAAAACATGAATCGTAAGGGAAACAAATAACATGATCCATGTGAGCCAAACCTTGGGATAAGACATGTAATTTGTGGCATACACACAGGAATATAAAATTTTATATAATGAATATCCATCAAGGCATCCATACCATGTTAGGCTTGGGTTTACCACTCGTGTACCAGCTTCAGTTTTGGGATTTTCTCCCATGTATACTCTTGTTTTAGGCTTGGGATGACCACATATTTACTATCTTAATTAAAGATTAGGATGACCACCCATGTACCCTCATGTTTCAAGATTGGTATAAACACCCATTTACCCTCATCTTTGGGCTTGGTCTGACCTCCTGTGTACCCTCTGATATCATATAACATTTATCTTTGCCTAATGAATTGGAGGAAGATATAGGTCCCACCCATCACATAATGAAAGCTATATTTATGTGTCTCATAAGATCATAAAAATTAATCATATCATAACCCATGAAATGAAATGTGCATCATAAACATTTCAACATATCATACCCTTTTAAAAAATAGAGAGGTTTTATAATAATTTCATCATAAAATAAACAATGAAAATAAACGGGTTTCATAACCGTTTTATCAGGGTATAACCCATGGAAGAGAAATGGGTTTCATAAAAACTTGTCATAATAAACATAAACCATTCAGATAAATAATAATAATTTTATCCTTGTATCATATCCGTATTATAACACAAGTAACCTTAAATAATTTCATGTTAGATGGAAAATAATTTTTTTATTCTACTGGGGACATTTCTTAAAAGAAAATAGATTTTATTTGAAAATTAGTTTTTAAAACCTGAAACATATGAAAATATATTTCTTTTAAAATAAACTCTAAAACATATAAAAGGATATTTTAAAAATAATTTAGAACATTTCTTGGGAAAATATCTTTTCTTCTTTGAAAAACACTTTTTAAAACAAAAAACATTTTCAAATCCACTTCCTTTGAAAATAGACTTGAAAATTTATAAGGAAATATATAAAATAAATTGAGAAACTTTTTATAACATAAAACATTTTCAAAATAATTTTTCCTGAAATTTATCTTAAAATATAATTTGAAAAAAATTTGAAATCATTTTTATAAAATATTTTTTTGAAAGAACATAGACTTCATATCGAAGAGAGAAATAAATTTGAGTTCTTTTGAAAACATCTTATTAAGTATATTAAGTAAATAAGTTTTGAAAATGATACCATTACTTGAAGATATCATGAATTAACATATTAGAATAAAATTAATGAGAATTATTGAGAGATATATCATGATATTTTATCATTTTAATCATAAACATAAAAAATCTCAATAAACGATGAGATTGTAACATAAAATTATTATCTCTTTGGTACCCTTGAATCGTAAGCCCCATAAAGTAATAAAAATAAATGGGAAATAAAATATAATTTAGATGGATAAATTCATTATTTTACATGTCTAAGTTCTGTATATATACCTCATAAAATAATATAGATTCATATCATGACATACGTCTCAAAGAAGGAAATTGAGATAAAAATTCATTAGCGATTTGTTAAGTTTTGAACCATAAAACCCAATAAAGAGAGATACAAAAATGGAAAATTAAATAAAAAAATTATTATAATAATAATAATAAAATAAATCCCTGGAAAATATACAAACCATATACAAGAAATAGGCAGTGAACATGGCTTGTGTCTCATGGAAAATAAAAGTGAGATAGAAATCCTTTACATTAAATATTGAATTTAGTTCTACTCATTAAATGATATTATATAATAAATATAGTTTTATTATAAATATAATAAATAACCTTGTTAATTTATATCATACCATATATGATTTTTTTATGAACTTTTATTACGCTTTTATTAATAGTTCCATGTTAAAGTTATGTTTCGGATAATAACCGCTTTGTTTTTTTATATGATTTGATTTGTTATATTTTTTGTTCTCTTAATTTAATAATGATTTCATAATCTAAAAAATTATAAATATGATATAAATATATTATATATTTATTATTAATGTATTTATAATAATCTATAAAATATGTAAATTAGAAATTAAATACACTGTTTATGGAGACGGTAGGTCATACCTATGCATAAACATTGTTTTAATTTTCTTCTCAGACTAAAAGAAAGAGAATTATATGATATATTATGATTAAAAATAAATATTTATTTCATATATATCACATATTTTTATTATAACAATCCTTAATATATTCCATGTAAAGAGTGAACAAATCATAAAGCTTCAAGAGGCGGTAGTCTATCATACACACGAATGATGTTATCGTGTTCCCACAAAATAGAAATCATGAAGGTATGTGTTGTATAACAATTAAAGAATCATAATAAAATTATAAAAATCAAAAATATTAAATATTAACAGTATTTTAATCATTATTCCCAACCATGAAAGTTGGTAATGGAAAAACTAATGACATCAATTCACAAGACGGTAGTCCTTCGTACACACAAAAGATGATTTTATAACCCATTTGATGGAAGTGTGTGTTTTTTAGGTTTTATCATTAACATAATGACATATAAATATATTTAAGATACTAATTTTTTTATATAATCATGATATAAAAATAAATGAAGGGTTTTTATGAAGAAATAAAACAAAAACTCTCCTTGATGAACATCACCTCTTCTTCGGGTATCTCCTTTTGGTTTGCACCAAAGGCCTTTATTGGTTGGATTTATTAAAAAATTAAGGATTATAGGATAATGGTATGGAATTTAGGAATTTATTTTTGTAGGTATTGTCTGATCTAAATTGGTTTGAGAGGTGTAAAGAAGGGGGTAGGGGAGGCCTTTTATAAGTATGGTGAGTGGAAAACTTGTAAATTTTTAAAAGAGGGAATTCCACCCATATTTTTTATGCAAATTGGATACAATGATGCAAAAAAAGTAAATAATATAAGGTATAGGGTATAATTATGGCTATAAAATGGGTTTTTTACAGGTTTTTGTCTCATTTTTTTCCTTAAGTTTAAATTTTAGTCCCTTTGTAAACTTATTTTTCTCTTAATCACTATTATTAATTTTAACATCTTTCAATAATAATTTTGGTAAAACACAAATTTAGACTAATTATAAATTATAAATCATTATGATTAAAAATATGGAATAAATTTTTCCAAATTTTATTCACATAAGTGGCTAAAATTAATCTGACAGAAGGGACGAGAAAGTAGGTTTTTATAGTGAAACTTTTTAAAAGTTTACAAAGTTTTTATATTAATTTTCAATATGAAATTTATGTCAATGACCTAAATTAGATTAATATATTTCTAATTTATCTAATTATACTATAAAACCAATTTAAAATATAATTTAACGATATAAATAATTCCAAAAAAAGGAAGTTTTCTATTAAAATTCTATATTTTCATTATTCATAAAAAAATGAAACTTCCCAAAAAAACCAAAAAATAACCCTAAGATAATTTTGATATTCCTATTTCAAAAATTATATTTATTTTATCAAATTTAATTTTATAAAATTGGATAAATTTATTTTTAAAATAATTTTGCTATTAAGAGGTGACATGACTACTTTTTAGAAAAATAAATTTTTTAAGCGTGCAACTGTATTTATTCTTATCTCTTATCTAGAAAACATATAAGATGAATGTTAAAATTTATGTTAAATATATAATACATAAATTTAAATAAAATAATTAAAAAAACTAATTTGATTAATTTATTGATATAAAACACACATATGCACATAAAATATTTTTTTTAGAAAAAGATTTCATTTTATCTTAAAAAGGGTTTTATTTTCATTTATAACTAATTGGTCAACAATGAATTATATAAACAGGTGTAAAAAATATTTTACTAATTTATTTTATCCTTTTCATACATTCCATTCCAAAATTTAATTAATAACATTTATTTTAAATAATAATATTAATAGTATATTGTAGTTTGATAAAACTTGGTCTTGTGTGTAACACAAGCTATCGAAAGAACTCGGTATTGTGTGGAAAACATGCCCAATTAGTGTTTCATGTGACACAAGATAATATCAATGTTGTGTATAGCATAAGCTTAACTTGGAGTTTCATAAAAATAAATCTTAACTTGTTGTAGCATGAAATGCAATCCATAAAAGATTTTTGATTTAATTAAAAATAATAATTCATAAAAACTCAGAGTTTTACACATATGATAGCTTATCATTTGGTGATTCCAAAAAATCTCTCTCATGTTCACAATGCGTATCATGTATCTCTCCTGAGAAATTAAATACTTTATGCCCCACATATACGAAACTCATAGTTCATCATTGTAGTATGATCTTTCTTATAAAGAATAACTAATGGATATTATATATCATGGAGTGAAAGTGTTATGAAACAAGATCACACAACTTGTCAATGTTTTAAAAAAAATAAGTTTGATAAATATATGTGGGAACCCAATGACGTGATGTGGAAGAGGTATCCTCGTCTATTTTTATTGGAGTGATAGAATTTTTTGGGTGAAATTATTATAAGTGGGTAGAATGTAACACCCTGAGATTTTATGACATATTTTCCACTAAAAAATTCTAAATTCTTAGATAGCTTACTTCACACACAGCAACGAGTTTAAAAGAACCATGAAAAAAATTTCAAATATTTTCACCTAAAAAATGGAATGGTGGGTATGAATAATATTAACTACATTATTAAAAATATGTAAATATATTTTATATATTTTAAATGTATTTATTAACTCATAGGAAATAACTACTTAATTGGAATTAAATTCATTTTATGCCTTAAAAATATGTTTTCTTCAAAAAAATATTGAATTAAAATTTAGAAATTTAATTTTATAAAAATTATATTATTTTTTAAATCATTTTGTAATTATAATATTAGGTTGAATTTTTTTGAATTTTTTTTAAAAAATATTTTTTAGTGAATAGTGGAAAATAAAAAAATTATAAAACAATCCTTTTTTTTATTTAAAATAAAGTAAGTTAAAATAATAATTATATTTTTTTAATTTTTATTAGAGTGATATAAGAACAATTTTATTTATATTTAGATCAACATTTTTATATAAGTTAATTTTAAGTCTTAAAACATCATTTTTCTGGAAAACTATTTTTCATCGCATTTTACAAATTTATTTTTAGAATAATTTCTAAAGATTACAGGAATTTAATTTGATAAAATATATTAAATATTTGGAATCACGAGGTTCAAATTTGGTAAATAGTCTTCTTTTATTTTTATACATTATGAATATTAACAGTGATAATATTTATCACCTCAGTAAAGGGTAAATCAGGTAATTAAGTAAAAAACTAATGTGATAAGGATTGAAATTCAATAAAAACTATTATTTATTTATTTATTTAGTTATTTCATCTATAATCATCCAAAAATAGAAAATATGACCTTTTTTGCTAGTTATCTTTGATTTTAACCTTCATAATATTTAAGTAAAAGATAAAATCCAAAATTTCACTTTCTTTCTTTTGATATCTATAATATTTTTTGATATGGATAAAAATAAATAATTTTTTTATAATTTCATTAATGTCATTAATTTCATTAAATTCTTATACAATTCCAACACACTATTAAAAATTTTATGTTTTCGAGTTATCATTAATTTTATTTTTATATGTTATTAATGAATATTTTCTTACTTTTTCTTAAATTTTTATTTTTAAGGATAAATTTTTCATCATGGTAATTTATTTTTAATTTTTAGAAATGAAATAATTACCTTAAATACTTATACAATTCCAACATAATGTTTGTGCAAGAAGTAGAAAAATAAATTAAATGATTTTAAAAAAATCAAAAAGTGTTAATATTTTAGTGAGTAATATTCCCAAAAAAATTATATATAAATATAAAATAATATGGATGTGTCAAATCTTTATATTAGAATTAAGTGTTTTTTTATGTCTTCATAGTGAAATTAAATGAATATTATCAAAAATGACATTAATGATGTTTTATGAAAAATATATTTTATTAAATTATTAAAAAACATAAAAATAATTACCTTGTAAAAGTAGTAATGTGAAATGGGTGGGGCGGGGTGGGGTGGGTGAAGCCCGTGCGTGTTTGAGCCCATGTGGGTTTGTCCACAAAATCCCGCATATAATGCGAACAAAAAAATTCAAGCTCGCCCTCACCCCACATAAGCCCGCGGGTTACTCACGGGCTGCCCGTATTTAAAAAAATACTATTTATAATCATTTAAATATTGTATTTTTTACTCAATCTTAATTTTAGTTTTTGGGAGAAATATGAATTTATAATAGCTAGAGTTTTAAGAGATGTGATGGAACATTTTTCTATGGGTTAATGGTGTCATATGCCGACGCCGATGTAGTGGTGAACTGTTGCAATGCAAAGTAGGTTAGTGATCAATGGGAGGTGAAATATGATGATGTTGATTGTGTGGTGATGCGAATGGCTAGACCTATGAATGAACAATGACACTTCAATCAATGACTGGTTTCAGAGGAGGCTATTAGGGTCTCATGAGGTCCTTTCATTTTTTCTTAATAACAAAATAAAATTAAGTAATAAGAAAATTAAATCAGTTCAAAAAAATTATAATTATAATAACTCTTTTAGAATTGAAACCGAGTGCAGGAGAGATAAATTCCATTTTTCGATAAATGCGATGACACACCATGTGAATATGGTTAACAATTACGTTATAAATATTATAATATCATATTAAAATAATAAATATTGACCTATTTAAAATTTACATGTAAATGAATGGTGAATTTGTATAACCATTATGGTGAGAAATCATATGTCATGGTTTAATTATGTTTTTTTTTAACTAATATATCAAAGAAGCATATATTGTAAAAAAAATTAAATTAAATTAGGCATGTGGGTCATCCCACACCTACACGGGCTCAACCTGCTTTCGCCCGCACCCGAATGGGCTCAACCCGCGCTCTTTGTGGTCAAAATGTTTAGGCCTGGCTCTCCCCATTTCTGCCCCATACTCGCAAGGCCCACGGGCTGCAGGCCCATTTTGCATCACTATGTAAAAGTGGATAATTTATCTTCCTAAATTTCATCCTTTGTCCATTTATGATCAAATTATCACCATATAAGTAAAATTATAACCCTTTAATATTGAAATAGTTGTTATTCTGGTTAAGGTTGAAAATTGTTAACTAAGGGGTTGATCAAAAATATAATGTTTAAAATGATATCGAAGCCTATACAAATTTGATTATATTATTATATTGGTACCATTTACACATTATATTAAAATAAATGTCATTTTTTAACCACTTTTCAATCAATGTGTCTTTATTATATTTTGATATTTTGAAAAATTACAAGAGTGCCCATCTCCTCATTTATAAAAGGACACCCCTTATCCCTTTTATTTACACCACATTAATACATCTATATATACCAAAACCTAACCAATTAAATTTTAAAATTCTATATCCATGAATTAGAGGATCTGGTCTTCTTAGAATATCATTACAAGGGTCCTTAAGAAGTGATCTAAAGGAATTATACTAAAGAAGAGGTCATCGTCTTTACAAACTCTTTCAAATTTCTTTATTCTCATACATACTATAAATTGATCGGAAACATAATAAAATAAAAACAATAGTAAAATAAAAAAACCTATACTTTACTAATATTATATTATAATCATTTTCCACCTATTTTATATCCTATGGAAAGCGAAAACATCACTTGTGTATACGCACGGCTTATTTTCTCCATGTAACGGTCTAATTCATTTTTCATCACCATTTTAATTAAATTATTATAAAGTTATAACTAATAAACATATATGATATTTATGAAATAATTATGCTTCTAAAATTTTAATATCATATCTTCCTTCTTACCTTACAATCCCTTGTAAAACTATAACATCACTCATGCGTACGTGTGGATTATCACATCCATGAAGCAATGTGATCCATTTTTCATTTCCAATTGACATGGATGTTAGTAAGGATAAATTTAATGATTATATATGATATATATGATAAAATAATTATTCTTTAAAGGTAAATTATTATTTATCATTCTTTCATTCCATTTGTTAAAAAGTAAAAAATAGAGTCCATGCGTACATATAGTCTATCGTCTCCATAAACGGTGTAATTAGTTTTCTATCTATAAATTTTATGGATGAATATATATATATAATTAATATATAATATATTTGTATAATTATAAACATTATGTAGATTATTGATCAAAAATCAAAGTATAAGGACCAAAACTACCTAACCAAAATTATAAGGAAAAATGAAGCAGTTAACACCTGAAACAATAATAATAATAAAATATTGTTAAGGGGTGATAATATGTTATAAATGGATCATATATTATATTATAGATATTTATATAGTAATTTTATGTAATTATAATAAATCTAAATTTATAATGTATGAGTTTAAAATCACTTACGAGGAAAATTGAACTTGAGATCATGGATTTCATCTCAATTTTCACTCTATGGAAAAATATTTGGTTTTATAAACCTATTTAAATTTGTGTGATGTATATATTTCCCTTTTTATATATTTAAAATGAATTTATATTTATTATTTATGATTAATTTTTTATTCAAGTTTAATATTTCAAAGGGTTTCAATTTAAAAGTTACCAATGAGGTAACGATTTATTTAACTATCCCATTTTTAATTGCCTTTATTTTATCTGAAGGAATAAAATAATATATCTTTCATAAAATATATTTTTTTTCATATCATCTATATATTCAAGGATTTTCCATCTTTTCTTCCAACTATTCCTCTCTTTATCACTTGAACCAAATAAAGTGATGTTTAAAATAAAATCTAAACTTGTTTTCCTTTTTTATCAGGTATATTTTTATTCCGTGTCCATATATTTCAAAAAAAATACAAAATTAATTTTTATTTAAGGAAAATATTTATTAATACATTTTATATTAAACTTTTATTTTTACAATTTTTTAAAGGAATATTTCCAATTTTTTCTGAAAAGGAAATTTTTGACTCTCTTTGTAAAAATTCAAAAGGAATATTTTATTTTAATGTATATTATAAAAACATAATTTCTCAATACCATAAATATTTTACTATCCTTTAGCTTATTTTACAAGTTTTCCATAGTTTTATAAAAACTCTAAAATAAAATTTTATTTTAATATTTCAATTTAATTTTCCTAAATAATTGTTTTACTATAAATATTATATTTTCAATAAATTAAAAGTCATATTTAATTTCTTATTAATTTATGTTCATTAACTTTCTCTTAAAATAATCATTTTATTGTGATCATTTTTCATTAGGCTTTATATTTATTTTAAATGTCCATATTCTTTGTATCATGAATATTCTTATTCCCTAAACCATATACCATTTCAACATATGGTATTTTTCTATGAAAGTAATTTGATTGACTAGAGAAATATAAATATTTTGTATTCTTTAGTCAATATAGATATTTTTTGGTAAGGAATATTTTTTATAAAATAAATTTATTATTCAATATATGATTAGTGCATTGGACATGTAGTGATAGGAGGTGCTCTGTTATAGATATCCCCTCAATGCATCAACAAGTCTCATGAGACAAACCAATTGGCTAGCTTTATTAAATTAGTTTTTAGTGTATACCTGCCCATCGATTAAACTGTCTTGGTATAGGGATTTGATGGTTAATATATCATGTTTTCTATGACCATAACAACCAATATTAATCATTTCCATCATTGATAATTTAGTTATTATTATCTATGAGATTAATACAATTATATTATCCATAGATGCTTTTTTATCTCAAGTTGTTGATTAAATGGCATGTGTTTTTCAGTTATTTACATTACGCTATTGATTTCTCCTTATTTATATATGATATTTGAAATTGTATGTAACCCTTACTGAACATTTGAGATCACCATTTTTTTCCTTTCCCTAATATATTAAAATGTATATTATGAATAATATCAAGGATGTGAGAATGTTTCTTATTCCATGAATTTTTTTTCTAATGAAATATGGAAATAATTTATATATCAATTCTTTAAAACTGATAAACTGATAGATCATGTGTGGTGAGATCTATTGTATCTTGTACCAATGTATTAAATAAGAAACTAACTAAGGGTTACTAGAGTTAGTGTTTCTATGGATTAATATTACATAAAAGGAACATTATCTATTTATAGGCCAAAATATATAATATGTTCATATTTATTAAGTAACTTGGGATTTAATTACCTCAAAATGAAATACAATATATACCTCATAAAAATTTCCTCATTTTAAGATCATTGGTTTGATAAAATTTTCAATTTAAATTCATTAACAAAATCTAAAGATAAAAATTTCCTTAAAATTTAAAATTCTTTGAAGAGAATTATGGGTCTCTAGGAAATATATAGGCATTAATACATAAAACTTCACCTTCATCCATCCTCAACTCAATATAACTCACAAATCTTCATTGGTCCTTAGAAATTGTAAGTTTGAAGGGTAAAAAAATAACCTATATATGTTAGATTAACTATTAGAAAAATGAGACTTAGTTATATTAACCATTTAATTCAATCAAAATATATTTTTAGGAATTAGAATATGAATAGGGAATGGTTAGGGTGGTGTGGGATCTCCATATATGGTATCTCTAGTGGCGTCACAAGGTGGATAAAGGGGGTATTCTCCCAATGAGAATAGATCATTGTAAGAGGTTATGTTGATGATAGTGTATAGACAAACAAATTTAATGATAATATATTATCAAAAAAATTATACATAAATGAAGGTATTATAATCTTAAAGATTATAAATAAATTGAAGTAACTAATTCTATAATAGATGTCGAATATGTAAAGGTATCATACATGGATAAATAATTTAATCCTATTAAAAAGTTTATTTTCTAATCTAGCGTAATCAATATCATGGTAGATACTCTAGACATCTTCTATAATGGTAAGTAAGTGACTTAACAAGCTAAGAATCATTGATCACACTAAATGTTCTGATATATAATGATATCTTATCATCGTATATACGATCATAAGTGGTGATGTTAGGATATTAAAAGTTCCCATGAATGAAAACCCATCAAAACCACTAAAAAATCATTACCACTATAAAACTATAATGATCATGGTATATATTTGAGTATGAGATTCATGAAAGATTATATTTAGTAAAATTAGAATATGTTATATTGTGTCTTAAATACCATTATTTGATGATTAATTTGTAAACTTATTAATTAATGTTATAATTCATCATAGATTAATATAGTCATTCCATTGTCAACCATTTATATTGAAATCAAAACTAACATGAACTATGATGTGATAGTAAACCATAGAGTATATTACATAAGGTTCTTCATGGAGTGTACTATAAACACATTTAAGATTGTTCCACCTCAATTATCATCATATAAAAACTGGGTTGTGGTGATATATTAAATAATATGAGTAAGAGGTTGTATAAATTATTACTATATATTTATTAAAAAACAACACTTCCCTTTATCGATGCTAAAAAACAATAATAAAGGGAACACTTTTATATGTGCTAAAAAATAATAGATATATGTGACCATTATCATCACTATAAAAAAGTGTTTATAAAAGGGAACCCTTTTTTTATGTTTTGTTAGAACTAATAAAGATAACTCTTTTCGACATATTTTTTAGCACTAATAAAAGTGTTTCATTAATCAACACTAAAATAGAACTGATAAAGGGTACCTTGTATAATATATTTTAAATATATATATTTATATTTTCTTAAATATGATTATATAACAATAAATATATATATACAAAATTTATATTTCTTTTTAATAATTTATATTTTTTTATAAAATATACTTATTTATAATTTATATAAATATATATATATATATATATATATTAAAATGTAGTGATAGAAACTATATTGAAATAAGATGGGATTAATCCCCTTTTACAAAAAAAATGTGAACAATGGGTTGAAAACCCCCTGATTCTAAATTATTTATTAATAAAAAGTAAATTAGAAGACAATATGCAACAAAAAGTGCAAACACACGTGCAAAAAAACTAAGAACATGGACTTCTATATAGATTAATAAGATAGAACAAACTTATCACATATTAAAAAAATTCCTAGGATTTCTATGTCATTGAGGATGTAATCCCCTCTTCCATTTGGGAGGAGCCTAAGGGCCACACCGATCATCCATGATTTTGATAGCCCCTTCCTCGAACCTTATTACCTCATTATCCAAGCTTTATTTTTGTTTAGAGGGTTGTATATCCATATCTAAAGAGTTCATCATGAAATTATCTTCATGCTCATCAATCACAAAAATTTCTTGGGATAAAGACACCACATCCTGTGAAGCTTACATCTCAACTTAATTATCACATTTCTCTTCAAGAGCCAAAGCATCTCCATCAATGGAACTCATATCTATATAAAACAAAGAGGAAACGCATTATGATTCATTGGCCAGTGTAGTTGCACCAGGCAAAGATACTGGGCTTGAAGCCTAGCTTTCCATCACCTCTACGGAAATTATAGTTCCACCTTAAATAGGTATAAAAACATCTCCACCATCATGGTCCTTCCTAGAGTCATTTCTAGTCTTGTCCCCTTCAACTGAGACCTCCAAATTAACAGTGTGCAAGTCCTCTTCTTCTTATATCATTGGAAAGTTTTCTGTATCCTCGTGAGCTGAAGAGTTTCATTTATTTCTCATCCAAGATTTATCCAGTACATCAATCAAAATCAGATCAAATTCCAAATTATTAATGGAATCAAGCATGGAAAAGAAGTTACATTTTACCTTTAGGATACCACCAGTGTCAATTTTTCCCATTGATTTACCAGGACTAGTTGGCTGCTCAGACATATTGGCCTCTACAACAACAATAATAGAGTCTCTAAACTTTCTTATGTGAGGACAAATAGGAGAAACAGAGAGACAGGGCATTTACCTACTACTCACAATAGCATAGTTAGGATAACTTTTATACACATTATAATTTTTAAATTAAAAGAAATTATTCCACTTTTTCTTACCAGAATCCATAAAATCATCTATAATAACATCATCAAAATCCCTCCCATCCTAAGAATAATAATTCACTACCTAAATTATGTAATGGTATGATCTGACCAATTGGTCATCAACAACATCATCCTTCCAAATATTATCAGGACCACTCATAAAATGAGATCCCTTAACATGGACCACAGCTGCAACACCTTTAAGAGATAAGATAGTGACATCAGGAGGGGCCAAAATGAAACCAATACCTTCTTTTGTGCCATACATCACATTAGTAAATGAGATAGAGGATTGAACTAGAAGATTTCCACTTTCCCTCATAGGCCTATAAAAACTGGTAACCTTTTCAGAAGGAAGAGAAGAAGCAACATCCCCCCCCCCCCCGCCATGCATCTCATCCTGAGCATCAATCTTCTTAGATTTAGTATCATTTTTAGCAGGAAACTTAAACTTGTATCTATCAACAAGGTGCCCAAATTTCTTACAATTCAAGCATCTCATACCCCTACAACAGTTATCTCTAACATGTCTAATACATAATCATTAAAATCAAAAATCAAGGACAAACTAATATATATAATAGTTTAAATACATATAATTATCGATATAAATTTACACTTCAATGAAAATAATGTCTTTAATTTAATTAAATTAATTCAAATATTAAACTATATTTATAATAAAATAATTATTTATAAATTTTTCATATTTAAATATATTATTAATATTGTTATAATATATATGTAATCATTTATAATATCAATAATTGATGTTATTTAAATGTAATTAATGTAATTATATATATAGATAGATATTCATTTTAATAAAAAAATGTACATATATGTATATGTAATTTATAAATGTTTTAAAAATTCATAATAAAAAAATAAAAAATGAGTAAAATGTTTTTCTAAATGAAATTAATAGTAAATTTAGTATTTATATTTTAATTAACAAAATGTATTGAAAAAATATTGCATTTAAATGCTATACAGTTATAATATTTATAAATATAATTATATAGATTTATTTAGTTTCAAATATTTATTCATCTAAATAATTATTATTATTTGTTAAAATATAACTGATAATATTTAAATACAATTTAAAATTATTAATAAAACAAAAAATATTTATATAAAATTTAAATATATTTGAAATGCTCTAGGGACAAGCCCATTTTATTAAACAAAGGAAACACCCCTTTTTTAATGGGTTTAGGGGGAACCCATTAAATGACTATAAGGATTAGTGCCTTGAAAGCCAAAACATGGCCTGAAGGCCCACCATTATACTGAACTAAACGTCATGAGCTACATGATTGTCACTGCCAACATCACTCCCTTATGTCAAAACTTGCATCACCACATATGTAATTTCCTGTCTACATTAGTGCCTATGTCATTGACTACATCACAAACCCCCCATCCCAAGGGGGTAGGTAGGATTTGAACTGTAATGCCCCGACCCCAGAAGCCCAGAGTCGGTGCATTATAAAATAACATTGGCATGATCACAAAAGATCAAGTCTCGAAATACCTATTAGTTTAGTAACCTTGGAAGTACTAGATACATTTATAAGGTTTACATTACATCATAAAACGAAAAACTACAACAATATTGTTTCCATAGACCACACTCATATAACCTCAGACTATCCCTGCAGGTAAGTCATAAAATACTTCTTCACCTCCTGAGAAAAATAAAACATAGAAAGGGGTGAGCTCAGATGATCGGTAAGGATAACAATACAGCGGAAACTTTCATAAATAAGCATAAACATTTAGGGCAATATATAACTAAAACAAAATCCTTTTAAAATTGAACTTCAGCATAATATGGTAAAAATAAAATGAAATAATGTCATTTACTTATTCACATGGATATTCTACAAGTCGAATAATCACATGAAATATCAATAACCACTTTCATAATGATGGAATGCTTAATTCCAAACTATCATAACCACATAGTCAAGGCCTCGTGCCAAGACTACAAATAAGATTTTGTCAAGGCCTTGTGCCAAGACACTAGTTTGTCTCATGAGACCTACCGATGCATCGAGGAGCTATAGTGGGCTCCACCCATCACTTACTAAGTCCAATGCATTCCCCATATGAATAGGTTTAAACATAACATAAACATTCGTATTAAAAATAGCATATGAAATGTCAATACTTTCTCCATAAACCATGAATGGTATAAAAATAGCACATCCACAGTCAAACATAACTCATTAAATACAATGTGGAAGATTGTATTCTAACAGATTAACCTCAATCGATAATAATGAAGGATATTGACATAGATGAAAATAATCATCAAAACTATTTGAGAGAAATACCCCACTTTTATTGAAAACATTTAAAAGTCACACTACTTGTCAAGAAGCCGTTTTAAAAATAGATTTTTGAATCAAAGTGTCCCATACCACTTTGAAACTTTTAAAAATTATTTTGATTTGAAAACTTTAATGTCCATATAAATTGTAACATCCCAGGTAAATAATTAATAGGAAATGTTCATATATATTAATAATTGTTAATAAAATATTAATATTACTTAAAAGGGGATGCTATGTTCGATGGCGTACCCAATACGCAACAATGAGTTTCTTTGAAATCATATGTTGCACGCTAATAATAAAATAATATTATTATAAATGGTAGTAAAATCCTAGTCAATGTAATGGTGGGAATGAACAGAACTAAGTAAAAAGTGATTATATATTCTTGTCAAATATTTTTACATTTATTCATTAAATTTTAGATTCTTAAAATGCGAATGAATCCAATTTTTAGCGTAAATATTCTAATATTCTTTAAAAGGTCGATTAACCACCTTTTGATGGAGAGCCCTTTTTAAATATGAATTTTGAAAATTTTATATGTTATATTTGACAAAATAAAATCCTTTTTAGAATCGGGACATCAAAATTTACTTTGTATAAATTTTTGGTATTTTTCTGATAAAGTTCATTTTTTAATGAATAGTGTAAAATGTTGTATTTTAATTCAAAACCTCCTTTTAGTATAATTTATTTATATGGTCAAATAATCTTTCTAATTGGTTTTAAATTGTAATCAAAATATATTTTTCCATTTAATCCAATGTTGGTCATTGGAATTAATTTCTCTTTGAAATTGGACATAAAAAAGTGTCAATCTTTTGATAAATATTGTTTCTTAAAAACACGTTATTTGTTTTGACAACGGGAATTAATTATAAAAATAATTAATGCAACATTTATGTTTTGAATTTGGTAAAATGGACCTCATTTTTGAATTTGGAATATCAAATATATCTTATAGTGAATTTTTGGTATTTTTCTGAAAAACATCAATTTTTGATGAATAGTGAAACCACTAAGTGGTAGTTAAAAAAACTGATTTTTTATTTAAATGAAATTTTACCACCTCTGTGATTTGAATTTCAGAAATCCGACATACATGGTTATCATTATGATTTAAAATTTGGTTCAATGGGATTAAAATAATTTTTTGGTGAATAGTAACTTTTAAGTTTTATTAATCGCGATTAAAGTTAATTAGTGTAATTTAACGTAAATATAATGATATAATGATATGAAATTAACTTTACACTTGTCCTACACTTATTTGATAAGTCATGGAAGACCAAGAAAATCCATGGGTCAACTTGGGGACCCCATGGAGCCACTTGGGTAAGAAAATGACATTAATAACTTTTTATTTAAAGTAAAAATAAAAGTGTCACAAACATGTATTGTTTTACTAAAACAATTTTTACATGGGGTTATATGAGTCATATTTTTTAATATAAATATTCATTAGAAATATAAAAAAAATTACTAAATCATGATATTTTTTTTAAAATTTTATAAATTAAATAAATAAATTTATTTGTGACATCATGATGATGCAGCGATTACCTCATTAATGAACGATTTAAATAAAATGAGAAGATAAGGTAAAATATAAGAATTACACTTGTCAAAAACCTATTGGATGGGTTTATTTCAAACCCTTATCACCTTATCCTCTAAATATATAATTTTGGGACCTTTAAAATAAAAAACTCATTATATAATAAAGTAAATTTTCTTGACTTTCCAAGAGTACCCCTCCTCCCTCTTATAAAAGGCACCCACCTATACCACCTTACCCACACCTCTCAAGCCATTGGCTTGGCCAAACTCTGCTCATTTTATCTCTCCCCATCCCTCTATTCATCATAGAAGCCTTACCTTAGGTAGAAATCTCTTCAAGAAACCCTTTTGGTCCAAACCAATGGGAGTTACTCGTTTTAAAGGTAAAGTCTTCTCCAATGTTCTTTTGTTTTATTTTGCTTCTCCAACCCACTAAAATCTTTTTATTCATTTATTTTGTAACAATACCAGTATCTTAAATATACTAGGATGTTGTTATGAGAAGGATTAGAGCTACACTTACACACACCTTCGTCTAATAGTTAAAGAACATATTGTTTCTGTGGATGGTGAATTACTGCCTCACGAAACGATGATTGTTCTATCTTCTCCTACCACCGCTCATGGTGGCCAATATTATGGCACTATATTTATTTATGATATATATTATATATATTTTTCCTCTCTATTCTTCTGTATTTTACATTAGAAACATACCTTTATGCTTTTCATGTTGTGCAAATGTGATAATTTCATTTGAGGAAGTGTGGACTACCGCCCCCTCAAGTGATGTGACTCATTCATGCAATACATGGAATGTATAAAGAATGAAATTAATGAAATAATGTTACCTATATAACATATATATTATACTGGAATTATAATATATATATATATATATATTTCATTTAGTTTTAATTCCATTAATGTGACAAAGAAATGAAAGTAGCGTTCATGCGTACGTACGGCCTACCGTCTCCATGAACGGTGTATTTAATTTTTTATCTCCAAATATTATGGAATAGTATAAAATGAATATATACTGGATATATATGATATTTAAATCATTATTACTATTCTGGATATGCTGTAATTATAACTAAAAGGACAATTCTTTTCAAACAAGTTCATTTTTTACTCATGTACCGAACATCGACAAAAATGTCTGATATAAACTCACATAATTAACTAATTATTATAACATTATAATATGTGATATGATGTCACGACCCGTTCTCAGGGCCCGTTCCGTGACTACCCCAAGCCCGCCTTCTATAGGCCATGGGCTGACGACTAGCACCAAGGCGTAGATCCCGGTAAAAAGAGAAGGCATTGCCTTTGTAAAGTAAACAAACACCACAGAGTAAGCAAGCAGTAGTAGGAAACACTAAGTAAAAACTGAGTACAACAGTAATTGCGGAAAATTAAGAATTAAATTAAATTAAAAATAATAATAATATAATAATGTTGTTATTATTTTCGTTGGGAAAACCGTATTTTGACGGTATCTTCTTCGTGCGACCTCGGTTTCACGAACAGTTAGTGGCAGTGCGACACTAAATTCGAGACGGAATTTATGAGTCCATCTCGTGTGTTATTCCGTATGGATCACAATGGTGTGACCGGTTTGGTTAACCGGTGTCATTTGAAGTACGACTGGGTTGGATCGAACATGAATCCAACCGAGCCCTCAGAGCGAAAACGCTTATATCTTGAGCTTCAGACGTCCGATTGACGTGTCGTCGACTTTGTTGGATTCTACTTGATGAGACGGTTATTTTGGAATACTTCAACAAAGGTTTGGATGCAGTTGGAGTAAGGCCGGGTTTGATTGTACCCGAAATCCAACCGGGCCCTTGAACGGAAAAGCTGATAACTTTCAGACCGGACGTCCGTTTGACAAACCGTCAGCGGCGTTGGTGATCGCGTTGAGAAACGGTCCCTATGAGTATACCCTATGAGAGTTTGGGGTACAGTTGAGATACGGAGGGGTTGCTTCACACGCAAAACCAACCGGGCCCCTGGGACGAAAAGGCTAATAACTCACAGATCGGGCATCCGATTGACGCGCTATCTGTTGCGTTGAGACCCCTTTGACAAGGCGGTCCTTTGGGATACTTCTTCATGGGACTTTGTGATACTTGTAGTATCGACCAATAGCTCATGGAGCAGACCCTCCCGGAGGCGAGCGTGCGGAGTACGGAGACCGTGTAGTTGGCTGAGACCTAACGACTGCTTGACCGACTCGACTTGGAGTGAGTCGACTAGCCCAGTGGAAGGAGCACTAGGTTGTTTGGGTGCAGACCCATGGCGGACGGAGCACTACTGTGTGACAGTGCAGACCCGCGGTACTCGTCCGGAGAGTACCTCTGCAGGCTATTAGGGGGTGTGTACTACTGTGTTTGGGTGTCATACCCCGGCGGGAAGTACTACTGTGTTTGGGTGACTGACCTGTGGTACTAGACAGGAGGAGTACCTCAGCAGTCTTAGGTTATTGAGAAGTACCTCGGAGTCGTGACAGGACCACTGTACACTCCAGAGATGGGGCTCTTCAGCAGTTACGGTTTTGATAATGAAAATCTTGGTTTGAACTGAGTCTATAACCTTTGTGTTTACCTCATGATTAAGATAGGTCACTTGATAACTTAGGTATATGTATGGTAATATACCTAGGTAGTGGTTATCCGTTGATTTCATAATCTTTGTGTTTCCTCATGATTGAGATGGGTTACTTGATAACTTGGGTATATGTATGGGCATATACCTAGGTAGAGGTTATCTGTTGAGATCTTCTTTGTGGTTATCCTTGTTGGATTTAGTGAGACCTTGAGGGTCTCGGGGTCCCTACTGAGTATTGTTATACTCACCCCTGCACGGGATATACCCGCACCTCATTGTGTTGGTTGCAGACGACGGACAGCGCAGACAGAGGCTGAGTGTTCGAGGACTGGACGGTACCCGGAGGTGGACCTCACGATGAGACAGTATCTGGTGGTGGACTTCACAACGAGAATACACTCAGAGGAGGTTGACGGGTGAGAGTGTTGTGGAGTCTATCTGTACCTACCTTTCAGGTAGGATCCATGGTGGACGATCCAGGAGCTGCGCAATCTGTACCTACCCTTCAGGTAGGATCCTTGGTGGACGATCTAGGAGCTGCTTGTCACCTTCTGGTTGTTTTATCTTTTTCCTTATACTTTACTGTTGGGCTTGTATTTCCGGACCCTTTACTTTCAGCACATCTTGTTTCAGTTTTACTTATTGTTTTACTTCCACTTGTAATCTGTGGTGTTTTTTTTACTTTTATAAAGGCAATTCCTTCCCAGTTATCGGGATTTACGCCTTTGGTGCTAGTCGCCAGCCCCTGGCCTATGGAAGGCGGGCTTGGGGTAGTCACGGCACGGGCCCTGAGGACGGGTCATGACATATGAATTGAATAATAAACTTTAAAGGAGTTCCCTAATAAATTATTAATTGTCCAAAGTTAATTATTCAGGAATATAAAGAAACGAACAAGACAAGTCGGACTTGAGGTAAGGGATCCTACCTATCTCTTTATTTTTAAGTACTCGCTTTTATGTCGTTTCTTTTAAGATCCTTTTTCTTATGTTGGGGGATGTTCTTTTATATTCCTATTACTTTACTTTCTATTTTCATATAATGAGAGACCCTATTTGAGTTCATCAATCCATTTTTTGGAAGTTTTAAGTGGCGTCGTTAGGCTGCGGAGTTTTCGTAAGGGATTTTTCATCTCACTTTTATTCACATGATATTTGTGCAACATTTGCCACTATTTCCTTTGAGTGGTGTATTTAATGCCCATTATTCTACTGTTTGTGTAATATAATTTCTTTTATGGGTATTTACATCAACTTTGTATGGTCCTTCTTTCATGGGGTGAACGTTTCGAAAGTTACCCAAATCGGTAAGGGAACCTTTCACCCTCCTATTTTTAAAAGACTTCTTTTTGTTTTGTCTTTTAATTTACATATTCTTATGTTGGGATATGTTATTATATATCCTTATTACTATAAATTTTATGTCCAAGTGATGAGATACCCTTTATCTCTCTCATCAACTCTTTTTCTAAAATTTGATGTGATGCCGTTAGGCTGTCGAATTTTTTTAAGGGAACTTCTTAACCCAATTTCAATTCTTTGGGTTAAACCTCTACTTCTTGATTATGTCATTCTATGAATATGTTTGGATGACATCTGATTGTTTTACACTGAGAATCCACTTATATTTGGTGTATTTATATTTTTTACACATAGTTATGTCATTTCTTTATCCTTGATCTAATGGCATGATCCTTAATTGGGATTACATCTCAATTTATTCTTATTGAGACATTTCTTAATGATGTGCACTTTGATTCTAATATAAAGTGTATATACAGCCCCTTTGACATTCTATATCCATATTATGTCTATAATAAATTCATTTAAATGTTTTGAAAATGGTCTACTTTCTTGTGGTTTATAATTTAAATGTTCAAAATGGAAAAGGATTCTTCTATTAAAACATTGTTTTAAATGGTTTTAAAGATTTATTCTTTTAAAAATTTATCATCCATGTCCATGTTTTAAAAATGGTTTTAAGGATTTATTTATAGGGACATGAATGTTTTAAAACCCTTTCAAAATTTTCAAAGTGGTATGGGACACTTTGATTCTAAAATCTCTTTTAAATGTATTCTTTTAATATTTTCAAAGTATAAAGGGATTTTTATCTCATGTAGTTTTAATGATTTTATTAGATGTTTTTATTTATGATAATATCATGATGTGATCTCTTGTGATTGAAATGTGGAAATTTTTTGTTTCTTTTATGCATGTTTTAAGTGTTATGATTATGTTATGGTTCTTGGGAAATGTTTATTAAATCGGGTGTTTTCGTGATAAACTAAGGGCGGGTGAGCCTGATATAGCTCTCTAATGCATTGGGTAATGTGAAGGAGTTAAACGCTAAGTTTTCTCTAAAGAGATTTAGGGAATATACTGTGATGGGTATTATTTCATTGATTCTTATGTATACATGGACTTATGTTTTCTTTCCGTATTGTTATAACCCTTACTGAGCTTTTTATCTCATCCTAAGTTTTTGAAATGTTTTTCACAGGACATAAAGTGGAATAGGGTCAAGGATGGGATCAAGGAAATGTCAGGCTGTCTAAAACAAGGAACTAAACATGACTCTTTTCTTCAAGAGTTTTTATTTTGTGAAAAGAAATTGAAACTGAGTAGATGTGTCTACTTTGTGATCTTTGAGATGTAATAGTTATGTCCTAATTCTCTAAAACTCTAAACCTGAAAAGATCCTCAATGTGTATTCTTGAAATAACTCAAGATTAAATAATTTTTAAGGTTGGGGCCTTATATAAATAAATCCTTAAAACCATTTTTAAAACATGGACATTAATGAGAATGATCTAGAATAATAAATCTTTAAAACATTTTAAAATAAAATTTTAGTTATAGTTCCTAACCAAAAGCGAGACACTTGAATACAAATAATTAAGGTAATAAAAACTTTTTAATATCATGAGAATAAATGGATTCATGATATACTATGTCAAAGTTCATTATATACACCATATAAAAGTGATTTGGTGTATAACAACAAAGGAGTCTCAATGGAATCTAAATTGAGATGAAATCTCTCATAAAGGTCGTATCCTTAGGTTAAGGATAAATCAATGACATAATTATGTGTGACAAATATAAATACACTCAATATGATTAGATATTCAGTGTAAAACAATCAAAGGACATTCACACATATTCTTGTAAAAATAACACCAATGAATTGGATGTTTAACTCAACAAATCGAGATTGAGTAAAAATTACTCTTATCAAGTTCATACCGAGGACTTGAGAATTTATCAATAGAGTGATTATGTGTATCAAAATTATATCCACATAAAGGGGAGTGGAAATTATGGCATAATCAAATGAATAGTGATTCCACACATAATCTTAGAGTAAAATAATCAAGGAAGTATGCGTAAATCCGAATGAGTGGAAATTGAAATTTCAAATTCCCTTATTGATCTGGTAACTTATGAAACATACACCCATGAAAGAAGGATCATACAATTATTATGTAAATATACATGAATTAAATTATATTACACAATGAATACAAACATGGGTAGTACACACACCACATGCAATAAATAAGTGGTGAATAATGGAAATCTCACGTAATTAAAAGTGAGATAAGAAACCCCTTACTTTGAACTTTTCACTTGGTTGAGGGTAGGTTAACCTTATATATAATGGTAAAATAATTGTTATTGAAATATACAAGAATCATATACATTAATATGATATCATATATGATCTTTTAACATTTATTTGTTAATAATATCTTAGTATTATCATCATTTTGGGTGTTAATGGATTCGTTTTCCTTTATATTATTTGTTATGTGAGCCATATTTATTATGGATGGGATGTATCTTATTCATATACAGAATTATATCATGTCTCTAAACATTACTTTTAATCATCAAATTAAATTTAGTCTTGAATGGATATGATTGGGGAATGAATCTCATCGCATGCGTGGAGACGGTAATCCGTACATACGCACGAGCGACAATATCGTTATTTTGATATTAAAATAATATATAATTGGATGTTATATCATATATACAGAATAATTATCTTGTTATATTTATTATTTAAATGAATTACACATCATTATTATAACCATCCAAATAATAATATATTGAATAACAATTACACCACGACGTGGAGACGGTAGGCCGTACGTACGCACGTATGGTGACATGTCATTCAAAGGATGGATAGAATACTGAATATTGTTGTACCATATTTATAATAACATCACATTATATATAAGATACTATATTTATTATTTTATAATGGAAATAATAAACAAATAAGAAGTGGAAGATGAAAGGAACTTGAAAGAGGGTGGTGAAATCATTACCTCTTCTTCGGGTTCTTCCTTTTGATTTGATCAAGGGCTCCTTAAGTTGGATTTCTGACTAAAGGAGGGCCTATAGGATGAATTTAGGGAAGTTGAGAGAATATTTGTGCAGGTTTTTGCCGAACCAAAAGGCTTTGAGGGTATGAATTTGAGAGAAGCGGGAGTTCCCTTTTATAAGAGGAGTGAGGGGCACCTTATGAAACACTAGAAATATTATTTTATAATAAATTCATATTCGGTTTCTAATGGATACAAAGTGGATTATTTAAAGTAAAAGGTGGGTATAGGTCTAACAAAACTCAACCAATAGCTTTTAGATAGGTTTGGGTCACTTTATTAACCTTATCTTTTAGTTTTAACTCTTATTTAATTAGTTTGACATTAACCATGTCACTTTGTATTTTTATATTATATGGTTAATAAACTTACTATAAACTTCCAAGAGACCTCCAAGTGGTCCATTAATAATACACCTATCATTATATAAGTCCTTTGGCTGAAACTTGGATTTTTAGGAATAGAATATCAATTAATAATATAATTTTTTTTTTAAACTCATTTAAGTCAATTTTGACACTATTCAATAATTGTTTTTTGTTAAAGTATTAAGAAATTTATTAATTCGAAAAAAAATTCATTTAAGCAATAATAACATGTCATATTAACCAATAAAATTCATTTATGTCATCAAAACTTTCAAATTATATTTATTTTAACATTTATAATACCAATTATTTGATTCTTTCATTAATAAGGAAAATATTGCATCATTATTGTGTCATAAATATATTTAATTATTCAATGTCTAAAAATTAAAAATAAAACACCATTAAGTAGGAAATAGTTTTATATTTCTAATTAATATTTATATTTTAAAATATAACATATATAACCCTGTGTAAAAATTGTTTTTCTAAAAGATATATGCTTATGTCATTTTTGTATTTACTTTAACTTAATTAATATAAGGTGTCGTTATCAATTACAAGTGGATCCATGGGGTCCTAAAATAGACCCAAAGATGCCAATGGTTGGACATGTATCAACCAATAGGGTAAGGACACGTTTTAGGGTAAATTAATATTATTTTTTACCCTTATTTTTCGGATTTACCCTTTAACTATGGTGAATAAAATATTTACCGAAGTAATTATTCAAAATGTATAAAAATAAGAGTTACTTATTTAAAAAATTTGGACATCCTGATTCCAAATATGGAATCCATTTTTCCAAATTCAAAACACATAAGTGACCAAAATTAATTTAAAATTAATTCCCGCTAGCAAAACAAAAAGCGTGTTTTTAAGAAATAATAACTATCAAAAGATTGACACTTGTTTATGTCCGGATTAAATATGAAATTACGTCCAATGACCAAAATTGTATTAAATGGTAAAAATATATTCTAAATATACTTTAAAACCACTAAAATTCATAATTTATCACTATTAATAATTTCGATTAAAAAAGTTGTTTTTAATTAAAATTTAGTAATTTTCACTATTCATCAAAATATGAAAATTATCAGAAAAGTACCAAATATTCACCCTAAGCTAATTTAGATATTCCGAATCCAAAAATGAAGTCCATTTTGAGAGATAAAATGTATAAAATTTCAAAAAGTGGGTATTATTATTCATAACGGCTAGTTTGATTGGTTGTGGTGTGTTAGAATATTGAAGTCACGTACAATGCAAGCTATTGCATTATTCAAAGGGAAACGTACCGTGGAAGCTTGGGGTGTTACATGAACTCTGGTCTCTTAGATGTGTAGGTTACGATGAGCACAACTCAACCACCGCTCAAGCCACATAAAATTTATATATATATATATATATAAGTATACATTTTCATAATATTAAATATTTATTAATTTATATAATTAAAAAAAGTTTTTAAATATTATTAAAAATATTTAAATATAATAATTATTATTATCATATATATAATAAATATTATATACATTTATATAATTAGAAATTCAATATGAATATTTTGTATTTAAATATAATTTTTAATATTTTTTCAATTTTATTGTAATATTTGTTAATTTAAAAAAATTATATAATTAATGTTATCTATTCATTTTTGAAATTATTCTTATAATTTATTAATTATTTATTTATTCATTTTTATTCATTTTATATTATTTATTCATTTTTTAAATTTTATAATTTATTCATTTTTAATATTTATTTATAAATTTTTATTTATTAATATAAAATATTTTCAATATGTTTATAAATTATATAATAAATATTTATTTATTTTTAATATATATTCATTTATATTTTAATTTTTTGAATTTAAATCTTTATAAACCTTTAATTTATTTATTTTTAATCAGTAATTCATATAAATAATTTGTATTTCAATGTAATTTTCAATATTTATTCATTTTTATAATTTTTATAATTTATATAATTAATATTATTTATTTATTTTTAAAAAAATTGTAATATATTCATTTTTATTATTTACCCATTTTTATTGTAAATTAATTTCTTATTTTTTTAATATTCATTTTTATATACTTAATAATTTTTTGTAATTTTTAAAAGTCATTTTTAATTTTTAATATTAATTTTTTATATTGATTTTTTAAAGTGGAAAACCTTAAAAATAAGTGTTTCCAAGCGCTGATAGACCCTTCTTTTATCAGTATTAAATTTAGCACTTGTAAAAGCTTTCATTGTAAACACTTAATTTTTTAGCCCAGATAAATTCAGACATTTATTAGTGAAAATTTTAGTGCTGATAAAATATTTCTTTATCATCACTTTTCAATTAGCACTAATAAAATCCTTTTAACTATTTAAAAATAACTCTAATAGTCATGTCGCTCCTCATCCTAGTTCATGGTTTTGGGGAACCCAAACCATGTTGTCCTATCTCTCTAACTTTTTGGATTAATGAGTAAATGGTTCTAATCTATCCAATTTATCTTCTTCTCTCTCCTCCATATTTTATTTTTTATATGGCCATGGTTGCCTAGGTTTCTATTTTTTAGAATATGTATATCTTGATTCTTAGTGTTATGGTTTTCCAAAGTCTTTTATAGATTATGGATCATTTTCTTTGTTGGAAAAAATGTCCTTTGTGGGTGAATTCAATGATTATTGACATGTGTCCTTATTTTAATCTCATTACCTTATGAACCATGAGTGTTTGATTTATATTAATATTGTTTTGAGTAATATTAAATCTATATTGGTAATTTTTTATTATCTTTTCCCATTATGTTCTAGTTTTTTCTTGGTTTTAAAATGACATTGGAAATAGTGTGCCTAAATTATTTTGAAATATTTTTTAATGGATGATCATAAGGTGTTTTTGTTAATACCTGACCTGGTATTGGATTAAATTAATTCAAATTGTTTTCCCAGAATGTTTTATATGACTTATAAAGATTAAAAAATGTCATTTCTCTTAAATTTATACATGATTTAAATGATGTTTTTTAACTTTAGATAGTTGTTTCATGAATCAGACTCTTTTATAGTTTTTATCTTTTATTTTTAATGAGTGTATACAAGGAAAAAAATCATATGGAGTGGAACTTTAGATTGATAAAATATGTGTGACCTCATCCCTATTATATGGACATAAACCCATCTTGTAACACCACTTATCATAACCATTAAAATTATTTTATCACCTCTTAATCTTTAACCTAGGTATACATAAAAGTAAGTATGTTAATTGAATTTACATGTATTTCTATATGCATCAATTATATACGTATCATAATTTTAAAGCCTGTTACTTAGATATATAGTTTATACTTTGATATTTTTTTCTTTATATATATATAAAAAAATATGTATATATTTTTGTTTACACACACACACAAAATTATATATTTACAAACAAATATTTAATTTTTTTTATATTTATGTGTGTGTGTGTGTGTTGTATAAAAAAATATTTATATATACCAATTTCATTATATGTATATATTTTTTAATGTATCAAAAAACATAGGCTTTATATATATTCTTTTATATAGTTTATATATATATTGATTATAATATATAATTATATTTTTTTTATGTTATACATTATATAATTTACATATGTAAAAAATGATGCATTATATGCATACCTTATTTTTATTTATTTATCTTTTGTTGAATATGAATGTTGTTGAACTAAATACGATAAATATGAATTGGAAATGGATGGATGTCAATCATATACAAAATAGCATGAGTATGGGGTTAAATAGTTAATCAAGTTTGTAATAAAGAATGGAAAAGACCCATCTCAAATGATTTTTCTATGTCTATATTGTTTTTATTCAAGATAAATTTTTTAAAACAAGTTAAAAGAAAACTTTATTTGAAACAGAATACATAGAAGTTATAAAGGTTGGACTAAAAATGGGAAATAATCAAATATAGATAGTGAGTGGGATAAAACTGTGGTTTTGGATCATTTAATATAAATACAACTGTAAATGATAACGGAGATCATATTGAGGAAATGTAAATGGTTGTTGATGATGACCTTTTTGATTGTCCTAAAATATTTAAGAAATTAAATATTTTTTCAAAGATTTCATTGTATACCAGTTGTACTAAATATATAATATTTTAATCCATACTAAAGCTATATAATTTGAAATCTAGAAATATATGGAGAGACACCAGATTTACATAACTACTTTATCTCTTGAATGATATTTTAGTAAAAGATAATAAAATTATTTTTTTAAAATTTTATTTTAAATTAATTTTATGTTCAATTGGAAATATTGTATGTATGGTATAGATCGATATAAGAAATATCAATAAAGTCTATTAAATATTGTATGGTACTTTCCAATAATTCCAAGGTTCATATGACTATATAGAAGTGAGGTGACTGATAGGAAATTAACATAGCATGCAGATATAATAATTCAAGATGGGAAACTTCATCACTCATTAGACTCTCCCCAATTGAAGAAAATTGATCCTGACTATCCTAAATTTATTAATATAGTGAGATACCAATGTCTTGTGAAATTTACATGTAGAATGAATCCTTTTGGTGTATAAAGTACCACTTGTAGTACCTTATTAGTTATGTTGGTAAATAATAACTCTCCACTATGGTTATGGTGAGAATAATATTTTTCCCCCATACATGTGCACACGGAGCTAGCAAAGGGCATGCCAAAAGCACGGATGCAGTGGGGTGGTAAGAAGGGTTCGAATGTGCGTCACAAGGGTGAATAGGTAGGAGAATGTAGAAGGAATTGTTTATATGAAGGAGAACAGGTATATGAAATGGCTTAGCTACCAAAAATAGGGAAAAATCCTTAAAAACTCAGGTTTTATGATCTATCCACATAAAAAGTCCTTTAGTCCTTTGATCCTTGTAATTATTTGGGCCTACTGTTAATTTAAGGGTTCCCTCTCAACCCATTTAAAAAGATTGTTTATCTGAAATGAAAATAAAAATGGAATTGGATGAGTTTAGTTGAAACATTCGAAGTCAGTGTTCCCAAGTCATCATAAATTTTTACCCTAATGATATAAATATCGATCTTAGGAAATTTCATTTGATGAGAATATAGAATAAGGTACAACAACTTCTCCATTAATAGGTGATGAAAATTTTATGATCATAAAAGATATGTTCGCCATTTTTGGCAAACCACTTTCAAAAAACCATAAAAACATATTGAAAAAAGTGAACAGTTTTTTTAATCATAATATTAGAATTATTTTCACATCCAACATTTTATTAATTTCATTCACATAGAAAAAAAATATCTAATAGTGTCATCGAAAAATTACAAAATACACCCTAAAAATTGAATTTAGTATAGGTTGGACATGATTGATATGGGGATAAGGGGAGAGTCAACACCATTGAAGGGTGAAAGATGAATATTTATTATTTTAGTGGTTTATACTCTTTCTAGGAAATAGATATTTTATTATTGAAACATCTTTAATAGGGTAAAAATTCTGTAGGCATATTCATCAAATATCAAGAATATCTTTTCTATAATGGGTTTGAAGTTAAAAGGATTAAAATAAAATTACTATCATGATTTGATAAAAGATTTAGTGCCCATGGATTTACATTTCATTATACCTAAAAATTTATAACACACATTAACCTAGGTTTTCTCATTTCTTAAAGATATATGCAGTAAATGTATAGACCCAATAAAGTTTTTAACTATGTAAAATGAAATTTTTTTCATATTATCTGAATTTGAGATGTTTTTTCCATCATTATTCTTTGATATAATGGTTCTTTTAATTATTTACTTGGTTATAGATATCTAACTATCTGGACATGTACATTAAAGATGGATTTACATCATTGAATGATATAAGAAGATTTTTAAAGGGTACATCAAAAATAAAATTCATCCAGAAGGTTTTACTACAAAGTGATATATTGTTAAGGATTTTGTTCACTTCTATACTTACTACCTATCCAATATAGATACCATTGGTCTCCAAAAATCTCTTCCTTGTGATCTCCTGGTGGGTAGATAAATTTTCTAAAGTGAATTTTTCATAATTATTATTATAGAGGAGTACGTTTATGATTACATTTTTCATAATTGTATAGTGTTTTAACTATATGTTGAAATTCAAAAAGTAATTCTTAGGTATTTGAATCCATTTGGGGATGAAAGATAGATACAAAATGAACATAATAAAAATTTTATAAGATGGTTTTGAGACCATATTTTTAAAGAGTTATCTACAAATCTGAATTCAATTTCATAATGATTTTTATGGCTAGAAGTAAGACCAAATGTACATTTATTATCTTATAATTGTTATATAATTAACTATTATATATTATATATAAATGAATCAGATAAACATACTATGATGAAAAATAGCAGGGTGACTCTAGTGTATGGAGTGATTCATGTATCTGGTTTCGAGGATAGAAATCCAATTTATGTGAATATTTCATGCTTTCGCATCATTGAAAAAAATTGGGAGTTGGATTATAAAAAATTCTAAGTTTCGATTTTTCAATGCAAATGGGTTGATAATAAGAGTGTAGTTAAAATATATGGATTATGATTCATGAAAGTGAATTTCAGTAAGGAAGGGTACAATAATGAACCATTCATAATTAAATCATAGTAATTACAAGTATTTTATACCCTATATCCTAAAAATAGAAATTAGTCTATTTCTAATTGTTTACTAAAGCAATTACGGGGTTAAATTAAAATTTCATTGATTATAACCCATTTATTAGGAAGTCATAATCATTTCATAGTGGTCCTAATATAGATGTTTTCTTATATGTTATAGGAAACTATAAAGAGGGTTTTTTTATAGTTGATAGAGGCTCTAAATACCTTTAACCTTTAAAGTAAAAAAATATTTCAATGAATAGGTAAAATGTATCTGATTAGTTTTTTTATAAACATTGTGTTTCCTCATAGTATTATGTGTTCACTAATGTTTTTTTGTAATATAAATTAAATGTTTAAGTACTTGTGTGGATAATGTATTATCCACTAGCTAACGATAACAATGTCAAGGAACAACATATTATAAATATTTAAATTGATAAAATGTTTGAAGGTGAAGAGACTATGGATGAAAAAAATTTAATAGCAGCATAACATGATATTTTTATAAAATATTATTAAGGAAATAGGTAAAGGTTTAAAATTAAAGGTTGTATGGAATACATGTGATCAGTATATTAACCCCAAAAATTCCATTTTATTATTTATATTGGATTTAGTTGTCGAATGCATTTTCTAATTGATATAGATATGTGGCACAATGTCATTTCTACGTTAAAGGAAACAATTTGGGAAGAAAATATGGAAATATTTTTATATAATTTCTCTTTTTTAATGAAAAATAAAATAATGAAACATTGATTTACTCTTAATTATCCCTTTCAAGGTACATTTATATTAAAATTATTTCTATTTAAATTTTTACTGATGGTCATTGGAAATGCTTATAGGTCATTTCATACACTTCTTATGATGTATCATTAAAGGTATGATGAGGGGAAAGTAAACCCCACTCACCAAATATATATACACACGTCATAAACAACGAAATATGGGATATTTTCATTAGTCCTCAAGAAGTGGAAGCATTTAAGGTTTATTTTAATGAGTATTATTTTATTTGACATTATGTGTATTAATCACTTTGATTCGGAAGTGTTAATTTATAAAAGGAGTGTATAAAATAAACAATGTGCATCGAAACCAACACACTGCTACTATAAATAAAGGATGGGGTACACATTACATGGAAATAAATGGTATTTATTTTAAATATACAATAAAACTTTTATGTGATATGAATAAACTTAATTATGATCCTTATTTTATATATAGATTTATGAATCAGAATCTCAATCCACTTCCATCCCATGTCATTTTCTATGGAATAAGGCTCGTGTAAATAAAAATTGATAAATAAACACACCAAAAGGTTGGGAATCATGTGAAAGTATGATATAATAGAAAAATTTTATTCTTTTAAATATAATTACATAATAATGACTAATTTTTTCTTATATTTTTATACAGTTTATACATAATCATTATCATCTACTGTTCCTGATGAACAGCTACTTTTAATATCTTTTAAGTAACCAAAATAGTATAACCATGTTAGTGGTGCAGGTTTTCGAGTTTCACCCGAACAATACATTAAGAAACCAAAGACATAGGTGGATATTCATTAGAAAATGTAAAACATTTAGGAATAAATAAATGATTTAAAATAAAAATTTAGTTGGTTGGTTGATATGATAAACCAGATTATTTATAAGGATCAATGAGATTAATCAACAAAACAATAACCACAACACAAAGAGCCACCCAACCCAAATTTTGATGCAATCCATTCCCTTAAAAGGATATACTTACCGGAGGTAACCTATTTTTTCAAAATATATTCTATTAAATGTAAATGAAACATCTACTAATACCTTTCTTCTATTAAAATTTTGTAAGGTGAAATTAATCCTTATTTATATCTATCAACACCTATTTGTCACTGTGTTTCAAGATGTATTATGTAAAATATATAAGGAGATATTATACACAATAAAATACTTCCAAATGATCATGTAGGGGTATAGATTCGTGTATCTCATGATATAAACATTGAGTTACCTATTCCCCTTGATGATATTTATTTACACATAATCAAACTTACTATTGGAACTTTCATAGCAGAGTCATTTAATATTATAAACATGCATGATGATAAAGAGGTATGTATTTTCCAATTTATTTTATATGAAAATTCATTTACATTTAATGAAAAAGGTCTGGACTGAGGTGTGTTATTATAGAAGGAGAAATTGAAGGTCGAATCAAGAAAATATAACGAATAAACTAATAAATAAAAAGGAACTTATAAGAGTAACTCTACCCTAATAATTACACTTATACATTTATTAAAATTACAAGTTAATGTAGATATAATGTTTCATGATAGTAATATAAAACACATTTCATTTTAATAAAAAAATTATGGACAGGACAGTACTAATATTATTGATCTTGAGAATGTAAATGAAATTATAAATCTTGAATGACTAGAAGCCTTGGTTATGAATATATACATTAGATAAATTTTCATAATAAATTTTTCTAATAATTGGTCCAATGTGTTTATTATAGTTTAATAACATTAAAACTATAAAATTTCACTATGATAATGGTCAAAAGAACTATAGTCGTAGGGCATCCTATTACCATGGTCTTTGTTGGAACATATTAGTTTACATGGCCACATCGGCCTATAGTTACGGTATATATGTATTATGGTTATATTATCACCTATAGTTATGGTCAAGTGGGTCTCTTGTGGTAGGAGGACGCAAGAAACACTATAGTTTGGCAGAAGATTCATGGGAAGAGTGTGGAAAAGAGCTACAGCCACACCTTATGTCGACCCTGGCTGTAATAAAGAATATATCCACTATCCATGTGAAAAATGGATGTAGGTCCTAGTTACAGTCATGGTCCATTTTTACTATGGATATATCCTAGACTATAACCATAGTGTAAGTAAGGTGTGGTTGTAGGTCACCCTAAGCACACTATTTTTTATTTTTATTAAGTATAAAAATTATAATTTTATATAATTATATAAAATTAGGTGTGTGTGTGTGTGTTTGTGTGTGTGAATACAAATATGTTTATAAAAATACATATAATTCCTCACATATTAGTGGTAGAATCCAATGTAAATATAAATGTGGTCTTATCTTCTAGGCTATGTTCTTTTATTAAATAACTACAACGGTAGTTTGAGACTATGGTTGTAAATGCCTTGTGCACACAGTTTTGAAATGTGGCTATAGTCCATACCCTATGATAATGAAAAAAGGTCCCATAATCTATGTAAACCATAGTAATATCTAACAACCATAGGGATGGGTAAATTTTCAATGGTTTTGGATCATGGAAAAAGGCCCATTTTCTTGTAGTGTATTCATATTTTCTACAGGAATATATATCACACCAATATAAAGGCAAGACCCTATATAGAAAAATTGGTTTCATTAGTTCTTATGAAATATATATATATATATATATCAATGGGTGAATATTAAATTTTATTAAGATCACACTAAGTGACATCAATGTTTTAAAAGAAAATAACAGATGATAAACTCTTCTTAATACCTATAATGTAGGGGTAAAACTATACACTATAATCATTTAAAATATATTTTCATTGTTTCCTTACTTTTTTCTTTTTATTTTTTTAGGATTAAATATATTCTCATTTTGATCAATTTGGATACTCCAAAGATATATATTTTGTATCCAAAGCATGAATATTCAAAAAATTAAACACGCGTGATGTCCGTTATGAATTTGTAATACACAAAATTTAACATTTTACAAATAAACTTAAAATAATATGTTTTATATAATGTTTTAACGAGAATTATTTTATGATATGTAAGTGTTTATTTATCATCATAACCATGGTTTTAGGATTACCAATATTCAAAATAATCCTATCGTTTTTATAACTAGATAAGTATTAGGGTATATATAATAATATTTTAATTTCAATGCATTTATAAAAACAAATTAATTATTTTAATAAATTTTTATACAGTTTCCAAAAAAAATTATGGACAAGGATTATAGTTATTACATTTTTAAATTTATGAAAATATCATATTCCATCCAAAAACTAGCATCCCCAAAGAGGTATTTTTTAAGTCAATTATAATTTCATTAAAAATATTTATTAAACATTTGTTTATATATATATATATTTATAGTACTACTAGGACTATTAAAAATACAAATATTCAAAATAATAAGTATATTTTTTTATGAATTAGTAGGTATCTTACACGGTATCAAAATATTTATAGACATCATAAAGAGGTAATTTCCAATCGCTATTGTGATTTTTTTATTTCATAGATATTATGAAGAGTTAGTTAATATATTTCTTATTTAGTTAATTTATTATCATTTTATGTTATTATTTAAGAGATTTTATTTACCATCAAAAGTTTTACATTTGAGTATGAATAAGATAAAATATATGGAGTTTTGTTTTAGAAAAGGATTGTATTGATGTGATATTTAGAACTCGTATTATTTCAAAAGTTGGTATTTTTTAATATATTAGCCCATTTATGTAATGGGTTTAAATGGATCTAAAAAATTTTCAAATATAGAATAAATGATTAAATAAACCCACATACAGTATCACCATGCTAAACAAATTAAATCACTTGTAAAATTGAAATGAAAATTTAACACCCTGAGATTTTAGAATATATTATATTTAATAAATTTGATATGTTCGATTGATTTAGATGCATGTAACACCAAAATTACGTTAATGATTCTTAATTAAAATATAAAATAAATTACATTATTAGATAGTTAAATTAAATTTATTAAAAAATTAACTTTGTAAAAAGGGTCAAATTCACTTAAGGAAATGCCATTAATTCTTGAGAAAATATTTTCAAAAATTTCTTATAATTGTGGTTTTTTGTTAAATTTAATAATTTTGAGGATTAATATCAATAAAATTAGTTTAAATAATTAATTTAATAATTAATAAAATAAATTAATGAAATTCATGAAATTGTTAAGTATTGATAATTGATACAAGTCTAATAATTCTTAATTAAACAGAAGTATTTTTTTACAAACATTATTTTATTATTTATGTCTATTTAAAAGTAAATTAATATTATTTAGAGTATTAGAGAGTTGGAGAAGTATTTTTTATACATATAGAAAAATTAATTATGATTCTTACATTTATTTTTTATTGGTTAAAAATGATGAAAAATTCATTTGAAGGTAAAAAAGTGATATTTTTCAGAAAACTATTTTTAAGTGTGAAATGAATTTTTATCATAATGAATTAAATTAATCACTACCAACAAATAAATTTGATTAAATTTATTTAAAATATATTCACTCAATAAAATTAACAAGCATTGAATGGTTGTTACTAGGAAAGGAATGAAAGTAAATTCATTTTATACTTTAAGATATATATATATATATTAAAAATGGTTTTTATGTATTATATGCATGGATATTAAAATTAATTTATACCAAATTTAGAAATTTAATTTGAAAAAATTAAGTTCATTTTTAAATTAAGAATTTTAAATTTATTTCAGGTTGAATTTTTGATATTTTTTTGAAAATATTTAATTTTGGGAGATTACTAAAAAATATTATTTTTAAGAATTCCATACCTTTTATGACATAATTATGATATAAGAATGATTTAAAAATATTTTAAACGTTTGTATAGAGAAAATATATGATTAATTAGTAAAATAAATCATTTAAAACTATTATTTTGAATTTGGAAACCCATGATTGATTTCTTAGAAACAAAGTTATATTTTATTCTAATAAAGAACTATTTCTTATTCTAAAACTTTAATGAGGAGGTTCAATGATTCCATTTAGTTTTTTCTGGTTTTAAAGTCAAATAATCTTCATTTATTTAAGGATAATCCCATAAATTTATGCGTAGCATAAATACTTTAGAATATTTGGCCTAAATAATTATAAATTCATTTTACTCATAAAAATAATTTTTTGTAAAATAGTTTTTATAAACTTATATTGAAATTAATTTCTTCCACATAAAGGAATTGAATCATGAGTAACAGATTACATATTTTAAATCATCATATTCAAAAAAATATGAGTAAAATTCTATTTTTTAGTAAGAATGGATAGTTTCCATTGTAAAAATTTATCACCACGGTTAAGATTAAAATGAGTTAAAGGGGTAAAATAAAGGGATAATGTTTTGAGATTACACAAATCACATATTTAAATTTCATTGGTTGATTTTATTTAAACCTCCCTTTAATTAGCTTCTAAAATATGATGTTTTTGAGCCAATTTTCTATGAGAGTGAATTTATTATTTTTAATATACCTCTACCGATGAAATGTTTGCTTGGGAGCTCACTCTTCTATGGCTTTCCACCCTATCAATGTTGGCTTCTAACCCTATGACTCCTTTTCCAGAGCGTGCTTCACTGGTGCTGTGGGATTCCCCTAGGCCCCCTCAGTGGTCTCCATCTCCCAGTGTTGGTGGGGAGTTGGGCCCCCATTCTTTTATAGCGGGTCTCTCAAGAACCTCTAGCAGCTCCCTTCCATCCTAGTAATTCCTCTTGCTCCCAGCTATTCCAATATGGTGGAGTGTCTTCCAGTGGTGAAATTGTTCAAGAAGAAACCGGTGGAAATAGTAGTTTTCCACCACCAAAACCTAGTGGCAAGGTTTGGGCATGAACCCCCCCCCCCCCCCCTCTACTTTTTCAGGTCTTTTGTGGACTCCTAGGGTCTATCCAATTTAGAGTCCATCTTCGTTATATCAAGATATGCCTTCTGTATCCACCTGCAATCTGAATAGGACCTCATCATCACCGCCTCGTCTAGAGAATAGCACCGTTGTGGTAAATGTAGTTTTACATTATTGAGGTGTTCATGGGTCACTCACTATAGTAAAGAGGACAACTGGGTCAGGGTGTGGGTCCATCTTCTTGGGCTTCCCCTCCCACTTCAAAACCCTTCAACCCTACAAGGGTAAGGCCTTGGGAAACTACCTTTGCTCAAATTCCAGAACCAGATGCCTTTATATTTCTACTTTACCATGTATCTATGTTGATATTGACCTAGAGAAATCCATCACCTCCTATATCCTTCTCAAAGTGGGTGATGATGTCGCGTGATGGCATAAAATCTTCTATAAAGTGTCTCCCCACTACTGTGAGATTTTTTTCATCTCAGGTCACTCAGAAGACTTCTTCCGACATAGATGCCCAAAACCTCCTGCCCCTATGATGGTGAATTTTACTTCCTCCATCAATGGTGTCTCCTCAATCATATCTCCCTGACTTCAAGTCTTCCTTTCACGGGTACCGAATTTTCAAAGCAACAAAACTACTTATCGGGCCAGTGATACGACATCATTTTATGGAGGGGGAATTTCAAATGTCCCATGTGTTGATCACGCATCCAATTCAAAATTGAATTTGAACATTGTAACTATTACTATAATTGCATTATCTTTCGACATGCCTATTCTAAGAAAGACCCATGTTCGCAGGCCCGACATCCCACAGTTAGATGTTGGGATGATCTTGGATATTTTTGGTAGGGTCATGTCACCTCTAATCTTGTTTATTGTTTCGAGTGTCGTATTCCCGCTTTCAGTGATTAAGGGGTTCAAAGTGAGATTTGATTACTCAACCATGTTTCTTTATTAACCTCCCCCATCAGCCCCGGTTCTAGTAAGGTTTGAGCGAATTCTCTCTCATAAGGACTTGGGTAAGGAATATGAAACTCTTAGGACTTCCCAGAAATAGACAGACCCACTTTTAGACTATTCATCTAAGGGGAAGGCTTTGCTCAGCCAATCTTCACCAGCTATCAGTAATAGGTTTAAGGCACTAGAATAATTTTTGGGGGTTCTATAATCACCTACACTCTCAACTCCTACCAAAGGAAATTTTATGGTGTCTGTGGATAATTTGTCGTACATCTTTCACATCACTCAAGCAAGATCAATAGGAACCTATAGCTTTAGCACTAGGTTTTCATCAGGTGATATTTTATGATGAAAGGCCACAAAATATGGTTTTAAATGTTATAGTTCCTCGTCTAGAATTCCATGGGTTTGGGTGCTCGAGCCAAATTGGCTCTGGTGCAATGTGAATCAAAACCTTTGCATACGTCAATATTTATTCCTCTCGAGCATAAATAGAATTCCGATCATATACAGTCCCTGGGAATGTATATGGATTACTATGATTTCTTGCATTCATTCCCATGAAACACCCACTTTGGGATCTTCTTGAACAATAGGGTTTTTGTGGAGTTTGTTGAAGCTTCGAAGAAACACATCACCACTAAAATCAAAAATGGCATCTTTGAGTTATTATTCACCTTTGTGTATGCCTAGTGTGATGTGGTAGAAAGAACCTCTCTTTGGAATCATCTATCCTCCATTAATTTAGGGAGATTACTATGGTTTTCAGTGGGTGACATCAACATAATAGTAGAATCATCCAAAAAATGGGGGAGTGGAAACCCTTCTAGACCCATGCATAACTTCTATTGATTCATGGTTGAAATGGGTCTAATAGATCTAGGATTTTAGGGGATAAGGTTTACCAGGTGAAGCAACAGGAAGGGGTCCAAGAGCATATAGAGCAATCTTGATCAGTGTCTTGAAAACTTGTAGGGAATCAACACCTTATCTCATGTTATGGTTTCCAACTTGACCAAGACACTCTCTGATCACTCCCCCACTATGGTTCAATAGAAAATAGATGATATTAGGAATGATATTTTTTTATACTCATTGAACTGGTTAGGATTGGATGGATTGTTGAAAATTGTGAAAGATTCTTGGGATAGGTTGGAGGCTACTGATTTCTGGGAAGGTCTCTCTCGTCGACTCCAACGATTGAAAATTGATATAAAGGGTTTTTTGGTGGGAAGGGATAGTGTAGAGGATAACATGGAGGAGATAAATGTGGAAATTGAGAGACATGAGATAATCCTTCTTGATAGGTGGGATGAAGGTTCTTTTACCTTTCTTATAGAGAAACAAATAATTCTATCATATGGACTTCTATCCTCAGAAATATTCTCGATGGAGAAATCGATATCACTATGTATCAAGTAGGGGACTGAAACATGAGTTATTTTTAGGATTGTGTGAAGGGAATGAGGGTTTACAGGATGATCAATCTCTGGTTGGAGGATGTATTTTACTACTTAAAGATAGATGTGTCCAAGAATATAGTGCTCAACCACTTTATGGAGCTCTTGGTGAAAGAACTAGAAATATTGGTATGACACCAAGAGATAGTAGAGAGGAGGCCTTCTTGAGTAGCATACTGAGACTAATTTCTAAAACCAAAAATGGCATGATGGTGGTTGAACTAGACAAGTAGTAAGTCAAGGACTCTATGTATATCTTGAACTAAAAGAGTTCTTTGGGACCTAAGGTATTTTCAAGTTCCTTATTTGTGGATGTCATGCAAATCGTTAAGAATAATGTGTGTGAGGCTATGAAGGACTTATTCAGAGGGGGAGGAATAAACAAGACCTTCAACACGTCCAAATTTGTTCTCATATTGAAGTGAAAATACCTCATGTAAATTTCTCAATACAGGCTAATATTCCTTTGAAATTTTGTGTAAAATATCCTATCTAGTCCAATCAACATAAGGCTAGGACTTTGTATCCTCAGGATTGTCTCATAAAAATACTATGGTTTTGTACATAGCTAGAGTAACACCCCAAGACTCCATGGTATGTTTCCTTTTAAATAAATTAAATATAATTTGTTGTATGCTATATCAAGATAATATTGTGCTATACACAACACCATCTTATCTTGTGTTACACGCAACACCGAGTTGGAAGGCACCATGACCAATCAAACTAGTCATTTAAAAAGTTGTTATGAATAGTATTAATCATATTTTGAATTTTATATATATACCATATAATTTCAGCATTCATATTATTTGTATCTTAGACATAATATAAGGATAAATTCAATATTTTAGATAAAAGAAGTATTTTTTTAAGAAATACAGTTTTCCGCCTCTTCCTGGCGAACCCTTTTTAAATCTAATATTTTACAATTTAATATATTAAATTTAAGAAAATGAAATTATTCTTTATAATCAGTATATAGAAATTTATTTTGGATAAATTTTTGGTATTTTTCTAATAAAATCCATATTTTAATTGATAGTGGGAAATACTGCATTTTAATTCAAAACTGCATTTTCATATAATTTATCTATATAGTTAGATTATACTTTTAATTAGTGTTAAAGTATAATTGGATTGTTTTTTTATCATTTATTCCAAAAAAAATCAATTTAAGTAATTTCACAATGAAATTGGATATAAAAACATGTCAATATTTTAATATTTTTTACTTCTTAAAAACCCGCTTTCTGGTTTTAACAACAGGAATTAATTTTAAATTAATTTCTCCCAATTCTATGTCTAGAATTTGGAAAAATGGATTCCATATTTGGAATCAAAACTTCCAAATTGTGTAAATAGGTACCTTTTATTTTTGGATAGTATGAATAGTAACATCAAAAATTATTTTAATTTACCATGGTTAAAGCGTAAATCATGTAAGTAATGATTAAAAAATAGTATTATAATAGTATAAAACTTCCCTAAAACGTGTCATAACCCTATTTTATGATATATGGATGACCATGATCATAATTATGTCTATTTTAGGACCCAATGAATCCACTTAGGTGTGATAATGACCTTTCATAATGTTTAATTTAAAGAAAAGGGAAATATATCATAAAAATATATCTCCTAACTAAAACAATTTTCATTTGGTTTATATAAGTTATAAATTCATATACAAATATTCATTATAATGATAAAAATATTTCCTACATCGTTTTATTTTATTTATAATCTTTAGACAATAAATAAATTTATTTATTTATGACACAATGATGATGCAGTTATTACCTTGTTAATGAATGATTGAAATAAATGAAATTATAAATATTAAAATAAATGTAATTTGAGATTTTTGATTCCATACACATATTTTTTGGATACAATTTACATATTAGGCATTATTTAATTCTTTTTTTTTCAAATTAATCAATTTTTTATGACTTTAAAAAAAATTACAAAATTGTGTCAAAATCTACATAAATGAATTTTTAAAACAAACACTATTTTTTTAAATGATGTAACAGTAATAAAAGTTTAATATTATTCCAAATGAATTATATAGTGTTAAAAATGCCCTTAATGATCTACTTGAGGTTCTATTTTCATTTTATAGTAACTATATTAACCATATAGTATACAAATACAAAAAGACATCGTAGGGGTTAAATTATTTAACTAAGGGTTAAAGCCAAAAGATAAGCTTAAATTCATGACCTAAACATTTATAAAACCTATTGGTTGAGATTATTTTGACCCATACACATATTATCATCAAAATAAATCACTTTTGAGCCATTATAAACTTAAAATAAATTTATAATAAATTCATATTTCTGGACTTTCAATAAGTGTCTCTCACCTCTACTATAAAAGCGCATTTCTCCTTCTCTTTTATGCACACCTCCAAAGACCTTTGTTAAGGAAAAAACCTACCCAAAACTACTTTTAGATTACCTCAATTCTTCCTAGAGGACACCATTTTGGAATAAAACCAACTTAAGGATTCCTTTGGTGCAAATCAAATGGAGACACCTGAAGAAGAGATAATCGTTTTATCCCTCCTTTCAAAGTTATTTTCTTCTTTTACTTCCTTTTCCTAAGTTGATACCATAATAAAATATAAAATACAGCATATATTATATGATGATATATTGTTATGATTATGGTACAATTGTATTCCTCCTTTTACCCATCCTATGAAAAACAATATCACAATGCGTGCGTGCGTATGGCTTACCGTCTCCATGTCGTGGTGTAAATTGTTTTTTATCTATACTTTATTTAGATGGGAATAATGATGAATATAAATGACTTAAATAATAAATATAACATGATAATTTTTAATTTAAAATTCATATTCTATCCAATTCTGTACCATTTAACCATTAATGAAATGATATTGTCGCTCGTGCGTGCGTACTGATTACCGTCTCCACGACGTGATGAGACTCATCTTCCATGTTCACCATCCAAGAATGGTTATAAAAAACATATATTATGAATAATTATGAAATATATGAAATAATAAGTCTTCTTTAATAATATATATATATATATATATGTCTGTATGTATGTATGTACGTATATTTCATTCACTTGCTTCCATTCAACATGATAAGAAAACTGAAACATCGTACATGTGTACGTACGACATGTCGTCTCCATGAATTGTGTATTCTATTTACTATATCTATCTATTATATATATTTATATTATGACTATATATGTTATATAAATCATATAATAAATTTTAGAAGTAATAAAATCATGATCTAAGTAATATGACCAAGAATAACAAGTCAAAACACGTACGATAAACAAAGTGATTATTACTCAAAATGGTGCATTAACATGGAATTGTTAATAAATGAGTAATATAGTCATAAAAGAATCATATATGATATAATAAATATTATTTTTAATATGATATAAGTTAATAATTTGTTTAAAAACATTATATACTATTTTTGAACACATTCGGAGAATATCATACCTAAAGTAAGGGTTAATTTAATAATATCATTATTATTCAAGGTTGTTGATGCATAAGTATATACTGGGACATATTTATCATCCAAGTCCATGTATCTAAAAAATGTTTTCATAAAAAAATTACTATTATCCTATGGATTTTTAAATTCATTTTTACTCATGTTTGACTTTTTATAAAAAAATTGAAAGGAATCTTTCGGTCGTTTTCCAAATGAGGTATTTTTTGACTTTTTGAAAAATTAAGGAAATAATATTTTTTTAACTTATACGGTGTGAGGGGATATTTTCATCATTATGTCACCTTACCATTTTGAATATTTCTTTATAATATTACAATGTTATTTTCAAAATAAATGTATTATTTTTAAAATTGTAAACATTTTAAATAATTTATAGTAAAAAAGGGATGTTTCCCTAAAATAGTTTTAATAAATTATTTTCTTATATGTCACCATAATTTGTTGTATTTTATGTTTATTTGAGGTAGATTTATTATGATACAATATTTCATATTGTATTGAAGGTTTTGTGATATGTGTGACTGTGCATATTCTATTTTATACCATTCATGGTTTATGGTTAAAGTATTAACATTTCGTATGATAGTTTTAAATACAAATGTTTATGTTATATTTCATTCTTTTAATAGGAATAATGCATTGGACTTAGTGAGTTATGGGAAGTTCCTGCTATATCCCCTCAATGCAGTAGTAGGTCTCATGAGACAAACTAGTTTCTTAGCACAAGGCATTGAAAGAATATTTGTGTATGGTCCTGGCATGAGGCCTTGACGTAGTGGTTAAGATGTCTGGCATTATGCATTCCCTCATTATGAGATTATTTATTGATTTTATGTGTGATTATTAGTCTATTATAATATCCATGTTAATGATTAAATGGAATTATTTGATTTATTCTTTCCATGTTATATCGAAGATAATATTTTAAAAGGCTTGTGTTTTAGTTTCGTACCTTGCCTAAAAAGTTTTTTCTTATTTTTAATATCTTCCATTATATTTTTTATCCTTACTAAGCATCTCAGCTCACCCATTTATAATGTTTTATTTTCCTAGGATTCTAATAAGTTTTTTATGATTGATATGCTGGGTTAATCTAGGGGAATAATGGAATTCTCAAAGTATTATCTATGTTTTGTTTTTTTAGAAAATTTGTTTTAAATTTCATGTATGTAATATATTTTTCAAGACTGCTAAACTGATCAGTCCTTCAGGGTTTTATTCCTTATAATCATGATTATGTATTAAAATAATGAACTAGCTCTAGGCTTCTAGGGTTGGGGCATTATAGTTGATATCAAATAAATTTTAGCAAAAACCATGGAAATAGATTTAGAAAACTTAGATTAGGTACCATAACCCAAAGATAGAATTTGAGGATAAGTATAGAAGAACTTCCTAGAATTTTAGTGATGATCATAGATAACTTATGATTAATCCTAAGATGTTATAGATTGAAAGTACCTTCCCTTGATTATTTGGTTTTCTTTAAGGAGATGAGTTTCTCAACCTGTGATTTTTGGTCTTAGTTAATGGAGGAAACCAGAAGGAATTGCATTAACATTGAGTTTGATGGAAAATCTGGTGATTTTGAGAAAAAAAATTGGATAATTATTAGAGAAAAATATATTGTGATTATGTCGAATCAGTTATCACGATATATGATTAACAATGTGATCTTTGATGAATTTCCTAACACATTTCGCAAGAGAAAGATGAACATTTATAAGTGTTCAAATTTTAAGAATCATAGAGAAAAGAATATATGGCTTCCTACATGTCAAGAGGAAGGGAAGAAGAACCATGAGGAATACCTCAAATGGAGGGAAAGATGTTTTCTTTATGTGAAAAAGGGTCATATAGTAACCAATTATTATAGAGTCCAATATCTCATCTGTGGAAATCATGGGAATTACACAACTCAATTCCCAAACATAAGAATTTACTTCTAAACCAAGTAAGGACATATTCCATGCCAACCATTAAATTATAAGGATTGAAGTATTTATGTATTTGGATCCAAGAATTATGAATAGTGAATTATATAAGGAGTATTCAGTTTATCTTTTCTGTTAAGGATTTTCAAGAATATGTTAAATAGTTATAATGGAAAATAAAATTGATTTAAGGGTAAGATCATATTTGAAGAACATATGATTAAGGTAAAGATAATCCTTAATTTTTTCCTTATGTTAAGATAATGATGTTTGGAAGAAGATATGTTGTATTTGAACAAGTAAATTGGATGATTCTAGTTTCTTGAGAACTAAATATGGAGTTTTTGACAAGATGGGGATGAAGAATAAAACTTTTTCGGACTTAAGGAATAATACACTATGTTTTAGAACAAGGAAACACACATTTTTTCAAAAAATATATTAGATATTTCAGGTTGTTACCCTGACTGAATAGAATACTTGATGAAGGTGTTCACATGTTTGGAATGTGACAACCAAAAACTACCCTATGAGATGTGGGTGATAAATGCTTAGCCGATTTTGTTCACCTATTTCTAAAGTTATAGATTTTAATTTTTTGGAAGGATTGTAAATTTATACATTTATGGATAGTATAAGTTATACTCTAGTTGAAATTTTTTAGATTAATGTATTATCTCGCAATAGACGGACTTATGCATACATGGTAACCTGTGCTAAATTTTTTTTTGAGATGGATAAAATGATTTATCATTCTATTTATGTATCACATGATCTTCTAACTCTTTAGGAATAACAAATTCAACTTCATTTATTTGAATAAAAGATGAATCTAAAAATTTTCAAGGCATGACCAACGGTGAGATTGTATTGAAATCAAGTAAGTATTTCTTCTAATGTTCTTCAACTTTAGGTAAAGGATCTTGAAAACCAAAAATGTTTTCCTAGTACATTATTTCGTGATGAATCAAATGGCCCCTTAGATCATCACAGATTTATACCTTTATGGTTATTAACCTTTTTCTAATCATGTTATCTATCTCTCTCTACCATAACATTATCATTCATTTTTTCTTCCATATCCATATTTTCCTACATGTAATCCTAGTATATGTTATCTTTGGTAACCTTCTTACTTTACTTTCCCTATTTTAAAGTGTATGTTTTATCGACCAATTTATTGAAGTAGGTGATAATGTAACACCACAAGATTCCATAGTATGTTTATTTTTAAATAAATTCAATATCTTGTGTTGTACGATACACCAAGAAAATCTTGAGCTATACACAACATCATCTTATCTTGCGCTACATGCAACACCAAGTTCGAGTACACCATGACCTATAAAACTAACTGTTTAAAAAGTGGTTATTAATATTATTAACCACATTTTTAATTTTATATATATATCCCATATAATTTTAAAATTCATGTTATGTATTTCTTAGACATAATATAATGACAAATTCAATTTTTCAGATAAAAGAAGTATTTTTCAAAAAATACAGTTTTCCACCTTTTCATGGTGAAACATTTTTAAATACAATATTTGACACTTTTATATATTCAATATGAAAAACTTAATTTATTATTTATAATAGGGACATAAAAAATCATTTTGGATTAATTTTTGGTATTTTTTGATAAAATTCATATTTTAATGAATAGTGGGAAATACTGCATTTTAATTTAAAACTGCCTTTTCATCTAATTTAAATATATAGTTAGATTATTCTTTTAATTGGTTTTAAATATTAATTGGATTATTTTTTTATAATTTAATCTAATTTTTGTCATTTTAAGTAATTTCACCTTGAAATTAGGCATAAACACATGTCAATCTTTTGATAGTTTTTACTTCTCAAAAACATGCTTTCTAGTTTTGACAATGGGAATTAATTTTAAATTAATTTCTAGAAATTATCTGTTTGGAATTTGTAAAAAAAGATTCCATATCTGGAATAATAAGTTCAAAAATTTGTAAATAGGCACCTTTTATTTTTGTAAATTATGAATAGTAACTTTAGTAATTATTTTTATTTACCATGGTTAAAGGGTAAATTTGGTAAATAAGGGTAAATAAATACTATTATAATAATATAAAACTTACCTAACACATGTACTAATCATATAGTTTGACATTTTTCCTACCATGAGTATCCTTAGGTTGATCTTAGGACCCCATGGAGCCACTTGGGTGTGACAATGACCTTTTATAGTGTTTAATTTAAAGAAAAGGGAAATATAATATAAACATGTATCTCCTAACTAAAAAAAATTTATTTTGGTTTATAAAAATGATCTCTTATACTATAAATAGTAATTATAAAGATAAAAATATTCCATACATCGTGTTGTTTTATTTATAATTTTTAGATATTAAATAAATTTATTTATTTATAACACAATGATGATGCAGTGATTACCTTATTAATGAATGATTGAAATAAATGATATTATAATTATTAAAATAAATGTAATTTGAGACTTTTGATGTCATTAACAAATTTTTTGGATAAAATTTACCTATTAGGGATGATTTAATTATTTTTTTAATACATAAAATTTTTATGACTTTAACAAAAAATAATTACTAAATTTTGTAAAAATTGACATAAATGAATTTTTAAAACAAACACTATTTTATTAAATAATATACTAGTAATAAAAATATAATATTAGGCCAAATAACTTATATAGTGTTAAAAATATTATTAATGATCCAATTGAGGTTCTATTGTCATTTTATAGTAACTATATTAACCACATAGAATACAAATACAAAAAGACAATGTAAGAGTTAACTTATTTAACTAAGGGTTAAATCCAAAAGATAAGGTTAAATTCATGACCTAAACCTGTATAAAACCTATTGGTTGAGAGGATTTCTACTCATATTTATCTTATCCTCTAAATAAATCACTTTTTATTCATTAGAAACCAAAAATAAATTTATAATAAATTAAAATTTCCAGACATTCCTAAAGTGTCCCTCACCTCTTCTATAAAAGGACACTTCTCCTTCTCTTTTATTCACACATACAAAGTCATTTGGCTTTTCCAACCCCTGCCTAACACTCCTCCCAACTTCTGAAACTTCATACTAGAGGCCACCCTTTTTCCAGAAAACCAACTTAAGGATTCCTTTTGTGCAAATAAAAATGAGACACCCGAAGAAGAGGTAATTGTTTTATCCCTTCTTTCAAAGTTATTTTCTTCTTCTACTTCCCCTTCCTAATTTGTTACCATAATAAAATAATAACTCCAGAATATAATATATTATGAGATATTTTTATGATTATGGGACAACCGTATTCCTACTTTTACCCATCCGATGAAAATTTCAATGGTTTTGAATCAAGTAAATAGGACTATTTTCTTGTAGCGTATTCATATTTTCTACTGCCATATATATCACACCAATATAAAGGGAAGACCCTATATAGAAAAAAAATTCATTAGTCCTTATGTAATATCTACATAAAAAATATCAATGGAAGAATATGACATTTTATTAAGATCACAAAAAGTAACTTCAATGTTTTAAAAGAAAATAACAGATGAGAAACTCTTCTAAATACGTATAATGTAGGGATAAAACTATACACTCTAATCATTTAAAATATATTTTACTTGTTTCCTTACTTGTTTCTTTTTATTTTTTTAGGATTCAAAATATTCTCATTGTGATCAATTTGGATACTCGAAAGATATATATTTTGTATTTAAAGCATGAATATCCAACAAATTGAATACGCATGATGGCTATTATGAATTTGCAATACACTACATTAAACATTTTACAAATAAAATTAAAATAATATGTTTCGTATAATTTTTTAACAAGAATTTTTTTGTGATAGGGAAGTGTTTATTTATCATCATAACCGTGGTTTTAGGATTTCTAATTTCCAAAATAAGTCTATCTTTTTATAACTAGATAAGTATTAGGGTATATATAATAAGATTTTACTTTCAATACATATATAAAAACAAATTAATTATTTTAAAAAAAATTATATAGTTTCTAAATAAAATTAAGGATAAGGATTATGGTTATTACATTTTTAAATTTATGAAAATATCATATTCCATCCAAAAACTAGCATCCCCGTAGAGGTATTTTTAAGTCAATTAAAAATTCATTAAAAATATTTATTAACTATTTGTTTATATATATATTTGTTGTGCTACTAAAACTATTAATAGTCTATATATTCATAAGAATAAGAATATTTTTTTGGAATGAGTGGGTATCTTACATGGTATCAAAATATTTACAGACATTAAAAAGAGGTGATTTCCTATCACATTTGTAATTTTTTTATTTCATAAAGATCATGAAGAGTTAGTTAATATATATCCTATTTTGTTAATTTATTATAATTTTATGTTATTGTAAAATAGAGTGTATTTACCATCAAGAGGTTTACATTTGAGTGTGAATAAGATAAAATATATGGAGTTTTATTTTAGAAAAGGATTGTATTGATGTGATATTTGGAGCTCGCATTATTTCAAAAGTTGATCTTTTTTTATATTTCATCCCAATTATGTGTTGGGTTTAAATGGATATAAAAGCACTTTTCAAATTGATTATAAATTATTAAATAAACCAAAATCTAGTATCACCATGCTAGATAAATTAAATCACATGTAAAATTTAAATGAATAATGTAACACTCTGAGATTTTAGAATATATTCTCTTTAAAAATTTTGATATATTCGATAGCTTGAGATGCATATAACACCAAACTTAAGTTAATGATGTTTAATTAAAATATAAAATAAAATACATTATTATATGGTTAAATTAAATAAATTAAATAATTAAATTTTTAAAAAGGATCAAATTCACTTAAGGAAATGTGATTAATTCTTGAGAAACTATTTTAAACTATTTTTTTTTAATTGTGGGTTTTTGTTAAATTTAATAATTTTGAGGATTAATATCAATAAAAATAATTTATATAATTAATTTAATAATTAATAAAATAAATTAATGACATTCATGAAATGGTTAAGTACTAATAAGTGATACTAGTCTAATAATTCTTAGTTAAACAGAAGTATTTAGTTTACATATATTATTTTATTATTTATGTCCATTTAAGAGTAAATTAATCTTATTTAGAGTATTAGATATAGGGAAAATTATTTAATATATATATATATAAATTAATTATGATTCCTACATATATTTTCTATTGATTATAAATGATGAAAAAATCATTTGAAGGAAAATAAGAGATATTTTTCAGAAAACTATTTTTAAGTGTGAAATTAATTTTTATCATAAAGAATTAATTTAATCACTACTGATAAATAAATTTGATTAAATTTATTTAAAATATATTCACTCAAATAAATCAACAATCATTGAATGGTTTTTACTAGGAAATGAATGAAAATAAATTCATTTTATGCTTTAATATATATATAAATTCTAAAAATGGTTTTTATGAGTTCTATGCATGGATATTAAAATTAATTTATAACAACATTATAAATATAATTTTAAATAATTAACTTCATTTTTAAATTAAGAATTTTAAATTTAATTTAGGGTGAATTTTTGAGATTCTTTTGAAAATGTTGAATTTTTTGAGAATACTAAAACATATTATTTTTACGAATTCCATACCTTTTAGGATATAATTATTATATAATAATGATTCAAAAATTTTGGAAACATTTTTATAGAGAAAATATATGATTAATGAGTAAAATAAATCATTTAAAACTATTATTTTGAATTTAGAAACCTATGATTGATTTTTTAGAAGCAAAGTTATTTTTTATTCTAATAATGAACTATTTTTTATTCTAAAACTTTATTCAGGAGATTCAGTGATTCCATTTAGTTTTTTCATGGTTTTAATGTCAATTAATCTTTATTTATTTAATTATAATCCAATAAATTTATGGTTAGTATAACTACGTTTGAATATTTGGCCTAAATAAGTATAAAGTCATTTTACACATAAAAATAATTTTTCTAAAAATGGTTTTTCTGAAATTATATTTGAATTAATTTATTCCACTTAAAGGAATTGAATCTTGAGTAATGGATTACATATTTTAAATCATCGTATTCAAAAAAATATGAGTAAAATTTTTTTATCCAGAATGAACAGTTTCCATCATAAAAATTTATCATCGTAATTAAGACTAAAATGAGTTAAAAGGGGTAAAATAAAGGGATAATGTTTCTAGATTACACAAAACACATGTATAAATCTCATTGGTTGATTTTATTTCAACCCCCCTTTACTTATCTTCTAAATTTTTATTTTTTTGATCCAATTTTCTATGAGAGTGAATTTATTATTTTTAATATCCATCTACAAATGAAATGTATACTTCAGAGCTCACCCCTCAACAGCTTTCCACCCTGTCAGTGTTGGCTTCTGACCCAATGTATCCCTTTCCAATGTGTGCTTCACGGGTGTTGTGGGATTCCCTTATGCCCCCTCAGTGGTCTCCTTCTTCTAGTGTTGGAGGGGCGTCGGGCCCCCATTCGTTTAAGGAGTGTCTCGTAAGAACCTCTAAAAGCTCCCTCTTCTATACTGGTAATTCCTCTTTCTCCCTGCTATTTCAATATGGTGGAGTGTCTATCGGTGGTGGAATTCTTAGATAAGGAACTAGAGGATACAATGGTTTTCCACCACCTAACCCTTGTGTCAAGGTTTGGGCATCACAACCCCCCCCCCCCCCCTTAACTTTTTCAAGTCTTTTGTGGACTCCTAGGGTCTATACAATCTATAGTCCATCTTTGTTCTGTCAAGATCTTCCTTCTGTATCCACTTGCTATCCAAAGAGGACCTCTTCACCACCTGGTTGAGAGAAGAGAACCTCTGTCGTAAATGGAGGTTCATGTTGTCGAGGTAGTCATGGGTCACTCACTACGGGAAGGAGGACAACTCAGTCATGGTGTGGGTTCATCTTCCTCGGATTCCCCTCTCACCTCAAAACCCTTCAACCCTACAAGGGTAAGGCCTTGGGGAACTACCTTTGTTCGGATTCCAGAACCAGATTCCTTCATGTTTCTTCTTTCCCATGTATTTTTAGTGATCTCGACCTAGAGAAATCCCTCACCTCCTGTATCCTTCTCAAAGTGGGTGATGGCTTCACCTAGTGTCATAGAATCTTCTATAAAGTGTCTCCCCACTACTGTAAGATTTGTTTCATCGAGGGTCACTTGGTACAAATTTTCCGGCATAGGATCCCAAACCCTCCGGCCCCTATAACAGAGAATGTTACTTCCTTAATTGATGGTGTCTCCTCAGTATTATCTCCCACATATTGATCACACATCCAATTAAAATTTGAATTTGAACATTGTAACCATTACTATAGTTGAAGCATCTTTCTCTAGGCATATTCTAAGAAATACCCATGTTTATAGGCCTAACATCCCATAGTTAGATGTTGGGATGATCTTGGCAATTTTGGGTAGGGTCTAGTCTCCTCTAGGAAGATATATTTTTTCAGGTGTCGTGGTCCCTCTTTCAGAGATGAAGGGGTCTGAAGTGATATCTTATTATTCATCAGTGGTTCTTTATTAACCTCCCCCTTTGGACACAGTTCTAGGAATTTTTGAGGTAATTCACTCTCAGAAGATCTTGGGTAAGGAATATGACACTCTTAGTACTTCCCAGAAAGAGACAGACCCACTTTTCCATCATTCATCCAAGGGGAAGGCTTTGCTCAGCCAATCTTCACAAGATATCATTAATAGGTTTCAGGAACTTGAATAATTTTTGGAGGTTCAATAAGAACATACACTCTCAAATCCTTCCAAAGGGAAGATTATGGTGTCTATGGATAATTTTTCATACAACTTTCACATCACTCAAGCAAGATCAATAAGAGCCTATAGCTTTAGCATTGGGTTTTCATCAGGTGATATTTTAGAATTCAAGGCCACAAAATATGGTTTTTAATGTAATCGTTCCTTATATGGAATGCCCGGGGTTTGGGTGCTCGAGCCAAATTGGATCTGGTGCAATGTGAATCAAAACGTTTGCATACATCAATATTTATTACTCAGGAGTAAAAAAAGAATTCTGATCATCTAGAGTCCCTGGGAAGGGATATGGGTTACTATAAGAGCTTTCATGCATGCCCATGCTTTTGGAACCATGGTCATCTATTCATGAATTAGAGTATGGTTTGTATTTTTTGTCAATCCTCAGAGTAAGTTCCGAATGTCTGCCAGGAAAGTACTCATGCAGGTCAAGGGTCGCGCAAGTATTGGTTGGGTCACGCAAGTGACCTGTGCGTCGAGAAGGGACTTGCGTGCTAGTGCCTAGGATGTTTGGAAACTTGCGCACCTATTTATCTTCATGATCATAACTTCAAAATATGGAAAAGGAAAGAGGGTCATGCAAGTATTGGTGTGGTCGCGCAACTGAGTACCGCAATAGAGGCTAGGGCGGTTGGAGCTACGCGCAAGAACTTGCGCGTCGTGAGGACACTCGTGTGCCACCTCACAGGGGGTCCAGTTTTCCTATAAATAGAGGAACACCCCTCCTCATTTGTAACTAAGTTCAAGACTTAGATATTTTTTGATCTCTCGTCACGCAAGTGGTTGAGTCGTGCAAGTGGTAATTGGGCCGCGCAGGTAGAGGCTGCATGCCAATTGTTGGCTGCGTGCCCAAGGTAGTTTGGTGAGAACGGAATTGAGTCACGTAGTGTCACGACCCGTCCTCGGGGCCTGTTCCGTGACTACCCCAAGCCCGCCTTCCATAGGCCAGGGGCTGGAGACTAGCACCAAGGCGTAAATCCCAGTAAAGGGGAGGCATTTCCTTTGTAAGTAAACAAGCACCACAGAGTAAGCAAGTGGAAAAAGTAAACACTAAGTAAAAACTGGTACAACAGTAAGTGCGGAAAGTAAGTGGGCCAGAATACAAACTCAAAATGAAAGTAAAGTACAAATCGAAAAGGGAAAACATCAACTGAAAGGAAAAGCCGCAGCGTCGAGCCGTCCTCTGGAAGTCCCACCTGAAGGGTGGGTACAGAAATCCTCCACAGCTCCTCGGTCCAACCGTCTGCTCCGAGTACACCCCGCCCAGTGGTCCACCTCCAGGTACCATCCTGCTCCGCAAGCCTCCACCACGATCAGCGTTGTCCGTCGTCTGCAACCAACACAACATAGTGCGGGCATAGCCCGTGTAGGGGTGAGTATAAGCTACTCATTAGGGACCCCGATACCCCCGAGGGTCTCCCAGAATCCAAAAAGGATAAACCACAAAGGAAAGATACAATCACGAAGTAACATCCGACACTGCTTAGGCATATTCCCATACATTACCTAAGTCATCAATTCTCACTCGGCTCCAACATCCGAGCTCAAGTACAACCCATTCCACACATGAAAGAAAAATGTAAATCCACACAGGATAGCACAACACAATCCACAAGGAAAGAAAAACGTAATCCACATAGGATAGCACAACACAATCCACAAAGGAGAGTAATCAGGATTCAGCTCCCTCAGGTATACTTCTTCGAATGACGATAGAGATGATCACTGATCCATCTAAGTCGTCGGACCCAAAAGGATTGATAGGTACTAACCCCCGCAATGACCCACAAAGGATCTGACCCACAAAGGATCGATAGTTAACTAACCCCCGCAAAGACCCACATAGGATCGGGCCCACACAGGACCTGTAGGCGCTGGCCCACACAGGACCACTGAGCGCTGACCCACACAGGATCGGACCCATACAGGATCGGTATCACTGACCCACAAAGGATCACTGAGTGTTGTAGTCATCGTCGTCGAATCCACTGAGGAACTCTGCATAGTCGTCGTCGTCACAGTAGCAGTCGCAGCCAGCTCTAGGGTTCCCGCACACAGCAAGCTCGTTCGGGAGGGTCCGCTCCACGAGCCGAGGGGCTGATATATCAACTGACACATAGTCCGGAGTTTATGTATCCAAAAGTTCCGTATCGTCAACAGGAACTCAACGTGACAGACGGCGCGTCAATCGGACGCCCGGTCTGAGAGTTATTGGCTTTTTCGTCCTAGGGGCCTCGTTTTTTTTAAGGCAAAACCAACCCGACCGTACTCCACCTGCGTCCAAACCTCGGGCGGAGTATGCCAAAAGATCTGTCTCACCTAGAGTAATCCACCAAGGTCAACGGCACGTCAATCGGACGTTCGGAGCTCAAGATATGAGTGTTTCCGCTCCGAGGGCCCGGTTGGTTTCGTGTACGAACAAACCCGGCCAAACCCAAAGTATTCTGAAACCTTGAGTTTGATATACCGAAACGACCGTCTTGATCCAAGGATTGCATCGCCGCTGACGGCGCGTCGTTCGGAGGCGCGTAGCTCAAGTTATGAGCAAAAGACCGAAAAGGTCCGGAAATGGGGGGTCTGGGCCCGGACCGACCCGGCCCAACCCCCCCTGGGTCGGCCCGAACCGGGTCGACCCGACCCGGGTCCGACCCGACCCATCCCGGCCCGGCCCGACCAGAGTGGCCCGGCCCGGCCCGGGCGCGACCCGGCCCGTCGGGTCGGCCCGGATCGGCTCAGTCGCGCGTCCGAGTGAGGGGAAGCCGTGGGGGGCTTGCTGCCCCCGCGTGAAGAAACGCCGCGGCCCCGGGTGGGGCCGCCTCACCAGTGGAAGCGGCGGCCGGGCCACGTCCCTCCTCTCGGTTCCGCACGGCCACGGAACTGGCTCGTCGCCGCCACCTCCGACCGCCGGTGCCGCCGCGCTGGCGTGGCGCGCTGGCGGGAGCTTCCGCGGGCCACCGGATGCGCTCTGGTGGTCCGTTTTGCATGCGGTCTTCGCCAGTGGTCCTCCCGAGACCCGATCTTCACTGTCAGGCCCTCGAATCGCCCTTGCGGTCCTGTTTTTCATCTTCTTCCATTTCGCGCACCAAGAACGAAATGGTGCGGTGGGTTCGGACTTGTTCGTTAGTCCGCACCCACCGCGTTAGCGGTCTTAAAGATATTCACCCAACAATATTTAAACGACCGGGGATTTAATCGCAAAGATTTAAATAATCAAACCCCTACCTCATCGTACGTGCGTTCTTCGTGGAATTTATCATCGCGGAAGAAAAGAATCGTCGCATCGCGAAAGAGCTTCGATGTCACGCGGTACTTGGCGTCGCGTCGATGAACTCCGAGGATCAAAAACATAGAGAATTAATTAATAATAATTAAATTCATGTTGTTGTTATAATCCACAAAGAATTTAAAATGAGCGCAACCCCCTACTTTGTCGTTGTCGATCGAAGGTTGTCGCGGGGTTGGATCGTCGCGGAAGAAGCGTCGCAGAGGGAGATTTGTCGGTGTCACGGTACACAGCTTCACGTCGTCGATCTCCGCAGGTTCAGCAATCTCTGTCGCCTTCGTCGGAGGCTAGCGTTCTTCGCGTTCTTCGCGTTCTTCGCGTTCTTCGCGAAGAAGGAGGAAGATCTTTAGAGATTCTCCAAAGGTTTAACACAACATTCAAAAAGAACTTGTATTGGCCTTATTTTATTAACATGCCAACAAAACTAAAACGTGTTAAGAAACGAAAGAAATTAATTCATAGAATTAATTTCAAAGAACTAACCGCCCAATTAATTGGAGCGTTTAATTGTTTAAGAAAACGCTTCAGTTGACCTTCATTAAAAAGGGTTTTCGTGGGTGCGTTACTTAGCGGAAAAGAAACGGTGGGGCACGTGCGGGCCCCACCTCACAAATATCCCACCAAGAGGGTAGGATATTTTGAATTTCACCCTATCCGCTTTAACTTAGTTTAAGCAGCTTTAAGTGGCCTTAAGCGGCTTTTAGTGAAATAAAATAAAGTTTGTTGTACAACATTATTTTATTTCTTAACTTAAGCCCAAAAATTAAAAACCACACCCGAGCAAACGCAACTCCGGAAGAGGCGTTTCTAAGCAAGTACCGGCATTGCGATTCCATCGGTTCCCTCAGAATTCGATTTCGAGCACCGGTTTAAAAGTTAGAAAAACCCGCTCGTCCGTTCACTGAACGTACCCGAGCCAAACTTCAGAAAATGATTCCGGGCACACCGGGCCTCGGAATCACGTGCCGTCAGAAATTGCGTTCTTGTAAAATTCCAAAGAAAATTAAGAAAAAAATTTCCTTGAAATTTACGGGTTTTACATCACTCCCACCTCAGGGCTTTACGTCCCCGTAAAGATACATCATAATATAGGGAAATAAATGGGGGTACTGAGCATGCATCTCAGCCTCCCCCTCCCAAGTGCTCTCTTTGAGGTTCCTGTGCTGCCATCTGATGCGCACTAGAGGAATCGGCCGTCCTCGTAGGACCCGCTCCTGTCGATCCTCGATCTCCACTAGAACCTCTGCAAAAGTCGCTCCATCATCAACGTCCATCTCTCCATGGTCAATGATGTGCTTCGGGTCGTGCACATATCTCCTCAGCTGAGATACGTGGAAGACGTCGTGCACCCGGTGCGACTGAGGTGGTAGTGCCATGCGATAATCCACCTCGCCGATCCTTTTGAGGACCTGGAAAGGTCCGATGAAGCATGGAGACAACTTTCCACCTCGACCAAATCTCTGTAATCCACGTCGAGGTGAGACACGCAAGAAGACGTGGTCTCTATCCTCGAACTCTAGTGGCCTCCGAATCCTGTCAGCGTCAGACTTATGTCGGCTCTGAGCTGTCCTCATCCGCTCCTGGATGACCTGGACCTTCTCTGTCGTGGCATGGACCATCTCTGGTCCCACAAGTGCTGACTCCCCAGAGTCTGTCCAGCACAAAGGAGATCGACAAGGTCTACCGTACAATGCCTCGTATGGTGTCATCCTGATGGTGGAGTGGTAGCTGTTGTTGTACGCGAACTCCACCAAGGGTAGGTGGTCCTCCCAGCTGCGACCAAAGTCGAGGACACATGCGCGGATCATGTCCTCGAGAATCTAAATGGTCCTCTCCGTCTGACCATCCGTCTGAGGGTGAGAGGCGGTGCTCAGACGTAGCTGTGTCCCAAACGCCTCTGGAAAACCCTTTCAAAGCCGGGAAGTAAAGCGAGCATCTCGATCGGAGATGACAGATGATGGCACATCGTAAAGACATACAATCTCCTGAACGTAGAGACGCCCCAAGCTCTCCACTAAGCCTTGCTCTCTGATGGGTAAGAAGTGACCCGACTTGGTGAGTTGGTCAACAATCACCCAAATAGAGTCGTGACCTCTGGAAGTGCGTGGAAGTCCAGTCACGAAGTCCATAGATATCCCGTCCCACTTCCACTCCGGTACCTCCAAGGGTTGTACCAAGCCTGTTGGTACCCGATGCCCTGTCTTCACCTGCTGGGAGGTGAGGCATCATGAAACGAACTCTGCCACAGCCTTCTTCATTCCCGGACACCAGTGCTGTTGTCTGAGATCCTGGTACATCTTTGCCACTCCAGGATGAACCGCCAAAGGGGAAGTGTGAAACTCTCTCAGCACCTCCTCTCGTAAAGTGACTGGTACCAAGGTACGTCCTATGAAAAGGATGTCGTGCTCTGCTCCAAAGGAGAAACCATCAGGTGCATGTCCTGAGGATATTTGTGCACGCCGCATCTCACGGTCAGCGTCCCCACGTTGCGCCTCTCTGACCTGCTGTAGTAGTGGAGGAGTGACTGTGAGAGACTGAAGGAAGGCTGCTCCATCTTTATCCACAAAGGAAATCTGCAAAGCGGCTAGCTGCTCTGTCGCCTCCTCAAATAGCTGAATGCCCGTCCTCCTGCTGAGAGAATCGGCTACCACGTTCCCCTTCCCAGGAGTATAGACTATCTCAAAGTCATAGTCCTGGAGGAACTCGAGCCATCACCGCTGTCACAGGTTCAGGTCCTTCTACGAGAATATTTACCTGAGACTCTGATGGTCAGAAAATATTGTAAAGCGCTCGCCCATCAGGTAGTCTCGCCATGTATTCAGAGCGAAGACCACTACTGCTAACTCCAGGTCATGGGTAGTGTAGTTCTGCTCATGCGGCCTCAACTAACGTGATCCATAGGCGATCACTGCCCGCTCCTACATCAGGACACATCCGAGTCCAGTCCCTGATGCATCGCAGTAGACTATGTACCCTACTCCCTCCTCAGGCAACCTCAAGATAGGTGCGCTGGTCAATCTCTATCTCAGCTCATGGAAGCTCTACTGACATCTGTCTGACCACACAAAGGGTTTCCCCTTCTTCATAAAAGCTGAGAGTGGTGCCACAACTCTGGAGAAGTCTGGCACAAATCTCTGATAGTATCCATCTAGTCCCAAGAAACTCCGCACCTCCGTCACGCTCCTGGGTGGATCCCAAGCTAGCACTGCCTCGATCTTCGCGGGATCCACTGAAACTCCCTCCTCAAAGATGACATGCCCCAAGAAGTAGACCTCGCGTATCCAGAACTAACACTTCGAGAGATTTCCATAAAGCTGGTGCTCTCGGAGTGTGTCTAGTACAACCCGTAAGTGGTAGGTGTGCTCCTCCTCAGTCGTCGAGTAAATCAAAATGTCTTCGATGAAGACTATGACAAATCGATCAAGGTATGGCTGAAAGATCCTGTTCATGAGGCCCATCAACACTACTGGAGCATTGGTTACACTGAAAGGCATAACCAAGAACTCATAGTGGCCATACCGACATCTGAAGGTCGTCTTCTCCACGTCCTCGTCTCGAACTCTGAGCTGATGATAGCCTGACCTGAGGTCTATCTTCGAGAACCACCGTTCTCCCTTGAGCTGATCGAAGAGCTCATCAATCATTGGTAACGGATACGTGTTCCTCACTGTCACCTAGTTCAGGCAACGATAGTCGACACACAGTCGCAAGCTCCCGTCCGCCTTCTTGACGAACAATATCAGGGAAGCCCAGGGTGAAACCCTGGGTCGGATGAATCCCTTGCCCTGCAAGTCCTCCAACTGTAACCGTAGCTCTCGAAGCTCAGTGGGGGCCATCCGATATACAGGAGTCGATATCGGGGCTATCCCGAGGTACAGGTCAATATGAAAGTCTACCTCTCTGCGAGGAGGTAGCCCTGGAACGTCGTTGGGAAAGACGTTCGTGTACTGATCCACCACTGCAGGAAAACTAGGACTTTGCACGTCAACTGCTCCTAGGAAGAGGCTAGCCAACTGATGAGTGATGGGATGCCCTCTCCTCTGCGAGAGTCCATCATGTGCTGCGAAGGCTCCCTTCTCGCCAGTGAAGGTGAACCTGCTCTCATCGGTGCGTACACATCGCACCTTGCGCCTAATACAGTCAATATGTGCATGGACTGTAGATAACCAATCCATGCCCAAGATGACGTCGTAAGGCCTCGACGCCGCTACAAGAAGATCCCAGCCGAAGCTCTCACCTCCTAGAGTAAGCTCACACTGCCGGAACCAGTGCGTAATCGTCGAGTCTGCTCCCGTAGGAGTCTCTAGCCGTAAGGATCGAGCCAACGGCTCTGTCAGAATCTCCGAGCTCTGAACAAGGGAAGCGGCTATGAAAGAGTGACTCGATCCTGTGTCTATAAGAACTACAGCAAGGGTGGAATAGACATAGATTGTACCTCGAATCATCTCGGGCGCGTCGTGGTCGTAGGCCTCCACTGCCTGGAGCTGTGCCTGTCTCTGCCCGCCAGCTCCCTGTGGTCGGGGTGGACCTCCTGGTGGTGGTGGTGGTAGAGCCTCAAAGCGTCGCTCACCACCTACTGCTCGGCCATCTCCTCTGCCTCGTCCGCCTCCTCCTTGCGGACCGCCACGGTCGACCCTCTGCCTCTGCCTGGGTGGCCCCTCAACTGTCTGCTGCTCCTCGGCACGGTGGGTCAGGCAGTCACGAGCCATGTGACCCTTCCCACCGCATGTGTAGCACTGTCTGCCTCTCGAAAGACTGGCTCCACGCTGTGTGCCCCTCACTGCTGAGCCAGTGTCCGGAGGCCATCTACGTGAGGTTCTAGTCTGTCGGTACCCCTGAGTCATCCGTCGACTGCCTGCTGCGGAAGACTCTGCTACGTGCCGCCCCGCGGCAGGTCTCACCACTGGAGAAGTCTCAGCAAGAAATATCTTGATCAAAAGGGATCGCTCCAGTACTCCTGCCTGAGTTGAAATGCTGAGGGAGATCAGCGATGCCCTGACCTCGTGTCTCAATCCCTGCTAAAATGTCCGGGCCTGGACGAATGGGTCTCGTACCATGTCGGTCGAGTAGTGCGAGAGATCGGTAAATCTCGCCGAGTACTGGGCGACCGTTAAGCTACCCTGCCGCAGCTGAAGAAGCTCCTGGATGCGCACCGCACGGAGGGTGGCCGGGACGAACTCCAAGCGGAAGAGGCTCTCAAAGTCCGTCCAGAGAAGAGATGCCTCATCGTGCACCTGGAGCATCAAGCTCCACCATCGGCCCGCTGCTACATGCAGTAGGCTCGCTGCGAGGATCACCATGAGGTCTTCGGGTGTCCTCACTAGCCTGAAAACTCGTACAACTGCCTCCAGCCAGTCCTCGGTTGCCTGGGGGTCCGTCTCCCCGCGAAACCTGGGCAGTCGCTGGCGCTGGAACTCATGCATTTCACTAAGGCAACGTGCATCGTCAGCGGCTGGTGCTGGAAGCATCGGTGGCTCGGCGGGTAGAGGTACCCCCGGTGCCTCTGCTGTCAAAGGTCCCTATACCAAGGCCTCGTCGCTCGATGGGCTGTCGTCACGTACAACTCTCGGAACCCTAGCTGGCTGCCATCGTGGGGCCATCCTGAAAAGGAAACAGGTGCGCCACGGTCAGAACAATATACCTGGTGATCTGATACGAAGTAATCACAAAGAAAACTTGAAACACACATGCAATCAATGTTTTCGTGCATTAAGTCGGAAATCAGAAGCCAGGGTCCTGGTGTACGGATACGTCGGCCGCCGCACCAACACTGGGCTCCCTGGACTGATAACCACACTTAATATGCTTAACACTATTGCTTCACATAGAAGAAAGATCAGAGTCTGCGGTAGAACCGACCTCCTCTGATACCAATTTGTCACAACCCGTCCTCGGGGCCCGTGTCGTGACTACCCCAAGCCCGCCTTCCAAAGGCCAGGGGCTGGCGACTAGCACCAAGGCATAAATCCCGGTAAAGGGAAGGAATTTCCTTTATAAGTAAACAAGCACCACAGAGTAAGCAAGCGGAAAAAGTAAACACTAAGTAAAAACTGGTACAACAGTAAGTGCAGAAAGTAAGTGGGCTAGAATACAAACCCAAACTGAAAGTAAAGTACAACTCGAAAAGGGAAAACAGCAACTGAAAGGAAAAGCCGCAGCGTCGAGCCATCCTCTGGAAGTCCCACCTGAAGGGTGGGTACAGAAAGCCTCCACAGCTCCTCGGTCCAGCCGTCCGCTCCGAGTACACCCCGCCCAGTGGTTCACCTCCAGGTATCGTCCTGCTCCGCAAGCCTCCACCACGATTACCAATGTCCGTCGTCTGCAACCAACAAAATGTAGTGCGGGCATAGCCCGTGCAGGGGTGAGTATAAGCTACTCAGTAGGGACCCCGAGACCCCCGAAGGTCTCCCAGAATCCACAAAGGAAAGATACAATCATGAAGTAACATCCGACACTTCTTAGGTATATGCCCATACATATACATAAGTCATCAATTCTCACTCGGCTCCAACATTTGAGCTCAAATACAACCCAGTCCACACAGGAAAGTAAAACGTAAATCCACACAGGATAGCACAACACAATCCACAAGGAAAGCAAAACGTAATCCACATAAGATAGCACAACATAATCCACAAATGAGAGTAATCGGGATTCAGTTCACTCGTTATACTTCTTCGAATGACGATAGAGATGATCACTGATCCATCTAAGTCGTCGGACCCACAAAGGATCGATAGGTACTAACCCCCGCAATGACCCACAAAGGATCGATAGGTAACTAACCCCCGCAAAGACCCACACAGGATCGGGCTCACACAGGACCTGTAGGCGCTGGCCCACACAGGACCGCTGAGCGCTGACCCATACAGGATCGGACCCACACAGGATCGGTAGCACTGACCCACAAAGGATCGCTGAGTGTTGTAGTCGTCGCCGTCGAATCCACTGAGGATCTCTGCACAGTCGTCGTCGTCATAGTAGTAGTCGCAGCCAGCTCTAGGGTTCTCGCACACAGCAAGCTCATTCGGGAGGGTCCGCTCCATGAGCCGAGGGGCTGATACATCAACTGACACATAGTCCGGAGTTGATGTATCCAAAAGTTCTGTATCGTCAATAGGAACTCAACGTGACAGACAGCGCGTCAATCGGACGCTCGGTCTGAGAGTTATTGGTTTTTTCGTCCCAGGGGCCCGGTTGGTTTTTAAGGCAAAACCAACCCGACCGTACTCCACCTGCGTCCAAACCTCGGGCGGAGTATGCCAAAATATCTTTCTCACCTAGAGGAATCCACCAAGGTAGACGGCACGTCAATCGGACGTTCGGAGCTCAAGATATGAGTGTTTCCGCTCCGAGGGCCCGGTTGGTTTTGTGTACAAACCAACCCGGCCAAACTCAAAGTATTCCGAAACCTTGATTGTGATATACCGAAACGACCGTCTCGATCCAAGGATCGCATCGCCGCTGACAGCGCGTCATTCGGAGGCCCGTAGCTCAAGTTATGAGAAAAATACCGAAAAGGTCCGGAAACAGGGGGTCTGGGCCCGGACCAACCCGGCCCAACCCCCCTGGGTCGGCCCGAACTGGGTCGACCCGACCCGGGTCCGACCCGACCCGGCCCGGCGGGTCGGCCCGACTCGGCTCGGCCGAGCGGCCGAGTGAGGGGAAGCCGCGGGGGGCCTGCTGCCCCCGTGTGAAGAAACGTCGCGGCCCCGGGTGGGGCCGCCTTGCCAGCGGATGCGGCGGCCGGGCCGCGTCCCTCCTCCTGGTTCTGCGTGGCCACGGAACCGGCTTGCCGCCGCGGCTTCGGCCGCGGCGGGTTTTGCCGGCGGCGCGCCGGCAGGAGCTTCCGCGGGCCACCGGACGCGCTCCGGTGGTCCGTTTTGCGTGCGGTCTTCACCATTGGTCCTCCCAGGACCCGATCTTCACTGTCAGGCCCTCGAATCGCCCTTGCGGCCCCATTTGTCGTCGTCCGCCGTTTCGCGCACCAAGAACGAAAAGGTTCGGTGGGTTCGGACTTGTTCGTTTGTCTGCACCCACCGCGTTAGCGGTCTTAAAGATATTCACCCAACAATATTTAAATGACCGGGGATTTAATCGCAAAGATTTAAAGAATCAAACCCCTACCTCGTCGTACGTGCGTTCTTCGCGGAATTGATCGTCACGGAAGAAAAGAATCGTCGCGTCGCGGAAGAGCGTCACTGTCGTGCGGTACTCAGTGTCGCGTCGACGAACTCCGAGGATCAAAAACATAAATATTTAATTAATAATAATTAAATCCATGTTGTTGTTATAATCCACAAAGAATTTAAAGGGAGCGCAACCCCCTACCTTGTCATTGTCGATCGAAGGTTGTCGCGGGGTTGGATCGTCGCAGAAGAAGTTTCGCGGAGGGAGATTCGTCGGCGTCGCGGTATACAGCTTCGCGTCGTCGATCTCCGCGGGTTCGGCGTTCTCCGTCGCCTTCGTCGGAGGCCGGCGTTCTTCGCGTTCTTCGCGTTCTTCACGTTCTTCGTGTTCTTCGCGAAGGAGGAAGATCTTTAGATATTCTCCATAGGTTTAACACAACATTTAAAAACAAGGTGTATTGGCCTTATTTTATTAGCATGCCAACAAAACGAAAACGTGTTAAGAAACGAACGAAATTAATTCATAGAATTAATTTAAACGAACTAACCGCCCAATTAATTGGAGCGTTTAATTGTTTAAGAAAACGCCCCAGTTGACCTTCATTAAAAAGGGTTTTCGTGGGTGCGTTACTTAGCAGAAAAGAAACGGTGGGGCTCATGCGGGCCCCACCTCACAAATATCCCACCAAGAGGGTAGGATATTTTGAATTGTACCATATCCGCTTTAACTCAGTTTAAGTAGCTTTAAGTGGCCTTAAGCGGCTTTAAGTGAAATAAAATAAAGTTTGTCGTACAACATTATTTTATTTCTTAACTTAATCCCAAAAATTAAGAACCACACCCGAGCAAACGCAACTCTGGAAGAGGCGTTTCTAAGAAAGTACCGGTGATGTGATTCCATCGGTGCCCTCAGAATTCGATTCCAAGCACCGGTTTAAAAGTTAGAAAAACTCGCTCGTCCGTTCACTGAACGTACCCGAGCCAAACTTCGGAAAATGATTCCGGGCACACCGGGCCTCGGAATCACGTGCCGTCAGAAACTGCGTTCTTGTAAAATTCCAAAGAAAATTAAGAAAAAAATTTCCTTGAAATTTACGGGTCTTTACACGTAGGTTTGAAGTTGAAGTAGGTGGTGTCACACAGGTGGTTGGTTGATACCTTCATGCCAGTTTGAACTTGCACACCGAATTTGTGCCGCACAGGAGATCTGTGCGCCAGGCAGTAAAAAAGCGTGACAGTTTTTTTTGAGCTGCGTGAAAGTTGGGAGATTGCCCAGTACCCTTGAAGGGAAGTGATATTTGACTACAGGCGAGAGTTGGACTTTAATAGAGAATCTACATGCAACAAAGGATGTATTCTTTAGCGATGATGAAGAGACCTTCACGTCTATAAACTGAGTGTGACTACACCAAGGGCAGTGAGCCAGGCAGAGTCAACGGGAGTGACCCGAGGGAAGCTGTGTACTATCCCTGAATCTTTGTAAAGGTAGTGAGCCTCGGACACAGTGACTGTGCCCGAACCTTTGTAATCCACAGCTTGGGAAGTTTAGTAGAATTTGGTACAGCCAAAAACCTATCGACGTATGCTCCTTGGACGTAGCCCTTAGTGGGGAACCAAGTAAAAAGTGATGTTTCGTCTCTCTGCATGTGAATGTTTGCTTTCTGTTCATATCCATCATACAGGTTTAACAAGTTCCTATCAACATGGGAACAAGATCCATCACTTTAAAAGAAAAATTTGACACCCTGATTCACCCCTTCCCTCTCAGGGTGTCCTAGGGTCCTACAAGTGGTATCAAAGGTTAAAGGTTGTTGCTATTGAGTCTGTCCTTTGTCATTATGGAGAATGCAATCAATGTTAGGGGAGTCCCTCTCTTCGGTGGAAGCAATTTCTAGATCTGTAATAACATAATGAGATATCATCAAATATCCCTTGGAATGGAAATTCTATTTTCCACTGTTCAAGGTATTAATGTTTCTGATCCAACAAGGTTGGATATGACTGATACAAATAGAAAAATTCTTGATGAAAATGCTAAAGCACAGAATGCTCTCACTGTAGCACTTTCTGATCAGATTTATCTAAAAGTGATGAGTTGCACCTCAGCAAAGTCCATGTGGGATAAAATTGAAAATATTAATTAAGGAGATAGAAAAGTGAAGGAGGTGAAACTTCAAGTGCTACACAATAGGTTCGATGATCTGAAGAAGCATCCTGATGAGAATGTAGACTCCTTATTCAATCAAATAACTGAAGTGGTTGGAGAAATTTGGGGCCTAGGAGAATAAATTAGAGACATTGACTTTGTGAAGAAAATACTGAGAATACTACCACCCCTGTACAATGAAAAGTTGTCAGCCCTTGAGGAAAGAGATCTTTCCAAACTTTCTTTGAATGGTCTGTTGAGAATCTTGGTGGCATATGAGATGAGAGTCAAACCCGAAGATTCTATGGCTCATGTTAGAAAGGAAATGGAATTCAAATCCATGGACAAATTGAAAATTTCAGAAGATAGTGGTGATAAAGATGATGAGTAAAAAGAAGTTCTTTCTCTCATTTCCAAGAGGCTGAAGAAGGGAAAACGTAAATTTAATGGTAAGTTACCTCTGGCATGCTTTAATTGTGGAGCAGTTGGGCACATTGCCTCTTAGTGCCAAAGAAACTTCAATGATGAAGAATGTGAAGCAGAAGACATTGAGAAGCCTCGAAAAATGTTTTTCAAACAGGGTGACTTCAAATCTGGAAAGAAGATACATAAGAAGATTTTTTTCTGTGAAGGTGAAGAGGATGATATTGAATTATTTGAAGAAGAAGAACCTGAATTTAAAATTGGAAACCATGCTACCATGATGGCTACCATTGAAAAGTTAGAACCCACTATCAAAAAAGATATAGACAATCATATGACTCATAATTGTGATCCCAAGTTGAAAATTTAGGATGCCTTTTCAAAGCCTGAGAACAAATGCAAGAAATGTAGTAAGTGGAAAGAAATAGTGAAAGAATCATCAGAATATGTGGATGAGCTTGAAGCTGAAATTGAATGACTAGAAGAACTAGTGAGAGTTCAATATTCAATCCTTGAAATCACAGAAGACATTGCAGAATTGAAGCTTAGAATTGAAGAACAAGAAAAGGTCATAAATGACCTTACATCCAGACTAGAAAATAAGTCCAAGACTTTTGAGGGTCTTGAGGAATAAGTTGTTATTCTTATAAGAAAACTGGAGTGTCGATCAACCACATATGAGGGTAAGAAGAAAATTCATTTTTGAAGATTCTCAGATGTAGAATTACTATAAAGAGCCAAGAGTGGTTTATATGGGGTTGGAAAAATCTTGAGTGATCAAAGATCTGCTTGCATGGAAAAGAGTGGAATTGGATGTGAAGTTGAGACTTCAACTGCCGGAAGTGGAGAGAGCCAATATAAAGACAAAATAAAAGTCAGAAAAGTTGAAACCTTGTCTGATGTGATGAAAAAGAAACCCTCAATCCAGACTAAAAGAAGAACTAAAAATTATTCTCAAACTTTCAGAAATGAAATGCAGTCCAACTACTCTCCCAAGGTAGAAGGAATGAGGAGATATTCAAGTGAGAAGACATTTCCTCTCATGAAGTGTCAGTTTTGTGGCTATCTGGCAAATACCATGACATATTTCGAAGAGGCAAGGAGCTACTTGAATGGGGAAGATCTAGGACATCAACAAGGGAGACCGAATTCATATCCTCCATCTTATAGAAGAAATAGTTTCTATGGATACTTTTTTCATTGTTCTGACTTTGGCCATAAAGCTATGTATTCAAGGTAGAGATTTGATAGGAGAGATTCATATAACTCTCAGAGAAAGGTCAATATCCACCCTCCTGATGGTGTAGTTCTCACAAACAGTTTCTCTCCTCTTGAAGAAGATTATGGGTATGAATAATCAGATTTTTTGGAGGAAAGTGTTAGAAGTCCATCAGTATCCTTTACTCGATCCAGCATTTCATGGAAAGAAAAGAAGAAGATTGAGAAATCCAATCTTGCAGAAGTATCCCTCAAAGCTAAAAAGAGTAGCAGAACATGGATTCTTGATAGTGGATGCTCTTCCCATATGACAGGAAATTATAACCTTTTGAAGAACATTAAAAAGAAGGTTGATGGAATAGTGAGGTTTGGTAATGATGGTGCTTTGAAGATTAAAGGCAGTGGGAATACTGCTCTCGCCAATGGAGAGATAAAGAAGATTGAAGTTCTTTATGTGGACGGTCTACGTCACAATCTATTTAGTGTGAGTCAACTCTGTAACTCAGGGATCATAGTAACTTTCAATCAAAAAGGTTGCACAATAAAGGGAAAAACAGGGAATTCCTTTATGAAAGGCTGTAGAACATATGGAAACTTATATCAGGTCGACAGTAAAGTGAACTCCTGCTATTTGTCTATTGAAGAAGAAAACAATTTTTGGCATCGAAGGCTAGGGCACATTAACCAACAAGACATGGAAAAGATATCTAAGCTGAAGATAGTCATGGATATCCCCATTCTGAAATGTGAACGGGAAAAATCTTGTGATGCTTGCATTCGTGGGAAGCTGCTCTGTAGTTCATATCGGCCAAAGAAGAAAAGGGCATTGCATCTTCTTGATCTCATTCATACAGACATATGTGGCCCATTAAATGTTGCTGGAACTCATGGAGAAAGGTACTTCGTCCTTTTCATAGATGATTACAGTAGAATGTCATGTGTAATGTTTATACATAGGAAACAACAAGTGCTTAACTGCATGAAAACGTATCGTTGAATCACCAAGAATTATACTGGACGAACAATCAAAGTGTTGTGATCAAACAATAGAGGGGAATACACATCCATTGAATTTGAAAACTGCCTGGAGAAGCATGGGATACAACATGAGGTAGATTCCATGATAACTCCACAGAAAAATGGATTTTTTGAGCACAGAAATCGACAGGTTAAAAATATGGCCAGGACTATGCTGATTGGGAGCGGTATCCCTCACCATTACTGGAAGGAAGCTGTTGAAGCTGTAGTGCACATTCAGAATCGAACAGGGCTTTATATGGGAAAAATAGATACACCATATGAATTGTGGCATGGAAGGAATCCTTCGTTGAAATAATTTTGTGTTTTTGGAAGTAAATGCTTCATTTGGAATAAAGAAGGAAATCAAGGGAAGTTTGGTGACAATGCTGATGAAGGAATTTTTCTCGGGTATCCAATGAATAGAAAAGACTACAAGTGTTTCAACAAGCGATTAGGAAGGATTGTAGTAAGCAGTGATGTCAAGATAATTGAAAAGAAAACCACAAATGTTTCAAGGAAATCATTTTCTGATGTGATCTAAAGTGAGGAAGAAAGTGAACATGGAGAAAATACAAATACAAAAATATAAGAAGTTGTACAAAACACTCAGCATTCACATCATGATGTTGACTTAGAAGAAGAATCTGAAGAAGAAACTATGGCTGGAGAGAATGAAACTAAACCTCATAAGAGAAATTGTTGAGCTGATATTGATCCATCTAACATAATTAGGGATAGGAGTGCACCCACACAAACAAGGAATATGAGGAATAACACGCAATCTTCATTTCTATCAGTTGTGGATCCATCCTCATTCGAATAATCTGAAAAGGATGAATATTGGGTGAAGTCCATGAATAAAGAGCTAGATAATATTGAAAAGAATCAGACATGGGATCTTATCCAGAGACCCTAAGGTCACAATGTGATTGGTACAAAATGGATCTTCAAGAACAAGTTTGATGAGAATGGAAGTGTTATCAAAAACAAGGCTCAACTGGTATGTAAGGGGTTTTCCAATATTGAAGGTGTTGATGTTGAAGAAACCTTTGCTCCAGTGGCTAGACTGGAGTCAATCAGACTTTTTATTTCCATGGAACTCCAAAGAGGAAATAAAGTATATCAAATGGAAGTCAAGAGAGAATTCTTGAATGGTGTACTCAAAGAATAAGTCTACATTGAACAACCAGTGGGTTTTGTTCTTGGTACTGATGAGACAAAGGTCTGCAAATAGAAGAAAGCCCTATGCGGTTTTAATTAGGCACCATGAGCATGGTATTCCCACCTGGACTCGTATCTTAAGAAGCTGGAGTTAAAAAGAGGAGGAGTGGATCACAATCTATATGTGAAGAATTCTCCAAAAGATCAATTCATGGTTTTAGTCTATGTGGATGATATCATATTTGGTGGCAAAAGGCAGAAATCAGTGGATGAATTTGCCAATCATATGAAATCATAATTTGAAATGTCTATGATTAGGGATCTCACATATTTCTTGGGGCTATAGGTGATTCAAAAGAAATATTACACTTTCATTTCTCAGGAAAAGTATGCAAGAGAGCTGTTGAAGAAGTTTAATATGCAAGACTCCAAACCAATGTCAAATCCGATTTTAGTTGGAACTAAACTTGTAAAGCATGAGGATGGGATCTCTGTAGATCCCAACATGTATAGGAGGATCATTGGGAGCCTACTGTACCTGACAGCGACACGGCCAGATTTTGTCTTTTCCACATGTCTTGCGGCCCGCTTTCAGAGTAATCCAAAGGAGTAACATATGGCGGTAGTAAAAATAATCATGAGGTACATTCAAGGTACACATAACTTTGGTTTATATTTTGCTACAGGCGGGGACAGTGAATTATCAACGTTTTTTGATGCTGACTGGGCTGGTGATGTAGTAGACAGAAAGTACGCTAGTGGTGGAGCCTTCAATATTGGGAAGAAATGTGTTGTTTGGATAAGCAAGAAACAAGAAATTACTTCTCTTAGTACTACTGAAGCTGAGTATATATATGCCACAAAGGCATTCACTCAACTTCTATGGATGAATAAACAACTAACAGATATTGGTGATGAGGTGAATCAACCAATGGTAATTTACTATGATAACAAGAGCACAATTGATCTCACGAAGAATCCTGTTTAGCATTCTCATACAAAACATATTAAAATTAGGTATCACTTTATCAAAGAGAAAGTTGAGCAAGGGGTGATTATAATGGATCATGTGGGAACTAATGAGCAAGTGGCTGATATCCTGACCAAGCCACTGTCAGCAGCTGTGTTTGAGAAGCATCGGTTGAACCTCGGGGTTCAGCCACCTCCCAATGCATAAGGAGGTTATGAAAAAACCCTCTCCCCGATTATGATAACTTTTTTTATCTGTTTATGGATGTGATGCAGGTTTGTGAGGGATATACTATCCAGGGGGAGTATGGTTTGAGCAGAATATTGAACAAATTACTGGTCTTTGGGTTTATTGTCAATGGGGGAGAAAGGAATAAATTCAGGCATGTTCCTGTAACGCTCCTATGACACGATGTGAATTCAGTGTCAGTGATAGGATGAAAAGGATGAGAAGAAATACATCATTCATGTAGGATGAGAAGTCATGTAGGATGAGAAGGAATACATTGGTCATATAATGCTTCTTGGGCGTCATTGAGAATTCTAAAACACTGGAACCCAATTTAAGCTTCTTCTCTTGTTTTCTACACCGAACATTGCTCACATAGACTTAGAGTGTTGGCTGAGTTTATTCTTGCGTTTTTTGGTTTACATATGGATGGGGATCTATTGAATTTATTTTCTGATTTCCAACAAACCCAAAGGGGGAGATTGTTGGAACCATGGTCATCTATGCATGAATTAGAGTATGGTTTGTGTTTGTTGTCAATCCTCAGAGGAAGTTGATAATGTGTGCCAGCAAAGTGCTCATACAGGTCAAGCGTATTACAGTATTGAAGGTGGCACCATTTTCCAGTTTTTGCCATATTTTTTGGCCTGAAAATCGACAAATGGAGAAAAGTGTTTTTTTTACAAAGAGACCTGTGCGCCGTGTACTTGAAGGATATAGAACTTTTGTGCCTAGTTTTTTTCAATATTAGAACATGGAAAAATGGAAAAGGAATAAGGGTCACGCAAGTATTGGTTGGGTTGCGCAAGTGACCTGTGCGTCGAGAAGGGACTTGCGCGCCGGTGCCTAGGATGTTTGGAAACTTGTGAACCTATTTTTATTCATGATCAAAACTTCAAAATATCACAAAGGAAAGAGGGTTGTGCAAGTATTGGTTTGGTCGTGCAAGTGAGTAGCGCGACAAAGGCTAGGGCGGTTGGAGTTGCGCGTCGGGACTTGCGCGCTGTGAGGACACTTGGACGCCACCACACAGGCGGTCTAGTTTTAATATAAATAGAGGACCACCCCTCCTCATTTGCAACGAAGTTCAATACTTATATATTTTTTGATCTCTCATCGCGCAAGTGGTTGAGTCACGCAAGTGGTTGTTAGGCCGCGCAGGTAGAGGTTGTACGCCGGTTGTTAGCTGCGCGCCCAAGGCGGTTTGGGTGAGAACGGAATTGAGTCGCGCAGTTTTGAAGTTGAAGTAGGCGGTGTCACGCAGGTGGTTGGTTGATACCTACGTTCCAATTTGAACTTTCATTCCGAATTTGTGTTGCGTAGGAGACATGCGTGCCAGGCAGTAAAGAAGTGTGCCAGTGTTTTTTGAACTATTTAAAAGTTGGGAGACTGCCTAGTACCCTAGAAGGGAAGTGATATTTGACTACAGGTGAGAGTTGGACTTCAATAGAGCATCTACACGCAATAGAGGATGTATTATTTAGTGATGATAAAGAGACTTTCATGTCTATAAACTGAGTGTGACTACACCAAGGGCAGTGAGCTAGGGGGAGTCTATGGGAGTGACCCGAGGGAAGCAATGAGCTATCCCTGAATCTTTGTAAAGGTAGTGAGCCTGGGACAGAGTGACTATGCCTGAACCTTTGTAATCCACAACTAGTAAAGTTTAGTGGAATTTGTTATGACCAAAAACCTGTCGGTGTATGCTCCTGGGACGTAGCCCTTAGTGGTGAACCAAGTAAAAAGTGTTGTGTCGTCTCTCTGCATGTGAATGTTTGCTTTCTGTTCATATCCATCAAATAGTTTTAACAAGTTCCTACCAATGTGGGAAAAAGATCCATCACTTTAAAAGAAAATTTTGACACCCTGATTCACCCCTCCCCTCTCAGGGTGTCCCGGGGTCCTACACATGCAACACCCACTTTGGGATCTTTTGGAACAACAAGGTTTTTGTGAAATTTTTTGAAGCTTCGAAGCAACACATCACAACTAAAATAACCAACGGCATCTTCAATTTATTATTAACCTTTGTGTAAACCCATTATGATGTTGTGGAAAGAACCTCTCTTTGGCATCATTTATCCTCATTTAATGTAGGGATCTTACTATGGTTTTTCATGGGTGAATTCAACAAAATAGTAGAAGCATCCAAAAATAGGGGAGTGGGATACCATTCTAGACCCATGAAGAACTTGAAGTGATTCATGGCTGAAATGGGTCTAATAGACCTAAGATTCAAGGGGATCAAGTTTACCTAGTGAAATAACAAGAAGGGTTCTAAACACATATAGATCAGGCTTGATTAGTGTCTTGAAAATTTGTAGGGAATCAACACCTTCTCTCATGTTATAGTTTCCAACATGACCAAGTCTCTCTTCGATCACTCCCCCATTATGGTCCAATAGAAAATTGAGGATATAAGGAACGATATTTTTAAATACTCAAGGAACTAGTTGAGATTATATAGAATCTTAAATATAGTGAAAGATTCTTGGGATAGGTCGAAGGCTACTACTTCCTGGGAAGGTCTCTCTTATCGACTCTAATGATTGAAGATCGAAATAAAGGGTTGGTGGGAAGGGATAGCAGAGAGGATAACATGGAGAAGTGAAAATAGAAAATTGAGAGACTGGATATTATCATTATTGATAGGTGGGATTATGGTTCTTTGACCTTTATTATAGAGAAACAAATCATTATCTCATATGTACTTCTAGCCACATAAAGATTCTGGAGGGAGAAATTGGGATCACTATTTATCAAGTAGGGGGATCAGAACACGAGTTATTTTTAGGCTTTTATGAAGGAAAGAAGGGTTTATAGGAAGATCAATCTCAGTTTGGAGGATGTATTATACTCCTTGAAGATATAGGTGGCTGAGAATATGGTGCTCGGCCACTTTAGGTATCTCTTGGTGAAAGAACTAGAAATATTGTCATGACACTGAGAGACAGTAGAGAGGAGGCCTTCTTGAGTAGCATAATGAGACTAGTTTCTAAAACAAAAAATCAAATGGTGGTGGTAGAAATAGACAACGAGGAAGTCAAGGCCACTACGTACATCTTGAACCAGAATATTTCTTTGGTACCTAAGGGCTTTTCTAGGTCCTTCTTTGTGGATTTCATGCAAATTGTTAAGAATAATGTGTGTGAGGGTATACAGGACATACTCAGAGGTGGAGGAATAAAAAATACCTTCAACGCATCAAAATTTATAATCATAAAAAGGTGAAAATACCTCATGTCCATTTCTCAATATGGGTGGATATGACTTTAAAATTTTGCGTAGAATATCTAAGCTAGTCCAATCGACATAAGGTTAGGACCTCTGATCCCCGGGCTTGTCTCGTAGAAACTGTATGGTTTTGTGCATTGCCCATGTAACACCCCAATATTCTATAGTATGTTTCTCTTTAAATAAATTCAATATCTTGTGTTGTATGATACACCAAGATAAGCTTTCACTATACACAACACTATCTTATCTTGTTCTACATGCAACATTGAGTCCGAGCACTCCATGACCTATCAAACTAACCATTTAAAAAGTGGTTATGAATAGTATTAACTAAATTTTGAATTTTATATATATCCCATGTAATTTTAACATTAATATTATGTGTATACTATACATAATATAAGGATAAATTCAATTTTTTATATAAAATGTGTATTTTTTTAAAAATAAAGTTTTTCCTCCTTTTCTTTGTGAACACTTTTTAAATCCAATATTTGACACTTTAATATATTAAATTTGAGAAAATGAAATTATTATTTAGAATCAGTACATAAAAATTTAGTTTGGATGAATTTTTGGTATTTTTGTGATAAAATCCATTTTTTAATGAATAGTGGGAAATACTGTATTTTAATTCAAAACTGCATTTGCATATAATTTATAAAAATTGTAAGACTATCCTTTAATTGGTGTTAAAGTATAATTAGATTATGTTTTTATCATTTAATACAATTTTTGTCACATTAAGAAATTTCACATTTAAATTGGACATTAAAACATGTCAATCTTTTAATAGTTTTTACTTCTTAAAAACCAGATTTCTGGTTTTAACAACGAGATTTAATTTTAAATTAATTTATTCAAATTCTGTGTTTGGAATTTGGAAAAATGGATTCCATATTTGAAATCATAAGTTCTAAATTATGTAAATAGGTACCTTTTATTTTTTGACATTATGAATAGTAACTTTAGTAATTATTTTTATTTACCATGGTTAATGCATAAATCTGGTAAATAAGGATAAAAAGTAATATTATAATAATATAAAACAACCCTAATACATGTCCTAATACTATTTTATGATATACGGGTGACCATGATCATCCTTAGGTCTATTTTAGGACCCAATGGAGCCCCTTGGGTGTGATAATGACCTTTTATAATGTTTAATTTAAAGAAAAGGGAAATATAACATAAACATGTATCTCCTAACTAAAATAATTTTAATTTGGTTTATATAAATTATCACTTATACTATAAATAGTCATTATAAATATAAAAAAAACTTCCTATATCATGGTATTTTATTTATAATCTTTATAAAATAAATAAATTTATTTATTTATGACACGGTGACGATGTAGTGATTACCATATTAATGAATAATTGAAATAAATGAATTTATAATTATTAAAATAAATATAATGTGATATTTTTGATTCCATACAAATAAAATTGGACAAAATTTACATTTTAGGTATGATTTAATTCTTTTTTTTCAAATTAATCAAGTTTTTATGACTTTAAAAAAATAAATTACTAAATAGTGTTAAAATCGACATAAATGAATTTTTAAAACAAACACTATTTTATTAAATGATATAATAGTCATAAAAGACTAAGATTCTAAAAAATTAATCATATAGTGTTAAAAATTTCGTTAATAATAAACTTTAGGTTCTCTTGTCATTTTATAGTATCTATATTAAAAATATAGTAAACAAATACAAGAAGACATCATAGGAGTTAACATATTTAACTAAGGGTTAAATCCAAAATATTAGGTTAAATTCATGACCTAAACTTGTCTAAAACCTTTCATTTGAGATGATTTAAACCCATACACATCTTATCCTATAAATAAATCACTTTAGAGACATTAGAAACCGAAAATAAATTTATAATAAATTAATATTTCAAGACATTCCTAAAGTGTCCCTCACCTCTACTACAAAAAGTGCACTTCTCCTTCACTTTTATTCACACCTACAAAGCCCTTTTTCTTGGATAAAACCTAACATAACCTGCTCCCAAATTCCCCCAATTAATCATAGAGGACACCATTTTGTCAGAAAACGAACTTAAGGAGTACTTTGGTGCAAATCGAAAGGAGGCACCAGAAGAAGAGGTAACCATTTTATCCCTCCTTTCAAAGTAATTTTCTTCTTATAATTCCTCTACCTAAGTTGTTACCATAATTAAATAATAACTCCAGAATATAATATATTATGATATGTTGATATGATTATGGGATAACTATATTCCTCCTTTTACCCATCCTATGAAAAACAATATCACCATGTGTGCGTGCATATGGCTTACCGTCTCCACATCGTGGTGTAAATATTTTTTCATCTATACTTTATTTTGAAAGGTATAATGATGAATATAAATTACTTATATAATAAATATAAAATGGTATTATTTATTTAAAATTCATATTCTATTAAATTACATACCATTAAAACATTAAGTAAATTATATTGTTGCTCGTGCGTACATACGGCTTACTGTCTCCACGATGCGATGAGACTCATCTTCCACGTTCACCATCCAAGAATAATTATAAATATATATATATATATTATAAATAATTATGAAATATAAAAAATAATAATGCTAATATAATATGTGTGTGTGTGTGTATTTATGTATTTACATATATTTCATTCACTTACTTTCATTTAATATGATAAGAAAATGGAAACAGCGTACGTATGACCTACCGTCTCCATGAATGGAATATTCTATTTAATATATATATCTATTATATATATTTATATTATGAGTATATATGATATATAAATAATATTATACATTTTTTAATCAAGAAAATCATGATTTATGTACTATTACAAGTAATAACAAGTCAAAACATGTATGACAAACAAAGTGATTATTACCCGAAATGTCACTTTAACTTGGAATTGTTAATAAACGAGTAATATAAAGTCATAAAAGAATCATATATGATATAATAAATATTATTTTATTCTGATATAAGTTAATAATATTTTTTAAAAAATTATATAGGAGTTTCGAACACGTACGGAGAATATCAGACCTAGGGTAAGGGTTAATTTCAGAATCTTGTTATAATTCAAGGTTGTTGATGCGTAAGTATCTACTATGAAATATTTATTATCTAAGTCCACGTTTCTAAAAATGTTTTCATAAAATGTTTTACTATTATCCTATAAATGTTTAAAGTCATTTTTACCCATGTTTTTCTTTTTAAAAAAAATTGAAAGGAATCTTTCGGTCATTTTCCAAATGAGGTACTTTATAACCTTTTTGACAAATTAAGGAAAGAATATATTTTTTAACTAATATGGAATGAGCGGATATTTTTTACATTATTTCCCCTTACCATTTTTAAGTTTTACTTATAATCTTACAATTTTATTTTCAAATGACATGTTTTATTTTTTAAATTGTACCACTTTTAAATGATTTAAAGTAAAAAAAGGTATATTTCCCTCAAAAAAATTTAATGAATTATTTTCATCTATGTCAACATACTTTGTGGGATTATACTATTTTTTGAGGTTGATTTATTATAATGCAATATTCCATATTGTATTTAAGGTTTTGTGATATGTTTGTCTGTGGATATTCTATTTTTATACAATTGATGGTTTATGGTTAAAGTATTAACATTTCGTATGCTAGTTTTAAATATGAATGTTTATATTATATTTCAACCTTTTCATATGAGTAATGCATTGGAATATATAAGTGATTGAAAGGGCCCGCTATATCCCCTTGATGCAGTGGTAGGTCTCAAGAGACAAACTAGTATCTTAGCATAAGGCCTTGACAAGATATTTGTGTATGGTCTTGGCATGAGGCCCTAACATAGTGGTTAAGATATCTGGCATTATGCATTCCCTCATTATGAGATTAGTTATTGATTTTACGTGTGATTATTCTACTAGTATAATATCCATGTGAATCATTAAATGGAATTATTTTATTTATTATTTCCATATTACGCTAAAGATAATGTTTTAAAAGGAATGTGTTTTAGTTTTGTACCTTGCCTTAAAAGTTTCTACTTATTTTTGATAGATTCCATTATATTGTTTATCCTTACTGATCATATGAGCTCACCCATTTCTAATGTTTTATTTCCCTAGGATGCCAAGAAGTGTTTTATGATTGATATTCAGGTTTAATCTAGGGGAATAATGGCATTCTCAAAGGATTATCTATGTTGTGTTTTATGTTAGAAATTGTAATGTAAAGTTCATGTATGTAATCTATTTTTCAAGACCGCTAAATGTATTGGTCCTTATAGATTTGATTCCTTATAATCATGTCAATGTATTAAAATAATGCACTGGATTTGGACTTCTAGGGTTGGGTAATTATAGTTGGTATCAAAGTAATTTTAGCAAAAACCTTAGAAATGGATTTATAAAACTTATATTATAGACCATAACCTTAATATAGGAATTGAGTATAAGTCTATAAGAACTCCCTATAATTTTTGTAATGATCCTGGATAACCTAGGATTAAACCTAAGATGTTATAGATTGAAATTACCTTCCCTTGATTATGTGGTTTTCTTTAATGAGATGTATTTCTCCCCCTATGCTTTCTAGTCTTATTTAATGGAGGAAACCAGAAGTAATTGGATTAACATTGAGTTTGATGGAAAATCTGGTGATTTTGAGCAACAAAATTGGATAATGATTAGAGAGAAATATATTGTGATTATACCGAATCATTTATCATGATATATGATTAACAAAGTGATATTTCATGAATTTTCTAAAACATTGTACAATAGGAAGATAAATGTTTATTAATGTTCAAATTTTAAGAAGCACAGAGGAAAGAAGATCTAGATTCCTAAATGTCAAGATAAAGGGAAGAAGAACTTTGGGGAATACCTCAAATTGAGGGGAAGATGTTTTCTCAAGAAGAAAAGGGTCATACAATGACCAATTTTTATGGATCTCAGTATCTCATATGTGGATATCATGGGAATCACCTAACTCAATGCCCAGACATAATAATCTACTTCTAAACCAAGGAAGGGCCTATTCCATTCCAACCATTAAATTGGAAAGATTTAAGTATTTATGTATTTAGATCAAAGAATTATGAATTCATGAATTATCTAAGGAGTTTTTAGTTTATTTTTTCAGCTAAGTATTTTCAAGAATATGTTGAATAGTTATAATGGACAAGAAAAATGATTTAAGGGTAAGATTAGATTTGCAGAACAAATGATTAAGGTAAAGATAAGTCTTAATATGTTAATTATGTTAAGATAATTATGTTTGGATAAAGATATGTTGGATTTAAATAAGTAAATTGGATGATTCTAGTTTCTTGAGAACTAATTATGGATTTGTTGACAAGAGGGTGATGAAGTATAAAACTTTTTGGGACTTACGGAATAATACACTATGTTTTGGAACAAGGTAACACACAAGTTTTCAATAAGGATATCTGATAATTTAGGTTGTTAATGTGACACAATAGAATACATGATGAAGGGGTTCACATGTTTGGAATGTGACAACCAAGAAATTCCCTACGAGATATCGGAGATAAATGCTAAGCTGATTTGGTTCACCTATTTCTAAAGCTGTAGATTTTCAGTTTTTGGAAGGATTTTAAGGTTGTCCATTTACAGATAGTATAATTTATACTCGAGTTAATGTTTGTTATATTAATGTATTATCTCGCAATAGGTGGACTTATGAAAATGTGGTAACCTGTGCTAAATTTTTTTTTTTTTAAGATGGATGGAATGACCTATAATTATATTTATTTAATAAATGATCTTCCAAATCTTCAAGAATGACAAATTCAACTTTATTTCTTTGAATAAGAGATGAAGTATAAATTATTAAATGCATGACCAATGGTGAGATTATATTGAAATCAAGTAAGTATTTATTCTAATGTTCTTCAACTTTAGGGTAAGGGTCTTGAAAACCAAAAAAAATTCTAGTACATTATTTAGTGATGAATCAAATGGACCCTTAGATCATCATAGATTTATACCTTTATGGTTGTTAACCTTTTCTTAATCATGTTCTCTATCTCTCTCCATCGAAACATGATCATTAGTTGTTTCTTCTATATCTATATTTTTTGACATGGAATCCTGGTATATGTTATCTTAGGTAACCTTCTTACTTTCCTTTCTCTATTTTAAAGTGGAAGTTTTATTGACCAATTTTTCTAATTTGGGATTGCAATAAAGGGATTTTGAATAATCAAACCTTAGTTACTGACCCCAAAATTTGATAATTTTGAGGATGTAATTTATTGAATGTCGCAACCTACCATCACCAAGATGAGGGAAGGGACAGCTCTGGATACTGGGTGTCCATCTGTGCCTCGCATTCCTAGGTACTTTCCTCGAGGCCACCATGTCTTCATAACACATGAACCAAGGGAATGGGTCTTCTATGAAGCACCTTCTCCTCACGACCTTCGATCATCACTAGTCGCTCTACAAATTTCACGTCGTCCTCGATATCCATCTTTCCCCAGTTGAGGAAGTGTGAATCATTATGTAGATATCGACAAAGCTAAGACACATGGAAGACGTCATGCACTCTTAGTAGCGGCGGTGGTAGTGTTAGCTGATAATCCACTTCGTCGACCCGCCGTAACACCTAAAAGGTTCCGACCAACTTAGGAGAAAGCTTAATCCCCCTGTCGAATCCCCATTTTCCATGCTGAGGGGAGACCATAAAGAAAACATGGTCCCTAACCTCGAACTCCAAGGGTCTCCTCCTATTATCAGCATATGACTTCTGCTAGTCCTGTTTCGCCTTCATCATCTCTCGTATAAGCTAAACCTTCCCCGTCATGCTTGGCACCACTTCTAGGCAAAGAACACCTACTTCCCCGACCTCTATCCAACACACAGGTGAGCAACACAGCCTCCCATAAAAAGCTTCAAGTTGATCCCTTAAAATGGTAGAGTGAGAGATATTGTTGTAGGAAAACTCTACCATAGGCAAGTGTCATACCCATGATCCCCCAAAGTCCAAAATATAGTCATGTAGCATATACTACAATATTTGGATGGTGCGCTTTGTCTGCCCATCTTTCTGGGGGTGGAAAGCAGTGTTGAGGCATAACTAGGTGCCAAAAGCATGTTGAAAATCTTTCCAGATCCGTGAGGTAAATCAGGTATCCCGATCAGAGATTATGAACCTCATAACTCCAGGAAACCGCACCAATTTGTCCGCGTACCACTGTGCTATGGCATCCAGAACACTTGAATCCTTGATTTCTAGGAAGTGAGATGATTTCTTCAATCATTCCACCACTACCCAGATGGCATCGCAACCCCCTTGAACTCTGGGTAGCATTGTGAAGAAATCAATCGGGATGTTGTCCCACTTCCACTCAGGGTCATCCAAAGGGTGTAACAGACCCCCTGGGGCACGGTGTTCAGCCTTTACCTATTGACACATGAGGCACTTTTCCACAAACTCTGCCACTGCCCACTTCACCATGGGCCACCAAAACTAACCCCTCAATCCCCAGTACATCTTGGAAACTTCTAGGTTCACCGCCAAGGGTGAGTTGTGTAACTCACCAAGAACTCTCTTGTGCATATCCATCGGGATGAACAACATCCCATGAAACATCATCTGATTCTACCCATCTTCTGACCATCGTCCTAGATCATCACCCTGGCTAACAAGATCACGCATCACTTCAGCCTCTAAGTCCCCCCACTGAGTCTCCTCCACATACTACAACAGAGAGGACTGCACTATCATCTAGAACAGATAGCGTCTTCCATCCTCCACCCTTGCAGCTAAGTGTAGGGCACCCAACTCCTATATAGCCTTCCAAGAATCTACCAACTCTCGAACCACATCCTTATGTGACTTCCTACTCAAGGCATCGGTCACCACATTCCACTTACCTTCAGTGTAAGAGATTTTGAATTCGTAGTCCTAAAGAAACTACATACACCTTTGTTACCAAAAGTTTAGGTCCCACTAGGAGAAGATATACCTCAAGCTCTTGTGATTCGTAAATACCACAAAGCACTCCCAAATGAGGTAATTCTACCACAACTTTAGTGCAAACACGACCGCTGAAATCTCGAGATCTTTGGTGGAATAAATACGCTCATGGGGACGTAACTTCCTAAACCCATAAGAGATCACCCCCCCCCCCACTATTGCATCAGCACACACCCAAAGCCTTGGACTGAAGCATCAAAGAATACCTCAAATTTCACTCCTTATTCTGGAAACATTAGCACCGGGGCACTAACCAACTTCCCCTTCAGATAACTGAAGGCTGACTCACATTTCCTATTCCACACGAAATCCTGGTCTTTCTTGGTCAAGGTTGTCAAAGGTGATGCAACTTGGGAGAAGTTGGGCATGAATCTTCAGTAATATCCTACTAGGACTAGAAAACTATGAACCTCCATCACATTCTTGGGTTCCATGAAGGAAATAATCTCCTCATCCTTTGATGGTTCCACCACGATTCCCTTCTTAGACACCATGTGTCCAAGGAAGTGTACTTCTCGCATCTAAAACTTGTACTTGGACAATTTCCCATAGATCTAGTGCTATCGGAGGACCTATAAAACCATCCTTAGATGCTTAGCATGATCCTCCTATGATATTGAGTAGATTAAGATGTCATTAATAAACATGACTATGAACTGGTACAGATATTCCTAGAAGACAGAGTTCATGAGTCCCATGAACACGGTAGGTGCGTTCATAACCCCGAACGACATGACCACGAACTCAAAGTGCCCATATCTACACCTGAAGATAGTCTTCAAGATGTCACCCTCCTTCACCCTCGACTGGTCATATCCTGGACATAGGTCTATCTTAGAGAACCATCCTTCCCCCTTCAACTGGTCAAAGAGGTCGTCTATCCTCGGGATAGGGAAACGGTTCTTGACTGTTACCTGATTCAGTCTTCGGTAGTCTATCCACAGTCTGAGACCACCATATTCCTTCTTCACGAACAAGAATAGAGTACCCCATGGTGACGTGCTTGTTCAAACAAAACCCTTCTTCATTATATTATCAATATGAATCTGTAACTCCCATAATTCAGAAGGCGCCATCCGATAAGGATCCATCAAAATTAGACGGGCACCGGGTTGCAATTCTATCCCGAACTCAACATCACATCGAGGGGGTAGAGTCACCACCTCCTCAGGGAAGATGTCCATGAATTCAATAATGATCCTTGGGTCTCCCACCACCTCTAAGTCTGTTGGATAACAAGGAAAGAAGGGGCTCCACTCGTCGGCTGCCCTCCTGGCGACCCCGCTCTTCGACAAAAGTCACACGTTGTCCGCCCATATCTGAAAACATGATCCATATTTGGAAGAAGTAGATAATAGAACATATAGAGAACATACAGTCGATGACTAAAATGACATCATACAGCTGAATCTATAGCAAAAGAAGGTCCCCACTGTACTGATGTGGTCCCAACATTAGTCTACATCCTTGGAAAACACGAGACAAGCTAGTCTGACCTCCAACTAGCATACTCAAAACCAGGGGTATGGAAAGTGTCTCTATGTCTAGACCCAAAGCATGGGCTAGACTGGGTGAAACAAAGGAGTGTGAATCTCCTGAATCAAACAAGGCATATGCAATAGTACTAAACAAGTTGATCGTACCTCGGATGACTTCTGGCCCTACTGAATGGCTACCTCTATGGAGTGCAACTGCCCACACACAGCTCCCCTAACCCTAGGCTATTGGCTACCTCCCCGACCATGCCCTGGTCAAGGTCCCTAAGGAGCACCTTGTGGTCAGCCTCCTCCTAGAACGTCTACTCTCGGAGGATCAGGAGCTCACTGTCCCTGTTGCTGCTGCTGAAAGGTCCTGGATGGAAACTGTTGCTGTTGAGGTGGGTGTTGAACCTTCCCAGCCCCACTGTATTGCACTCAGTCTAGGCACTGATTCCAAAGATTATCATGTCTACAACAGATGAATCATCTCAGTCATGGGCCCGAAAATAAAGGCTGAGGACCAGGAGACCGAAACTAGAACTGCTAGGGCCTGCTCCCCCCTGGCCGAAACCTGGAAGGCCCTGACGCTGGAGGCCTACTTCTAACGGCCTTCCCCTTTGATGAGACAACTGAATCCCTTCATAGGGAAAACCTACTAGAATGTGTATCCTATCTACCACTTCAGCCTTATTCTGGACGTCCAAGTATGTCGGTAGAGTTAAGGGAGTAACAACATACTAGAGAGAAGGTCGGAGTCCCTCCTCTAAATGTATCTCCTGAGACTCCTCATCTGGAAAGAGGTCCAGAGCAAAGCAGAGGAGATCCTTGAACTTGATCCCCAACTCCCTCACTAACATTCTCCCCTATTGAAGGGAGAGTAGCTCATGCCTCTTCTCCGCCTTCATCGTGGAAGAGAGGAATTATGCCCAGAACTCCCTCTTGAAGTCAGTCCAAGAAACCTCAGCTTCCCTCTTCTCTCCAAGATAGAGTGTCCACCACTGACGTGTCACTCCCTGTATTTGGCTTATATCTAGAGGAACCCAATAATCTGTCAGAGCCCAGATCAAGCAGAAGTATATCACCATCTCCTCGAGCTAGCTCTCTGTCTCTATGTTTGAGACGTTGCCCTCATACTTCTCGAGGGTCTATTTCTAAAAGGCATGAACCGTCTTCTACCACTAGTCATCCTCATCCTCTTGATCAGCCCTCTTTTTATCAGTCAAATCATCCTCCTGCTCCTCGATTGCCCTCACTACCCATGGTCTCCATCCGGGTGCCATATCTACAAGGTAAACAAGGACTGCCTAAGCCTGATTAGTTTAGAATATTTCTTTTAAATTTTGATGAAAGTTTTCATCTATTCTATATCCCCAAAGTACCCAAGACATACAAGAACACAAGTCATTATGATACATGTACCTTTATTATTGTCTATACCCCGAAATCAGTGTAGCCTCACTTGGTCATTCGGTAGGTCCAAAGTCCTTGCATCAGATAACAGGGGGGCCTAAATTCCCATGTCCTTGCCGGTCTTCCCTTTCCTATTTTACGATCTAAGATTTCTTAATGTTGTTTCCCAACAATCCCATGAAATCCTCAGTGCCTAACTCTGAACTCCATCTTATCTCTCAACCTCCCTCTGATACCGTTCTGTAACGACCTGCCTTCACCAAGATGAGGGAAGGGATATTAGATTACCAAACCCTTCCTTCCTCAAGTTGAAGGAGGGATAATGACCACCAAGACATACCTTCAATAGGCCCTGGAGTGGAAACTAGCACCACGGGTATAGAATCACATGTAAAATGGAAGGAATTACCCTTTTTATTTATTTGGATCGGTAGATAAGATAGTAAATCCCAAAAACACCAAAAGTAGAAGTAAAAGTAAATCCAAAACAATCCATTCTCATATTTACGATCCAATAATAAAGTGCTACAAGTACAAGAAAACTCTAAAGGGAAGTACCAAAAGAAAAGAAAAACAGCAATGTCAACGGTCCCAATGTCCAAGCTAATACGGTCCCGCACAGTCCTCGAAGTCCTCCTAGAAACCTAAAATCATTTTTTATATATGTAGGGTGAGTATACAGGTATACTCAGTGGGGTAAACCAAAAGCTCTCATGCACAAGTGGGGAGGCATTTTAATGCCCTATGAGAAAAGGAGATAATCAAAGCACCTAGTAAGGAAACTATCCACCAAAACTTCACCAAGGAACACTCCCAGAATAACGCAAGTCAAGTAAGTAATAGTAATAACACATCGATGTTTGGGTACCCCACACCACTTTCCCACTAGTTATTTAAGACATCCTACGCATCAGACCTCTCCCGCCATTCTCACTGTAATCCCACTACCATACCCCACCTGCACACACCTGGGATACCACAACCACACATCCCACCCACAAACACCTAGGCCACAACAACCACATGTCACTATGCCTGCAAACACCAGGTCCAGAACAACTACCACCATGCCCAAAGACACCTGGGCCTCATCCCGAAGAAACTTGGGAATCAACCTGCCCGCACACACCTAGGCCAACCACTAAAACTACCTTGCCTGAAGAATCTTGGGCAATAATGGACCTCAAGCCATCACAGCCTGCCCAAAGAGTCATGGGCTAGTCAGGAAAGGGATCATAAAAATAGCTAATAACCAGCCACTCATAGGAGTTTTGGGGAAAACACCCTCCCCCATGAAATGGGGGTGTTCGGCATGAGGTTCTTAACTTGGGTGGGGCACGAATAAGAAAAATAAGAACTAAATTATACATATAGGTAATCAAGCACTCAAACCAGCATAGGGGTTCCAATACCATCCTATACACAAACACCCTTATTACTATTCATTCATAAAAAAGCACACCTACAGCCAAGTCATAACTCATTCCCAGAAAACAATTCCCCATTGAACCCATTCTTGTTTTCATATTCAACTAATTTCATTTAAGTAATTCTTCACTACCGGGAAACTAACAGTCATAGCCATAAGCCAAGGAAGGAAAAACAACCAAGCAACAATTTAAGCATTCACACCCGGTTCTCTTGTAAGTTACAACAACAAAAGGGATCTATGAGATCCCTCAAAGTACTGGAACCAAACCAAGATTCACCATACGACCCCACACGGCCTTATATCCACATACCAACAACTGCACCGCAATAGGGGATCCCATCCCCATCCATGTCACCCCACAAGAATCAAGAAGAAAAACCACACATATTAGCAAGATAGGGAAAGGGAGTTTCTAGATTCTATCACACCATTCATTAAGTTCCTTCTTTCTGTTTTGTTAATCGGGGTAATCACGCAAGGATTCTTGTTTATTGGAAATTCATTTAATCAATCGAGTTTACGTTATTAACCAATTTCCATGTTACATCCATTCAATCATCACAGAATACAGGGTTCCATTAGAGCATAAGGAAAGACCACCAACAGCCATGATTTTCAGTGGGCAGAAGCCCAAACAATTCACAGCATATAAGCAAGGGTAAAAGAGTAAAACAGTATCATCAAACACACCCCTTAATTATTTAAAATTCTAGTTATTATCTTTGTTAAGTTTTTGTTTCATACATCCTCGTAGAAACATTAGCATACCTGCCCCGCATGATACATAGTAAAGAGAGACGAAGGAAGAACCCTATGTAGATTATCAATGATCGAAGTTTCTCTCCACGCGCCAACAATTGGGGATGCGTGACTTGAAAGGGAGGAACTCTGAGGAATCCAAGAGTGAGAAAAAAATCTCCAGCATAGGCACACCACTTTCCTTGGGAAGGGGGACTCCAAACGCACCAAGGAGAAGAAGTAAATAATTCTAGTGTAATAAAAAGGAGATATCCTAGAGTTGTGGGATATGAAAATCTTGAACGGATTTAAAGGTGGATCGTGGTTTCACCACGCGGTTAGATAGTTACACACGATGGAATTAATTTTTATTTAATAATTCTCATCATAGAGGTGTCCATAATAGCTGTGCGTTAAATGGTTTCCTTTAATCAGAGGAAAACACGTAACAGGGGAAGAACTGGAAAGTACAGGAAAAAGGGTGTGGAGCCAAGGAAAAAGCCACACATTTTGGTAATTCAAGGGTCTCCTAGCTCCTGGGGGATTTTAGATATCATTTATAGGTTTTTAATGGCTTTGAAAGGGGTATAAAAACACTTTTACACCAAAAGATGTGTTGTCAGGGCAGAACTGGAAAAAGAAACAAGGGTGGGACACCGTTTGGCGAGAAATCGTAAGTGGTGCCATGGTCATGGTTCCACTGTCAGGGTGACACCCTCACGGTGCCACCCTCAAGGTGCCACTGTAAGTGATGTCATCGCTTCGGTGTGCGACCGTGACGGTGCGACTGTTATAGTGCCACCGTCACGGGGCCACCCTCACGGTGCCACCGCCAGTGGTGCCACCGTTTCAGTGTGTGACCCTGACAGTGTGACCATTACGGTGCCAGCTTCATGGTGCCACCCTCACGGTGCCACCGTCATAGTCCCACCATTTCAGTGTGCAACCGTGACCGGTGCCACCATTTCGGTGGAACCGTTTGATGGAACTGAGTTTTTGTAAAACTCCTTAATGAGTCATTGTCCGAGACATTACATTGAAGGAGGTGATAATGTAACACCCAAAGATTCCATGGTATTTTTTAGATAAATTCAATATCGTGTGTTGTACACTACACCAAGATATGCTATCGCTACACACAACAACGTCTTAGCCTGCGCTACACGCAACACCAAGTTCAAGCGCACCATGACCTATCAAAATAGCTGTTTAAAAAGAGGTTATGAATAGTATTAACCACATTTTTAATTTTATATATATCCCATATAATTTTATCATTCATATTATATGTTTATTATACATAAAATAGGGACAAATTCAATTTTTCAAATAAAAGAAGTATTTTTTCAAAAATGTAGTTTTTCATCCTTTTCATGGAGAACCCTTTTTGAATCCAATATTTGACACTTTTATATGTTCAATCTGAAAAAATTAAATTCTAATTTAGAATTAGGAAATAAAAATTTAGTTTGGATAAATTTTTGGTATTTTTCTGATAAAATCTATATTTTAATGAATAGTAGGAAATACTGTATTTTAATTCAAAACTGAATTTTCATATAATTTATCAATATAGTAAGATTGTCCTTTAATTGGTGTTAAAGTATAATTGGATTATGTTTATATCATTTAATCCTTTTTTGGTCACTTTAGGTAATTTAACATTTAAATTGGACATTAAAACCTGTCAATCTTTTGATAGTTTTTACTTCTCAAAAACCCGCTTTCTAGTTTTGACAATGAGAATTAATTTAAAATTAATTTTTGAAAATTCTATGATTCGAATTTGGAAAAATAGAAAAAAAAATTGGAATAATAAGTTCCAAATTTTTTAAATATTTACCTTTTATTTTTGTACATTATGAATATTAACTTTAGTAATTATTATTTTTTACCATGGTTAAAGGGTAAATCTGGTAAATTTGGGTAAAAAATAATATTATAATAATATAAAACTAACATAACACAAGTCCTAATCATATTGGATGATATATTTCAGGACATGATCATCCTTAGGTCTATTTTAGGACCCCATAGAGCCATTTGGGTGTGATAATGACCTTTTATAATGTTTAATTTATAAAAATCAGAAATATAACATAAACATGTATCTCCTACTAAAACAATTTTAATTTGGTTTATATAAATAATCTCTTATACTATAAATAGTAATTATAAACATAAAAATATTTCATACATCGTGTTTTTTATTTATAGTTTTTATATATTAAATGAATATATTTATTTATAACACAATGACGATACAATGATTACATTATTAATGAATTATTGTAATAAATGAAATTATAATTATTAAAATAAATTTAATTTGAGATTTTTGAAGCCAAAAAAGAATTTTTTGGATAAAATTGACATGTTAGGGATGATTTAATACTTTTTTTTAATAAATAAAGTTTTTATGACTAACAAAAATCAATTACTAAATAGTATAAAAATTGACATAAATGAATTTTTAATACAAACACTATTTTATTAAATGATATAATAGTCATAAAAATATAAGATTCAGCCAACTAACTTAGATAGTATTAAAAATGTCATTAATTATCCACTTGATGTTATATTGTCATTTTATAGTAACTATATTAACCAAATAGTATACAAATACAAGAAGACGTGGTTATAGTTAACTTATTTAACTAAGGGTTAAAGCCAAAAGATAAGGTTAACTTAATGAACTAAAAATGTATAAAACCTATTTTTTGAGATAATTTAGACCCATAATAATCTTATAATAAAAATAAATCACTTTTTATCCATTAGAAACCAAAAGTCAATTTATAATAAATTAAAATTTCTAGACTTTCCTAAAGTGTCTCTCACCTCTCCTATAAAAGGACACTACTCCTTCTATTTTATTCACACCTCCAAAGCCATTTGGATTGGCCAAACCCTGACCAAACCTCATCCCAACTTCCCAAAATTCATACTAAAGGCCACCCTTTGGGAATAAAACCAACTTAAGGAGTCCTTTTGTGAAAATCAAAAGGAGACACTTGTAGAAGAGGTAATCGTTTTATCCCTTCTTTCAAAGTACTTTTCTTCTCCCACTTCCTCTTCCTAAGTTGTTACCATAATAAAATAATAACTCCATAATATAATATATGATTAAATATTTTTATTATTATGGTAAAACTGTATTCCTCCTTTTACCCATCCTATTAAAAACAATATCACCATGTGTGCATACGTACGGTTTACTGTCTCCACACCATAGTGTAAACAGTTTTTCATCTATACATTATTTCGACGGGTATAATGATGAATATAAATTACTTAAATAATTAATATAACATAATATTACTTCTTTAAAATTCATATTCCATCTAATTTCATACCATTTAACCATTAAGGAAATGATATTGTTGCTCGTGCGTACATACAGCTTATCATCTCCACGATGCGATTAGACTATTCTTCCACGTTCATCATCCAAGAATTATTATAAAAAAATATATATTATGAATAATTATGAAATATATTAAATAATAAGGCTCATAGAATAATATATATGTGTGTGTGTGTACATTTAATCCATTCACTTACTTCCATTCAATACGATATGAAAACAGAAACAGCGTTCATACGTGCATATGGCATACCGTCTCCAGGAACGGCATATTCCATTTCATATATCTATCTATTAAATATATTTATATTATTATTATATATGATATGTAAAAAATAGTATACATTTTTTAAGTAATAAAACCATGATCTAAGTCATATAATCAAAAATAACAAGTCAAAACACATATGACAAACAAATCGGTTATTACCTGAAATGTTGCATTAACTTGGAATTTTAAATAAATGGGTAATATAAAGTCATTAAATAATCATATATGATATCATAAATATTATTTTGATTCTTATATAAGTTAAAAATATGTTTAATAACATTATATAGGAGTTTTGGACATGTGCAGAGAATATCGGACCTATGGTAAGGGTTAATTTCACAATCTCATTATTATTTGAGGTTGTTGATGTGTAAGTATCTACTGGTACATATTTATAATCCAAGTTCATGTTTCAAAAAATGTTTTCATACAAAAATTTTCTATTATCATATGGATTTTTTAAATCATTTTTAACCATGTTTGACTTTTTATAAAAAAAAATTGAAAGGAATCTTCCAATCATTTTCCAAATGAGGTACTTTATGACCTTTTCAAGAAATTAAGGAAAGAATATTTTTTTAACTTATACAGTGCGAGCAGATATTTTCCATTTTTATGTTTCCTTAACATTTTAAGCCTTTATTTACAAGCTTTCAATGTTATTTTCAAAATAAATTTTTTATTTTTAAAATTGCACAGCTTTTAAATTATTTAAAGTAAAAAATGGATATTTCCCTCAAAGAGTTTTAATGAATTATTTTCATCTATGTAAACATCCTTTATTGTATTTTATGCTTGTTTGAGGTTTATTTATTATGATACAATATTTAATATTGTATTAAAAGGTTTTTTGATATCTTTGACTTTGGAAATGTTATTTTTACACCATTTATAGCTTATGGTTAAAGTATTAACATTTCATATGCTAGTTTTAAATATGAATGTTTAAGTTATGTTTCAACCATTTCATATGAGAAATGAATTAGACTTAGTAAGTGACGGACGGGGCCCTCTATATCCCCCTGATGCATTGGTAGGTCTCTTGAGACAAACCAGTATCTTGGAAAAGGGCCTTGAAAGAATATTTGTGTATGGTCTTGGTACGAGGCCTTGATGTAGTGGTTAAGTTGCCTGACATTATGCATTCCCACATTATGAAATTATTTATTAATTTTACATGTGATTATTCGAATATTAGAATATCTATTTGAATGATTAAATGGAATTATTTGATTTATTCTTTCCATATTATACAGAATATAATGTTTTAAAAGGATTGTGTTTTTTGTTTTGTACCTTGCCTTAAAAGTTTATGCTTATTTTTTATAGCTTCTGCTACATTTTTTATCATTACTGAGAATTTGAGATCACCCCTTTCTTATGTTTTATTTTCCCAGGATGCCAAGAAGTGTTTTATGATTGATATACAGGGTTAAGCTATGGGAACAATATAATTATCAAAGGATTATTTATGCTGTTTTTTATGTTATAAATTATGATGTAAAGTTCATGTATGTAATATATTTTCCAAGACTGCTAAACTGATTGGTCCTTTGGGATTTTATTCCTTATAATCATGCCAATGTATTAAAATAACGCACTAGCTGTGGGATTTTATGATTGGGGCATTACAACTAGAGCATACAAGGGGATATCAGGATAGAAAAGTAGATGGTTAACAACAGCAAAAAGAAGGTGATAGGATTGAAAATCATTGTTAAAGTGGACATGGATAATGCAAATGATCACCTTGAGTGGGGTTTCATCGTAAAGGTTATGAGGAGTTTCGGGTTCAGGGAATGAGAAATTGACATCATTTTTAGATGAATGACCTCTCCTTGTATATCCATTTAAATGATATGGAAAATATTTGGCTTCATTAATACCAACATACATCTTAGATAAGGAGAACCTCTATCACCAAACCTTTTCATTCTAGTAAAATATTCTCTCTCAAGGAATATTAAAACTAGCATGGAGGTGTGGAAAATTGCGGCCTTCAAGGGAAGGAGTGGCAAGAAATGGGTGACCCACATTATGTTTTCTAATGACATTATATTTTTCATGAATGGTAGGAAGGGGTATATTAAGTTGTTTTTCAATATAATAGACACATACGGAGATTTTAGTGGCCCAAGGATCAACCGACAGAAGAGAAATGTCTATATCTCTAATAAATGTCCAAGTGGGCGCATAAGACCCATCCAAAATATGCTCAACATGAAAAGGATAACCCTACCCATGGTGTATCTAGGGGATCCCATATTATACGAGTTGGTTAAAAATTATTTTTTTGAAGACATTATCAAAAGGATAATGGGAATAATATGAAATTGGAAGAACCATATCCTATCCTTTAGGGGGAGAATAAAACTGATAAAAAGTATCCTCTATTCAATTCCTCTTTACATTTTTTCTAAATGGAAGTCTCAAAAATGAAACTATAAACTAAATATAAAAGGTCCTCATGTTCCTTGTATGGGAGGGAAACCAGGACTAGAAATGCCACTGGACATCCTAGAATAAGCTGGCGAAACCAATCGCGGATGGTGGATTTAATATTTGTATTGTCTTGGAGTTCATTGAAAGCTTACAAGAAAGACTAAATTTGGAAATCATTTAAGTAAAAAACAATGTGGACAAATGTAATGAGATACAAGTATGGGTATAAATGTAATTTATAGGAAAATAAGAAGAGGATAATGTCAGTCCTGAAATTACTCTTGATCGAGAAACTCGAGTCTCTTGAAAGAGATATTCTCTAGGTAGTGGGGTGGGTGACATTAATTATTAGGTGGATAACTGGGCTGGGAAAGCGCTATTCTTCCCTATATTCCCATCTCTAGGTATCTCCTTCCAAGAAGCGAGTCTCCATATAGTGTTTATCAACACCGCATTGAATCATCAATAAAAAATATTCTATGAGAATATATACAGGAATAATAAACCAGAAATATGTGTGTTCTCTAGATCCAAGTTTGGGCTCTTCATCACTCATGACTACTTAAGCTCGTGGAGTGGCTCCCTTATCCAAGATGAATGGGCCTCGGGGATCTACTATAAGGAACTCCTAGTGAAGATGAATTTTATAGTCTAAAATATGAGGAATAATGATTTTCCTACTGATGAAAATGTGAAAATAAGGGGTGATGATCTTACATCAAAATACAGATGTTGTTCTTAGCCATGCTTCGAATCTATCTAGAATATTTTCTTTATGAGTGACTAGGATATCTACTTATAGATTCTAGTGGGGTGGTAATGGGGATTTTCTAGTGGTAGTGAGTCTATCTTCTCCTTCTTATCATAATGGTATCTTTTAATTGGGCTATGGGGGTAAAGGTTAAGGTTCAAAGAATAATGTTTATTGCAATGTGAGTCACCATCTAGTAGATAAGAAACTTCATGAGGGAGGAAAAATAGATCTTCTCTAAATGTCTAAAGACCCTTTATATGTTATTTATTATGGAACTAGAAAATCTCATCAAGTGTGAGGGATCTTATATGGTGTTCTAAATAATGACCCCTCATACCTTTATAGTGATGGACGATAGGATCTCCAGGAACATGGTAAGATGGATCAAATGGGAGGCCCCTCACTCAGGCCTAAAGATGAACATTGATAGATCCTTCATCTCTGGGACCATGAGAGGAGGAGGTCTTGTAAGGTATGGATTTGGATCAGTTATTATAGGCTTTATTTCCATATTTATTTTGGGAACATCAATGGGGGTGGAGGCCAGAGCAATGGAAAGAAGGTTGTAGGTTTATAGTCTTTACAATATTTTCATTTTGGAGGTGGAATCTAATTCCAGTGGTTGGCTTACTACGATACAAGGAGGAATACCCTTGGTAACTCATTTATCTAATCTATAAATGAAAAAAAAAATCATAAATCAAGGTATCACAGTTGGCCACACTTGTAGGTAGGGGAATTTTTTAGATGATATCATGGCAAGTAAAGGTGATTCTAGAGACAGTATCTCTGTTTTTTATCACACTGAGTCCCTTCCCCTTAACTTCTCTCTCATTATAAAGGATTAATCCATCAGGTTTCATAAATACCACCCCCAATATCTAGGTTATTTTAACTTTCCACATATTTTAATAAAAAAGGGAAACATCGAGGAATTTATTATTTTTAATTTTCTTTACATTAACAGGGGTGCCACCCCCCACACTTATAAAAGGGAACATAATATTCTCACTTATCCACACAACTTGATCCCATTATATCATCCAATATCTATAAAAATATATTCCAGAATCTCCTCATCACATCCTATATGTTTTTTTCTCACTAAAAACTCACCAAATAAGGCTTAATCTATAAGCTAAATGAAGATACCCGAGGAAGAGGTAAATATCTTAACCAAGCTCTTTAAAGTTTATTTATTATTCCACCTACTAAAAATATTATATAACCATCATAAAATAATAACTTTTTTATATTTAATATACTAAAATGTTTTAATTTTAATTTTACAACTACTTTATACCTCCTTTCCTTCCAATGAGAAATGAAAACTTCACTTGTGCATATGTGTGGAATGTTGCCTCCACAAAGCGATGTGTTTCGTTTTGCATAATGAACTCACATAAATTATTATAAATATATATATAATTGATATATATATATAAATATATATTATTTTTATGAAATAATATTTATTATATATTTATAAAATATCATCTACCTTCTTACCCTTCCATTTGTTGTAAAATGATAATGTCGTTTGTGAGTACATGTGGACTACCACCTCCATGAAGTGAAGTAATTTTTTTTTCATATACACCATACCTAAATGGTTATATAAATTTATTTAATGAATATATATGATATTTATGATATTATTATTATTATATAAAGATAAATTAATATCTAACTTCATTTATTTATATTCATTGGAAAATGAAAACATCACTCATTTATATGTACGGACTACCATCTCCATGAAGTAATGTGTTCAAATTTTCATCACCATATTAAATTGATGATTAAAAATAATATATAATGATTAAATATTATATTTATGAAATTATTAATATTATATAACCATGTCCAAGGTGCAAGTATTGGAATCACCAAACCAAAACATACATGGAAAGCAGAACAGTTGACAACTAGAATGTTGATTTTAATGAGTAATTGTTATTAAATGGGTAATTGGATGTTATAATGGAAATATATATAGTAAAATAAGCCTGATTAAAGTTCAGGTATAAATTTATTTTAAATTTAAATTTATTATACATGATTTTTGAACACATACAAAGCAAGTTGAGACTTCAGGTAATGGTTTCGCATCTCACTTTTATTTCTATGAGACAAAGGTTATAATCACCACTTGATTAATATTGTGTGGAGTATATTATAACCTATGGATGTTTTTATCATAATTTTATAAAATTATAGGTATTCACAAATTTATCTCAATTTCTATATTACATGGTATTTTGATTCAATAGATACCAATATTGTAAGGGTTTCCTCATATCAATTTATCTTGATTGAGATATGTTCTATATTCACCACTTTATTTATTTTATGTTATGTATATACTATACATGAATGTTTTTATGTTTATTTTAATGAAAATTATGTGTATTTTCTAATATATATATATAAGTTTATATCTTTCATTGGGTTTTTAATTCAAGTTTTACCAATGTTTTAGGGTTTGTGTTGTAATCTCATTTTTAAATTAGGATTGTTTATGTTTAAATTTCTGTTAGGGAAATTATATTCTATCTCCCTATATCTTTATTAAACCCCATCAATTTTATTCACCGCTAGTTATTTATGTTAATTTAATTTTTCCCTTTAATTTCCCTCTATTCATAACTCAAATAGAATGAAATAATGTTTTAATAAAAGATGCCCTTATTTCTTCTCTTTGGTCCAAAATCATTCTCTTTCATATCCATGTTCTTTAAAATTATTTTATGTAAGTTTTTATCTTAAATAAATTGTTTGAAAATGTTATTTTATTACAAATTTGAGTTTATTTAAAAAATATTAAAATAAATATTTTCAAAAGTTTTCTATATGACTCACTTTTTAAGTTTTTTATAAAATTTAAAAAAGAATGTTTTTTTTAATATATGACCTAAACGGATTTTCCAACTATCATGACCATTATTTTTTATCAAAATTCCTTTTTAGGTTTTCATGTTTTTTAAAATAAAATCATATTTTCCTTGTTTTGGGAATTTTTATATTTCAAAGGTTACCAAAAGAAAAGTATATTTACTTTTGTTTTTTAAAGCATAATTTTAATGATTTTATAAAAGTGATTTTCATATATGTAAACATCCTTTAATAATTGTTATACTTCAATTGGGATATTCTCTTATAATACCATTTAATTTATTTCTATGGATAGATTATGATAATGTTATTTAAGTAAGTTTTCAAGAAACCTATTTATTTCCCATGGGTTAATTAATTTATTAAGTAATGATGAATTCTCTTATGATATTATGGCATACATATGAATGGTTTATTATAATGAGATAGGTGGGTTTTTTATAGCCCTCAAATATATTGGGTAATGTTTTATATATTATGAAATCAAGGTTATGTGAGTGGTTATCCCAAGACTAAGAGGGTACATGGGTGTTTAGCCTAATCCCAAGGGTTTACAGTTGGTTAGTCCAAGCCCAAGAAGGTACATGGATGTTTATCTCAAGCCTATTGTGTGATAAATATCTTGGTGGGTATCCTTCACATATGATTTCAATACTTATGTTTATACCACATAATTATTTTATATTATTATACCAATTTTATGTTCTCATGGATCAATATTGTTTAATGTTCTATACTCTTATTACTCATGTCTTATATTATGTTGATGTTTTATGCCATGACTCTTAGTTTAAGATTTATTTCTTTGGTTATGAACATTATATACCATAAATATATTCTAATTCTCTTATTTTTATATTATGCTCACTTATGATCATTTATTGATTTCTCCCATGTTTAGCCTTATTGATCATCTAATCTCACACTTTATTATGCTTCCATTTCCCCAGGTTATGAAGAAGGGTTTTAAGTTTTTCATATCTAAGAAGGGTGTTATGGGAGGAGAAAGTTATCATAGATATTGAAGATATTTCATGAAATAAGTTGATTATTTATCGAGTCTCTAAATACACTAAACCTTTATAACTAAATGGCGTGAACTATTATGAGATTTATTTAATATTATATAAAATGATGTAATATTTATGTATGAAATGCTCAGGTCACCTTGGTTGGTATGAGAGTAGGATTTAGTTATTTTGGTGATTAGGATTATTAAACATTAGTGAGAAAAATTGGGATAATTCTATGTATATGATAACATTATAAAATATTGGTAAGGTAGAGATTGTGTGGTTTCCTAGAAAATACATCCCTACCTTGATACAAATAAGTGGATTTAGGATCTGGCACAAATATACGTAGGGTTAATAACACTAAAATGGTGGGTTGGGTATTAACTCAATTTTCACCAGGTGAATGATGTAGGGGCCTAACTAAACATATATTTTGAAACTCCTAGGGGATATTATTTAGTTAATTTATATTCTAGTTATGAAGCATTATGAGGGTTTTAATATATTCGGGTCAAAATGAAAAATAGTAAATGAACATGGAAAACATAGATTGAAACCTAGAATTTCATGGGTTTATAATAAGGTGTCATAAACGAAGACATATCTAGAATTATTTCTATTATTATATGATTTTTCACTATAATTATTGATTTTTGATACTCACACTAAGCTTTTTGGTTTTGATCAACAGCAGAAACTAGGAGGAATCGTGTAAATAATGAATGTGATGCACAATGTAACGATCGTCCTCTTAAGAAACAAAATAGGATAGAATCTAGAATGATAAATATTTTGGTTATTTATAATTAGATATATTTAATTATGATTAAAATTTTTAACCTATTTTAATCTCTAAATAAGATAAAAATGTAGTTTTATGAAAGTTTAGGTGATGAAAACCATGAAGGATAGAAGATTCAACTTCTTACATGTCAATAATGTGGGAATAAGCACCCAATAAAATCTCTCAAATCAACCAGAGATGTTTTATATGTAAAAAATTATGGAATATAGAAATAATACATTGAGGAAAAATAAAAATTTCAATTAACATGATGGAGGGAAATAAATATCATCCAAAGGTATCACTAATTGTGCAATGTCTTAAATGTGGGGAACTTTTCTATTATCTAGGAAAATACTATAAAGACTTGAGATTTTGGATCCTTTAAAACATATTCTATGTTAATAAAATATTATTAAGAAATCTATAATAAACACTAATATTTTAGACTATTAATATTTGTTACCATTTGTGGATAAATAATTAATTTGAGTTAATATTGAAATGGTTTTTAATAAAAACCATTTTCTTTATAATGTACCTTTTTTCAAAAACTGGATTTAAATATTGTAAAAATATATATTTGATAAAATAAAATTCATTTTTTAACCCCTATAATGAAAATTTACTTAGTAATATATTTTTAATTTTTTCTAAAAAGATTTATTTTTAGTGGAAAATATGGTTTTGGAAATAATTATATTTTCTATCACTATGTAAGCATATCATAGAAGTTTAAAAAATCATTAAAGTAATAATATTTTTATTTAATTAATATAATTATTCATTTTAATATATTATGGGACCTTATAAATATAGTTTCAAATATGTTTAGAACCAAATAAAAATGTGATTTTAATAAAAATTATTTTCAGTGTTCTGTTTGAATGAAGTATTTTCAAGGTAATATTTGATTACGAATTTCCATTAAAGAATTGTACCTTTAATTAAATTTTTTATAAATCAATTTATGTTATTAAAATCAGTAATAACGATAATTTTATCTTATATATAAATTTAAACATAAAAAAAAATCAATTTTCTAAAAACTATTTTTACATGATTAAGTGTATTTATTTTAAAATTAACTTTTCACACATTTAGAAATTTTATATGATAAAATGATTATAAAATTTAAAAATTGGTGGTTAAAATTAGTTAATGAGATCAATTTTAATTTTAATTATCAAAATTAATGAAAAATGTTAAAAAATAGTTACCTCGGTAAAAAGTAAAAATGGTAAAAAGAGTTTTACTTTGGGAAAATAACCAAAAAATGTTAAAACATGTTTTAAATTAGGTGTTTGATTTTATTTTTGACTTTATATTTACCTAAACTCCATTTTTTCGCACCTTTTATCCATTGACCCTTTAATGGTGTCATGACACTATTGAAAAATGATAAGTGTTTCCAAAAGTACCATCTTCTCCGCTTATAAAAGGATATCACTCTAAACCTTTCAAAGATGAAATTCACCTTATAATTACACCTTGAAAATATACCTTTTACTCTCTATATAACTCTATAACACAATCATAATACCCTAATTTCTCATATGTATCCTAATAAATTCAATTTTAAGGGAACTTCCAAGAAAAAATCAAGTCACCAACGTATATATTATCTCCTTCTTACGCTTTTATTATTAATATTTCACTTAAAATTATTGTATCATAATAATAATATAATTAATTGAGTATAATTATTATATTTATATGTTGTTATATTAATTTTATAACCCTTAGTTATTTATTTTCATCCACTTAGGAAAAAATAGCATCGTTAGTGCACTGCATGGACTACCGCCTCCATGAAGCAACATCATTGTCTTTTCATTTCCACATTTAATAGATTTTATTAATAGTGGTAATGAATAATAAATATTATATATCTCATATAATTAATATTATGATATTTAAATTTAATATCCAACCTCACCCCCTCTCACACATTGAGAAATGTAAATGTTAATCATGCATACGTGTGGATTACCACCTCCATAATGAAACATTTTTTATTTTTCATCTTTATTTTCATTAATTATATATACACATTAAAATATGGTTTAACATCATAAAAACATAAAAATAATATCATTATTATCTTATTATATTGATATACCAATAATGGATTTATGTTTCATGTTTCTCCCAATTTTATTCTTCTATTGTGTTATTGTTTTGGGTAATCAAGTTTTCAATATCAATAGATTTAATTCATGATGTTATTTGGATTTTTTATAAAAAACCATTTTATTTCCATGGGTTCCTTATATGATAATTTGGAAATTTCATGAATCTCATTTTATTTATATGGATAATTTTATCTTTTGATTATTTTTTTAAAGTAGTACACATATATATGGATTAGGATATGGGTGGGACATATATCTCCCTTAAATGTATTGGGTAAAGGATTATATTTCATAAGATATAAATGTTATGTGAACAGGTCAATGATTACCTAGGTTCACAAAGGGTAAGTGTGATGGCATTAATCTCTACCTAAAATTCTATGTGTGAATAGGTTATAAAGTTTCTAGGTTCACAAAGGCTGAGTGTGATGGCATTAATATATAATAAAAAAAATTATGTGTAAACAGGTTAGTGAGCATTTAAGTTCATAAAGGGTGAGTGTGATGGAATTTGTCTCTACTAATAATTTTATGAGTGAACGGGTTTATGGGTAGTTAGGTCCAAAATATAAGAAGTTTTATATTTATGATTATGCCATATTTTCAATTTTTATCATTTTATTCAAAGATTTCATGGTTATGTTGTATTTTTTAATCATTTTGAGATTTTATATCATGCTCACATTTTTTTGGTTATTGATATGTATCTAGTGCTTAGTTATACATTTTATGATTCCTTTATGATATTTTTATGATCTTATGTTGACTTATCATGTTTTATGATTATCATTTATGGTCTTATGATCTCTTATTAAGATATTTATGTCTTCCTCATATTCTTCCACGTGTTTATAATCTGACACTTTATGATATGTTTTTCCCTTACTGAGAATTTGATTTCACCCCTTCCTTATGTTTTCATTATCAGAGTAAAAAAGATGATTATATCATGTGATATATATAGTAAAGGGTCTAAAGGAGCATGATTATAGAGTAATGTTCAAAAGTGTAGTGAAATTATATTTTATGTATCTAATATCCAAGTACTGAAACTTTTGGTCCTTTGGATGTGAGACTGTTTGTGATATGTATTATTTAAATCATGATATTAATGTATTATTTATGTTGTTTTAGCTTTAGTAATTTTAGTTAGTATCAAATGAGGTTTTAGTTATTTTTTATTTTAGTTTAGTTACCTTTGGTATTGAGGTTAGAGAACCATAGTAAAAACCTTAGAGATGAGTCTAAGTATAGAATGTTATCCAAATATTTTTTAAGTCTTGAGTTGATGGTTTTCCTAGAAATATATCCATATCTGAATACTAAAAGTAGATTTGTTTTGTTCATAGATTCATCTGGGGGTAATATCCTTGAAAATAGTTGGTCGAGTATATATCGTCCATCATTCTATTTCAAAGTAAATGGACCCTTATTGAAAACCTCATTTGACACTCCCATGGGATAAGTTTTGGTTTATCATATACTCTTTACAAATGAAAAAAGGTATTAGGTTAAGAATTATAAGATAATCTAACTTAAAGTAACCTATGATAAACTAATATTTATATAAGTTGAAATAAAATAAATATAGGCCAATGTGATAATGTGAAAGTGAAAAATTTTTAAGGTTGAATTACTTTAGTGATAATTACCCTGTATTGTTAATGTTATTTTACTTATTTTAACCCTTTTGGTTTTAGTGATGGTTGGAACTAGAAGAAACTGAGTTAACTTTGGCTGTAAAGGAAAATGTGGCGATTATCGCAATGATCGTCCCATGGGAATGGGATTTTTAATGAGAAACCTTGTGATTATTTCAAACTAACTATCATGAAATATGATAAAAAATGTGAACATAGTCAAAGTATCAAACACACCAAAGAAGATAAAGATCAATTATTGTGAAAGATAAAGTGAAAAACATGATGAAGTAAAAAAAATTCAATTTCATATATATCAAAAATGTGGAAATAATCACCAAGGTATTTTCCATAATGGGATTGAAAGATTCTTTAATTGTGGTAAAGGAGGTCATTGAGAATCAAACTATTGCGAGGAAATGAATATTTTAGTTATCATAATGTATAAAAATAATGGTTTCCCTAAGGATCCACTAGTAAATCAATGTTTTAGATGTGATGAACTTGGTAACTATGAAAAACCATACACAAATCCAAGGTATAAAGAAGAACATGGACACCTACAATGTCACAAACCATCCTGGATACCCCGGTACCCTGATACTCAAGCTGACTCTGACATAACTCAAAGGTCGTTCCTCATCCCCATAGGTTTGTGACTAGCACCTAGAATCATACTATATCAAGGAGGGAACAAATTTTCTACAAAAAACAATATAAGATAAAAGATACACTTTATCATTCTCAACACTCCCCAAGAGAGATAGTACAAAAAGATAATAGGTAAAACAGTACCTAGATAGATAGATAAACATCTCAAAGTAAATTAAAATGTAAACTAGAAAAAAAGTCTCAAAAAGATATCTTGTGTAAAAAGTGGAAAATGGATCCACCAGTCAACATCTCCACTCCATAATCACAATTATCAAGAACTTACACCACCTCTAGGTGGATCTTTGCCTTTTCTTAGACCTGGTAGAAGAAATTCTACAAATTCCCAAGGTAAAACGTAGGGTGTTAAATATAAATTCTAGTAGGGTCTCATTGAGTGTTCTATAATCAATACCATAATAATTTACCATTTATTCTACCAGTTACAACAAAAAAGTCTTTGAATTTCAATTTCATATTTTAAACCAAAACATACTTTCATAATCAAAAATATCATAGGAATATAAAAAAACTTTCAAACATTCTTAAATGAACATTTTATATAAAAGGTTTATATAAATCAATTTTCATGAATAAAACATTGTAACAATCATTATTATGTATAATCAAGTCAATAAATTATAGAAAATCACCATGTATTAAAGCCCCATGGTAGGTTAGTTTTTTAGGTAATATGATGCTCACACATCTCAAAAATGATCTTGAAACTAGTTGTGGTGTGCATAAAAAAAATACACCCCAATATGGGAACCCACCATAGAAAATCTACACCCTAATAGAGGAACCCATCATGGGTATTCATGTCACGTTTGTTTAGTTAGAGTTTACATCATCAATCCCTTGATAAGGAATCAAGGTCCTAGCATTCTTATCCCAATTACCACTAACTACCTAGGAAAACATTTTCTTCGAACAATCAATCAATTAAACCTAGGAAAATAAAACATTTCAAATCAATTCAAATAATAATTTACCAATTTTAATTTTTCAGTATGCCTTTCTTATTTAAAAACCAAAATAAGGTTTTAATTAATTAATTCCATTTCAAATCAACTTTTAATTTAATCTATTTTTCTCATGGTTCATCTACAAAATCAATTTATCAAATCAATTTCAAAATCCTGGCATAATTTTTTTCAAAAAATAATCCCCTCATTTCAATTCCATTTAAATTAGGGTTTTCTCATAAATTTCCATGCCTTTTCAAATTTCATATAAAATTATTTAAAATCAGGGTTTTCAAATCAATTAAAAATAATTAAAATTTAATCAAGAAGTTTAAGGATTCATCCATAGGTAAAGTAATTATGTAACCACCAACCTTTAATCACACGGTCAAATAAAACACTTGTAATGGGGTCACCGATGAAGAATGGGGAGGAGGAGATCAAGAGACACAAGATAGAATCAAGATCCAACAAAACTGAGTTAAGATCAGTCAATTAGATTAAAATATTTCAAAATATAAAGAGGTGAGAAAGAGAGATCAGAAGAAACAACATAAGGGGATATCCACTTACCAGAGAGGGATCTAATCTTCAATCGGCACTTCGATTCACCAAGAAAAGGGTTTAGAGGAGCCAAAATCACATCTTGGGAACTACGAAGGATGAAAAAAACATGATAGGTTTCAACGGGGGTGATTAGTAACTTAAACTGAGGATTCAGGAATGTTAAAATAATTTTAGAATTAATAAAAATCAATAAATATGGTTTTCTGGGTAGGGTCGCGGAGTTAAACAAACCATGCACCCTAACCATGAGCCCCAGCTAGTAGGGTGCACAGTTTCTCCTAGGAGGGTGCACAGTTTCAAAAACTATATGACAACTGTGAAAACTCCCATTATATGAGGTTTAATATTTTATAAGGGATGTTGTAATGGTTTTAAAAAATCATGTGACCCCTTCCAGTGCCTCTCAACAAGGAACATGGTTTGCTGGGCCAAACTGCATGGTTTTCCATAACTGTGTTCCAGCCATGCACAACCCCTTAGTATTTTAAAATTATCCAAATTATCCCAAAAATACCAAAAAATAATACCTAACTTATAGGAGATAAAAAAAGGGTTAAGTAATACCTGAAAGAAGGAAATTGGGATGTTACATACAACCTCCTAGACTATGGGATCAAGGAAAAGCCTATGCAATGACTATCGATGAGGGGGATAGTGTTAATTAAGTTTTGCTTTCATTAAACCATAAATTAGTGTATGTATTCTAATTATATCAACCCTATTGTGTCTAGGGTGTTATCTAATAATATCAAGTCACTGCCTTCAGTGTTTTTTATTTTAAGGAAAACATTTTGTGGTATGATTATTATTTTTGTGGAAATAAACTTTCTAAAAATCATAATATCCTCCTATAAAAAATTGATTTTATTTTTAAAAAATAATGGATATATTAACTTTGACTCCATATTAATTTAAATAATTAGTAAAAACACATTCTATACCCACTATGACCATTTATTAGTGTAAGGACGACTTTGAATTATTTAATAATAAAACTGAATTTTTCACATGGGTCTTAATACCTAGATATGAGATACATTTCCATGAAATGGGTAGGAGAAAAATAATTCTTTTCTATTATTATATATGATAATTAGTATCATATCTCATTTAATATAATTTCATGAGGCATGTCAATCTTTTCTCCACCATTAGATATTCCTGCAAGTAAATTATAATTAAATTATGAAGATGCACTTTATTTAATGGGGGTAAAATATAAAAACTCAATATTTTTTATCCTTTAAAATATATTATATGGTTAGAATAAATTATTTTTAAACATATGATAAAAATTAAGACGATATACCATTAATAGTTATTACCTTTAGATAATAAATAATTAATATTAATTAATATTGAAAAAGGTTATAATAAAAGTTATTTTATTTATATTGTAAATTCTTTCAAAAAATCAATTTATAAATTTTTAAAATTTATATTTTTTAAGATAAAATTCATTTTTTTAAATTCTATCATGAAATTTTAATTAGTATAAATTTTTTAATTTTTTTATGAAAATATTTATTTTTAGTGAAAAATACAATTTTTGTAAAAAAAATTATATTTTTTAGAATTTTATAACTATGTAAGTTTATATAAGAAGTTTAAAAACACTTTTATATAATAAAATATGTATTTAAGGTATAATTTTATGAACTTTAATATATTATTTGAGATTATAAATACCATTTCCATCATTTTTAGAACTAAATAAAAATGTTAGTTTAATAAAAACTTTTTTTGGTCTTCTCTTTGAATAATTAATTTTCATGGTGAGATTTGATTGTGGATTTCCTTGAAAGTATAATAACATTCATTAAATTTTTTATAAATCAATTTAATTCATTAAAATAAGTAATAATGATAATTTTATCTTATATGTAAATTTAAAGTTAAAAACTTCATTTCTCTAAAAAATATTTTTATGAAATTAAGTGTGTTTATTTTAAAATTAAATTTTCAAACATTTAAAAACTTTATATGGGTAAATTATTTTAAAATTTTAAATCAAAAGTTTAAAATTAGTTAATGTGGTAAATTTTAAATTTATTTATCAAAATTTATTGCTAAGATTAAAAAATAGTTACCTGGTAAAAAGTAAAAATGGTAAAAATAGTTTTACTTAGGGAAAATGGAAAGAACATGTTAAAAAGAAGTTTTTAAATAATTGATTGAGTTTTTTTAGAATTTAACTTTTCCGAAGATCCACTTTTTCCAATTTTCAGCCACTGACCCTTGAATAGTTTCATGGAATTATTGAAAAATGATGAATGTTTCCAAAAGTGCTTTTTTCTCTACTTATAAAAGGATATCACTTCCACCCTTTCAAAGAAAAACTTAAAAATAGAATTATTCCTTTAAACTATACCATTTACTATCCCTAGGGCTCTATTCCACAAACATAATACCTTGTTCACTCAAATTTTTCCCAATAGCTTCAATTTCAAGGGAACTTCCAAGGAAAAATCATGTCTCCAACATAAGTTTTATCCCCTTCTTATGAATTTATTATTAATATTAATATTAAAAATACTGTATCATTATAATAATATTATGAAATTAGTATCATTATTATATTTATATTTTTTATATTAATGGTATAACAATTAGTTATTCATTTACATCCACTTATATAAAACAAAATAACATCATTAGTGCGTTGTAAGGACTACCTCCCCCATGATGCGACGTCATTTTTTCATTTTCACCAATCATGGATGGTATTAAAAATTTTAATGATGAATAAATATGATATATATCATATAATTATGATTCTCATATGTCAATTTAATATATAACTTCACCCCCTCTCGCACATTGAGAATCGGGAACACTAATCGTGCATACATGCGGATTACCACCTCCGCGATGAAAGATTTTTCATTTTTCATCTACATTTTCATACATTATATAAACATTTAATATATATTTAACCACATGAAACAAATAAAATAACATCATTTTTATTCTATTATAATGATACTATGTCAAAATAAACACCTTATTCACCATACTCACCAATTGAGTTAAAGTGTGTTCAGGTTTGACTCGATTTAACAACCTGCTTGAACAATTCTATGAAATTATATCATGGATGATTATAAAAACTTTATTTCTAGTATAATATTATATAAATATGTAAATAATTATTTTTTTTTAATGTGAATGATAAATAAATATTTAACTTGTTAATTAAAAAAACACTTTGTAGGTTGAAAATAACTAAAAAATGTTCATCGCTCATTTGATCTTCTATGATAAATACAAAAGTACTCAAGAAAGGAAATATAAAAATATTGAATCATTATATTTAATAAATTAAAATAACTTTAATGAACTTTTAATGATGAACTTTGGAAGAGGAAAAAATACCAATATCGCTCCTATGAAACGGTCAAAGCTATAATGTAACTCCCTAAGGTTTTAAAAATAAATTGAAATGCATGAAACATTTTTTAAGTAGAAAGTTATATATAGAATTTAAATATAATGTTTCTACTTCTATGATGTGAATTTCAACAAATGTTTATCTACAATTGTGATCAGTAAGTTATTTTAGAGTCTGATAGAACCAATTTGTTTTTTTGGTGAATAGTAATATAACCTTATGAATAGTAATATAAATAGTAATATAACCCTTATAAATAGTAAATCAAATTATTATTTTATTTTCTTATGGTTATAAGATAATGATATCTTGATTAATTTTTCATTGTGATATAAAATGAGTTATAGTTTTAAAATTGTTAATTTTTAAAATAAAGTATGATTTCATTTAAAAATTAAATTAATTATATTTAGAAAATTATTTTTAAAAAATGGAGTTAATTTTTGACCTTTACATGTCAAAAACTGGTTTGGATTAATTTTTGGTATTTTTCTAAAAATCTTGAATTATTGATAAATAGTGAAATACAGCAAAATACCGTATATACAATTTATCAGATAAATACACTATTTTTGAAATCATGACTGATGTAAACCCACTTTTTTCTAAATCACATTATATATTTACTATTTTTATCATAATAACCAAGGTTATTCATAGTCTTGAGAAAAAAATATTAAAATTATGATTAAAATAATGGGAAACCCTTCCTCTCCTCCACTATAAATATCACGCTCATTCCCCTCTCCCTCTTATACCAATCAAGCTTTGATAATTATCTAAGTTCTACCAAATCCATTCCCTAAGGATATTCCCCATGTACAAGACTTTTTGGTGTCACCAAAAGTCCAAAACCAAAGCCCTTAAGGAGGATCTCAAGGAGAAATATCAAGTGGTAAATATCCTCTTTCATTTTCTCATTTTCTTTTCAATTCCTTTTCTTTTATTATAATATATTCCCCTTAACCTTATCTAATATTCATGAAATATTCATAATATTATATGATCTATATTTTATCATGTTTATGGAAAAATTACTCAACTTACTTTTCCCCCCTCTTATAAATACAACGTATGTGTCGTGTTGATTTACCAACATCGTCAGCAATGTGTTTTTGATTTCATTTACTTACTTTAAAACTATTGTTAAAACCATTTTATTTCTTGAAACATATTTTAAATTTTAGTATATAACCTCTTTTATTTTCTAGAATGAAATTCTATGCATGAAATTAAATTATGTAACAAAACAAGTTAATGATTATAGAAGAACAGCCAAAATGATCTAAACATATATCACTAAAGATTTATCTAATGATTCATCCTCATAACATATAACCAAAATGATTTATGGAATAATTAAATATTGTTGGAAGCCTATTAATACCATTTCATTCCACTTCTGGAATTCCATTTCCATATGACAGGAAAATAAAATACAAACCGACCATGGAAATCATGTAAAGAACGCACCTAAAACAATGGAAGGAACAAAATACTAATAATTAGGGTGAAATGATGTTATGAAATGACCATATAAGGTGTTATAAACATGAATATGTTTCTGTAAAATATTAATAACACTATTTTAACCATTTTATAGGAGGTTTAAACAAGTTTGAATAAAGAAAAACCTGAGGTAAGGGAATTCTTAAGCCAATTTCCATTCTTTGGGTTAACCTTCTACTTTATTAATTGTGTGGTTTTAAGATCATTTGTGCGATAAATTTTTTTATATTATGTTTTATTATTTTTATTTAAATTGTATACACATATTCCATTCATTTTATTTATTATCATATCAATTATATGTTATTTGTAAGTGACTTTTCTAATAAAATCCACTTTTAAACTTCTAGTTTTAAAAAATTAAAAGTGAACGTTTTTATTCAAGTATTATTGTTTGATGATTATGTTATTGTTCTTGATAATTGTTTATTATTAAGGGTAGTACCTATATCTCCTTCCAATATATTGGGTATGTGTAAGTTGTATGTCGATTGTATGGTTACTCCATGTGTAGATGCAATGGTTACACCATAAGGTAGTTGTGAGGGTTACATTGTAAGGTATCCATTAGGGTTACAAATAATAAGGTATCAGCAATGGTTAAATTATAGGTAATTAATTCCCCAAGTCACTTTTATGGTTTTATTTATGTTCAATATTTTTTGTTTAAATCTCATGGAAATCTCAAGTTTCACAAATTAAGTTTATATAGGTGAGAAGTATGTCTTTTTTTAAATGATTCCATATGTTATAAGTATTCATGGACTAAGTTTTTATTTCCTTATTTTTATACCCATTACTGAGCTTTGTGTGCTCATCCTAAGTTTTTAAATGGTTTTCACAGGTTATAAGGATGTTTATGACAAATAAGGAAGCCAATTTAAATGTTATGAAGATTTGTAAAGAAAAATGTTTTATTTGAAAAAAAAATTATATTTTGGAAGAAATGGATTCTATTTTTTGTGGTATCTACTCTGTATAAATGTATAATGTTATTTATGTGTTATATCCCAATTCTCTAAAACTCAAAACTTGAAAAGATCCTCAATGTGAAAGGAATTAAATTATTGACTAAAATTCAAGATTATGTAATATAATAAGGTCGGGTCCTTATAGTTGGAATCATAGGATGGTTTAGATAATTTAGGGGTTATGATGATGTTAAAAGAATACCATAAATGATTTTTACTCTATGATTAATTTGAAATGTTATAGAATTTAAATATTACCATGTTGCTTCATCTAATATATATCTGTTCATAATTTTTTTTTGCAGAAGAAACAGGGAAGCTGAAGTAGGAAGGCACTAAGCAACTAAGGTCTGTCTGAATCTGCAGCCTGGGAGGGTGGGAATCAGAACTGGGCAATTTGTGATAGAAATGTCTCAGTTGACTCAAGTAATAAATAGTAGTGTTATCCATGTAAGAGAATAACTTGAGGTATCACAAAGGAACGTTATGATAGTATAACATTTTAGGATACAACCCTCCTACTTTCAATGGATCTTATGACCTAGTAGTGGTTTATGGATAGATTAAATGCCTTTAAAAGATATTCGACGTTATGGTATGTTTAGATAATCAGGTAAGTCTTGACATTTATCATTTTGAAGGTGAATATCATCAGTGGTGGTCAATGGTAAAGAATATTAGGTATAGAGAGGATATTGATTCCTTAGAGTGGGATTAATTTAAAAGTCTTTTCCTTGAAAAATATTTTCCTAAGGTGGTACGACATAGGATGGAGAATAAATACATTGAATTGAAGAAAAGGGAGGAAGATTCAATAGATCTGTATGAGGAAAACTTCACCCGACTGGCAAGGTATTCTCCAAATCTTATTCTGGAACTTGATAGAAAAATCAATCATTTTTTCTTAGGATTAAAGCCAAGGTATCTAAGGGCATTGGACTCCTGTGAATTAAAAAGTTATGAGAAATTTTTGTGATTTTTTGAGAGGGTATAAATAGAGTTTGTTGATGATAATGTACAGTTTGACAACAAGGAGAAGAAGTGGTCTAGATAGAATGTGGTGGGTAATAATCAATCAAAGAAATCATATGCTAAGAAATTTCAGTTTCCAATTTGTGAAAAGTGTGGTAAAAACACACTAGGGAATGCCTTACAAAAACTAGGAATTGTTTTCTATGTGGTAAGTTTATACATATGGCCTGATATTTTAATGAAAATGATTCTAAGATTAATCCTAATAAGAAAATTTTAAAGTGTTTTAAATGTGGTGAGATGGGTCATTATGAAAATGTCTGCCCAAAGAAAGATTAGAATGATGCAAAGAAGTCAGACTATAAGCAGAAAGGTTTAGTAAGATCATTTGTGACTACGTAAGTAGATGTCGGGCCATCCAATGAAGTGGTATCAGGTACTTTGTTTGTTTCCTCGGATTTTTCTAAAGTCATGTTTGATACGGGGTCTACACATTCCTTTATTTCTGAGAAATTTTCTAATAAAGTAGAGATATCACCTCAAAAAATGAGACAAGAACTTATTTTCAAAATACTAGGTGGAAATATTACAGTAAAGAGGAATCATAAGAATCTTTCTATTGTTTTCTATAGAAATAATTTACCTGAAAACCTTGTTATTTTTCCCTTATTAGAGTTTTATGTTATTCTGGGTATGGATTGGCTTTCTGTTTATCATGATAAGACTGATTGTAGAGGTAAATAAGTTGTTTTTTAGAAATAGTTTTAGTTTGTATACAAGAATGAACACATACAATTCATAACATGTCAAGAATCTGAAAAACTATTGAATTATGGAAATGAAAGTTATCTTTCTCATATTGTTGAAAACAAGGAAACTATTTGGATTAATGATGTGCCAGTGGTAAATTAATACCTTGGTGTTTTTCCTGATGAGTTGCCCAATTTTATACCTGATTGATAAGTTGAATTAGTAATTGACTTAGTTCCTGGTGTTAATACAATTTCAAAACCCCCTTACCAAATATATTAAATGGAAATTCTTGAATTTAAAAATTAGTGGTAGGAGTTTCTTGATAAAGGATTCATTCATCTTAGCAGTTCAACACTCGGTGCCCCTATTTTTTTCATTAAAATGAAAGATTGTTCAATGAGACTTTACATTTATTATAGATACTTGGATAAAATTTCTATTAAAAACAAGTATCCTTTTCCTTATATTGATGACTTGTTTGATCAGCTCCATGGAGCTCAGTACTTTTCCAAGATGGACTTGAGATCTAGATACCATTAGTTGAAGGTGAAGGAGGACAACATCCCAAAAATGGATTTTCATACTAGAAATGGGAATTATGAATTTTTTGTTATGCTTTTTGGGTTAAATAATGCACATGTTGTATTCATGGATCTTATAAATAGAATATTTCATGAGTTCTTTGATAATTTTTTAGTGGTGTTTATTGATGATATTCTAGTTTTTTCTAAAAGTAAATAGGAGTATGAAAAAAATATATGGGTTGTTTTTCAAACCATAAAGGAAAATAAACTGTATGGAAAATTCAGCAAGTGTGATTTTTGGTTGCAATAGATTTCCATTCTTAGGCATATTATAAATAAGGATGGTATAACATTTTATCATTCCAAAATAAAAGTGGTTGATGAATGGCCAAGACCTAAAAATTTTATAGAAATTCATAGTTTTCTTGGATTATTAGGTTAATACCGATGGTTTGTTTAAAACTTTTCATGGTTATCTAGCCCGCTAAATAAGTTAACACGAAAAGGGGTTAAATTTTTTTGTATAGAAGAATGTGATGTTTGTTTTCCAGAATTGAAGAAGAGATTGTTGAATGTTATAGTTTCAAATATTCTTTCTAGAAATGGTGATTTTGACATATATAGTGATGCTTCATTAAAGGGAATCGATTGTTTTATAATAAAGAATGATCAGGTAATTGCATATGCTTTAATACAACTAATACCTCAGGAGTTAAATTATCCCACACATGATTTGGAATTAGAAGCTATGGTTTTTCCTTTGAAAATTTGGAGGCATCATTTATACAGATCCAAATGTAAAATATATACTAACCATAAAAGTTTGAAGTATATATTCACTCATAAGGAATTAAACATGAGGAAGAGAATATGGATTCAACTGATAAAGGATTATGATTGCACGATCAATTACCATCCTAGAAAATCAAAAAAAAAGTGGAGGATTCCTTAATTCAAAAACATCATGCCTCATTAACCATGTTATGTTTGGAGTATGATCTCTTGATTAATGATTTGATGAATTTTGGCTTAGAAGTTGTTGGTGCAAGAAATACCTCTGTTTTGTTTCAAGTTTCAGTACAGTCATCTTTATCAGACAGAATTAAGCAAGCATAGAAGGAATACCATGAGCTATAGAAAAAGGTAAAACTGGTTAAAATGAGTAAGTTTAAAAAATTTAAACTTGATAAATATTGTGTTTTAAGATTTGGAAAAAGATTTTGTGTGCCTTATGTTTCCCAGTTGAAGAAATAATTGTTGTGTGAAGCTCATAGTTCTTCATTTTCAGTTCATCCTAGCAGTACTAAGATGTATAGAGACCTTAAAGAGTATTACTGGTGGGATGGGATGAAAAGAGATTGCATATTTTACCATGAAATGTTTGAAAAGTCAATAGGCTAAAGCAGAGTGGCAGTTACCAAAGGGGATGCTTCATCTTTTTCCAATACCATAGTGGAAATGGGAGAATGTATCCATAGACTTCGTTGTGGGACTACAAAATACTTCTAGAGGTAGCAATGTGATTTGGGTGATTTTTGACCAACTGACTAAATCTACACATCTCCTTCCAATTTGAGATATAATGTCTTTAGATCATCTTTCTCGACTATACCTCCAAGATATTTTCAGGTTACATGGAGTTCCTCTTTCCATTGTATCTGATCGGGATCCCAAGTTTACTTCTAAATTTTGGAAGGGACTTCAGAAGTCATTGGGCATAGAATTAAATTTCAGTACATCTTTTCATCCTCAAATAGATGGGTAGTCAGAATGAACGATTCAGCTTTTGGAGGATATGCTTCAAGCTTGTTCAATGGACTACTAGGGAAGTCAGCACCAACATCTTTCTTTAGTTTATTTTTCTTATAATAACAGTTTTCATTCCAGTATAAAGATGGTAACTTTTCAGGTATTGTATGGTAAGAGGTGTTGAACTCTAGTATTTTTGGGATGAAGTTAGGGAAAGGATGTTTATGGGGGCAAAATTAGAAGAGGAAGTAGATGAGAAAGTGAAGATGATATAGTAACACATGAGGATAGCTAAGAGCAGGTAGAAAAGTTATGCAGATAATATGAGGAGAGACATTTCTTTTGATGTTGTTAATCATGTTTTTCTTAGAATCTCAACATGGAAAAGTGTTATGAATTTTGGTAAGAAAGGAAAGATAATTCCATGGTTCATTGAACCTTATGAAATCATATAGAAGGTTGGACCAGTCGCCTATTGAGTAACTCTGCATCAGAGTTTATCACAGGTACACAATATTTTTCATGTTTTGATGTTGAGAAAGTATGTTCCAGATTCATCTCATGTTCTAAGCCCAAAACCAGTTCAGCTAGAAGAGAACCTTTCTTATGAAGAGAAACCTATTCATATTCTTGATCAAAGAGAAAAAGTATTGTGGAATATGGTAATCCACCAGGTAGAGGTTTTTTTGAGAAACCGCATGGTTGAATAAGAAATATGGGAATCTAAAAATGCTATGAGGGAAAGGTACCCGTACTTTTTTAATAAGTAAATAAAATTGTGAGGATATAATTTCCAGAAGGTGGGGAGAAGGTAACACCCCAAGGTTTTAAAAATAAATTGAAATTAATGAAACTTTGTTTTAAGTATATAGTTATAACTATCATTTAAACATTATTTTTCCACTTTTATTATTTGAATTTCAAAAAAAATAGTCATCTACGGTTGTGATCAATAAGTTATTTGGAATCTGATAAAACCAACTAGGCTTTTGGTAAATAGTAACATACAATTATAAATAGTAATATGAATAGTAATATGACCCTTATGAATATTAAATCATATTATTATTTTATTTTCTTAAGTTTATAAGATAATGAGATCTTGATTAATTTTTCAATGTGATATAAAATGAGTTGTAGTTTTAAAATTGTTAATTTTTTAATAAAGTATGATTTTATTTAAAAATTAAATTAATCATATTTAGAAAATTATTTTCAAAAAATGGAGTTCATTTTTGAATTCTACGCATTGAAAAGTGGTTAGGGTGAATTTTTTGGATTTTTCTGAAAATCTTGAATTTTTTATGAATAGTGAAATACGATAAAATACAATATATACAATTTATCAGAAAAATACACTATTTTTGACATCATGACTAATGAAATCCCACTTTTTTTTAACTCACATGCTATATTTACTTTTTTTATCACAACAACCAAGACTATTCATAGTATTGAACAAAAATATTAAAATAATGATTAAAATAATGGGAAATCCCTCTTCTCCTCCACTATAAATATCACCCTCATTCCCCAATTCCTCTCACACCTATCAAACCTTCAGAATTGTATAAGTTCTACCAAATCCTCTCCCCAAGTATCTTCCCCACGTTTAATACCTTTTGGTCTCATCAAAAGGCAAAAACCAAAGACATTAATGAGGATCTCAAGGAGAAGAGATCAAGAGGTAAATATCCTCTTTCATTTTCTCATTTTCTTTTCAATTACTTTTCTTTTATTTTACTCTATTCCCCTTACCCCAATCCAAGAGGCATGAAAGCTTAATAATCTTACATATTCTATATTTAATCATGTTTGTGTAAAAATTTATCAACTTACTTCATCTCTTTTCCCCCCTCGTATAAATACAACATCTGTGCTGTGTCGATTTACCAACATCGTCGACAATGTGTTTTCGATTTACATTACTTCCTTAAAAACTATTTGTAAAATAATTTTAATGGTTGAAATAGATTTTAAATTTTATTATATAACCTATTTTATTCTAAGGAATGAACTTCTATGAATGACATTAAATTATGTAATGAAATAAGTTCATGATTATCGAAGAACTGCTAAAATGATCTAAACAAATTTCACTAAATATTTATCTAATGATTCATCCTCATACCATATAACCAAAATAATTTATGGAATCATTCAATATTTTGGAATCATATTAATACCATTTAATTCCACTTCTATAATTCCATTTCCATATGAGGGTTACATTGTAAGGTAGCCGTGAGGGTTACAAATCATAAGGTAGATGCGATGGTTGCAATATAAGTTATAAATTCCCCAAGATACCTTTATAGTTCTATTTATATTCTATATGTTTTGTGTAAATATCTTTTAAATCTCATTTTTAACAAAGTAAGTTTATATGGGTGATAATTATGTCTTTTTTAAAATTATTTCAAACGTTATAAGTATTCATGGACTAATGTTTTCTTTCCTTCTTTTTGTATCCCTTACTGAGATTTTTGTGATCATCCCAATTTTTTAAATGGTTTTCACAGGTTATAAGTACGTGTAAGACAAAGAAGGAAGTGATGTTATATGTTATGAATATTTTTCAAAGAAAACGTGTTTTATTTGAAAAGTTTTATATTTTGGAAGAAGTGGATACTATTTTTGTGGTATTCACTCTATATAAATGTGGAATGTTATGTATGTGTTATATCCCAATTCTATAAAACTATAAACTTGAAAAGATCCTAAATGTGAAAGTAATTGAGTTCTTGACTAAAATTCAAGATTATGTAATGTAATAAGGTTAGTCCTTATATATAAACACCTCATGTGGTAAATTAGGAAAAAGCTAACTAATATACATGAAGTTCGTGATTATAGTTGGAAATTTTAAATAGTTTTATGTATTTATATGGTTATAAAATTAGTTATTAATATATATTTTTTTATAAATAGTATCTTAGAGTGTATCTGACTAAGTGGGGAAACAAGGTATGGGTTTTTGTCTCAATTTCCCTTCATTCAGATAAGTATTGTATTTGTGAACCCATTTTCATTATAAAGGTGTATATACTAAAAATTTTAGATATTTTATAATGAACCCCTTTTATTTAATTATATATATATCATTTTTTAACTCCCAAGGGTCTCTAATCCAAAAGTTACCAAAGTATTAAAGTTTTTTCATAACTCGTTTTCATTTCTTTGAGTTATAAGGGTTATTCTTCAACCCCATTCTTCTAAGTTGAATTATTTTATACTATTGTTGGGTAAAATTTTATTTCATTTTTCATTTTTCATTTTTCATTTTTCTATATTAACTATTCATTCCCTTGAATTCCTCTCCAAAGGTTCATTACTTCAAATATTGTGATATTATTAAGGTACTTGGTTACTCAAAATCCATTCTTTGAATTATAAAATTTCTTATTTGAACTTAGTTTTTTTAGTCATTTTCCTTTTAAATGATGTTTTATTTTTACTTATAGTGAAATTTAGTTTTTGAACCAACTCCATTTCCATGAAATTTTATCCTTTATTTTTTCTTAAAAACAAAGGGGACTTCACAAGGCTGGTGGATTGCTTTGTCGAACCATTGCTAGTCGAGGTGTTGCCTTGTGGGACGCTCTATCATATCGACTAGTAACGACTCCTTCCTAGATGGGGCTTCTTCAGACAACCTCTTCATGGGAAGTGGGGTTCCTAGGTGTGGAGGGTTTGAAAAGGCCAACCCTAGGGATTTATCTTTTTTTAATAAAGGGGACTTTTTGAAAAGAGACTCATTGCTTTGACTTTTAAAATAATGAATACAACATGTTTTCAATAATTTATTTTCTTGATTTGGTTTTCATTATCATAAAAATTGATCTACCTAAAATGGAGTTATGTTTCCTATTTCACCCTACTTTTTTCTTCTATTATGTGATTATTTTGAATGATCAAGTTTTCAGTATTAATCGATTTAATTCATGATGTTATTTGGAATTTTTATGAAACCCATTTTATTTCTATGGGTTCTTTATATGATTTTTTTGAAATATCGTAAAACTCATTTTCTATATATGGGTTATTTTATGATGTGATGATTTTTTTCAAGTGGAATATAAACATATATATTATGATATGTGTGGGGCCTATATCTCCCTCCAATGCATTATGTAATTGATTATATCTCATGAGATAGAAGTTTTATGTGAACATACTAGAGAGTATCTAGGTTCACAAAGGGTGAGAGTGATGCACTTTATCTCTATTCACAATTTTATTCATGAATATGTTATAAATTCACTAGGTTCATAAATCATGAATATGATGGTGTGAATATCTACTCACAATTTTATGTGTCAATAGGTTAGCGAGTATATAGGTTCATAGAGGGTGAGTGTGATGGAGAGTAGATCTACTGAAATTTTATGAGTGAATGGGTTGGTGGGTTGTCAGGTTCACAAATATAAGGAATATTATATTTATGATTATGTCAAATTTTTATGTTTTTTATCAAGTTATGCCATGTTTTCATGGTTATGCTGCATTTTTAAAGTATTATGTACTTTTATGTCAGGATCATATTTTCCCTTACTAATATTTTGAGATCACTCATTTCTTATATGTTCCCATTCCCCTAGTTATAGAGATTATTATATCATGTGATATATATGGGAAAGGTTCTAGATTATCATGGTTATAGAGAAATGTTCACAAGTTATGAAAAATTAGATGTTTATGTATCTAATCTCCAAGACACAAAAACATTCATTCCTTAGGTTGTGCGACTATTTTTGAGATGTGTTATATAAATTGTGATTTTAATGTATTATTTATTTCATGCTTATCTATGGTCCCTTCAGTTGGTATCAAATGAAAGTTTAGATATTTTTTATATTAGTTTAGTTACCTTTGGTATTAGGGTCAGAGAACCTTAGTAAAAACCCTACATATGAGTTTAAGTATATGATGATATCCTGAATTATTGCTAATTTCTTGAGTATATAGTTTTCCTGGTAATAAATCTCTATCTAGATACTATAAGCGGATTTGGTTTTGTAATAGGTTCATCTAGGGGTAATATCCCAAAAAAGAGTTGGTCGATTATATCTCGACTATCATTTTGTTTCACGGTGAAGGAACCCTTACTATGCACTTGGTTTGAAACTCTTGGGGGATATGATTTTGTTGATCATATTCACCTTACAAACCACTATAAAGGATTTACTTCCTAGTTACTTTAAGTTGTTAGGTTGATAAGTGTAAGATAACCGAAATTAAATTAACCTATGATAAACTATGGTTTATATAGGTTGAACTAAAGGAAATATAGTCAAATATGATAATGCGAAAGTGAAATACGATTTAAGGTTGAATTCCTTTATTTAAAATTCCCACGTATTGTTAATTTTTTGTCACTCATGTCAAAAAATTGGGTTTTAATTATGGTTAGAACCAGAATTAAGTTATTTTACCTTAGGTTTAAAGGATGGTGTGATGAATTTCACAAAAATCAACACATTAGAATGGGAGTTAGAATGAGAAACCTTGAGATTATGCTAAACCAAATATCATGAAATATGATTAACAATGTGAACATGATAAAAGTCACAAACACACAAAAGAATATAAATATGGAGTATCATGAAATATACAGTGATGAATATGATGAAGTAAAAATAAATAAATTTCCTATATGTTAAAAATGTGAAAAGAAGAACCAGGGGAATTTCATTAAGGGGACTGAAAGATGATTTACTTGTGGTAAAGGAGACCATTGAGCATCAAAATATTTAGGAGAAATGATTATTTCAGTAAAAATGATGGATGAAAAAATTTTATTCTTAAAGATCCACTAATAGTTTTATGTTTTAAATGGGGGGAATTTTATAACTAAGCAATCTAATGCACTAATCCAGTGGATCAAGATGAAAATCGGCACCTATAACCTCATAGACCATAGTATCAAAGAAAATCCTATGCAATGACTATTAAGGAGGAAGATAGTGGTAATTAGGATTCAATTACCCTCCACCATGAATCAATGGATATATTAAAATTCTATCAACCCTATTGTATCTAGGATATTTTCTAAGAACAAAAGGTTTCCAACTTTAGTTATTTTTATTTTGAGGAAAATATTTAGCGGTATGATTTTTATGATTTTGGAAATAAAAATTATGCAAATAAAAATATCCGTCTTTAAAAAAAATATTTCATTTTTTAAATAGAGTGGATATATTCCCTTTGACTCTACATTAATTTCTAGAATTGGAAAAAAACACTTTCTATATCAATTATAACCATCTATTAGTTTAAGGACAACTATGAATTATTTAATAATAAAGTTGAATCTTTCCCATGGGTCTTGATACCTAGTTATGAGATACATTTAATTGAAATGGGTTGGGATAAAAATTATATTCTTCCTTATGATATTCAGTATCATATCACATTAGATATATTATCACAAGGCATGTCAATCTTTCACCACCTTTAGCTATTACTGTAAGTAAATTGTAATTAAATTGCAAGGATGCAAATTATTTAATAGGGGTAGAATATAACAACCTAATATTTTGAATCCTTTAAAATATATTCTATGTTAATAAGAAATTATTAATAAATCTATAATATGGAATACTATTAATAGCGATTACCTTTAGCGGATAAATACTTAATATGAATTAATATTGAAAAAGGTTATAATAAAATTTATTTTCATTACATTGTACATTCTTTTAAAAAATAGATTTAAAAATTTAAAAATATATATAATTGATAAAATAAAATTGATTTTTGAAATTATCTCATAAAAATTAACTTATTATGAATTTGTTAATATTTCCAAAAATATTGAATTTTAGTCAAAAATGCAGTTTTTGAAAAAATATATAATTTTTATGATTTTACCAATATGTAATCATATTGTATAAGTTTAAAAAGAATTTTAAGTAATAAAATATTTATTTAAGGAATAAAATTGTGTATTTTAATATTTTCATTAAGATTATAAATACCATTTCCAATGTTTTTAGAACTTAATAAAAATATTAGTTTAATAGAAACTATTTTTGATATTCTCATTGATTGAAGTATTTTCAAGGTGAAATTCAATTGTTGATTTCCTTTAAAGTCTCATATCTTTTATTAAATATTTTATAAACTAATTTATGTAATTAAAATCAGTAATGATGATAATTTTATCTTATATATAAATTTAAATCAGAAAAACATCATTTTTCTTAAAAAAATTACATGTTTAAGTGTTTTTATTTTAAAATTAACTTTTCCAAAATTTAAAATTTTTATATCATAAAATAATTTTAAATTTTAAAATAATAAGGTTAAAATTAATTAATTAGGTCAATTTTAATTTTAGTTATCAAAATTAATTTCTAAGGTTAAAAAATAGTTACCTCGGTAAAAATTAAAAATGTTAAAAAGAGTTTTACTTAGGGGAAATGGAAAAAATGTTAAAAAAATGTTTCCAAATAAGTTGTTTTGATGAATTTATACTTTATATTTCCCCAAACTCTAATTTTTACAATTTTTATCCATTGACCCTTTAATAGTGTCATGGAATTATTGAAAATGTTGAATGTTTCCAAAAGTTTCTTCTTCTCCACTTATAAAAGGATATCACTTCCACACTTTAAAAGATAAACTTAACCATAAAATTAATCCTTTAAACTATTCCCTATTACTTTCCCTAATATAATCTCCCACAAAAATAATCCCATGTTCACTCATATTTATCCTAATACCTTCAATTTCAAGGGAACTTCCAAGGAAAAATCCAGTCTCCAACGTAAGTATTATCTTCTTCTTAAGCTTTTATTTTTAGTCTTATTATTACAAATATCATGTCATCATAATAATATAATTACTTTAGTATCATTATTGTACTTATACATTGTTATATTAATGGTGTAATATTTATTTATCCATTTCCATCAGCTTATAAAAAATAAAAGAACATCATTAGTGTGTTTCGCAGTCTATTGCCTCCATGAAGCAACGTCGCTCGTTTTTCATTACCGAATTTTAAGGATGGTATTAATGGTGGTAATTATGAATAAATATTATATATATCATATATTTATTATTTTTATAATTTAATTTAATATCCAACTCCATCCCCTTTCACAGGGTGAGAATCAGGAACGTTAATCGTGTGTACTTGTGGATTAACTCCTCCATGATGAAACATTTTTTGTTTTTCATCTAGATTTTCATAAATTATTTAAACACATTAAAATATGGTTAAGAATTATAAAAAAAATCATTATTATTATGTTATAATGATATTATGTTAAAATAAACACCTCCTTAAATATACACATCAAACGAGTTAATGTGTGTTCAAGTTTAGGTCAGTTTGCCACCTACTTGAACAGTGATATGAAATTATATCATGGATTATTATGAAAATATAATTTATGGTATAATATTATATGAATATTTAAATAATTATTTTATTTAGTTTCTATAAATTATTCATTAATATTTAACTCATTAATCAAGAAAACACCCTTCGTAGGTTAAAAACTACTGAAAAATGTTCATTTTAAATTTCATCTAATAGGATAAAGATTAAATTACTAGTGAAAGAAAATTTAAACCACATAAATAATTATAATTCATAAATTGTATTAAATTTAATAAACTTGGAATTATTAACTTTGGAAGAGTAATGAATATCAAAATTTCTCTTATAAAATGTGTACAAATAGTCAAAGCTATAAACACCCAATGTGGGAAAATAAGAAAAAAACTAATATACTTGATAATAATGATTATAAATTGAAATTATAAAAAAAAATTAGAATTAATATGGTTATAAAATTAGTTATTATGATATTTATGTTTGTTATATAGAATCTTATAGTGCATCTGACTAAGCAACAAAACATGGTAAGGGTTTCTAGGATGATGGCGGAGACATGGGTTCAAGAGCACCGCTTCAATGGAAATTATTATTATTCAATTTAGGGTTTATCTATATCTTTAACTCTCTACCTTGTATCCAAACTTTTTTGTTGGTGGTGAGGAATCTATTCGGAAAGATGGTTCTAGGTTGACTGAAGGCAGCATGTGTTAATCCCTAATGATTTATATTATAGCAGTTGTGCATCAAGATGTTCCATGTAAATTCGATCCACTAATTACTCAGAAGGATGTGATGCCATCCATAGTTGGCGTCAGGTATAGATCTATAGTGAAACCAGTTGATTTTATGTTTTTTGGGAAAAATCCCTCAATGTGTCCTCTCGGTATGTTTTAGGTGTGATTATTTTTGTTGAAAAAGGAATATGACTCCGAATGAGTTTGGTTTGTGTTTGCTGAAAATATGTTTTTAAGGTGGCACAGTTTCCTAGTGTTTTCCAAATTTTTAGACCGAAAAATTAAGAAATTATGTTTGGAAATGTAAGGTTTTCTTCATAGTAATAAACGGTGTGAAGAACAGTGAACAAAATTGGAAAAGGAAGATAAATGCAGAGCCCAGGACATGGACCATGTACCATATCCTGGAAGGGTTCGTGGCCGCGTACCAGGTAGAGGGAATGGTTTGCAGCGATGTTTTATGGAAATGGTCATGCAGAATGTAGAAGTCATGATAGTTCATGGGATGTCAAAAGAAAGTGATTCCACATAGTAGAAAAGGCAGTGCGCGGACCTCTATAGAAAAATGGTTCGTGGAATGGGTGTGGTTTGTTGTAGGAGGATTAGGATGTGGTGGAGGCTATACCAAATCAAAGATTTGGTCAATTTAAGATTAGTGGATTTTTAGGATATATCTTCCTATATAAGGAGAATTAATCCCACCAATTATAATGGAAATCAAATATCATTAGAGAATATATCTTTTCTTTAGGATTTTGGTGAAGTATGAAAGTGGTTTTCGGGAAGAAATTTTGCAAAGGATGAATAAGTTCATGGAATAGTAGGCGAAAGTGTTTTTGTGGGACATTGTAGTTCTCAAAGGAAGAACAGCCTATGGAAGAAGAATTTGGTATGCAAAGGGGGAGGTCTGGTATGCATAATCGAAGGCAGTCTGCGAACATAGCACAGTTTTTGTATAGTGGGTTGTTTGTAGATGAGGTTCATAAAGTCAGTATGCGATAACAAAGGTAGAGGCAGGCTGCAGATGAAGCGCAGTTCTCGGAAGAGGTAGTGGTATGAGGAGGAGTCATTCTACATACCATATTTGAAACACAATAAATTGGAGGATAAGGTGGTTTGTAGAACACTCAAAGAAGCTTGAAAAAATTTTAAGTCTGTTTTTGAAAGTCATTTCTGTTACCAAACAGTACAGAGAAAGGTGGATTTCATATACAGGTGAAAAATGACTTCAACAGAGCATCTATCTAAAGTTTAGTATGTAGGAATTCATGAAAATAAATGTACCTACATGTCAATAAACTGTTTTTGACCTACAAGTATATAAACTACGATTGTATTCCTTTCCAAGAGTAGTGAGAAAAGGAAGAGAAAGATAGTGACCCTTTCCACTGAAGTGAGTCAGAGAAAGAGTCGTAGGGAGTGACCCTTGGGAATGTAGTGAGAAGACCCTAAATAGTGTAAAATCAGAGAGTCTGGGCATAGAAGATCTAGCACAAACATTGTACTCATTATTGGCAGTGATCCTTAGGAAATTTGGTATGTCGGTACACCACCATTGTATGATACTTGGACGTAGCCCAGTGAGGGTGAACCAAGTAAAAATTGTTATGTCTCATGCATGATTTAAATTCTATTCATACTTTGAAACGATAATGATAGAGAATAGAGTTTTGTTTAATAATGAAACAAGATCTGAAGGTGAATAAATTTTAATCTTCCATAACCTCATTCACCCCCCCCCCTCAGGGAATTCGACCTAGTGGACCTAACAATGGTGAATAATGAATTTAATGTGTGTAGAATTAATTTGATCGGTACTTTGTTATTTCTAAACTAAATTATGGGTGCAAGTGGATGTCCTCATCTGAAATTGGATGGCTCCTAGCTATTTTTGGATTCATTCAAGGATTATTGTTCTAGAAGAATCCTTCGGAAGGGATTATAATCCCACATTGAAGTAAATGTTGAATCGTTTTCTAAGAGACTTGAAATTGGGAAAAACTCCCTGATTGTGTGTCTAATTTCACATAAAGGCAAGAAGCATTATAAGTTGGATGATTCGGTTCATCAAATTTCATTTTTTTGGATATTCTATGATAGTAGGTGTGTCTCCCTTGGTTATGGATTTTTCACTTCCTTTTCTCTTGAGATGACTCTAAGCTTTGGGCGTGGAGCATTGGTTATCTTTTCTTGAAGCCTGAATGACTTATCTACAAGAATTGTCCTTGGATTTCAATGTCTCATGGGAAAGAAATTACTTCTCTCATGTTTGGATTTGTCTTCATGGAATCAATTGATTTCTTTATCACTTGAATATTTTTCATGATATCAGCACAGCAATTGGAACTCCAATATGTCTTGATATGGAAATTGAGCATGTGTAGTTTGGGTATTTTTCAAGTATGATGGTGGATATTAACCTCAGTTCCACTATTATTTATAAGGTAACTCTTTCCACTCCCACTGATGATATCTAAATATATATTGATTATGAAATAAAACCTCTTTTCTATAATTTTGTATAGTTTTTGTTCACTCACTGGAGTTATGTTGGAGGAAGTTATCCTATGAGAGGTGTAGGCTAAAGGGTCATCCAGCTACCCTCTATCGTAGGAATCCAAAAATGAAAGATGATACTATGTCAAAGTCCCTTGATCATGATGGAAAAGTTCTTAGAAATCCATTTTCCAATGGGGTTAATGTGTCAGCCTCTGGGAAATGAAATTCTCAAGTTCCTAATTTGAAGGGCAAGGGGTTGTAAAATTTTTTATTTGATATTCATTTCCCAAGGATTTACCTTTTAAATTATGTTATATTTTTTACATCTGGGAAAAATATTTTTTTTGAACCAATTCCATTTCCATGAGATGTTTTCTTTTCATTTTTATAAAAAACAAAAGGGGATTTTTGAAAAGAGGCTCATTACTACTACTTTTAAAACATTGAATGCAAAATGTTTTCAAAAAGATATTTTTTTAATTTGGTTTTCATTATCTTTACAAACGATCTACCTCCAATGGATTTATGTTTAATGTTTCACCCTATGTTATTCTTATATTAGGTAATTATTGTCGATGATCAAATTTTTAGTATCAAGAGATTTAATTTATGATGTTATTTGGATGTTTTATGAAACCCATTTTATTTACATGTGTTCTTTATATGATGATTTGAAAATATCATGAAACGCATTTTCTTTATATGGGTTATTTTATGATTTGATGGTTTTTCTCAAGTGGAACACAAATATATAGATTTTGATATATGTGGGACTTATGTTTCCCTCCAATGAATTGGGTAAAGGATTATATCTCATGAGATAGAAATGTTATGTGAATAGGTTAGTGAGTATCTAGGTTCAAAAAGGGTGAGTGTGATGGTATTAATATCTAATAAAAATAATATTTTTGAATAGGTTTTTAAGTCTCTAGGTTAACAAAAGGTGAGTGTGAGATCATTAAGATCTACTCATAATTTTATGAGTGAATAGGTTAGCAAATAGCTAGGTTCATAAATGGTAAGTATGATAGAATTAGATCTACTCAAAAAAATAGAATTGAATAGGTTGGTGGGTATCCAGGTTCATAAATATAAGAAATACTATGTTTATTATTCTTATATATTTTTAATTTGTTTATCAATTTATTCCAAGCTATCATGGTTCGTTGTATTTTTAAAGTATTCCACACTTTTATGTCTTGTTCACATGTTTTTTGGTTATTTATATGTATCTAGAGCAAGGTCATATATTTTATGATTCCATTATGATATTTTGATTATATTATATTAATTTATCATGTTTTTTTATTATCATATATGGTCTTATGATCTCTTATTAAGATATTTATGTATTTATCATATTCTTATTCATGTTTTTAATCCGACACTTTATGATATGTTTTCCCTCACTGAGAATTTAAGCTCACCCCTTTCTTATGTTTACATTCCCCAAGTTATGAAGATGATTGTATCATGTGATATATATAGTAAAGGATCTATAGTATCATTATTATAGAGGAATGTTTTCAAGTATAGTAAAATAAGATGTTTATATAGCTAATCTACAAGACATTAAACATTTTAGTCCTTGGTTTGTGTGAATATTTGTATGATGTATTATTTAAATCATGAGATTAATTTATTATTTATGTCATGGTTATCTTGGGATTCTTCAATTCCCTAATACTAAACTACCAAGGATAATAAGCATCAGTAACGTCCAATACAAAGGTTATCTTGGGAATGTTCTTTATGAAAATCATATTATTCTTCCTTTAGTAACACTTGATAGATTTTGGGAAGGAATTGGATCTCTCTACGTATATATCTTATAAATTAATAAGTTAGGGAATTCATATTTCATATCCCAAATCAACCTTTGATCATTTTTTAAGGATGATTTTAAACTCCCAATGGAAACTACTTCCATTATATGAGTCATAATACCTCTTTATAAGGGGTATTTATATAGAATGGTTGGGGTGAAACATAACATTAGGTAAATTTCAATTATAAGGTTAAAATATATGTTTCCTACTCTTAAAAAATATAAAATGGTTGATATATCATCTTGGTGTAGGTTCTAGTTGCATTGGAAGCACCTTTGGTGGGTGTTAAATTAAAATTTCTTTAAATTTAGAGTTTCCTAAAACTCTAAGAGAGAATATTTCTTGTTAATTTTATAAGTAATATATTTAGATATTGGAGAAATTATCACCACATATTAGGATCCTTTATTCGATGAAAATATTGATCTTATGAAAAAACCCTTTTGAATAACCTTCATTACACTATAAGGATTCAAGAATAGAATCCCTCTATAGATGATCCTCATGTTCTCCATTGATCTCCGAGAAACGCCAATTGACTTATGAGTGCTAGCATAGTGAACTGATTGACTTGTGTTGTTTTTCTTGATTGATCCAAGATCCTTCGGGAATAAAGGATTTCTTCTCATTCTTGAGAGAAAGAGAAAAGGAATTTTAGAGAGAGAAAGAATTCCATTGTATAAAGGATTATCTATTTTCAATTTTGTTTTAACCCTATACAATATAAATAACCATCTATTTATAGATCGAGGGTTTATGTTAAAATATTATTTAATTGTGTACCAGACCTTAAGTAATATAATAAAAATTAATAAACCCCATGCCAAAATTATAATACTATTATTATTTTATGGTGTGTGTGATAACTTGTGAAATAATAAATATTATTTTACTAGATTGTAAATAAATATTTATCACTAGAAGGGGACTTGGTCCATTAGAACCCCTTAAAATTTATTTAATACCCGATAAATATTTAATAAAATATTTCATTCGTCAATAAATATTTTTTATCATTAGAACATGAATAGAATTATTAATTGGTATTGAGAATAATATTTATTTTATTAATTAAATTAAAATAGAATTTAATTGAGATCAATGGAAACACTTAGTGTGTGATCCTATAGGATTTTTTCTTATTGGCATTAGGTTGGATCACTTAAAGTCCAAGATTATTATCTAGCAATGGTTCAACACACATAAGAGAAAGAACTTAATGTCGCAATGTCGACAACCACATATTAATGATCATTCTATAATATAATCCCTTTGTCACAATATCTTTTCAATAATGTTTCATATTTGTGTCATCAACCAATGTGTTCAATGCATCTTTCTTTGACTATCTGAAGTAAACATGTTGTTGTTTAATGGATATGGAATTTAATGTGATGGTTCTATTCCAATCAAAGGGTTGAGATATAAGATTCCATAATATTGTAAGGGAAAAATCCTTTCTCTACTTATCCATTAATAACATGTCATTCGTGATGCACCCAAAGTACCTTAATTCCCTTCAACATATGGTGATATGGTTTTAGTCAGTAAATATAACTGCACAAGTCATGACATGTATCAATTATAATCTTAAAATCAAAGTACCATTACACATGATCACATATAGGAATATTTGATGACACCAAAACATGTGGAATTCCTACTGGAGGGTGTGTTCTCATAATCTCTCATCTTAGAGATTGCAAAGTGAAAACTTCATGAGAAGAATCTTCATCCATTTACAAGTACTCTCACCAGATAGTCACATTCTATGTGTGTGATCATAGAATATTATCTAACTATAGAACTATTTTTAATAATATCATCATATAACTTCAAGGTTCTCATCATTGTGGGGAACTATTATGACCTTATCAATGTGGTAGAAACCCTAGGACATTATTACATTAAATACATGTAGATAAATAAATAATATATAATAATATGTTTCATTAATATTAAAATTATTGAATATACATGAAATCAAATTACAAATAGTAATTCCAAGGACACCAACTCCAATAAACTCCCACTTGGAATAAAGTCAACTACATATGAATTTCAGTACGCTAGACCTCACATGGTAATAATGTTTATTCTGAGTCAAGGATTTAATCAAGGGGTCTACCACATTGTATTCCATGGAAATACTGCTCACTAAAACCTCAACTCTCTAAGAAAAATCCCTCTAAATATGATACTTCCAAAGTATATTCTTCATCTTTTGATGAGACCTCGCCTCTTTTGTGAGATCCACCATTGTAGTATTAACAAAATAATGTATGATAGGATCTTTATTGCTAGTTATCATGTCAAGATCTTTGATTAAGCTTTATATCCATACTGCTTATTTATTTTCCTTATAAGATGCAATATACTCTGACTCTACTATAGAATCTACAATCATATGGCCTTCTTTGAGATCTTTAAGCTCACAAAACCTCCATTCAAATTGAAGATGTATCTTATTTGTGATTTCATATCATCTTTAACTGTTTAGAAACTAGCATCTATATATACTCGACTTATTAGTTCCTCATCACATCCATAGACTAGGAATATATCCTTTGTATATCTGAGATACTTAAGGATAGTCTTAATTGTCATCTAATAGTGGTCACCTGGTTTAGCTTGATATCTTCCTAACACACTTAATACATAGGAAACATCTATTTTAGTACATATCATGGATTATATAACTCACCCAATCACTGAAATTTATTGAATCCTTTCCATTATATTTCTTTCCTCGTGTTTTTGAGGTCACATTTTCTTGGAAAGATGAATTCCATGTGACACTAGCAACAATCCCCTCTTGAATTGTTCCATATTGAATCTCTTCAGTATCTTTTCAATATATGTACCTTGAATTAGGCCAAGTAGTATCTTGGATATATCCCAATGGATCTTGATCCCAATAATGTATATTTCCTCGCTTAAGTCCTTCATGGAGAAGAATTTATTCATCTAGGATTTAACAGACTGTAAGACTGATATTTCATTCCCAATAAGTAATATGTCATTGAAATATACTATTAAAAAAATGATCACACTCCCACAAAACCATTTATAGACCTAAAGCTCACATTCATTCTTTATAAAACCAAATTCTATTATGGACTCATCAAATTTGATATTCCATGACCTAGATTCTTTCTTTAATCCATAAATGTATTTTTACATTTTTCATATCTTGTTGGAATCCTTTGGAGTCACAAAACATTCAGGTTGTGTCATATAGACATCTTTTTTAAGTTTCCCATTAAGGAAGGTTATTTTAAAATCCATTTTCCAAATCTCATAGTCATGGAAGTTTTCAATGGAAAGTTGAATTATGATGGATTTTAGCATTGCAACTGGTGAAAATGTTTCATCATATTCTATTACTTGATAAAATTTAAAACCTTTTTCAACCATTCATGACTTATTGGTATTTAATTATCCATCCATGTCACGACCCGTCCTCGGGGCCCGCGTCGTGACTACCCCAAGCCCGCCTTCCATAGGCCAGGGGCTGGCGACTAGCACCAAGGCGTAAATCCCGGTAAAAAGGGAAGGCATTGCCTTTGTAAAGTAAACAAGCACCACAGAGTAAGCAAGCAGAAAAAGTAAACACTAAGTAAAAACTGGTACAACAGTAAGTGCGGAAAAGTAAGTGGGCCAGTATACAAACCCAAATTGAAAGTAAAGTACAACTCGAAAGGGAAAACAGCAACTGAAAAGTAAAAGCCGCTAGGCCGAGCTGTCCACTGGAAATCCCACCTGAAAGGTGGGTACAGATATCTCCACTGCTTCTCGGGTCCCACCGTCCGCTTCGAGTACGTCCCGCCCAGTGGTCCACCTCCAGGTACCGTCCTGCTCTGCAAGCCTCAACCACGATCAACGTTGTCCGTCATCTGCAACCAACACAACGTAGTGCGGGCATAACCCGTGCAGGGGTGAGTATAAGCTACTCAGTAGGGACCCCGAGACCCCCGAAGGTCTCCCACAATCCACAAAGGATAAACCACGAAGGAAAGACACAATCACGAAGTAACAACCGACACTGTTTAGGTATATGCCCATACATATACCTAAGTCATCAATTCCAATACGCTCCAACCTCTGAGCCCAAGTACAACTCAGTCCACACAGGAAAGTATACGTATTCCACACAGGAAAGAAAAACATAATCCACACAGGATAGCACAACACAATCCACATAGGAAAGCAAACAGGTTTCATCTCACACAGGATATACTTCTTCTTAAGACGATAGAGATGATCAGATGTAGCCACTGATTCATCTAAGACGTCGGACCCACAAAGGATCGGTAGGTACTAACCCCCGTAATGACCCACATAGGATCGATCATGAAGTTGAAACCATAGCTATTGGAAACTCCTATTCATCAAGTACAGTGGTTATGCTGCTACAACCAAGCGCTTCCCTCTCACCTTGGACTGCTGTAGTACTCCACCTATCGAGTACTGTGGGCCTGCTGCTACAACCAAGCACTTCCCACCATGGGTCTGCCGCTACAACCAAGCGCTCTCCCTCTTAGCCTCTAGAGGCACTCCTTCTATTGAGTACCATGGGTCAGCCGCTACAACCAAGCGCTCCTCCGTCGTGGGTCTGCCGCTACAACCAAGCGCTCCCCGGTGCTGCTACAACCAAGCGCTCCTCCGTCGTGGGTCTGCCGCTACAACCAAGCGCTCCCCCTCATAACCTCTAGAGGCACTCCTTATGTTGAGTACCACGGGTCAGCCGCTACAACCAAGCGCTCCTCCGTCGTGGGTCTGCCGCTACAACCAAGCACTCCCCGGTGCTGCTACAACCAAGCACTCCTCCGTCGTGGCTCTGCCGCTACAACCAAGCGCTCCCCCTCATAGCCTCCAGAGGTACTCCTTCTATTGAGTACCGCGGGTCTGCCGCTACAACCAAGCGCTCCTCTGCCGTGGTTCTGCCGCTACAACCAAGCGCTCCCCACTGGGCTATCCGTAACACACCGTGTCGTCCGATCAGCAGTCGTCAAGTCTCAACCGGCTCTAGGGTTTCCGCCCACAGGAAGCTCGTTCTGGGAGGGTCCACTCCACGAGCTAAGAGGTCGATGCATCAACTGACATATAGTCTGGAGTTGATGTATCCCAAGATGCACCGTAGTGGTCACCGCTGAAAACACGGAGGATCCCCATACTTTTTTCATCATGGTCGCAGTCGAATATACTGAGGATCTCTGTACAGTCGTCGTCGTCTCAGTAGCAGTCGCAGCCAGCTCTAGGGTTCCCGCACACAGCAAGCTCATTCGGGAGGGTCCGCTCCACGAGCTGAGAGGCTGATACATCAACTGACACATAGCCAGAGTTGATGTATCCAAAAGTTCTGTATCGTCAATAGGAATTCAACGTCGCAGACGTCGCGTCAATCGGACGCCCGATCTGAGAGTTATTGGCTTTTTTGTCCCAAGGGCCCGGTTGGTTTTTAAGGTAAAACCAACCCGACCATACTCCATCTGTGTTCAAACCTCCGGAGGAGTATTCCAAAATATCCGTCTCACTTATAGGAATTCAACAAAGTCGACGGCACGTCGATCGGACGTTTGAAGCTCAAGATATGAGTGTTTCCGCTCCGAGGGCCCGGTTGGTTTCGTGTACGAACCAACCCGGCCGAACCCAAAGTTTTCCTAAACCTTTAGTGTGATATACCGAAACGACCGTCTCGATCCAAGGATCGCATCGCCGCTGACGGCGCGTCGTTCGGAGGCCCGTATCTCAAGTTACGGGAAAAAGACCGAAAACGGTCCGAAGAAGGGGGGTCTGGGCCCGGACCGACCCGGCCCAACCCCCCTGGGTCGGCCCGAACCGGGTCCGGGTCGACCCGACCCGGGTTCGGGTCTGACCCGATTTGGCGCGACCCGGCCCGGCCAGGGCGGCCTGGCCCGGCCTGGGCGTGAACCGGCCAGGCGGGTCGGCCCGGCTCGGCTCGGCCGAGCCGGCCGAGCGGAGGAACCCGCGGGGTGGGCGCTGCCCCCGCAGTGTCAAAGTAACGTGGCCCCGCGTGGCGCCGCCCCGAACCACCCGGACGCCGCCGGGCCGCCGCGTCCCTGAATCCCGGTTCCACGCGGCCGCGGAACCGCCTCTCTGCCGCGGCTTCAGCAGCGGCGAGGTTTTCCCGACAGCGCGCTGGGCGCCACCGCCGCCGGTGGAGGCTTCCGCGGGCCCCCGGAGTTGCTCCGGTGGTCTGTTTTCATCCCCATCTGCGCCGCGGCTCCTCCCGGGTCTCGTTCTTCATTGCGGAAACATCAAATCGCCTTTGCGGCAGGTTTTTTCGTCGCCCGCCAAATCCTCACAACAACGAAGAATTGCGGAGGGTTGTCGGGTCGTGTTTGTTTGGCCCGCACCCTCCGCGTTAGATGATAACAGTCGGGAGAAAAAAATATTCAACATAGAAAACATAACAAGAAAACAATTTTAATAAATTAAAATTGTTCTTATGAAACCGGGTTCTCTATTTTGAATGGAAACACCCACAGAATAAAAGGGTAAAATCATTCCCGATAAAACCCCTACCTCGTCAAGTCGTCGCACGCGCGTTCTTCGCGGAATTGATCGTCGCGGAAGGAGGGGATTGTCACATCGTCGCGGTATCCGGCGTTGCATCGATGAACTCCGAGGACCAAGAAACAACAGATTTAATTATATTAATTAAATCTCTGATGTTGTTATAACTCACAAAGAGATTTAAAAGAAGCGCAACCCCCTACCTTTTCGTTGTCGATCGAAGGTTGTCGCGGGGTTGGATTATCGCGGAAGAACGTCGTGGAATAATAATCGTCGGCGTCGCGGTACTTGGAGTCGCGTCGTCGATCTCTGAGGGCTCGGAGTTCTTCGTCGCCCTTCGTCGATGGTCGGCGTTCTTCGCATTCTTCATGTTCTTCGCGTTCTTCGCGTTCTTTGAGAAGGACGATGAAGAACTTGAGGTTTATGTCAGTTCCTCTCAACGAACAACACTTAAGGAGAAAAAGCATTGGTCTTATTTTATTAACATGCCAAAAAACGAAAAAGAGATAAGTAACGACCCATTAATTCATAGAGTTAATTCAACGAATAAAACCGCCCAATTAATTCAATGAATAAAACTTCCCAATTAATTGGTGCGTTAAGAAATTAAGAAAACGCGTCAGTTGACTTTCATAATGACGTGTTTTCACGGGTGCGTTACTTAACAGAAAAGAAACGGTGGGGCTCGTGCGGGCCCCACCTCACAAATATCCTACCAAGAGGGTAGGATATTTTTGGATAGCACCATATCTGCATCAACTCAGCTTAAGCAGCTTTAAGTGGCTTTCAAGTGGCTTTAAGTGAAATAAAATAAAGTTTGTCGTACTAATTATTTTATTTCTTAACCTTAAGCCCAAAAATTAAAAACCACACTCGAGCAAACGCAACTCCGGAAGAGGCGTTTCTAAGAAATTACCGGCGCTTTGATTCCATCGGCGCCCTCAAAATTCGATTCCGAGCACCGGTTCAAAAGTTAGAAAAACCCGCTCATCCGTTCACTGAACATACCCAAGCCAAACTTCGGAAAATGATTCCGGGCACACCGGGCCTCGGAATCAGGTGCCGTCAGAAACTACGTTCTTGTAAAATTCCAAAGAAAATTAAGAAAAAAATTTCCTTGAAATTTACGGGTCTTTACAATCCATTTCTAGTTTCTTATTGAATACCCATTTAAAAATGATGGGATTTACATCAACTAGAGGATCTACCAAAATACAGACTTGGTTTTCAGTATGTGAAATCCATTTTATATTTCATGGATTCTTTCCACTTAGAAACATTTTTACCACGTACTACTTCCTTATAGGTTAGAGGATCATTATTATCCACCAAGAATGAGTCGCCATCCTCATTGTCTAAAAACTATACCATTTTGGTTCTCTAAGCTCTCATTTACTCCTACGTAGTACTTGTGTCTCTCAAACTTCTTCTTCTTCCATGGATATTTTTGGAATCTATTATTTTTCCAACTCTTGTATACTATGGTCCTCAACTTCATTGAAGTCAATATCTCTCCCACTATATCTTGTAGATATACTCTCCCTCTCAAGTAATATGGTGTATCTTTCCACTATTACCTTTGTGTATGAGGTATCTTATATGTAATATCCCCATGTTTCCTTAGGGTAACCTAAAAAGGTATAATATGTGCCTGGGATGAAAAAATTTTACCTGAAGAGGCCTTAAAAATGATTCACTACCCCCACACATATGCATTTGACAACGTGGTTTTTTATCCACTCTAAAGTTTTTTTGGAATACAATTTATCGATTTAGTTAGTACTTGGTTTAGTATGTATTTTGTTGTCTGTAACACATATCCCCAAAAGGATAATGGAATATTTTCATGAAACATCATTGATCTTACCATGACTAAAAAGGTGTGATTCCTACTTTCATTAACATAGTTCCATTGAGGTTTATAAGAAGGATTGAGTTGACATAAAATCACAAACTCCCATAAATAATCAATGAAGTATTTCTTAATATATTATCTACCATAGTCTGAGTGAAGTTTCTTAATCTTCTTAATAAGATGGTTTTCAACTTCATTCTTGTATTTCTTGAATTTATCAAAGGAATTTGACTTATACCTCATTAAATTGACATATCCATATCAAAAAAAATCATCATTAAAATTTATGAAGTATGAGTAACCACACATTGATTTAATAGGAAATGGTTTAAACGCATTGGTATGAACTAATTAAATAATATGCTTGGCCCTTTCACCTTTCCCATTAAATGGTTCTTTGTTTATTTTCCCTTGTAAACATTCATGAAAAACACCAAGTGGTTTTAGTTCAAAATAATATAAATATCCATCTTGGTGAATTTTATTCAAATTATTTTTGGTTGCATGACCCGTCTAGCGATTCCATAGTTGGGTGTGGTATGAGTCATGTGAATAAGTTTTGTTGTCGATTTCCATTACTTGGGTTTTTTAATACAACACCTGAATACTATTATTTAAATGTGACTTACCATAAAAAATTATATCCTTATAAAAGAAGAAACATTTATTCCAAAATTAGAAAATAAATCCATCTGTATCAAGTCTGGATATAGAAATAATTTTTTTGGTAATGGACGATTCATAATAACAAATTTTCAAAAGTAAGACCTTAATATTTACAAAATAAGGTGGTATTCACTAATAGACACAGTAGTAATTCAATATCTACTGGATACTCATAGATCTACCTCCCCTTAGTCAATATTTCTAAATCTACTTGGTTACTATATTTTAATACATTTCGTAAAACCACAAGTTGTATCTAATACAAAATTTGTAGAAATAGATAAATTTTACTCAATAAAAAAATCACCTAAAGCTTCCCCTTGCTTATTAGGTTATGTTTATTTTTTCTTCTAATGGCCCTTCTTGACACATGAAAAACAAAAAATATATTTCTCCATTACTTTCCCCTTAATCTTTATCTTATTGGAAGGGTGTAAAGAAGCTTTGGTCTTAGATCTCTTTGCTTCGCCTTTCTGTTTGTTCACCATTAGGACTAAAGGATTTTTTCACATCATCTACATATCTACTAGGAAAATAAGAGTGATTATATCTAAAAGATACTTCTCAATGTTTTTCATATTAAAATTTATAACAACGCTATATAATTTATAATGGATTTATGAAAGAATGTGATCGATTCCCAGTTTATCAGGGAGTTTAAACCCTAGAACCTATGGGCACTAAATGTATCCAATGATCATGACTACATGAGTCCAAGATAGTCCTCTCAAAGATTACTCTGAAAAGGTTTCTTATAGATATTAAACTTATCCTCTCTATCTCTCTCTTGATATAGGCCACATAGATGCTTGATCATGCTATAAGCATCTTTGTTTTCATGAGACTTTATGAGTTCACTAGATGTAGAAGATAGCATTAAATGTTAAACATCGAATGCATCATTAAAAAAATCATAGAAAAGGAACTCATTATCACTCACCAACTTGGTTGGTGTATAGGGCATTAAGGATTCTAGCATGTAAGATTTTCATTCATGAAACATCATAACCTAAAAGCTTCTAAACCACTCCTAGAAGTTACTACTAGTGAAGAGATATTCTTTCTCCAATACAGATTTTAGGGATAGTGTGGATGAAGAACTTTACATTTTATATAATTATAAAAGTGCATATTATTAGTACAATTCTTAATTAAAAATTATGTGATAATTAATAATAAATAATTTTTATTAAATATCTCGCTATTTTATCAAGTCCCAATAGCCCCTACCATTGAAATCAAAATGTCTAGTTGCTTGGACATTCTAGTGGAAAGGATCTGTATAGTTCTTTGCATAAACACAATAAGGGTTATTCAAGCTATTTTAATGTATTTAGGTAGGTAGGTCTTTGAAAACTATGGGCTTGAAGCTCCTTGATTCATTGATTGGATTCCCAAATCCATAAATCCGCACTTGAATTTCCTCAACACTGGCCTCCAAATTACACCAATTCTAGAAAGGGATGCTCCTCTTGATGTAAAATGGTTAAGTAAACTCAAAACCTTCATAAGAAGTCCCATTACAAATTTAAGTGTCCCAATAAGGGTTTTTCAAACACTTAGTTCTATTGGTTTCATTCCAAATCAAGTAATGGAAGGCCAAGCCTGACTTAATATTTAACAGATGGATTTTATTTTATTATCCAAGAATTTTATCTTGTTTTATCCTGTACATGAATTTTTAATATTAAGTGGATTTTACTTAATTAATTAACTATATTGGAAAAAAAATTATGCATAATCTATTTATTTAAATTTCATATTTTCCCATTAATTCATTTATTTATGTGATAGGGGTATTACATCTATTTAATAAAAAATGCATATGAAATAAATAATTAATTAATTAAATGAATTGATCATGAGATTATCTAATAGTTGATTTATTTATTGGATAATAAATAAACCTATCACCTAGGGGAAAGACTCCTTGTTCCATTCTTGGCATGAGTTACCACATTCCACCTATCAACCTGTGTTTTACCTGGGTTGAAATCATTATGGTTCTATCTTGAACCACCTCCATACACATTGGGATACTCCATTAATTACAATTATTTATAACTCACACACATGTGAGGGGAACCAAAGGATTGATTAATAGGTATTATATAAATTATCATGGACATGCAGGTCTTATATAACAATGGAGGGAGAGATAACATGTAGGCCATAAAATTTAATTTAATATTAAATAATTGAAAAATCATGAAATAAATTAAATTTAAACATAAAAAACATACACATGTCATGGTAAATCTAATGAAATGTCATACATGAAACGTATACACAAAATTTAACCAATTAACATTTATTTATTTTCATTCTTTATTATTAAGATGAAAACACATTCATTAATTTATTAATTCCCTTTCATCTTAATGACCGTATAAAATCATTTAAATATACCCATCATTAAATAAATTCATGGAAAATAAACCATAGAACAAATAATTATAGATAATTATAATAAATTAATTGATCGTCTAAAATTATTTAAACCCATTATAAAATTTTCAAACACAAATGGTTCTAATAAATAAAATAAGGTTTTGATGTTGCAATTATTAATTTAATTTAATTTAATTATATCATTAATTAGGAGACTACACAGTGTGTATTTATGAGTTACATGTCATGTATCTCAATTTTCGTGTTCCCAAGTTACATGCCAAGGTATTTGGCATGTAAATCATTCAGACTGCATAGCATGTACTACCAGCTACACATCGTGTGTTCTACTTTCCATGTGTTCTTGCAACCCACAAAAGGACTCGGCATGTTCATTGAACATAGTAATACACAATGTGTTTATGCTAGATACACATTGTATATATCACATGTTGTGTGTCTTCTTATCTCATTGAATTTCTTGACATATACTTCGGATATAGGAATTAATGAGTTGCATTCCATGTACACCAACTACACGTCATGTAATCCATTAATGCAATAGTTTTTCAATCTCATGCGGTTTTGACAATGTATAATGACCACATGGATTTCATGGATTTCAACACTGATGTGTAGACTCTATGGAATTTATACCAGCTACATGCCATGTAATCTAAAATATCATGTTCTAGGTTGTCCTAATCTACATGCGGTGTGAAATAAATGCACTGCATGTAATTACTGCTAAGCGTGTCATGTATCTCGCGACATTGCTAAGTGAGGTTTACTTGGGTACACGGTGTGACTCCAGCTACACGCCATATAATCCCATGTTATCCATTCATATTACTCGACACTACCTAATGGAATCTCTAATAATTCTTTATCTATTCTTGGACTTAAGAAATTGTGAATCTTGAATGGAGCAATTCAAATTTCAAAAATATGTTAATAAAAATTGAATTAAATAAGGAATGATATGAAATGAAAAATTAAACCATAATTGTTCATATTGATCAATAATCAAATAAATAATTATAAATTTAAAACATGGCTACTATGATACCATTTGTAGGTTTCAGTCACAGCGGAAGCACCTTTGGTGCACATTAAATTAAAATTTATATTAATTTAGAGTTTCTTAAAACATGAGAGAGGATATTTCACTTTAAATTTATACTTAATTTATTTATATATCGAATAAATGATTACCTCATATTAGGATCCTTTATTCAATGATGATTTTAATATTTTGAAAAACCCTTTCAATTTACCTTTATTGTGCTATAAGGATTCAAGTATAGAATCCCTTTAGCGGTAATCCACACATGATTATTTGATCTTTGAGAAACACCAATTTAATTCCAAGTTCTAGCACAACAAATAGATTATCTTGAGTTGTTTGTATAGATCACTCTAAGATCCTTTGGCCTTAAAGGATTTCTTCTCATTCTTGAAAATAAGAGAGGATGAATTTGAGAGAGAGAGAGAGAGGTATGTTGTGAACAAAGATTCTATATTCTCAATTTTGGATTAACCCTATACAATATACATAACCATCTATTTATAGAGATAGGGTTTGGGTTAAAATATTATTTAATTCAGTATTTTCCCTTAAATAATATAATAATATTTAATAAACCCCATACCAAAATAATAATCATATTATTATTATTTTATGATGTGCATGATAGCTTGTGCAATAATAAATATTTTTTTACCGGCTTGTAAATAAATATTTATCACCGAATGAGGTCTTGGACTTTTTGAACTCCTCAGTATTTATTAAATACTTGAATAAATATTTAATAAAATATTTCATTCATCAATAAATATTTGTGATTGATAAAACATGAATGAAATTATTCCTCAATCTTGAGAATAATATTTATTCCAATAATTAAATTCAAATAGAATTTAATCGAGATCAACGAAAATACTTAGTGTGTGACCCTCTAGGATTATTTCTCATTGGCATTAGGAAGGATCGCCTAAATTCCAAGATTACTGTATTATAATGGGTCAAGGAACCCAATAGAAAGAACATAATGTCACAATTTCAACAACCACATACAAATGATCACTGTGTAATATAATCCCTTTATCATAATATCTCATCAGGAAGGTTTCACATCCATGTTATCAACCTATGTCCTCGATAAATCATTATTTGACTATCTAAAATAAACATGTTGTTTCTCCATGGCCATGGAATTTAATGTGATGGTTCTATTCCAATCAAAGGGTTGAGATATAAGCTTACATAAAATTTGAATGGAAAAATCCTTACTCAGTTTATCCATCAATATCATGTCAATAATGATATACCCAACATAACCTAATTCCCAAAAACATATGGGATGATAGTTTTGGTCTAAAAATCTAAGTGTACAAGTCATGACATGTATCAATGATAATCTTATAGTCTAAGGACCATTACACATTTTCACGGATAGGAATATCTGATGACACCAAAACATGTGGAATTCCTACTGGTGGGTATATTCTAAAAGTCTCCTGTATTAGAGATTACTAAGTGAGAACTTCATGAGAATAAGTCTCATCATCTAATGAGTACTCTCACCTAATATTCGCATTTTATGTTTCCCATCATAGAATGTTATCCAACTGTAGAACTATATATAAGAATGTAATCATAGCACATCAAGGTTCTCATCATAGTAGGGAACTACAATGACTTTATTAATGTGAAATATACTCTATAAAATTATTAAATTAAATTCATGTAGAAAAATGAACAATTTTTAATGATAAGGAATACTAGTCTAATAATTCTTGGTTAAATGTAAATGTTTTGTTTACAAAAATCATTTTATTATAAGTTTTTTATTTAAAATTAAATTCTTCTTATTTATAGTATTAGGTATATAGAAAATTATTTTTTGTACATATATAAAAATTAATGATAATTCATACATTTATTGTCTATTTTTATAAATAAAGATAAAATCATTTGAAGGTAAAAAGTGATATTTTAAAAAAAGTGTTTTTAAGTGCGCAATGTATTTTTATCTTAATAAATTAAATTAATCACTAATGAAAAATAATTTTTGTGGAATTTATTGATAATATATTAAATTGGATAAATTAATAATCATATAATGGTTGTTACTAGTCAAGTAATTAGAATAAATTCTTTTTATGCTTCAAAAATACATATTTTCTAAAAATGGTTTTTATAAGTTTTGAGAATGGATATTAAAATTAATTTCTACCACCTTTAGAAATTTTACCTAAAAATTAAATTTATTTTTGAATTCATAATTTCAATTTTATCTTATATTGAATTTTTAATATTTTTTTGAAAAGGTTTAATTTTTGGTGAATAGTGAAAATACTATTTTTACAAATACCACGAATTTTATGAAATTATTATGATATTATAATTACTTATAAATAATTGGAACGTTTTTATTGACTAAATATATTTTTAAGGAGTAAAATAAACATTTAAAGCTACTATGTGAAATTTTGAAACCCATGATTGACATTTTGGAACCTAAGTTATGTTTTATTCTAATAAAAAACTATTTTTGATTATTTACCTTTAATAAGGTGGTTCAATGATTACATTATGTTATTTCATGGTTATAATGTCATATAAACTTATTTTATTTTATTATAATCTAATAAATTCAGGGTAATCACCACTACTCAATAATTTTTTCCTAAATAAGTATAAATTCATTTTTAAACATAAAAATACATTTTCCTCAAAATGGTTTTTATGTTCTTATATTAGAATTAGTTTCTCCCACCTCTAGGAATTTAATATTTAAAAAAATTATTACATATTTTTATTCATCATATTTAAAAAATTTACAAAGTACAATTATATTTTTAGCCATAATGAATAGTTACCATGGTAAAAATTTGTCACTGTGGTTAAGGATAAAATGGGTTAAAAGGGGTAAAATTAAGGGATAAGGCTTCAAGATAACACAAAACACTTGATTAATTATAATTAGTTGAGTTTATTTATACCTAACTCACATTATCTTCTAAAATTTTATGCTTTTTATCCACTTTCCCCTGAGATTGAATTTATTATATTTCAAAGTTCTTAATGATTACAGTGATGCAACTCCCCTTGCTTATAAAAGGGAACCTCATCTTCTCACTTCTCCACCCCACTTAAGCCCACTATATCAGCATATTTCTAACCAAATACCTTACCAACTCTTCTACCCATGTCTTATATGTTTTTTCTCACCAAAAAATCCCACCCAAGAATGATAAATGTGTAATCTAAATGGAATATACCTAAGAAAGAGGTAATCATCTAAACCAAGCTCTTTCAAGTTTATTTCTTCCAAAAAATATTAAAAATACTATATAAAAATCTTAAAATAATATCATAAGTATCTTTAATATACTTAAATTTTTTTATGTTAATGTTACAACTATTTTATACCTCATTTCTATCCTATGAGAAATGAAAAGTTTGCTCGTGTGTATGTGCATAATGTGTCCTCCACTAAGTGATGTGTTTCATTTTTCATCACCACATAAATTGTTTGGTTATAAATATGGATATAAGGTATATATATTATTTTTATGAAATAATTATTATTCTATAATTATCAAATTTTATATACTTTTTTACCCTCTCATCCATTGGAAAATGATAATTTCATTCTTATATACTTTGTGTAGTGATGTGATTCATTTTCATATCTCTCATACATGGATGGTAATATAGATATATTTAATGAAAATATATGATATTTATTATATAATTATGATTATATAATTATAAATTATTTTATACCATCATTTCTTTCCAATCCTTGAAAAATGAAAACATTTCCCATGTGGGTGTATAGACTACCATCTCCATGAAGCGATGTATTCCATTTTTAATCACTGAATTACAAGGACGCTTATAAAAGTATATATAATGAATAAATTATATTTATTACATGATTAATATTCCTTAAACATGCCCAATTTTCAAGGATCATAATCTCTAAATCAAAACATATATGGAAAACAAAACAGTTAACACCCCGAATATTTATTTTAATGAAGAATTTTTATTAAATGGGTAATTGGAATTTATAATGGAATTATATATAGTAAAATAAGAATTAATATGGTTTAATTATATATTTATAATAAATATAAATTTATTATATATGATTTTGAAACATATATGAAGGACTTCAGTACTTAAGGTAAGGGTTCCGCTTCTCACTTTTTTTTGTTTGAGACAAATGTCATAGTCACCACTTATTTTATATTGTGTGGTGTATATTCTTCCATATATATGTTTTTATAATAATTTAATGAAATTAAAGATATTTATAAATCCATATAAATTTATATCTTATATGTTTTTTTGATTCAATAGATACCAATGTTGTATGGGTTTCATAATCATAATTTTCCTTCATTGAGATGTGTTTTATATTCACCACTTTATTTATTTTCTGTGGTATATATATTTCATATGAATGTATTTTATGATATTTTTCATGAAAATTATGGGTATTTACAAATCCATCAAATTTTATCCCATTCATGATATTTTTAATTCAAATTTTACCAAAGTTGTGAGAGTTTATGTTGCAATCTCATTTTTTTAATTGAGATTGTTCAGGATTAAATTTCCATTGGGGAATAATATGCTCTAACTCTCTATGTCTATTAAAACTCATCCATTTTATTATTTTTTGTTTAATTATCATATTTTCATGTCTCCATTTCATTTTCCTATCTTTTTTACTCACAGATACCAAAATAATGTTTTTAATAAAAACAACATTATTTCTCTTCTTTGGTCGGGAATCTTTATCTTACATATCCATGTTCTTCAAAATTATTTTATGAAAGTTTTTATCTTCATTAAAATTCTTGAAAATTTTATTTTCTTATACCTTTGGATTTATTTTAAAAAATTTAAAAGAAATCATTTAAAACATTTTCTATACGAAACACATTTTATTTTTTTGAAAAGTGTGAACATAATGTTTTTTTAATATGTGGTATGAATAGATTTTAATTCCATTATGACCATTATTGTTTATCAAGATTACTTAACAATTTTCCAATGTTTTTTAAATAAAATCCTATTTTAATTATTTTGGGAATTTTTAACTTTTAAATTTTAACAAAATTAACGTATATTTCTTCTTGTTTTTAAAATCATATTTTTAATGCTTTTATAAAAGTGATTTTTATATATGTAAACATATTTTAAAGATTTTTATGCTTCAATGGGGATATTATATTATGAAACTATCCACTTTATTTCTCTATATGTCTTGTGATAATAAAATTTTAACTACATTTTCATAAAACTCATCTCTTACCCATGAGTTAATTAAGTTATAAAAGAATGATATATTCTCTTATGTTATTATGGAATACTTATTAAATTATTATTATTATATAATATGTGAGTCTATTATATCCCTCCAATACATTGGGTAATGTTTTGTGTCTTGTGAGATTAATGGTATATAGTTGTTTATCCTAAGCACAAGAGGGTACACATGTGCTTATCCCAAACCTAGGGGTACACGGGTGTTTAGACCATGCCTAAGGGTACACAAATGATTAACCTAAGACCAAGAAGGTACATAGGTGGTTAGCTCAAGCCTATTATGTGATGAATTAATTGGTGGGTAGCCATGATATATGATTTATATTCTTATTTTTATGACACATACTTATGTCATATTCTTATGTCAATGTTATATTCCCATGGATCATGATTGTTTTATGTTCTGCAATCATATGAATCATGTCATATGTTATGTCATTGTTTTATTCCATAACTCATGATTTGAGATTTATCTCTTTGAGTATGACCTTTATGTACCATGAATATGTTCTCATACACTTATAATTATCTTATTCTCACTTATGATCATTGATTAGCATCTCTCATGTTTACCCTTACTGAGCATCTGAGTTCACCCTTTCTTATGTTTTTATTTTTCCAAGTTATGAAGAAAATTATTAATTATGTAATGTCAAAGAACGGTACTATGTGAGAATAAATTTCTGGGAGATACTGAATATCTTTCATGAAATAAGTTTATTATGTTTCTAGTCTCCAAACACACTAAACCTTTACGATTATGGGGAGTGTATTATTGTGAAATATAATTAATATTTATCTAAAATGATATAATATTTATGTATGTAATTCTTAGGTCATCTCAAAGAAACTATAAGTGTGAACCTTACTCCATTTTTTCCACTATGCCATCTTCAACCATCATCATATGGGTTTGATGAAGATAACCAATAGATATATTTAAGATGTCCCTCCTCTATAGGTATTCATAGGATGTTGAATCACTCAACGTCCTGGTGGGATTCCTCTTCTCACCACAATGTTCTAGCACCTTGTATTGTGAAGGTGGAAGAAGAAAGTGAGATTCATGGTGAGGGAGTTTCGTCCATATTTGGATGAGAAATAACCATCCCCATCACATAAAATTAGGCTTCTTATGAAGACATTATGGATAATATTAAACTATATAATCATTAACTCATATGTTATAAGTTAATGCATGCATCATAAGTAACTCTTCCAATTCATGAAACACTTGCATGAATGTGTGTTCCATATATTTTTTCTTACGAAATAATTAAGTAATGATATCTAAACATGTAATACTTCATGGATGATAACTATTATTATTCATCTTATATAAGTATCAAATAAAATTACTTAAAATATAACCATTCACTTACTATACCTTTTATAGGACCGAGCCTTACAATATGGATAATCATATATTATGATGTGCATTAGAAGTAGTGTGAAATTATGCTTTATGATATCCCTAAGTCATAAAATATGATATATCCAAATTTCATCATATTAAAATTTTATTTAAGTTATATCTAATTTAATGTTATGAAAATAGTAATGCATATATCACTCATATGGTACATTAATTTCATGTTTTCAATTTAAAAGTTACATTTTAGTTCATAAACACACATCACATACTAAAAACCGATAAAATGTTCTAGGATCTTCATGATTAATTAATTCCATGATTGGTTATTCATTCATGGAATATATGAATTAACCTCACATAAATCTAACACATTGTGAGCACATTTATGATTGAAAGTGTATGTTTTCAATTAGAAGTGATATTTTAGTTCAAAATGAATGTCACATTCTAAAAATCAAGTAAACACACTTTAATTTTATTGATACTTTATAACAATTTTCCATGATTAATTTATTATGTGTAGGAATTAATCTCATTCTAATTTGACACACAATGTGTCAAACATAACTTAAAGTCTGTGTTAAAAGTTTAAAATTAAAATTTTAGTTTATAATATGTGTCACATACTCAAAAATAAGAAAAAAAAATAGATTTTCTTGGTATTTTAATAAAAATATAAATAATGAATTTTTTTCATGTTTTAATTAACAGCACATCAATCTGACATGTTATATGTCCAATATTACTAAAAGTGTATGTTTTCATTTAAAAGTGACATTTTAAATTAAAACACAAATCACATACTCAAAACTGTGAAACACACTTGAATTGTCATGATTATTTTGGAAATAAATTTGTTAGTTATTTGTGATAATTTGGAATTAATATCATGTCAATATAATACGTAATGAGAACCTTTATGACTAAAAGTGTGTTTTTTCATTTAAAATGACATTTTAGTTCAAAACATGTGTCACATACTCAAAAATAATCAGTCACAAAGATATTTTCTTGATACTTTATAACAGCACTCCATAATTCATTTTTTATGTGTAGGAATTAATCTTGTATCAATCCAACACATGGTGTGGATGGTGTGACTAAAAGTGTGTTCTTTCAGTTTAAAAGTGACATTTTAGTTAAAAAAATGCATCATGTATTCAAAAATAAGAAATTACACTCATATTTTCATGATATTTTATTGAAAATGTCAATAATTCATCTGTGACATGAAGTAATTAATTTCACATCAATCTAACACATGGTGTGTTTGATATGACTAAAAGTTCATGTTTTAATTCAAAGTGACATTTTAGTTCAAAACATATTCCACATACTCAAAACTGAGAAAACACACTCATATTTTCATAATAATTTAGATTAATGATTGATTATTCATTTTTGACTTATATGAAGTAACATCATATCAATCTGAAAAATGGTGTGGTCGGTATGATAGAAAGTGTTTTTTTTCATTTAAAAGTGACATTTTAGTTCAAAACACATGTCACATACTCAAAATCAATAAAAATAATTTGGATTATCTTGATACTTTATGAAAAAGATTGATAATTCATTTATGGTATGTAGTAAATGACTAATTATCAATCCAACACAAGGTGTGGTTCGTAAGGCTAAAAGTGCATGTTTTCATTTAAAACTAACATTTTAGTTCAAAACATGTGTCACATGATTAAAACCAAGAAAATTACCTTAGATTGATTTGATACCTTTATAAAAATATCAATGATTTATTTTTTATGTTTAGAAATTAACCACACATCAATCTAACAAATGGTATGTCTGGTAAGACTAAAAGTTAATTTGTTTCATTTTAAAGTGATATTTTAGTTTAGAATGAACATCACATACTCAAAACTGAGAAAACATACTCAGATTTTATTAATACTTTAGGAAAAATATCAATAATTCATATGTAACATATAGTAATTAACCTCATTTAATTCCAACACATGATATAACCTGTATGACAAAAAGTGTGTACTTTCATTTAAAAATGGAATTTTTGTTCAAAACACATTTCACGTACTCAAAACTGAGAAAATGCACTCGAGTTGTCACAATACTTTAGAAAATAGATTATTATTCATTTATAACTTGTAATAAGTAACATTATATCATTCCAATTGAAATTTATCATGTATTATATAAAATTAAAATCATAATTTGTTTTTATTTTTATATACTATTATAAAAATAAGCATTATTTTAATTACAAGCACATGCATTTTTGGTACAATGATGGGTTGATCAATGGATAAGGTCTTATATGGGAGTTTTTTTATAGTGATTGTAAATATTTTTTTAAGTGAATTTTACATCAATGTAATTGTATTGTACTGTAATTCTTTAATGTAATGATTTTATTTAAATAATGGTGAAATGTTAATATATTATCTATTATATTGAATTATTAACTTCTGGGAATTAAAATTTTTTATGTTTTTAATCAACTACTAGAGTGTGATATATATATGTGGTTGTTAGTACTATAAAATAGCTGATAATGGTTTATATTAGCGCTAGGTGTAGTGCTCATAAAGGCTCATTTTATCAACACTAAAATGAGTGCTAATGAAGATGGCCTTTATCATCACTACAAAACATGCTGATAATGGTCTTATTTACCAACTCTCCTTAATGTTGATAAAGGATGTATTTATCAATGCTGATAAAAGAACCTAACTTTTACCAATGATTGTAATATTAACTCTTTTTTATCACTAGTAAAAGTGATTTTTATTGATTTTAAAGGCCTTATATATATTATTGAAGACATAAATTTCACTCATTAGAGAAAATTTACATTAGAATATTGACCCGTTTTGAGAGCATTGCATTATTTGTCATATTTTCTATTTGTGTTTTTTAAGTAGATGATAATATCTGATCTTTTAACATGATACTAGAAATATTTGTTACATGAAAACTTTTATTCTTTTTTCATCTATTTTTTCATGAAAAAATTCATGAAAACTTTTAGGTTAAAAAGACAGCCTTTATCATATGGGTTTGATGAAGATAACCAAGAGGCAATCATAATATTCCCTACCTATGGAGGTACCCATGAGTTGTTGAATCACTCGAAATTTAGGTGGGATTCCTCTTCCCACCACAGCATTTTATTTCCTCATAGTGAAAAGGTGGAAGAAGAAAGAGAGATGTGGGGTTAGGGATTTTTGACCATGTATGAATGAGAAAAAACCACCCCCATCGCATAATAATAGGATCCTTATGAAGACCTCAAGGACACTCCTTGATTATACATACATTAAATCATATGTTACAAGTTAACGCATTCATCAAATATAACTCTTGTCCAATTCATGCAATGATTTCATGAATTCATGTCCCATTTATTTCATCTTATGAAATGGTTATTTAATGATAAAAAAACATATAATAATTCTCAGATGATAACTATTGTTATTCATATTCCATAAATATCAAATATGGTAACATTTTATCAAATACAGTCCTTAAAGCATAGTCATTTGTGTACTATACCTTGTATAGGATCAAGCCTTATAATTTGGACAATCGTATATTATGGTATGCATTAACAGCATTATGAAATTATTCTTTATGATATACATAAGTCATAAAATACAACATATCCAAATTTCATCATACACAAAGTGGATTTACGGAATATATCCTTTAATGTGATGGAAATATTAATGCATATTTCACTCATATGGTACACCAATTGCGTGCTTTCAATTAAAAAGTTACATTTTACTTCATAAATTCACACCACATACTAAAAAATGTGAAAACATGCTAGGATTTTTATGATTATTTAATTATATGTTTGGTTATTCATTTATGGAATATAGGAATTAACCCCACATCAATCTGACACATGATTGGCACCTTTATGACTGAAAGTGCATGCTTTCATTTAAAAGTTATATTTTATTTCAAAATTCATGTCACATACTCAAAACAAAGAAAAATCACTTGAATTTTTTGATACTTTATAATAATGGTCCATGATTCATTTATGATGTTTATGAATTAATCTCATGTCAATCTAACACATGGTGTGTCTGGTATAACTAAAAATGTCTGTTTTAAGTTTAAAAGTGACATTTTAGTTCAAAAAATGTTCTGCATACTCAAAACAAATAAAAAACACTTGTATTATATTGATATTTCAGGTAAAACATCCATAATTAATTTGTGAGATGTGAGAATTAACCACACATCAATTTGACATGTGGTGTGGTCAATATGATTTAAAGTGTGTGTTTTCATTTAAAACTAGCATTTTTTTTAAAACACGCATCATATACTCAAAACTAAGAAAAACACTCAAATTTTCATGATTATTTTGGAAAATAATTATTTATGTATTCTTGAAATTTCAGAATTAACCTCATGCCAATCCGACACATGATTAGAATCATTATAATTGAAAGTGAGTGTTTTCGTTTAAAAATGGAATTTTAGTTCAAAACATGTTTCGCATACTCAAAATCGGTCAACCACACTCATATTATCTTAATACTTTGTAACAACACTCCATAATTCATTTTTGATGTGTAGTAATTAATATTTCATCAGTCCAACACATGGTGGGTATAGGATGACTGAAAGTGTATTCTTTCATTTTAAAAGAGACATTTTAGTTAAAAACATGCATCACATACTCGAAACTGAGAAAACACACTCAAATTTTCTAGATATTTTAAGAAAAATATCGATAATTCATTTGTGACAAAAAGGAATTAATTTCACATCAATCCAACACAAGGTGTGGATGGTATGACTGAAAGTGCATGTTTTCATTTAAAAGTGAAATTTTATTTTGAACCAAACATCACATACTAAAAACCAAGAAATCACGCTCATATTGTCACAATGATTTAGATAAATGACCAATTATTTATTTTTGACTTATGATAAGTAAAATTGTGTCAATCTGACACATGGTGTGTCCAGTATGACTGAAATTATGTGTTTTCATTTAGAAATAACATTTTAGTTCAAAACATGTGTCTCATACTCAAAATCAGGAAAACAAATTAGGATTGTCTTGATACTTTAAGGAAAAGATTGATAATTAATTTCTGAAATTTAGATATTGACCACATGCCAATCTAACACATGGTGTGGTTGGTATGAATAAAAATTTGTGTTTTCATTTAAAATTATATTTTTGTTCAAAATGCATGTTGAATACTTAAAATTGATAAAACACCCTCAGATTGCCTTTAAAATTTAGGAAAAACATCAATAATTTATTTGTGATTTCTAAGAATTAACCATACATCTATCTAACACATAATGTATCTTATATGACTGAAAGTGCATTTATTTCATTTTAAAATGACATTTTAGTTCAAAACACATGTCATAGACTCAAAACAGAGCAAACACACTCGAATTGTCAGGATACTTTTGGGAAAATATCAATAATTCATTTGTGGAATATATGAATTCACCTTATGTCAATCTATAATGACTCTGGTTTTAGTGGTTTTATCCTTTGAATATATCTAAATATATCTCTAGAATTTTCCCCAGACTCGGCACTGTGTTTTAGGAGTCGCAGGACCCAAGAATTAATATATTAAAAATATCAATATAAATTAAATCACACATGCGCATATTTTTAGAATAAATTGTTTTCCCATTGGTCGGGAACTCATATGGGAAATCTAAGATAGTGGTTGTTTCTGAAATGTGGGGTTTACCCTAGACATGACATATAGTTAGTAGGTGGCGTCCATTCATTTGAAGGTAACTGTTGGTGGGTGCATTAATTGAATTAATTAACTAATTTAATTTGTTTATTTAATGGCCTAAACCTTATTCCATATCTATATATATATATATATATATCTTTATGAAAATCTCTAGGGATATATGTATAAACCTATAAAATTAGAGAGGAGGAGAAGGAGAGATCTATTGGAAATGACAACTTAGGAGCGTAGATCGATGACAATGATCAAGATCATTTATGAGACAAATAGTTAATGTAGTAGGATCTTCACCATCATTGCTAAAAGACACGTTAATCACTGATGATCATTCCGTTCTTGAGGTAGGGTTTTTCATTTGGTGGATTTCTTCCCTTTTATTAAATTTTTAAGCATATATTTCATATTTTCTTTTTTTTTGTGATTTCCCATCCATTGCATGTGCCCTATTTTGATTGGTATTCTTGAATAATTTTGTTTATATAACATCTTCCCACTTTTCTTCCCTTATTTATGAAATTTATTATCATTACCAAGTCCACATCACCCAATGAGAGTTTTCACTTTGTTCTTATACTTTCTCCACTATCATTCTTCACAATCTTCATTATCAGCCAACGAAGTCATGATTCAACAATGTTGGGTCGCATTCAAGCATGATCAAACCCCCATATTCAAGGAGGTTATGTGAAAAACCTTGAGATTAGTGTTTTACAGGTGGATCAAGGCAGTTTTTGGTTTTGTTTTTTGGATTCTAGGATTGTAACCCCAAACAGTTGTGTACTACATGAAAGATTACTGATCATGTAATCTAAGTTCCAATATTTGGCCACTGGGGGTTAGGAATCAATGATCAGAGGCTTTCCCCTTTAGTTTCGGTGGATTTCATGTGGTCAAACAGTGAGAATGGAGGCAAAAATCTTAGATATGGTATCCACGTGAAGAAATACTTTGATTTCTATCTTTGACTATGCATCATGTACCCTAGAGGAACACACACCATATAGTCCGAGTTCTTACAGTGGATAGGTTTTCATGTGATTTGAATATCACACATCATGTGGATAGGTCCAAACACTATGTGACCCTTCTTGGGCAGCCAGTCTGTGTGTCTAAGTCACATGTCCAATACCCCATGTGTTCAGAATTGTCATGTAACCTAAGGTACATTCCATGTATATGTACATGTCTAGTTGAGTCATGTACCATGTGTACACGCCCAGAACCCTAGGTGAACATACATATCAAGTGACCCCATCTACATGTCATGTATAGAGTCACATGGGTAGCAAATCCATGTTAAGAAGAGGACACACCCCGGTGCCCCGGTGAGGTCACACATCATGTGTCCTTATATATATGTTGTGTGATTTGATTTTACATGTCGATTACAGTGAGGGGGAACAACTAGAGTTTGGATTCATGAGGCATGTCATGTACCCTAGTAGGAGATGTCGTATAATCCCCTTAGAACCTTCTACCCTATGTATCTCCTTCTTCGAGACTCAGATTTGGGCCCATGAGTATTCTATCCAAAGTAATTCTCTATTTGGGATGTGATGGTGGCCTTTTTTATTATCAGAGATATGATGCAAGGTGATTCTAGTGGGATACTCTTTTTAGTGTCACTTATCTAGTGACAGTGTTTAGGTGTGATCATCTGAGGGTTACTGGGGTCAGTACTCCACTCTCTCTCTAGGTGAAAGGTCCCCATATCATTTATACAGGTATATACATAACTTCCCCCCATTACATAGGGTGTAGGTCCTCTATCTATGGAGTGGAATCCCCCTCATTGAGCCCTGGCAGTGCTGGTCCTCCATTGGAGTAGTGCTCCCTCAGTTGTGACACGCAGTGGTGAGGTTCAGGACCCCCATACTTATTCTTAATAGGTTAAAAAAGATCCTTATCTTGGAGATAGTTCTCCCTTGGCTATGGAGCATAGTGGTGAGGAGTGGGACCTCCACTATGTATCTTATGAGGCTACATTAGGGGTTTGGAATCAGTGATGGGACCTTTAGAGTCGCAGGTAGACTCTTTATTATTAGTAGATTGTGGAGATGGAAATCTCATTTCTCTCTCACATTGGTTTCTTTATGATAATAACTAATGTTGGGTTTATCTAGCCTATTGCTTTATGGGTTAAGCTGATTATTTCTTTCTATTCCTTCCCCTTATTAGTTTTCAAGCTGTCATACTATGTGTGTATTGTTTCTGACACTTTTCCATCGGGGCATGCCTCATCGTGACATGTGTGTGGGATGCTTTAGCCAGACGGGTTGCATTGTCACCCTATATTCCTACTTTCTAAAGGTGGGTAGCATCCATCGCCTCTTGAGGGACATTTTCTCCTTGATCGAAACAGGATTATGGGATGTCAGTCTCTCCTTCCATGGATTCCTCCTTAGAATTCTCTACCTAGTCCAGGTCTCCCTTAAAGATTAAGACATTGTTCATGAAACTCTTCCCAGTGCCATATATTGGTGGATGCTGGTTAATTATGCTACTTCTTTCATGAAATTCGAAAGGGGTTAAGTTTGGGAAGCAACCTTTGGTCAGGAGAGTAGTCACGTTGGGCATCGCTAGTGTGTCTGGATACTGAAACACCAGTACACCTAGATTTTCCCTTATAATAGGAATTCTCAAGTGTGCGGAAGCCAGAGGAATCCCATGTCGAATGTAGATAACTATATGACATAGTCATGTCTCTGAGGTTTTCCTTAGCTTCCCATATTTAACACGGGGTATGCTATGATTTTAACATCTAGAAGATATGGATTTTACTGATTGAGGCATTGATGGGAGTGGATCAGATAGATACATCCCTATGATGGAGTACCTAGAAATTTTACTGGATGGATGGGTAAAAATTCCCAATAAGGACGGACCTAGGATGGTGTGTCCCACAAAAGGGAAGGTTTCACACTGTGAAGTCTGATCTAGACACCACAAAGGGTGGATCAGAGGATGATGGGTCCTAGTAAATGGGACACCAAGGTTTACCATTGGTTATGATTAAACCTCATGGAGGCTTCCTACGCACCCTGTTTAGAAGAGAGGGATCAAAACTCACATAGTTTGAGAGGGTGGTTCAGGGGATCGGGGTGCACACAGTGGACAACAACCCAAAATCATGTTGGGGCTTACGCGTGGTTAGTGGCCTGGGTGATATAAAGAGCAATGATATGAATGGGTATTACACATGGTTGGCTTCCCATATGGATGACATGATTTCACTAGGATGTGGAGGCCCGGGTAAAATCAGTATAGATATGGATTAAGTGTTGAAGGGTGGAATGAACGGGGATGGAACTGAGGTACCTGTTTGAAGGTGATGGTATTTGTCTTGAACCTCAGGGAGTTTTCCTATATATCCCAGTGGCATGGAATCAAAGTCCATTTAGTTCTATAATGGGGTGATGAGTAAACTAAGGAGGCGGCTCATGATAATGGACACGTGAATGGGGACCCAAAGGAAATGGAACCAGCGGGTTAAGGAATGATCTTCCTAAGAAAAAAAGACTCAAGGTAGAGACCATGATTAGGAGTGGGTTGGGATTTCAAATAGGGGAGGCTTCCTATGTACCTTGCTCAAAAAGGGAAAAGATCAAATTCCATGTAGTTCAGGAATGGGGCATAGAATCAGGGTGTACACAAAGGACAGCCACTAGAATACATGCTCGGGGATTATTCATAGTTAGCATCTTGTTGTAAGAGGAGCACTATTGGTTGGAGGAGTATGGATTGAATGTGGGGATTACGCATGGTTATCTTTCCTAATGGATCAGAACACCTCAAGGAGGCAGATCATGGAGATGCATCCCAAAAAGGGATGATGTCACGCCAAGATGGTACATCCCTAGGAGAGAGTACCAAAGTTTACAATTTGTTGGGATTGAACCTCTAAGAGGATTCCTACATACTTGAAAGGGATAAAAACCCACATATTTTATGGAACATATAGTTTAATGTCTTGTAGGATGAAGAGTGAACCGACATGAAATGGCCGGACAAATGGGTGATTGACTTGAACCTCGAGGAGGATTCCTATGTATCCGCTTGGTAGGGAATCAAAGTCCACATAGTTCGAGAAGAGGGAGTGGGGATTACATGATAAGGCATACCAAATAGGATTTTGTGGTCTATTCTTACTCTAATCCCAAGTGAGTTATGCTTTGTGTGAGAAACAGAAGGTAGTAATAGACCTGATGATCGCGTGGAAAAAGGTGTGTCTGTGAGGAGTATATCGGGGATTACGTGTGGTTAGAGGATCATGGAGAGGAATATTGGGAAACTCTATGAGGGTTTCCATATGTATGATGAGGATATTTCCATCATATAGGGGGCACCCTACCAAGGTTATTCAGGGCTTACATAAAAGCTGCCCGAGGTGCACATGGCGACAAAGCACAGCAGGAGAGGAGGAGTGAGAGGGAGATGGTGTCCATCCCCTTCATGGTCCTATCAGGATTTTCACTCATGCAGTGATCGTATTTTAACATCATGTGTTGAGTACATGGGGTTTCTTGGCATTTTAACATCCTACATCTCAGACGATGAGGACTCACTCCTCACCCCTAGGACTTACATAACTTGTATCAACCCACACTTGGGGAAGGAAAGGCATAAGAAATGCTAGGTATTGGGGGTTGTGGATTGATTCCTTGAGGGGTCCACATTATCATAATTGTGCAAAGAATAAATAGATAATGGTTTACTTATGAGAAGAAGCATTAGGTAGGGTAACACAACATGGAACACCACTCTAGGGACTAGGAAATCACTGCACGCAAGCCTGGAGGGACGCATGGAGGAAGTGCATGAAAGATAGGGGTGTTGCGTACAAGAGGTGATCAAACATGGTGCCTTAGGGTAATTATAACATTTGGGGAACATAGTAAGTGTAATGTGCAAGATTCAAGGCTTTCACGCAAGATGAGGGGTTATGCGCAAAATGGAAGGTTTGTGTGTAAGATGAGGGGATGCGCACAAGATGGAAGCCTATGTGAAATATTGGAATGGAACAAGGGAAAAATTTCACACAAGAAGGATCTTATGCACAAAATTTCCTTGTAGTAAAAGGAAATGGGTGAGGGTCAAGCCCTATTGGGCCCACCTAAAGTAGAATCCCTAGAAGACCTATCACGTAAGATCTAGTGCCTTGGAGCCATGTCTTTCACGTTGTCGCAGAAGGGGTCATCTTACATGCGTGGGAGTGATGGTTCATATTCCAGAATGGTCCCCCAAAATGATGGGGGTGTGATTTGATTTATATTCAAAAACTTTAGTGGTGGTGAGTAAGGAGGCATGTGCAGAATTGGCATTTGACGTTGGATTGCGCATGCAAGATCTTACACGTGGTCCATTTTCTTATACACCGGCTTGATTTCTTTAGCACTTCTGACTTGGCCATTTTTTGGAAGGTCGAAGCAGAAGACTCCATTTAATGTCGCATTAGGGACACAAGTTATTGTTCATGGATTTCAATCTTGTGCACTGACCTCAAATCTTGCACACACCTCCCTTGAGCATCACAGTATTGTCTAATGATTCAAAATATGCCTTTAGTTTGATTAAATATGTTTTTTCACAAACTCAAAACTAATTTAGCACCAAAAAATGCCCCACTTGGAATCAGAGTTAAAAGGGAACAAGAAGGTCAGGTTCTTAGGGAAACACCAAAGAAAATAACCGAGTTTGGGAGGTGCATTCAAAAAAGATGATTCAGTGCGCAAAACGATTTAGTGCATGAGGAAGACCCGATATGTGCCTATAAATAGGTGGGGGCCCAAGGCTCCATACATTTACTTTCACATGCAATAGTTGATTTTCTCTCATGTGTGAAAGATCATCTGTTCTGTGTGAAGGATATTAAATTTGGTCAGTGCCTTGCGCGGAACCACATGTTCTTTCACACCACCACCAAATCTTGCGCACACCTACCTTAGCTGGATTTTTTCCATGGATAACATCTATATTTCACAAAGTTATCTTTCTTACATGCCAAAACTCCATTATTTCACGCAATCCCCTTTTTGAATTCTAAGATCTAATATAAATGGATATTGAATAGACCGATGCCAAGAGGGAAGCGGATGTTACTGTACAGAGGACCGAGATGATCACAAAACCTCATATTCTTCACGTGAGAAGAGTCGTATCCAATAATCACAAGCTATTTGGAATACTGACCCAAGCTTGGAAGGAATGTGTCTTGAGCGATAGCCACCCATTATGGAACTTCGGCATTCTGGAAGAGGTGTTGATGCTAGGTTTTGAGACTGATACTCCACGGTCCTGGGTGACACACGAAGATAACCCACCGCAGTACAACATCATGAACAATGGTCACCCTACTAGGGAAACTTGGGACATAGCTATTTACATCCTGAAACCAAAGACTATGACTATTTTGGGGAGCGATCTAGTTCCTAAGGAATATCTAGCTCACTATACGAGCACTTTTCGAAGTAGTATCACCGATGAGACCAAAGGTTGGCAGGAATGGGACTTTAGGTCTAGGGGAAACTTCACGAGTGAATGGGCATGGGCGTATTGGGTATGCAAGAAATGTGAGTATTTTGGGGAAGAGATTCAACACATCAGGTTATTCGAGGCTATGTGGACATCAAATTTCCATTTCTACTATCATCAAGACCTGGTGTCGGAACTGTTTAGTCGGTGGTCCCATGACACAAATGCTTTCCACCTCCACTATGGGGTGGTCGGTATCTGCCTTTGGGACATCCATTTTATTGGGGTAATTCCCCTAGAAAGGTACTAGTATGATAAGTTCCTTCCAACATAGAACGTCTGGGGAGACAAGACGTGCACCCCCATTCTAACATGTCATCTATTGGATCCGGATAAGGAGAAGCTGAAAATCAAGTACATCCTAAAGGATATATCCTATTCATGATGGTTTAGTCTATTTTTGATGCAATATAGGGGAGTGAAGATGCCAGGAAAAGGGAGGCAGTGCCCAAACGCATCTTAGAGGGATAAAAGACGATCATATTGGATGATCCTTGAAGCAGGTGACTACCAATCATGGGGATTTGGCGTAAACGAATGTCGAAAACTGAATGTACGATATATTGGGTTCCTTGCAGCATTTTTGAGTGAGTGGATTCTACCAGTAAGGGATACGATAATGGGGGTCTACCTAGGGACATTGGTGATAATTGGGATTATGGAAGCTAGGAACAAGGTAAATCTGGGAGTGCCTGTGTTGTCTAGTATGTACAATATTATAGGGCACATTTCAGGAGGGAGTACACCTAGGAGAATATGCGGATAATTTCAGATTCTTCATGGTTGGGTTATAGCTCACTACGGTGGGTATGACTTCCCGAATTACATTCGTCCTCTAGGTGGTGGCATGTGGCCATCTTTACTAAATATTATTGGAATCTGACTGTTAATTCTTAATGAGGATGGGATCAAAATCAGGATCAATGACCATGTAAAATTCAACTTCCACTCCTTTCAAACTTTAGTTGGCCGGATGGTGGATGATGGGAAAGGCCCACTAGAGCATAGGTAATATATGTAAGTTATCAGGGGTGGTGTGATGGTATCCCAAATTGATGGCAAGATCTTACATTAACCCTATATAATTTCATGGTTTTCAAGGTAATTCGAGTGCATGTAGTGGATTCCAAAGAAATTATATATAGGGGTTTGGGAGGAGAAGTATCACTATATCCTTCACCAACTGTAGATCATCTTCATGAACACTAGATTTGGTGAATTCATTACCTTTCCCCCCACTGATCTTAATGTCAAACTATCAATAGAGTATGCCAACCATTGGGTAGTGGCGTATCTGGAAGCGATTTTGTAGAAACGCATTCAGTAGATCAAGGAGTAAATCATAGAGTCTGGATAACGAGAGAGTATAAGGGGTGATACTGGGGAATCAAGATCAAAGGTGAGCCAGGCATCTAGGCTAGCACAATCTGAAACCTCTATAGTGGGAGCGCCACAAATTTTGGTCGTTCCTCCACCTTCTAGAGAGTAATGGTCCCATATTCGACCTCATGGACCAACTAGAGAACTCCCTAGAAATAAATTGAGATATATCCTATAGTTGACCTCCAATTACATTTCCCCATCCTTATGGTTGTCATGGAGAATGATGCAACAAATTCTAAGTCCGGGAGCCCTGTGGTAGAAACGGGTGTGCACTGGACTTGATCTGATGGAAATTGGGAATATTTAGGTGGTGGATAGGGTGTACTTTAATCATTGACATGTGTACTTGAAAACAATGGATGTTTATGCTTTCCAGCATGGTTGGTACGAAGAACTGCATCTCCTAGGGAAAGTTATGCTCATCCAGGAGCACGAACCCAAGAAAAATCTACCCGAGGATGATGATGATGATTATGAAGAAGAAGGATAAGAAGAATAAGGAGAAGAAGAAGAAAGAGTAGGAGAAGAAGTAGGAGGATGAGAAGGATGAGGAGGAGGAGGAGGAGGAGAAGAAGAAGAAGAATAAGAAAAGAGAGAAGGGGAGGTTGGGGTTGAGGGATCTATCAATGAGGTACCTAGAGGTGAGAGACCTCAGGGTACAGTGCCCTGCCAAGGAATCCCATGTGAGAGCAGCGTAATTGTAGGATCTGACATGGAATTGGCTGAAAAACTCGAGGTGAGTCTCAACTTAATCTCTACTGGTTTTTCTATTTTCATAATTTGAATCCATTGACCAAAATCTTCCATGTTAAGGAACACATCGTTGATTATATTAAGTAATTTCCCTCATTTGGGCATTAAAATGTACCAATGGACGTGGAAGGACATTCCCATGAACCTGCATCTAGAACCGACCAAGGGGGAGGACCATCCATGGATGCAGCGGGCGAAGGGACAACCATGGATGAAGTGGTCAACGGTGAGCCAACAGGTGGATCTAAAGTGATGAACTCAGAGACTCAGGTTGTTCCTTCTATCCATAAGGATTCAGTGTCAATCATTGAGCTAACAAGCACTGAGGGATCTCCCATAGCGGCAACTCCTGTAGTGATTCAGGCACTCAATACCACTATTATTAGCTCTTGTAAGTCTCAATATTTATGGACCTGCATTTGTTATTAGAGAACTCATCTAATCAAGGTACTCATTCCATATACATTGATCTCAATATTGGAGGCTCAGCAAACTGTTGAGTCCAGAACATATGCGGGAGACCCACCAGTGATTACACCAGTCCATGCAGAACTAACACTTCAAACTGTAATAGTCGTGGCACCCAGTGAGAAATAAGTTGCAATCATGGGTGATGTTACTGGAAGGGTTGAGCTTCGGGCTGGAGGAGGCACAATTGATAAAGAAGAGAAGAGAGAAGAGGGTCACCCACACATCATAGTGTCCAACCCATCTAAGAGAATACCATAGGAGGACCCTACCACTGAAATTCTTGCAATTTTCCCTGAGTACCAACCCACAGATCCCAGGGAGAGGGATGATTCTGACCCTGGTGCTGCTGAGGAGATTCGCATGACATGAATCAAGGTATAGAAGTGCATAAAATGCTTCCTCGTTCAACCAAAGGTGGAATAGCTAATTCAAATGTGGTCACTTCGCACATGTTTGTGCTTTCTCTATGCCAAAGGGGTGGATTCTCACCATATCCATATAATAATTTGTGATTATCTAGTTGAGAAGATGCGGGGGATTAGCCAATGCTCTAATGTTTCCTAGTGTCAAAAGAAATCAGAGAATATCCAGAAGTTTCTTGAGGCTAAGTATGAAGTTTGAAACCTTTAAGAGAAGGAAAATGAATGTTCTGCATTTATCGCAAGCCAATATGAGCTCATTGAACTGTTGAAAGCCTAGTTGGTAGACGTCTAAGAGCAAGAAGTGCGGGAAATCCGTCAAATGGTTGAATACCAAGTCGAGCGGGAGTGAATACAGGTCAGATCCAATGAGCTCTACTTCGTAGATGTTAATGAATAAAGGGATATCTGGGAGTGGGAGACAATACTAGAGTACACATTTCATAAAGTGACAGTACTGAAACAGTCCATTGAATGGGTTGGTCCATAGGGGTCATTTTTTTGCCAAACTTATGAAACATATTTCCCTCCTTTTTTACTTATCTCGAACTGCATGCATGATTATACTATTTTCTTTCTTTTTTTAATTAGTGCATCTCGATCATAACTATGGATTAAATAGAAATTAATCCCTAAGCTCATGTGGTTCATACCCAGTGTGAGAAACAAGGGAAGACTGTATAATCACCCATTTTGTATCTGAGAGTGCCAACTAAACATTTAATACTCTGGGTCTGCTATTGTTAAATGACCGCTCAGAGTATTTGGGTGGAGAGAGGTTGTGACTGAAGGGTAAGGTTCCCAGAACAGCAAACTTTTCTTTCTCAACGTGCTCTATTGCACGAGCGGGGTAACTCCAATGATGTTAAAATCCATCAGAACCAAGGGGAATGGGAGGTGTGAGTCCTGATACCCAAAATTAGGAACACAGTGATGATGGAGATCCAATATAAGATAACTGATGACCTTATTCAAAATGAATCAACTATATTGATAGCCTGGAATGGGGAAAAACAAATTAGGGCCAGCCATTAACCATATTCAAAAACACAGGGCCTAACTCAAAATGTTGTTTGATGCCTTACAAAATATTTTATTAGGATGGTAGGTGAGACAAAGTGGCATGGGACTAGACCATTAGGGGGTTCCCACATATGTGAAAAGAGTATGAGGATCCTAATAAATGGCACATAAAGCGTGGATATAGAGTGATGGGTTGTTCAAATGGAGTCCAATACTATTGAAACCACACTACCATGACAAAAGTTCATTAGGTGTACGTATTGGTCTAAATAAATATCAAACCTACTTCTAGAAAGGACCTCTCTGGAAAGGACCTGGGATTTCTTGTAGTTTCACATCATGAAAATGAGGACAATAAGCATGCAGGTTAACGTCATACTGTAAGGACAAGGCATGAAATAGTTTATCGTCATATAATCAGGATGTTGCATATAGTTTAAGTTCATACCTCCTAGACCCTGGATAACAGTTTAAATTCATGTTACACATACTAGGGATTCATAATTTAGTGTCATATAATTTGGACCATAATTAGGGGTGAAGATCTAGAAGAGTTAATGAACTTATGTCTAGGCCTGAGGCGAGATGTATGGGTGTCCCTACGTATCATGTGAGGGTAGAAATCAAGCCGTACATAGTTCTATAATTCCGTGCAGTTTAAAATCATATGGTGAGGACATGGGAACCCCCAAGGATAAATTAGTGGAGTGTTACATATCCCAACATGAATGAGGAAAAAAGAATTCCACACTGCACCTTCCAAAGAGGAAAACCCAGAGCAAGAAGGGAGTTTAAAGGTTCATAACTCTATGGTTGGACCCAGAGGTAAAGTACCCAGGCATCACTACATATCCCATAAGGATGAGAATCAATCCACACATAGTTCTAGAATGTGGAATGGCAGAGGGCCAATGCCAAAGGGGCGATGTCTTCTGGAACAAAGACATCATATGGCTAGGTAGTTTATTAGTGTACATCCTGAATATAAAGGGAATGGTTTAATTTCATACAATAAGGATGCAAGAGATCCTAGTTTATGGTCATAGAGCTTGGACCATAGGGAATTTTGGTTCTTCCATGTAGTCTCAAACCTTACCCAGATCCCTAATCCCATGTGAGCCATTCTTGGTGTGGGAAAAAAGGTCGGAGAATATTTTTACAACACAGCGAAGCACATGGTAGAGAACGAAGGTGCAGAGTCAAGGATAACCCCACAACACCAGTTCATCCTCTCAATATGCAAAGGTGCATGTATGGATAATACCGTGGGTGTTGAATATCTAATTGAACATTATGAAATGGAAAGGGATGTGAATCACAAAACCAATATTTAGGGAACAATGGGGTTGGCGTAACGATGGAGGATAACTATTGACCGTATTTGAAACACAGCAACCATATCATGTTACCTGGGATGGGAACAAACAAGTGAGGGTCGACCGCTGGTCGTATTCGCGATGCAAGACCTATCTCAAATATTGTTCGAGATCTTCCAGGATGTTTTCCAAAATGGTAGGTGAGCCATAAGGCCGAGCATCCATACCACCCAGGGGTCCTTTTAGATTTGATAGATGATGGATACCCAAACAAAGGGACATGTGAAGCATGGAAATGGAATGATATCATGTCCATATAGAATCTAACACTCTATGCCCTAGATGAAAGTGCATGTGAGTGCATTGATGAGGTGAAATAAAGGTTTAGGGGGCAAATTAAGAGAGGAAAACTCGAGAAGAAGAGTAGAGGAAAGGGGAAAAATTAGATTGATAGACCTGGGGCTGGACCCAAAGACAAAGTGTTCGAGTGCTCTTACGCATCCCATAAATATGGGAATCAATCCATACATATTTCTGGAGATGCCATATAGTTTAACGGCATGTGGTAAGGACGCAAGTTGACGAGGTCTCAAAGGTGGTATGCATGGTATGGGAAATCAAACCCAATGTAAATGAAGACAAGGAATCCTACATTCCATACCACGTAATCCCATAATAATTAGGGGAAAGTCGGAAAATAAAAGAGATAATTTGTGGAGTCTGGACTAGAAACAGAGAAAAAATGTCTAGGATTTCCTATGTATCCTGCGAGGGAAGGAATCAAGCCACACATAATTCTAGAATTATGTGTAGTATAACATCATACAGTAAGGATGTGGTGATAAGGGAGGAATTCCTAAGGGAGGAACATGGTGCGGCTGTTGTAAACCCGACATGAATGAGGAAAAAATAAGTCCACACCATACTACATACATCCCTTAAAGAGAACTAAACCCAGAGGGGGGGATCAAGGAGATGGAAATATTTGATGGGCTGGACCCGAAGAAAAAATGTATGGGCATTCCTATGTATCCCATAAGGATAAGAATCAAGCCATGTGTAGTTCTATAAATTTCATGTAGTTTAACATCATGTGGTAAGGATGAGAAGAAAGGTAGAGGCATCCCAAAGGGGATGCGCATGGCGTGGTAGAATAACTCGATGTGAATGAGGAAAAAAGAAGTCCACATCGCATCATACACACAATCCCTAGAGAGAAATTAGGCCAAGGGGCTAGAAAGAAGGGGTAAAAAAACTAGGGGTTGGACCCAAAGATGAAAATTATGGGCATTCCTATGTATCCCATAAGGATGGGAATCAAGCCATACATAGTTCTTGAGATTTCATGAAATTTAACATCATGCAGTAAGGATGTAAGGTAAAAAAGGGAGATCCTTGAATGGGATACATGACACGGTAGTCGTAAGCCCGACGTGAATGAGGAAAAAATAAGACCACATCGTGCCATGTTCTCCTGGGATACTTAGACTGAGAGTCCATAAGGAAGTCAGAATTTGTGGTACCTAGGGATAGACCCAAATATGAAATATTTGGGCGTTCCTATGTATCCCATAAGGATGGGAATCAATCCATGCATAGTTATGGAGATGTTGTACAGTTTAACGCCATGTGGTGAGGATGTAGAGATCTTAGTTTAAGGTCGTAGAGCTCAGACCCTGGGATATGTTTATCGCTTGCAGTTTATCATCATCCAAGACAAGGTTTCACTAATGAGAAGTACTTATTGAGGAATTTGACATTGGTGGGAGGAGTAATACTCTCATCGTCCATGGTGACCATGGAGTATGCACTATTGGGGTAAACCCTATGAATGATATAGGGTCCCTCCCATTTGGGTTCCAACTTTTGTGGCTTCCTTTCAGGTATCATTAGCATTCTCAGGGCCAATACTGTGTCACGAAAATAATGGAGACTAACTTTATTATTGAAATCACTAGTTATCTTGTTCTGATGCCTCTCTAGATTGTACAAGTCACGAATCCTGTTCTCATATAGAGATTCTAGTTCATCCAGTCAAACTTCTTCTACCTTGTCTAATGTATGTTGATCGTAGACAGTTGTGCGGAGTGTCAACAACTGAATCTCTATGGGCAGGACCGCCTCTGTTCTGTACACAAGGGAATATGGGGTCACTTGGGTGGAATTACGAGTCATCGTCTGGTTATCCCAGAGATCATTGGAAAGCTTATCCAGATAACTCTTCTTGTTCTGATCAACCATCTTCTACAAGATGTTAGAGATGGTTTTTTTGAACACCTTGATCTTCCCATTTTCTTACGTATGATAGAGAGAGGTATGATTAGAATGGATAATGTACTTGGCATACAATTGTTTCATCTTGACTTCCTGGAAGTTGGTGTCGTTATTGGTGAGGACGGAGTGAGGGACTCTAAATCAATTGATAATATTAGATCCCACGAAATCAATGATAGAATGGGATTTGACTTCCTTGAGAAGAATTTTCTCTTGCCACTTGGAAAAGAAATTCGTAGTGGTCAGGATGAACCTGCACTGGTGAGTTGTCGCTGGTGCATATGGTCCCATGACATCGAGCCACCAGACTACAAAGGGCCAAGATTACTTGGTGGTATGGAGAGCCTCTGGAGGTTGATGCATAAAACTAGCATGGATCTAGAATGAGTGATACCTCTTTGTGAACTCGATACAGTCATGGACCATGGTGGATAGAATTAGACCAACCTTTGGATCTAATGAGAGAGTTTCTACCCTACCTGATGAGCTCCATAGGAACCAGCATGAACTTACTACATGACCTGAGTAATCTCATCTACCTGAATGCAAAGGAGGAGAACCCCATCAAAACCGTGTCTGTAGAGGATTTTCTCATGGTTGGGACCACTCTGAAGAGTTAACTAGACTGCACACTGACAAATTCACTAATGTTTGGCTCTATCTATCGGTAGATTGTCATGTTGGAAGTACTCGACAAAAGGAGTTGTCTAATCGGGGGTCTCATCTATTGTGGTGGGGGGATAGAGGTCCTGATGTGGATGAACTGGTGGTAATATGGACTACCTTTTAGCTATCATCATCGTCTAGAGTGACGAGAGCGATGACTCTTCGATGTGACACATGGATGATCAAATCATCCTGTTTAGGCTCTACAATAGATGCGACAAGGCTGGATAGGGAATCATCTTGATTGTTCTGTGATTGAGTAACATGAATGACCATAGGCTGGGAAGGGAACTGAGCCATTAGCTGGAGATTGCACTCTAATAAGGGTACAAACTCCAGCTTCCTGATGACTTAGTCATTGTTGATATGCTTGATGACCAGCTTGGGGTCCCCTTTCACATGTAGGTAGGGGACATCAATCTCATGGGCCTGTTCGAGACCAGTGATGAGGTTCTGATACTCTGCCTTGTTGTTGGTGTATCCTTCTAATAACAAGAATGAATATGGTAGTAAATCTTGTGCAGGAGTGGTCAAGACGATACCAAATCCCACTCTATTAAGCTTGGGATCATTAAGTCTTCTGTCAGTAGGGATTCGTGAAGCACTGTAGAAGTGCATCTACCAACATGGAGTGGCTTGATCAACTATGGGGATTGCCTCATATGGGAAATCATAATCTAGAGACTAATCTGCGAGGGTTATATGGGAGGTAAGAAAGTATGCCAGCGCCTGACCCATGACAGCTTTCAACAGAATGAACTTGATGTCAAAATACTGAAGGATCACTGCCCACAGAGCTAGATGGCCTATCAACATGGGACGTTTAAGAATATACTTTAGTGGTTTTATGGGATACATCAGCTGTATCTCATGGTGTTGCAGGTAATGTTGCAATTTCTAAACCGTGAATACCAACATGAGACAACTCTTCTCAATAAAGGAATATATGTTCTATGTATTGAGGATCATGCATCTAAGATAGTATAAACTATTATTTTTCACCTCATTGTTCTTCTGAGTGATAAGGGCACCGAGGAACTATTCTAGGGCAGTCACATAAAGTACTAACAGCTTTCTAGAGATAGGTTTCATCAGAACTGGAGGCTATAGCAGGTACTGCTTGATCTCCTCAAAAGTGGCCTAACACTCTTCATCCCATTGGTAGTCGGAATCTTTTTTCATGAGTTGGAAAAAGGGATTACACTTTCTAGCCATATTCATAATGAATCGATGTATATAGGATAAGTGTACTTGAAAGCCTTAGAGCTCCTGAATGTTTCTTAGAGGAGGCATCTGACTGATGGCCTTGATCTTCTCTGGATCGATCTCGATGCCTCTATATCTAAAGACAAAGCTGAGAAAATTTCCATAGGTAACCCCAAAGGAACATTTCAAGGGGTTTATCTTCACATGGAAGGAGCAGAGGAAGATAAACACTTTCTCAAGATCTCTGAGATGGTCCTGACACTAGCGGTATTTGACCACCAAATCGTCCACATAACATTCCACCAATGTCTTGAGAATCGGCTTGAATATGCGGGGCATGGAATAATGATAGGTGGCACTTGAATTATTTAGACCGAAAGGAATTACTTGGTAACAAAAAGTACCTTGTGGTGCTCTAAATGTGGTATAATATTCATCCTTGGGGGCCATTCAGATTTGATTATATCTATAATTCACATCCATGAAGGAGAGAGCTTGGAATCTGGTGGTAGCGTCAATCAAAAGCTCTGTCGTAAGAAGGGGAAAATCATTCTTCGGATAGTGATGGTTGAGATCCTAGAAATTTATGTATACTTTTATCTATCTATTCTTATTTCAGAAGAAAAGTATGTTGTCCAACCATTTCTTGTACTGGACTTCCTTGATGAAGTAGTCTTTAATGATCTTATCAACTTCGGCCTAGACCATGGTACAGTGAGAAGGGTGTATCTTTCTGGGAGGTTGTTTAAACCATTGATGGTTTATCAGGAGATGAAGGAAGTGGTAGATGGCCTAAGGATCCAGTTTTGGCATCTCATCGAAGCTCCAGGAGAATACATCTCGATACTTCTTTAAGAAACCCATATACTAATGCTTCTCTTCTGCAAACATGGTTGCGCTGACCAGTGTTGGTTTTAGACTAACCTCGGTGTTGAGGTTCACATGTACCAACTCATCAACGATGGTGGAGACACCTTCCTCAAACACAGAAGGAGTGTCCTCCAAATCCTCTTCATTTACCCAAGTGAGATGATCATCATCAGGGGGTAATTATTCTTATTTAATGGGTTTTAATGGAATTTTGGTGACAACCTGAGCGGTAGTGGAATCTTTATTAGGGGACTCATGTGTTTTTGAAATCATGGTGACAAAATATATCAATCTGATTCAATCTATCCTTCGACCCAATGGTCTATTTTTGATAAAATCAAAGCATTAGTAGTGTGTTGACTTGAGCCGGTTCAACCCAACCTGACGAAACAAGAAAGTATGATGTATTTTTGTTACCATGGGAAAAATATTCAATACCTTATAGGGGTAAGGGGTTATGGGATCACTCAATCCTGATTCTTGTAAGAGTATGAAGTGATCTTATTGCATTCCTTGCACTGGGGAATGTGATTTCACCTTATCCTAGAGATTAAAAGGTAGTGTCGCATGTATGGGATCCACTATTGGAAATCTGACCTATACCAATGCATCTATACCAACGGTTTTTAAAAACCATTAGTATAGGTCCCCTTTCCCAATGGTTTGGCCAAACCGTTGGGAAAATCCCACTTTGAGGCCACTTTTCTGAATGGTTTTCCAATACTGTTGGGAAAGGGTATGGATTTCCCAATGGTTTGGCCAAACCATTGGGAAAATCCCACTTTGAGGCAACTTTTCCAAACGGTTTTTCCAAAACGTTGGGAAAAGACCACTTTGAGGCCACTTTTCCCAATGATTTTCCAAAATAATTGGGAAAGGGTGTGGCTTTCCCAACGGTTTAGCCAAACCATTGGGAAAAGGATACTTTAAGGCCACTTTTCCCAATAGTTTGGCCAAACCATTGGGAAATGTTATGGATTTCCCAATGGTTTGGCCAAACTATTGGGAAAAGGCCACTTTGCCCAATGTTTTAATTCCAAACCGTTGGTATAGGTAATTTTTTCATTAGTGGTCTAGACTCCAATATGTGAATTGGGAGAATGTAGGCATCATCCAAGTATACCCATGGGTTAACCACAACTGTAGTATGCTCAACATCATTGGCATGAACCTACTTTTCCTTGCTCCTATATTAGTCGGAATCTAGGTAGCAGGCCTCACAAGAGGTAAAGGGAGACACATCACCTTAGATCACACCCACTCGACCATTTAGGGAGTACTTGAGGCATTGGTGATATGAGGAGGGGACTGTCACATGAAGATGGAGCCAGGGTCTACCCATGAGCACATTGTAGGTGGTTTCCTATAAGACAACCATGAAATCTGTGCTGGAAATCAGGCCACCAGATTAGGTATTCAAATGGATTTTTCTAATAGTCATTTCCTCTATCCTGATATAACCTTGAATCTTTAGGTTATAGAGATTAAAAATTTTTTCAGATGGTCCCAGATTATAGAGCATCCGGGTTGGGATAAGATTGATCATAGAACCCGTGTTGATGAGACAGTGGCAGACTTCCACACCATTGAACTGACCAGTGATGTACATCGGGCGGATATTCCCCTATATAGGAGAACCATTATCTTCTCTTGATAATGAGATGATGGGCTAACATTCTGTAAGTTCATCCTCCTCAGTATGGAAGGCCTCTGTGGCCACTACCACTGTTTCAAATTGGGGGGGGGTCCTCAAAGACTCTGTAAGGGATTCACGCATATCTTAAAACAAACGAAGATCCTCTAGAATCTAGAGTTTGGAAGGAATATTAGTAAGGTGATTAAGAACATCATACATCAGTGTCAGGAACACATTTCTGCCAATAGAAGGTTTCTCTGTGGAAGGAGGTATGACGGACCTTGTAGTTCGGACTGGAAGATTTCGGCTAGTGTTTGGGGTATCCCATTACTCACTAGATAAGTCTCATAGAATGTATACCGGCTGATTATCGGATGATTGTGTCCTAGAATCATCTGTACGTGGCTGATCATAGCACGATCGTGATGGCTCTACTTGGTCGAGTAGCACAAACTGCGGGGAAAGTGTATCTGATAAAACAAGGTTAGAGTGCTATGTATGTTGAGTCCTATGTTGAGCATGTTTTATGGTCTCAGTGGTATTCATGGTTTGGTCGGAATATTTGGTCGATGAACTTTGACGGTTCACATATCCATAGTTTCTTTGACACTAGCATCAGCTAGGGACATTATGAGGGTTTTTCTGGAATTCCTCATCTTCTAAGACCATGTATGGGTCCATTAGCTCAATTGAGTTCACTAAGGTGTACTCCTAATCATAAATTTAGGAATCCTCCATTTCTGGGTGGATTCTGGGGGAAATCTCCATCCTCGGGGGCATGAAATCGCCAAGATTATGGGATGGATTTGGTACCAGCAGAGGACTTTGCTTCTCCTTGTGTCATCGACGCTTTCTCTCTTGAGAAGACAAAGGCTGAGATGTCAACACATAAGTAGTAGCTAGGGGTAGAGAGTGGATTTAGGAGGATCAGGTTGATTCAAATAGGCACGAATAATACCATGGGCATGGGCAACTGCCTTGCATGCTATCCGATCATCATACTTCTAAGACATGTGACCGGAGACCTACTGTCATTCACCCTCATTATCAATATCAGGCTTTGGAAACAAACATGCCACATGTGCTAGGGTTGAACCCAATATAACTATATTATTATCGACCTAGTCCTGGATCCAGTCTTTGAACACATAACACTGCTTGAGAGTGTGTCCAAGGAACCGGTGATAGGGGCAGTAATTGGGGAGATCAGTGAGATATGCCTCTTTGGGACTCCTGTATTCTGGAAACCATAGGATTCCCTAGTCCAAGGCACTCCGGAGATAGTCGGGGACCTAAGATTTGTTGAATGAGTAGGTTTGGTTTCTCTAATATAAGAAAGGGACTCTGGGAGCGTGGCTCTAACAAGGGGCTGAATCCTGGATAGGAGGTGGAACCTAATTGTCTTACCTAGGTGGAAGTGGTGTATTAACGTGGTGGAACCTACCGATTATGAGGCAGGTGATTCTGAGCTGGAGGTTGAGCCTGAGGTGGTTTCCCTCGGCATGATTGTGGAAGTGGCTCTACTGGTAACAATTATATTTGTCTAGGGTTCTCTATCTTTGAAACAGTAGTGGTCTCGGCCTTGGAGGATCTTCTTTCAAGAGCTACGGGAGGCAATGGGTGTGCCTACTTGTATTGCTGCAAGGATTCCTCTAGAAATTGATCATTGTCATAGAAATCCCAGAATCCACCTAGGAAGTTCTGAGTTATGAGATAAGGAACTAGTTCAGTCTTCACATTCCATACGTACATCATTAGAAGTTGTTCCCGAGTCAGTGGCATGTTGAGTGAACATGTGAGGCCCTTCCACCTGGTGAAAAAGTATGTGACTCGCTCATCTGGACTTTTCTTTCACATAAAGAGTTTGTCAATACTAGTATTGTGGGTGGTGGAACAGAATTGATATAGAAACTATCAGTGGAGATCCAACCATCTATGGACCCAATGGGTAACTGGATGTACCAGAAAAATGTGGGCCCTTATGGTGCCTGTACGAAACACTGGATCTTAGCGGCTTCCTACTGTGCTGAAGTTCCTAGCATGGGTCCACACCTTGAAATAAAGTGGGTTAGATACTGCAGTGGATCACCTGTCCCATTAAAAGGGGATAAGGTGGGATTCCCAAAGCCCGGGAGTGCTGGCATACCATCCACTCATGCCAGATATGGCTTTCCATCAGGCAGAATCACTACCTTTTAGGTTTCAAGAGCCTTGAGATGAGTGATGAGAGAAGTCATTGGATAATCTTGATGAGGATTATTATCTTGGAAAGGATTCCAAACTACCAGAGAATTGGTGGGTTCTTCAACATGGTAATATGGCTGAACAGCTCATGTAACAGCTGGTACAATGACCCGGGGGGCTACTAGAGGAACCTGTGGAGCGACTGGTATGGCCTACGAAGCAGCCAGCAGGACCTCCAGAGCAGCCGGGGGAACCTAAGTCAGGTCCCAAGAAAGGTTTTCATGTATCTTGGGTTGATTTTGTGATACATATCTGGGTATTTTTTCATAAACACTGGCCTCTACCCAGTCAAGATATGTAGGGTTGTCGAGATAAATGGGAGACAACTCTCTAGGGAGAATATGTACTTACCCCTGTTGCCCTGGTGGAAAATAGATGGGATCTTTCCGAGGATCACCATAATATGGATGTCGTACTGCGGCATGCTCATCAGGGATCTCATTGGTGATCCTTCTCTATTCCATGAGCTGTTTGTGCAGCGCGGTCTTTTCAAGATCATCTTCCATCTTCTACACTGAATCGGATGGGTCATAGGGCTTGATTGTCCCAACATGGTCTTTTCCCTTGTTAGGATCTCAACCCAAATGCAATTACTTGTTGGGTTCTCTAAGACCAAGTGTCTACCTTTTATGGTGAGTGTGGATACCTACAGGGTCTGTCGGGTATCGTGCTACCCCAGTGGGTTGTTCATATTCTCTAAGACTTGTGTCGATGTTCCCTTCTATGAATATCTTAGAAATGACCATGTTTACTATGATGATTCGCAAAGGCATATCCTCGATATCACCAGGTGAACCAGATTGGTGTAGGATAGGACTGAAATGCAGGGCAGCATACTACCCCCAGCCATGGATATGAACATGTGGGGAAGCTTCCTTAATAACTCTTTAGATCACAGTAAAGCTCTAGAAGCATCATTGTTGGAGAGCCTGATGACAACCAGATCATGTAGGGTGTTAAGCAATAGGGAGTGTGGCCAACTCAACCAGTAAGCACTACTGGCCAAGGTCATCGAAGTGTTTCTGGATCTTTGGGTAAGCCAATCATCGATGATGGAGATGGAAATGCATTGTTTCTAAGGATCAGCAGAAGCATACAACCTCGTACTGGGTGAGGGACTCCGAAATATTTAAGCTTGCATTTACAATTGGTCAGAACATCTCGGGGAGATGGTCCTCTATGATAATGTCCCACAAACTTCTCAGTTCAGACTCAAGATCCAGCCCTTAGTTTCCTCATTCATCGATTGGGGTTGGTTAAGGGACTGGTAATAGCACTAACATGGACCGCTGCGATAGTGGATTCTTTGGTGGAGATTACGGTGTGTGTTCTAACAAACCACTACATCTTCAGTTATCCCTTAGGTAATGCACTGACTGTATCACCACATTACTATAGGAAGGGGTACTGACCACTACTTTCGACATAGGGGTGGCAGTCATTGGTGGTGGATTAGGTTGGTGCTTGTCATCGACCGATACCCAGATTAATTCTCTAAGATCTCTTATCGAAGTAGAGAATGATTCTAGTGATGACATAGAGGATTTCACAACAAGACTCTAGAAAGGAGACAAACCTTCCTCATCCTGTATGTATCTGCGAAGGTATTTAGGGATCCAGTGCATCTCAATTTCTGGGAGGACAAAGCTGATATTCCAAGTTCTTGTCCCAGTCCACGGAATAGAGGATCGGGGTGAGGGCTCTATAATTGAGTCACACTTTACTTTAGAGTCTAAAAATTGGATGGGTTTTATTACGATCTATCACTTCTAAATATTCTTATTTTGGCGGTGAAGATTCTCCATTCTACATCAGGGTGGTTCTTCAGGCCAGAGTAGATCTCCGGTGTGGGGAGGAACTCCATGTGGGTTGGTGTTGGAGTGGGGAGGACCTCTTCTTGGATGAACTAGGGTGTGGAGAGCACCCAGGAAAATGTTGAATGGAACTTGGGGAGGACCTCTACTGGAGTTGGTGAAAACACAGGGAGGACCTCCATGATGATGGGTGACAGGGCGAGGAGGACCTTCACTCTAATTAATGTCATCGCAGGGAGGTCCCCCTCTTGAGCTAATGATGATGCGAGGAGGACCTTCGCATTGATGACTAGAGATATGGGGGAAAACAACATACCTAGGATTGTGATCATGGGGAGGACCTTTGTTTTGACTGGTAATGTCATCCTGGGGAGGAAATCCATGTTGAATGTGGGAGCGGGGAGGACCTCAACTCTAGATAATGATGGTGTGGTGAGGACCTCCATACTGAATCTCATCGTCGTGGGTCGACCCGCGACAGATACTATTTATGCTGGCGACCTGGGGAGCCAACCCAGCCTTCCCATGGGGTGGTTGAGGCCTTAATCCCGATCAGTTGTATAGGTTCCCCTATTCTATAGTAACAGTGAGGTGATATCACACGTCATTGGTGGCTCGATCCACTGAAGTCATAGAATATGATTCCCCCAAGTGTGCATCCTCTTGAGCTTGCACCTGACATTGGCATCTAGTCAGCCAAGCTAGGGTTGGCTGTGTAGTGGTATGGACCACCTACTCCTTGACCTATAGGATCGACTAGTAGTGCTAATGTGGCCTAGTAGGATCCCTCCTTGGTGGATCCCTAACCAAAGTCATAGTTTAGAGGACTCAGACACCCCTTACTTTGTCGACCTAATGGAGTGAGTCATATGATCGTTCCAAGGAGAGGCTCCCGAAATGATTGAAGATCGGAGTGGGGAGCAGAAGATCTCTATGAGACCCTTGTAAGTAATAGGGATGATGGGGAACTGAGGCCTCTATATCTTGATGGGACATATCCCTCCTCAGGATGACCCCCTCCAATTTTTATCGACAGAAAAGAATGTCCATTACCCACCTTTGGACAATTTCGGAAGGTGAGACAAGGTGTGGGTGCTCGGTAGTTGTGGTAGTAGATGATGTAGTGGCGGAGGTGGAGCTGTGTGAGATTTCCACATTGGCATTTCCGTTTCCCCTGTGTCTGTGAGCGATAGGTGATTGGTTTCCTGCAGTTATAGCTTGGGTCCTGTAAATTAGGAAGATTTGACCATCAGTACAGATAATGGGAAAGCAATGTCGAGTTCCCTAGCATTGTTCAGTCTTCCATGGCTGAATAAAAAAATCCACGCTGAAAACATCATAGATTGGGATGCCCAATGATTAACTACCCCAAATCCTGGTGAGTTTCATGTCAGACCCACTATTTTCTTGTTAGGACCTAGCACCAGATAGATGGATCCAGTGACATGCTTATCTATTGATGTCTCGAATTCTAATAATCCTCATATTGAGGAGAATAATTCCATAGCGGGTTCACCATTTATTTTTCCAATGCTTTTACATTGGGGTGTGCCTCATCATATCGCGTGTGTGGGATGCTTCAGTCAGACGGGTCATGTTGTTACCCCACATCCCCGCTTTCCAATGGTGGGTGTAATTTTTCAACTCTTGAGGGATGTTTCTCTTTGATCGAAACGGGATGATGGGATGTCAGTCCCTCTATCTGTGGATTCCTCCTCATGATTCATCGCCTAGTTCAGGTCTCCCTTAAATATTAAGATGTTGTTTGTGAAACTCTTCCTGGTTCCATATCTTTGTAGACGTTGATTAATTACACCACTTCTTTCATGAAATTCCAAAGGGTTCAAGTCAGGTCAGCAAACTTCGATCATGATAGTAGTCACGTTGGGCATCGTTGGCATGTCTAGATACCAAAACACTCATACACCTAGATTTTACATTATAAGAGGGATTTAGGAGGGTACATAATCCTGAGGTATCCCACATAGAATGCAGGGAACTATTTTCCAGAGGAATGTCTCTGAGGTTTTCCTTAGCTTATCATGTTTAACATGGGGTATACCACGAGTTTAACATCTAGCAAAGACAGATCAGATTGATCGGGACACTAATGTGAGTGGATCAGATAGATACATCTCTAGGAGGGAGAACCTAGAAAGTTCACCAGATGAATGGGTCAGAACACCCATTAAGGACGGACCCAGGATGGTGTGTCCCAAAAAGGGGAAGGTTTCACACCATGAAGGGTGATCTAGACACCACAAAGGGAGGATCATAGGATGGTGGGTCCTAAAAAAAGAGACACCAAGGTTTACCATTGTCTAGGATTTAACCTCATGGAGGCTTCCTACATACCCTATTTAGAATACAGGGATCAAGATCCACATAGTTTGAGAGGGTGAGTCGTGGGATTGAAGTGTACACGATGGACAACAATCCAGAAGCATGTTGGGGCTTATGCATGGTTAGCATCCTGAGTAATACAAAGAGAAATTAGATTAATGGGGCTTACACATGGTTGGTTGTCCATATGGATGACATGATTTCACTAGGTTGTGGCGGCCCGAGTAAAATCAGGATGGATATGGATGAAGTGTTGAAGGGTAGAATGAACGGGGATGAAACTGAGGTACCTCTGTGAAGGTGATGGTATTGGGCTTAAACCTCAGGGAGGTTTCCTACATATCCTAGTGGTAGGGAGTCAAAGACCACATAGTTCTAGAATGGGGAAATGAGTCACCTAAGGAGGCATCTCATGATAATGGACATGTGAATGGGGACCCAAAGTAAATGGAACCAACGAGTTAAGGATGATATTCCCGAGACACAAAGGCTCGAGGGAGAGACCAGGATGAGGAGTGAGTTGGTCTTGCACCTCAAGGAGGCTTCCTATGTACCTTGATAAAAAAGTGAAAAGATCAAAGTCCACATATTTCAGGAATGGGTCATAGAATCGAGGTGTACACAAACCACAACCACCTGAATACATGCTTAGGGATTATGCATGGTTAGTATCCTATCGCAAGAGGAACACTCTTTGTTGGAGGAGTATGGATTGAGTGTGGGGATTATGCATGGTTAGCTTCCCTAATGGATCAGAACACCTCAAGGAGGTGGATCATAGAGATGCGTCCCAAAAATGTATGATGTCACACCATGAGGGTACATCCCTATGAGGGAGTACCAAATTTTACCATTTGTTGGGATTGAACCTTGAAGAGATTTCCTACATACCTGAAAGGGATCAAAACCCACATAGTTTAGGGAACATATAGTTTAACATCTTACGGGACAAAGAGTGAACTGATGTGAAATAGTCAAAACAAATGGTTGATGGTATTGAACCCCAGGGAGGCTTCCTATGTATCCCCATGGTAGGGAATCAAAGTCCATGTAGTTTGAGAAGAGGGGAGTGGGGATTACATTCTAAGGTGGCCCAAAGAGGATTTCATGGTCGATGCTTACTCTAATCCCACATGAGTCATGCTCGGTGTGAGAAATAAGAGGCAAAAATAGACCTGATGATCGTGTGGAAAAAGGTGCATCCACAAGGAGTAGATCGGGGATTACGCATATTTAGCGTATGAGGGAGAGGAATATTGGGAAACTCTATGAGGGTGTATAGATGTACGAGGAGGATATGGCCATCATATAGGGGGCACCCTAATATGGTGTGTTGGGGCTTACGCAAAGGTTTTCTGAGGTGCACATGGTGACAAAGCATAGCAGGAGAGGAGGAGTGAGAGGGTGTTGGTGCCCATCCCCTTCATGGTCTTCTAGGGCTTGTTACTCATATGGTGATCACAGTTTAACATCATGTGTTGAGGACGTGGGGTTTCTTGGTAGTTTAACATCCAGCATCTTGGATGATGAGGACTCACTCCTCACTACTAGGACTTATATAACTTGTACCAACCCGCACTTCGGGAAGGGAAGGCACAAGCAATGCCAGGTATTGGGGGTTGTGGAGTGATCTATTTAGGGTTACACGTTAGCGTGGCTATGAGAAGAATAAATATCTATTATCATACCTATATGAAAAAGCATTAGGTAGGGTAACACAACATGGAACACCACTCGAGGGACTAGGAAATCACTACGCGCAAGCCTGGAGGGCCGCATAGAGGAAGTGCATTCAAGATAGGGGTGTTGCACGAAAGAGGGGATCATACATGGTGCCTTAGGGTAAGGAAAACACATGGGGAACATAGGAAGGGGTGCGTGAAAGATCAAAGGATTTCATGCAAGATGAGGGGTTGCATGCAAAATGGAAGGTTTGCATGCAAGATGAGGGGATGTGTGCAAGATGGAAGCATGCATGCAAGATTGGCACGACCCAGGGGAAAACTTGCACATAAGAAGGATATTTTGCATGAAATTTCCTTGGAGTAAAATGAAATGGTCGAGGGCTAAGCCTTAGTGGGCCCACCTAAAGGAGGGCTCCTGGGAGACCTGTCATGCAATATCCAGTACCTTGGGTCCATATCTTTCACACGGTCACAGAAGGGGTCGTCTTACATGCATGGGAGCAATAGTTCATCTTCCTTAATAGTCCCTCAAAATGAGGGGGTATACTTATATTTATAGGCAAAAACTTCTGTGGTGGCATTCAAAGAGGCATGTGGGGAAGTGGAATTTGATGTCTCCTTGGGTGCGAAAGATCTTGCGCGCGGTCCATTTTCTTGCGCACTAGCCTAATTTCTTTAATGGCTCTGACTTGGCCATTTTTTGGAAGGTTGACATGGAAAAATCCATTTGACGTCGCATTGGGCATGCAAGTTCTTGCGTGCAGATTTCAATCTTGCGCGCTAACCTCAAATCTTACACGCACCTCCCTTGGGAATCTCGAGATCATCTTCTGATTCAAAATATGCCTTTAGTTTTATTAAATATGTTGTCTCACAACCTCAAATAGAATTTAGTGAAAAAATGTATATAATAACCCCTTCATGATATTTTCCCGCATTTTTTGTGTCTTATGGAAATAATAAGAAGATCAGCAGTGACATTAGTAGACCTAGTTTCAAAGGAGAATAGTTGTACTTGGTTTTTATGGCCATATTCAATGATCAGTCTTAGAGATTGTGATATGGAATCTCTTTATTATTTCCATTTCCCCAGTTGTTTAGGTTGTGAACTCATTTCTGGAAGGGCGTTTATTTTTTCCTATATATCTTTTACCTTACATTGTTGTACTTTTATTTATTTCCTAGAGGTTATTACATGCATGTTTTAAACTCTAGAAGTTCCAATATTTTATTATTATCTTTTCATTGTTACATAGAGATGTTTGTGTGCATGCGTATAGGTACTTTAGGCTAAGGTATTCCATTTCAGTGATATGCCTGCTGAACTCTAGTCACTAGCCCCTAGCCTAATGGAGGTAGGATTGGGGTGTCACCCTTAGTTTATTGCCTACCCAAGAGGGGTCTCTATGGATCGATTCATGAAAGAGTAGATTAAAAGGTGGTTTGTCCTCAAATCGGTGTTTGGAGTTGTACTTACTATGATTTTTGGTTTGGGAACTTAGGGAAATTATGTAAAAGTGTCTCAAGTTCAGCTCTCAGGTCAGGGAACCGATTGATGGTGTGGCGGCCAACATATCCATGCACTAGGAATCTACCAACCTACTTATCAACTTATCATACTGAGGCATTAGTTTCACTGAAACTAATGGAATATACATCATATAGGATTGGATATTTTGACTTTAATGACCTTCTTGAGTCATCTCCTTGAATATGATCTTCTAACCATGGTACATCTTGGTAACTTTTATGATGTCTCTATGATGACAGCTAGTTATGATGCCGATATAGGTTTGTGATGATGTCCACTTGAGTAAGGACACCCCAATTCAAGGTCTCCATGATAGCCAACACAGTATTGACGCTCTAGTTTAGGATCCAGTTTTTTATGTGGTTTCTATAGGCGAGAAGTGAGAGAACCCATGCCCAGTGGTTTAATTTAATGTTTCATGTTAGATTTAGTATCTATTCATTTCAGATGTTCTAGAATACGATGTGTATAATATGAGCATTCTTGTATAGTTCCAGAATCGAGGGTCACTGAGATTCTAGGGTGAGGCAGATCCTCAAGCAGTAGAGGCTTGGCTAGTGTCTCTAGTTCAAGATTTCTGTTTTATGAGAACGCTGCCCAAAGAGATGGTTGTTCTTGCAACCAACCTATTTTTTAGGGTATCAAGGAGTTATAGGGGTTTTTATACCAAAGCATTTGATGAGGCAGCACTCTCTTGGGAATATTTCAAGCACTTGTTTCGTAGTAAGTTTTATCCCTTTACCAGACCCCCAGTTCAGGTACAGAAGCATCTTAATCATATTTTGGATATATAAAGATTCATAATAAGAGATATTTTGGAAACTAAATTTGGTAGTGGGTATCATGGAGATGATACATCTACAACATCTAGTAAACATCAGTTTTCAGGGTCGTGGTGTAGGAGGCATACTCATGCTCAAACTCAGACACTGGGATCTACAGTGTAGAAATTATGTGGTAGACTCTATAAACTTGAAGTTTCTTTATCTCATAATCCTTATAGAAGATTAATACATCAAAAGCATGGTTGATGTTATGCATGTTGTGGGAAAGTTTATTATTCTCAAGATTATTTGGCCTATCATGCTGGAATGGGAGGATAGACATCAGAGGCTTCTGATCTAGAGACTCCATACATGGTTTGAGGTATAATATATATCCATTTTTCCTTTTCCCTCATTTTATTCCACTATCCCTACTTACTTGTTCTATGTGTTATCGTTGTGTTGGTGTTATGTGGTGCGTCTTTCATCATAAAAGGAAGAGGGATGTTTCTCCCACCAAGACTCATTCTCTTGTGACATGATTTAAAGTCATGTGGGTGTGTCAGTGTTGCTCAAGGTGGATAGTGTTGAGGTATGGTGTATGAGTTTCTTTATTGTGTATGTTTGAGTATGCCTTTAATGTTCTAAGGTGTCTATATGAACCCTAGTTGTGAGGAACCAATAGGAAAATTTAAGGATAACTTTAGGCAGTGAAAGCTTATGACCTGGAGGAATCAGAGTGATATGTGGTATGATTCATGACTTCTATACTTTATATAGATAAAGGAATATGTCACTCCTTCCTTGTTGCATCCTTTTTTTTAGACCTAGGGATTCCAATGGAGCCTTTAGCATGACCCTTTCATGTAGATACTCCTACTGAGAAAGTATGGAAGATCAAACTTAACTTCAAGCAGTGTGGCTTGACTCATTGAGGAGATATCTTATCATGGTATCTTTCCATAGTAGTAGTGAGATCCTAAAATATTTTATAGTGTCTTCCAATAGGAGGAATGAGTTTTTCCTTTTTTTAAAAAAAATAGAATATCAAACTTGGAAGGTAGGTCTTATGTGCTAGTGAATATAGATAAATTCTATTTAGCTAGCTAGTATGACCCTTAGAGTGGTAGATGTTGTGAGAAGGGTTCTTTTAAACCCAGTTTGTTCCCCTGGGTTTCAATGACCCAAAATTCATTAATGAAAACTCCTCTTGGTCTATTTAAATTTATTTTTATGGTTATGTATGTAATGACCCGAAATTTTGAATAAATATTGTTTCCTAATTTTTTGTGTTATTTTATTTTATACTCAACAAAACTATTTCATTTGATAACATGAGTATAATTAAAATGAGACCGTTGGGTTTCTATTTTTATATGATCGTTGGTCAATATGACCACTGGAAACTAAATGTTTCGATTACTGTCTATAAATACAAGTGATCTTGGTTAATTAATATAGAAAGAATATTTGATGGTCTCATCCAGTAGTCTCGGGCCAATCTAAGCCCATCTAACGGAACTTTGGAAGGAGGTAGCACCACTGGGCTTTGCTCTGGACCAAACCCAAGCCGAACTTCATAGTGTGAAGCTATAACGGAATCGCCTTCGTGAGAAGTTCAAACTGATAGAAATTACGACTCGTGCAATGTTGGTCGAGCCACCCCAAGATTCTATCACCCTAGTACACCTTACTCTTATGTCCTATGCTGGTGTTATAAGGGGATATGTAACGAGACCATAACTACCTTGTGTAATCCTTTATTTTAAATAAAATTTTTGATTTCTTCTTGTGATGAAGTTTGGGAATTTTCAAATGTCTGGATAAATATAGTATGCATATTTTTGATGAATTCTAGAAAAAGGATATTTGAAAAAATAATTATTTAAACCTTAGATAACTAATTATGGGTAATGATTTTCAAAAAATGGTCTTCTACAATTATTTTCATTACGAAATTTAGAGTCTAATAAGATCAACTTAATTTTTGATGAATAGTAAATTATGAATAGTAATTTTATGCTTAGGATTAGTAATTTGACCAAATGGATTAGTAATCTCACTTAAAGAAAGTATTGATATAATCTAGGCACCTTGATTAAGTAATGTGATTCAATAAAATGGGTAAATAACGGTTTCATAAATTATTAGTCAAGTATTGGTTTTTTCGGGTGAATAGTGTTTTTTAATTAAAAATTAAATTAAAAATATTTAGAAAATTATTTTTATAAAATGGACTTTATTTTTGAACTCAGAGCATCGATATTGTGTTAAGGTAATTTTTGGGGATTTTTCTGAAAAAAATGAATTTTCGGTGAGTAGTGTATTTATTTAAAAATTAAATTAAAAATATTTAGAAAATTATTTTTATAAAATGGATTTCATTTTTGAAATCAGAGCATCGATATTTGGTAAAGGTGAAATTTTGGGATTTTTCTGAGAACGTTGAATTTTCGATGAATAGTGAAAATACAGTTTTTAAGTTATGAGTATTTAATGACATCATTAAATGATGTATTGAGTATGTAATAAATAAGGTAGTATTATGAATAATAAGATAAGGTATTAAGTGTCCCAAGTGTCCAATACCATGGGAAAATACCATGGGCAAGCCCATGGTTTTGCCAATACCACCAATGAGGTGTCCCTTGGCCATTTATGCCTTGTCCCCTCACTTTCCCTATAAATAATCACCCTTTTATCCTTTAGTTTTCACTCCCAAATCACTCCCAACGAATCTCTGGTCTCATTACCTCCCAAGGAGTCCTCCCAAGGTGCCCCCAAGCCCTCAAGGTCCCAACCTTTGAGTTTTAAGAGTTACGTTTTAAGGTAAAGGATCCTACCTCTCTCTTTCTTTTCAAGTACTCTCTTTTATGTCATTTCTTGTACACTCCATGTTCTTATGTTGAGGATGTTATTTTATATTAATCCTACTTTCCTTTTCATGTTCATATGATGAGATACCCCCTCTTTCTCTCATCATTTCATTTTTTTAAGTTTTAAGTGACATCGTTAGGCTGTCGGATTTTCATAAGAGAAATCTTATTTTTTTCTTCCTTTCATGTTCTTCATTTCATATAGTATATCTTTAAAATTTAATTACCATTTTCTTAAATCCTTTATATTCTGTCCCCTAATGTTTTAGGGATCATTTATGAGTGGGTGACCCATGTCCCCTCCCTTTTCAATGTTTTCTAAAACCCCGTAACGTAGCCGTTATGCTGCAGAATTTTCGTCTCAAAATGTCTCTCTCTTTTTGTAAAATTATTTTATTTTATTAAGTGAATACTCAAAACCCTTTATTCTATAGGGGTATGCACATATATATCAAAATTTTCTATTTTAAATTCTGGGATTTACATACATGAGACCCGCTTTCCTTTTCTGTGGGTTTAAAGTGACATAAAGATCACGTCTTTAAAGCAGTTTTTAAAATGTTATGACTATGAAATGAAACCCATTTCTTTTATGATTTATGGGTTATTTATGAAATTATTGATGATGATATATGTGTCTCACATGATAATAAATGAAAATTAAGGGTGCGACCTGATAGCGCTCCAATGCATTGGGTAAAGACTAAATCTCTAGAGATGACCATTTTTACTGATACCTTGGTGAATAACCTTGGTAATTTTTTAATGACGCCTTGGGGATGGACCTTGGTGAAACGGAAATCATTTTCTATGTTAAATGTTGTATCCACATATTCAAGTTATGAAATATGTTATTTTTATTATGATATGCCTCATTATTTATTTATCACGCCTTAAAGTTCTTTTTCATGACTTTATTGATGTATCTCAAGTTCACATGTTAAATGTTTCCCTTGTTTCCCTTACTAAGCCTTCTACTCACCCTTTATTTTGTTGTATGTCCCCAGGTTATGAGATTCAGTAATTAACCTAGGATGAACATAAGGAGAATCATTTCAAGTCTTTAAGAATAATGTTTTATGTTTTCATGTTTTGAGTTCCTGGTTTCCAAGACACTAAACCTTAAAGATCCTCAGTTTTGTATAATATAATGAAAGTTTATGTGATAAAAAGGCGGGATACTATAGTTGGTATCAAAGTATGGTTTAGTTATTTGTGGAAATTAGGATATAAAAACTCTAGGAAGAACCCAATAGAAAAGTTTAAATATAGGAAATCTTCCTGGTATTTTGGTGAGTATTGAGTAAGGGGTTTCCAAGAAAATACATCCCTGTCTGGATACGAACAGGTAGAGATGGCTCTGGCACAGATATACATAGGGGTAAAACCCTAAAACACCGCTTTGAGCTAGACTCGAATGGGAACTGTTACACGACAATGGGCCTTGCTGCACTCTTGGTTACGATAATCCCAGGGGATATGCTTTGGTAAATTCATAAGCTTAGTATGAACCATTATTAAAGGAACAAAGATAAAATAAAATAAAGATTCACATAAGAATATATGGTCATGGATAACCTAGTTTGGAACCTAGGGGATCACAAGTTAGGGTATAATTTTCTTCTACAAGTTATCCTTCTATGCTTTAAGTTCCTTTTCATGATTTTTGGCTAAGTATTTAAGCTCCTAATTATACTTTATTTTCTTAGTTAATGGTGGGAAATGGAAGAACATGTCCCAACAACCAATGTGATAGGAAATGTAACGATTGTCGTATTAAGATGGAAGAGATGATTAGGGGATTAAAAAATGGTTATTATTTTGGAATACGTTCACTATTTTGGGAACCCTATATGATCGAGGTAAATAGATTACTATGGTATTTTCTTTGAGGAATAAAGGATGACTTATATTTTGAAGAATCGAAGAATTTAAGGTGAGCTTATGGTAATATAGGTTACTTATGGGAATAATCAACCTATCTTGGGGAAAATATGTTTAGGCTAGATACTTTTATTATAAGATGTTAGGAGTGGTTGATGTTGTTTGGAGATGAACGATGAAGTTTATTTTGGAAGACTATGTTATCAAATCCTTCTTGTATTTAGGTTTCAATATTATTTTGATTTATTTTGAGGAATTTTAAGGACAGTTATTTATGGAATGGTCTATGATGAACTTTGGGTAGTACCGTGGAATTTTGAATATTTAAAAGTAGTTTCCCTTCCTATGGGGTTTTTTATTTTGGAAGAGTTGTTTTATCTTACCATTTCTATTTTTTGGATAATGTTTAAAGATATAAGAAATAGATAGTTAATCTTTGGTGGATTATGTGATTCTCTAGAAGATGATTCTTGTGTTTTGATGAGACCAAGTGTTTTTGAATGCTCATCGTTTGGAGAAAAGATTAGTTTTGGTAGAAACTTATTAAAGGATGAAAATATACTTTAAGGTAGGTATATTTCCTTATGTTTTTATTCTATGTAGTAAATGAATTCCACAAAATTAGTAAAAGGAACGTAAAACAAAAACATTGTTGGTTTAAGTTTCCTACTGGGTAATCAAAGACTATTTACACACATCATAAGTTTGTAATTTTCTTGTGGTTAAATTTCTCCTAATCATGTTTTCTATCACTCTCCCTCAGAACTTGACCATTTGTTTTTTTTTTCATATCCATGTTTTCCAACATGGAATCCTAGTATGGGTTAACTCGGGTGACCATTGTGCTTCCCTTTCTTTATTTTAAAGTAATAGTATTACTAAATCTTTTTTCGATGTGGGACTTTCAATGAAATTTCCAATCCCAATTTTAAAAATTGTGAGGATGCAATTTCTTAAGGGGGGAAGATTGTAACGACCCGAAATTTTGAATAAATCTTGTTTCCTAATTTTGTGTGTGGTTTTATTTTATACTCAACAAAACTGTTTCATTTGATAACATGAGTATAATTTAAATGAGACCATTGGGTTTCGACTGTTATATGATTGTTGGTCAATATAACCACTGGAAACTAAATGTTTCGATTACTGTCTCTAAATACAAGTGATCTTGGTTAATAAATATAGAAAGAAGATTTGATGGCCTCATCCAGTAGTCTCGGGCCAATCGAAGCCCATCTAATGGAACTTGTGAAGGAGGTAGCACCATTGGGCTTTTCTCTGGACCAAACCCAAGCCTAACTTCATCGTGTGAAGCTAGAACGGAATTGCCTTCGTGAGAAGTTCAAACTGATAGAAATTACGACTCGTGCAATTTTGGCCGAGCCACCCCAAGATTCTATCACTCTAGCACACCTTACTAGTAGGTCCTATGTTGGTGTTATAAGGGGCTATGTAACGAGACCATAACAACCTTGTGTAATCCTTTGTTTTAAATAAAAAAATTGATTTCTTCTTGTGATGAAGTTTTTGAATTTTCAAATGTCCGGATAAATATAGTATGCATATTTTTGATGAATTCTAGAAAAAGGATATTTGAAAATAATTATGTAAACCTTAGATAACTAATTATGGGTAATGATTTTCAAAAAATGGTCTTCTACAATTATGTTCAGTACGAAATTTAGAGTCTAATAAGATCAACTTAATTTTTGATGAATAGTAAATTATGAATAGTGATTTTATGTTTAGGATTAGTAATGTGACCAAATGGATTAGTAATCTCACTTAAAGAAAGTATTAATATAATCTAGGCACCTTGATTAAGTAATGTGATTCAATAAAATGGTCAAATAGCGGTTTCATAAATTATTAGTCAAGTATTAGTTTTTTTGGGTGAATGGGGTTTTTTAATTAAAAATTAAATTAAAAATATTTAGAAAATTATTTTTATAAAATGGACTTTATTTTTGAACTCAGAGCATCGATATTGTGTTAAGGTAATTTTTGGGGATTTTTTTGAAAAAAAAATGAATTTTCAGTGAATAGTGTATTTATTTAAAAATTGAATTAAAAATATTTAGAAAATTATTTTTATAAAAGGGAGTTCATTTTTGAAATCAGAGCATCTATATTTGGTAAAGGTGAAATTTTGGGATTTTTCTCAGAACGTTGAATTTTCAATGAATAGTGAAAATACAGTTTTTAAGTTACGTGTGTTTAATGACATCATTAAATGATGTATTGAGTATGTAATAAATTTAGTCAACTTATGAATAGTAATATAAGTTATGAGGTGTCCCAAGTGGCCAATACCATGGGAAAATACCATGGGCAAGCCCATGGTTTTGCCAATACCACCAATGAGGTGTCCCTTGGCCATTGATGCCTTGTCCCCTCACTTTCCCTATAAATAATCACCCTTTTCTCCTTTAGTTTTAACTACCAAATCTCTCCCAACGAAGATCTGGTCTCATTACCTCCCAAGGAGTCCTCCCAAGGTGCCCCCAAGCCCTCAAGTTCCCAACCTTTGAGTTTTAAGAGTTACGTTTTAAGGTAAGGGATCCTACCTCTCTCTTTCTTTCCAAGTACTCTCTTTTATGTCATTTCTTTTATACTCCATGTTCTTATGTTTAGGATGTTATTTTATATTCATCCTACTATCCTTTTCATGTTCATATGATGAGATACCCCCTCTTTCTTTCATCATTTCATTTTTTGAAGTTTTAAGTGACGTCGTTAGGCTGCCGAATTTTCATAGGAGAAATCTTATTTTTGTCATCCTTTCATGTTCTTCATTTCATATGGTATATCTTTCAAATTTCATTACCATGTTCTTAAATCCTTTATATTTTGTCCCCTAATGTTTTATGGATCATTTATGGGTGGGTGACCCATTTCCACTCTCTTTTCAATGTTTTCTAAAACCCCGTAACGTAGCCGTTATGCTGCAGAATTTTCGTCTCAAAATGTCTCTCTCTTTTTCTCAAATTCTTTTATTTTATTAAGTGAATACTCAAAAACCTTTATTCTACAGGGTTATTCACATATATATCAAAATTTTATATTTTAAATTCTGGGATTTATATACATGAGACCCGCTTTCCGTTTCTGTGGGTTTAAAGTGACATAAAGATCACGTCTTTAAAGCAGTTTTTAAAATGTTATGACTATGAAATGAAACCCATTTCTTTTATGCTTTATGGATTATTTATGAAATTATTGATGATGATATATGTGGATCACATGATAATAAAGACAAATTAAGGGTGCGACCTGATAGCGCTCCAATGCATTGGGTAAAGACTTAATCTCTAGAGATGGCCATTTTTACTGATACCTTGGTGAATAACATTGGTAATTTTTTAATGACACCTTGGGGATGGACCTTGGTGAAACGTAAATGATTTTCTATGTTAAATTTTGTAGCCACATCTTCAAGTTATGAAATACGTTATTTTTATTATGATATACCTCATTATTTATTTCTCATGCCTTAAAGTTCTTTTTCATGACTTTATTGATGTATCTCAAGTTCACATGTTAAATGTTTCCCTTGTTTCCCTTACTAGGCCTTTTGCTCACCCTTTCTTTTGGTGAATGTCCCCAGGTTATGAGATGCAGTAATGAACCTAGGATGAACATAAGGAGAATCCTTTCAAGTGTTTAAGAAGAATGTTTTATGTTTTCATGTTTTGAGTTCCTGGTTTCCAAGACACTAAACCTTAAAGATCCTCAGTTTTCTATAATGTAATGAAAGTTTATGTGATAAAAAGGCGGGATGCTATAATGTAAAACGTATGCACTTATTTGGTTTTATGTTTTGTATTTTAATGTACGGTTAAGAATTGTTACTATCGCTAATATAGTCATTGAACACTGATCACATGATTAGTATAAATATAGGGCTTTAACAAATCCAATTTACTCAGACAAAGGAAGCGATGGCCTCATAGAGTAGATTTTCCCCGTATGAATCCCATTTGTCGAAGCTTGGAAATGAGGTGGAATCATTTGTCTTCACTTGTAACACCCCAAGCTTCCATGGTACGCTTCTCTTTGAATAATAGAGCAGCGTGTGTTGTACACAACCTCGAGTTCTAACACACCGCGACCAATCAAAGTAGCCGTTATGAATATTAATACCCACTTTTTGAAATTATATAAATTTTATATTTCAAAATGAACTTCATTTTTGGATTCGGAATATCAAAATTAGCCTATGTTGAATTTTTGGTATTTTTCTGAGAACTACCAATTTTCGATGAATAGTGAAAAATACTTAAAAAAACTTTTTTAATCGAAATAATTTATAGTGATAAATTATACTATTGAGTGGTTGTAAAGTATAATTAGAATCTAATTTTACCATTTTATCCAATGGTGGTCATTAGAATTAATTTCACTTTGAAATTGGACATAAACAATTGTCAGTCTTTTGATAGATATTGTTTCTTAAAAACACGTTATTTGTTTTGACAGCCGGAATAATTTTTAAATTAATTACTGCAATTTCTGTGTTTATAATTTGGTAAAATGTATTCCATATTTGGAATCAAAAGGTCCAAATTATTCAATTAAGACTCTTTTTTTTGGATATTATGAATAGTAACGACGACAATTATCTTTAATTATCATGATTAATTAGTAATCGGGTAGTTAAGAGTAATAAAATAATATCATAATAATATACAATGATCCCAACATGTGTCCTAATGCTACTGTTTGTGTCATGAACGACCATGGTATGCCTTTTGACAAACTTTGGGACCCCATGAAATCACTTTTGTGTGATAGTGACATTTTATCTTTTTATTTTTAAAGAAAGGAAAATATAACAAAAGTATGTATCACCCAAGTAAAAAAAATTTAATTTTGTCTAAATAAATTATCTTATAGACTATAAATAGTAATTGGAAATCTAAAAATATTTCCTACATCATGGTATTTGTTTTATAATTTTTAGACATTATATAAATAAATTTATTTATGACACCATGATGATGCAGCGATTACCTCATTAATGAACGATTTAAATAAAAAGAAAATATAAGGTAAAATATAAGACTCGCACTTTTATAAATCCTATTTTATGGGTGTCTTTCGAACCCTTATCACCTTATCCTCGAAATATATCATTGTGGGACCTTTAAAATCTGAAAAGAATTTCATAATAAAGAAACATTTCAATCTTTCCAAAAGAGCCCCTCCTCTCCTCTTATAAAAGGCCCCCACCTCTAGCTCCTTACCCACACCTCTCAAGCCATTTTCTTGGAAAAAATCTGATCATTATATCTCTCCACATCCCTCTATTCATCATATAATCCTTACCTTAGGCATAAATCTCTTCAAGAAACCATTTTGGTTTAAACCGAGGGGAGTTACCCGATTTAAAGGTAATGTCTTCTCTTATGTTGTTTTGTGTTATTTTGCTTCTCCAACCCCCTAAACTATTTTTATTCCTCTCTTTTGTAACAGCAACAGAATATTAAATATACTAGGATTTTTTTATGAGAAGTATTTGATTTACACTTACACACACCTCCGTCTAATGGTTAAAGAACATACTGTTTCTGTGAGTGGAAAATTACTACCTCACGAAACGATGATTGTTCAATATTCTTTTAACACCTTTCATGGTGGAAATTAAGATGTCACTATATTTATATATGATATATATTATGTTTATGTTTTCCTTATGCTTATGTATTTTTCATTTTTGTCATACCTTTATAGTTTCCATTATGGGTAAACGTGATATCTTCATTTTAGGAAGTGCGGACTACCGCCCCCTCAAAGTGATTTGAATCATTAATGTCATATGTGGGATCTATAAATGATGGAGTTAATGATATTATATGTGATATTATACTATAATTATAATATAAATTTACATCATTATGATTTTATTCCATTAAATATGAAATAGAAATGAAAGTAGCGTTCATGTGTATGTACGGCTTACCGTCTCTATTAATGGTGCATTTCATTTATTACCTCTAAATGTTTTGTAATATTAAAAATGCATGTATATACTATATATATATGACATATATGATATCTAAATCATGAATATAATTCTGGATATAATGGATTTTTTACTACATGAACAACTTGTAATTATAAGAAGTTTATTTTTGACTCAAGTACCAAAGATCGACAAAATGACCGTTATTAACTTAAATAATTACATAATGTTCATAACATGGTAATAAGTGATGTAAAAGGAATAATGAACTTGAAAAAGGTTCTTAAGCAATTAGAAATTAACTCTAGTTTATTATTTAGGAGATTAAAGAATGATCGAGTCAATTCAGACATGAGGTAAGGGACTTCATCTCAATCTCCTTTCATTGAGGCATATTTTCTTTTATACACAACTTTCTTTTATACGGTATATAAACCCCTTTGACTTTTACTTTTATTCAAAATGAATATTTTTGTATGAATCGTTTTACTAAACGACAAAAGGAATGTTTTTGTCTTACGTATGCGGCGACAACGTCTTCTCCGCCGCCATGACCATTATTTGTGTTTCGGCATACTCCACAAGCCATAACTTTTTTTAAATGAAAAATAAATACCATGTTTTACTTTTCTTTAATTTTGGTATTAAAAATTGTTTTATTATATCAATGTTTTGTATTGATATCTAGTGATTCAAATGTGGAAATGTTATGTTTCCTTTATGCATGTTTCATGTGATACGATTATGTTATGGTTTATGATATGTTTAAACCTTTTCATATAAGGAATGCATTGGACTTAGTATGTGATGGGTGGAGCCCGCTATAGCTCCTCGATGCATCGGTAGGTCTCATGAGACAAACTAGTGTCTTGGAACAAGGCCTTGACAAAATCTTATTTGTAGTCTTGGCACAAGGCCTTGACTATGTGGTTATGATAGTCTGGCATTATGCATTCCATCATTATGAAAGTGGTTATTGATATTGCATGTGATTATTCAACTAGTAGAATATCCATGTTAATAAGTAAATGGAATTATTTCATTTTATTTTTCCATATTATGCTGAAGTTCACGTTTAAAATGATTTTGTTTCAGTTATACATTGCCTTAAATGTTTGTGTTTATTTATGAAAGTTTTCGCTATATTGTTATCCTTACTGAGTATCTGATCTCACCCCTTTCAATGTTTTAATTTTTCCAAGATGTAAAGAAGTATTTTATGAATGACCTGCAGGGATAGTATGAGGGGATATGAAGAAAAGATGTTGTTGTAGTATTGTTTTACTTTATGATGTAATGTAAGACTTATGAATATATCAAGTGTTTCCAAGGATACTAAACTAATCGGTCTTTCGAGACTTGATCATTTTTTATCATACCAATGTTACATAATAATGCACCGACTCTGGGTAACTGGGGTCCGGGCGTTATAGTTGGTATCAGAGGCATTTTAGTACTAACCTTGGAATCTAGATTTAGAAAAACTCTGATTAGATCACATAGCCCTAAGATAGACTTTGAGGATTAGTATAGAAGAACTTCCTAGAATTTGGGTATTATAGAGATTTTGTGAATTTTCCAAGCAATACATCCTTGTTTTGATACAAGCAGGAAGAGGTGGATCTGGCACAGATGTACCTAGGGGTAAAACCTGAAAACACCACTTTGAGCTAGACTCGAACGGGAACTGGTGCATGACAGAGGGCCTTGCTGCACTCTTGGTTACGAAACTCCCAGGGGATATGCTTAGGATAATTATAATTTTCTTTACAAACCATTATAAAGGGTTATGAGTATATACTTCCTCAAAGAAAACATTTTTATGATTATGGATTATATCCATAAACAGTTCAATTTATGTTAAGTGTTTTACAAGTATGGAATTATCTATTTTGATTCATAAACTGATCTAGTATATGCCATTGTTTAGAAATGGCGCCTAGTGGAAGGAATGGAAACTGTATCAATGCACACACTCCATGTAGGGATTTCCCTCCTGCTCAAGATAATTATAATGGACATGGTGATACAACTGGTGCTGATCATTTTATCACCATACTCGGACAACTCACTCAGGTTATCAATAATAACCTTACTCGTATAGAGCAACCTGATCCGCAACGTGGAGGATCAATGATAGACCGCTTCATGAGGCAACCACCACAAAAATTCAATGGGATTAAAAATCCCTTATTAGCTGAGCAATGGATAAATTCCTTAGAGAAAATATTCCATTCCTTAGGGAGTAGTGAAAGGGAAAATTTTATCATGGCATTTTACCACCTCACTGGAGATGCTAATCAATGGTGGTCATTGATTCAAAACACCAAGGAAGATGATGAAGTATCAAATGTGGAATGGAGGGAGTTCAAAGAGAGTTTCTTAGAAAAATACTTTCCTTGTGACCATCGAGCAGATATGGAAAGGCAATTTCTGAGTCTAAGACAATAGGAGGATGAGAATGTCACAAAGTATGAGGCCAACTTTACAAGGTTAGTGAGGTATGATATAGATTATATACGTAACCCAAGAAGTAAGATTGATCATTTCTTTTATGGGTTAAAACCATTTCTCTGTTGAGCATTGGTCTCACAATCCTTCTCGTTATACGAAGACATTGTCTCATGTGCTATTAAGACGGAAAAGGAATTCTCTAAGTCTTAATACTTTAAAGCAAAGCAAGAGAAGAAGAGATCTGCTGATCACTCTGGAAATAGAAATAAGGGGAAGAAGGTAAAAGTTGATTATCTATCCTGTAGTAAATATGGGAAGAAACACCCCGGTACTTGCTTGAAAGGAATGGTATTATGTTACAAGTGTGGTGAAAAAGGCCACCAAGCTCCTGATTTAAAGGGGAAGAAAGAAGCTACCGATGTTCAATGCTGCAATTTCAGGGAGATGGGACATTATGAAAATGAATATCCTAAGCGTTAGGGGAACCTACTTCAGAAAAGGCCAAAGGATCAAGGACAAGCTTATGTTATCACTACTGCTGAGGTAGAAGCTCCGAAAGATGTGGTGGTAGGTGATTTAATGGTTTCCCCAAGTTTAGAAAATGCATTATTTGATTATGGATCATCGCATTGTTTCATATCTTCCCAGTTCACTAAGAAAATTAGATATTTCCAATTTGATTTAACAAGAGATTTGTCAGTCAAAACTCCTAAGGGAAATATCAATGCAACAAAGTTTTGTGAATCAGTTCTCATTAGATCACATAAATGTTCTTCATCTGTTGATATCATCATCATACCCATGATTGAATTTGATATAATCTTCCATATGGATTGGCTTTCAGACCATGATGCGAAGATTTATTGTAAGAATAAAGATGTTGTGATTTTTGATGACGATGATAAGGAACACCTTATCTTTATATAAGAATCATCACCACCTAATTCTTATCTAGATCCACCCCCAGTAGCTCAACTAAATTCACTTATTGGGGAGGAAGAGAATGAAATAATTGTTGGTGAGGAAGGGAATGTTCAAATAGAGAATGTACCTATTGTGAGAGAATATGTTTATGTGTTTCTATAAGATTTACCTGGGCATCCTCCAGAATGAGAAGTTGAGTTTTCTATTGACCTAATTCCTGGTTCAAGGCCCATATCGAAGACCCCATATAGAATGGACACTGTGGAATTAGTAGAACTAAAGAAACAACTAGAGGAATTAAGTTATAAGGGATTTATTCTCCCTAGTGTTTCTCCATGGGGAGATCCTATTCTTTTTGTTAAGAAGAAAGATGGATCTATGAGGTTGTGCATTGACTACAGGGAGATCAATGCTATAACAATAAAGAACAAGTATCCCCTACCTCGCATTTATGATTTATTCGACCATCTCTATGGAGCTCAATACTTTTCAAAGATTTACCTTCGATCTGGATATCATCAGTTGTGTGTGAACAAGGAATACATTCCAAAGACGGCATTTTGAACCAGGTACGGGCATTACGAGTTTACAGTAATGCCTTTTAGATTGACCAATGAACCCTCTCTCTTCATGGATCTAATGATTAGAGTTTTCAAGGAATATATTGATGACTTTTCAGTGGTATTTATTGATGATATCTTGGTATACTCCAAAAGCTATGAAGATCCTGAAAATCACTTGCACATTATTCTAAAGACTCTTAGAAGACACGAATTATATGGGAAGTTTATCAAGTGTGAATTCTGGCTTCATGCAATTTCTTTTATTGGCCATATTGTCTCTAAGGATGGAATATCTATTGATCCTTCTAATATAAGAGTGATCCAAGAATGGCCAGCACCGATGAGTATAACTGAGGTACGTAGTTTTATTGGTTTAGCAGGTTATTATCGACGTTTTTTCCAGAATTTTTCCCGATTGGATAACCCATTAACGAAGCTGACACGTAAAGGGGTTAAATTTGTTTGGAAAAAAGAGTGTGAAGAATGTTTCAAAGAACTAAATAGAAGATTAGTCAATGCTCCTATATTGACTCTACCATCGGGGAATGATGGGTTCGTTATTTATAGTGATGCATCAAAGAAAGGATTTGGTTGTGTCCTCATACAGAATGATAGGTTTATTGCTTATGAATCACGATAGTTAAAAATTCATGATCAAAACTATCCTACTCATGATCTCAAGTTAGTAGCTGTGAACATTGCTTTGAAGATATAGAGACGCTACTCTATGGTGAAAATGTGAGGTTTATACTGATCACAAGAGTTTGAAGTATATTTTCTCACAAAAGGAACTCAACATGAGTCAAAGGAGATGGCTTGAATTACTCAAGGAGTATTATTTCATGATACACTACCACCCGGGGAAGGAAAATAAGGTGGCAGATGCTTTGAGTAGAAAAGATCATGGAGTTTTGAACAATATGATAATTGAAAGGGATCCTATTTTCATGGATCTAGTGAAGATGGACATGGGAATAACTATGGAAGGTGAAACATCAATGCTTTTTCAAATGGTTTCCAAACCATATTTACTAGAAAGGATTAAGAGTTCTTAGATCGATGATGAAGAGTTTCAAAAGAAGATTAAATCTGTGAACGATGGTAGATTGAGTGACTTTGTGTATGAAGATAGAATTTTGAAATTTGGGAAGAGACTTTGTGTTGCCAATATAGCTGGTCTAAAAAGGGAATTATTGGATGATGCACATAGTTCCAATTTCTCTATACACCCTGATAGCACTAAGATGTATAGAGATTTGAAGGAACATTTTTTGTGGGACAACATGAAGAGGGAGATTGCTGATTTTGTGTCAAGATGCATGGTTTGTCAATAAGTGAAATCTAGGAGGAAACTTCCTAGAGGAGTTATGCAACCTATTCCTATAACTGAGTGGAAATGGGATAATATTAAGATGGAATTTGTCATGGGACTACCAAAGACTCCTAGAAGGAATAATGCAATATGGGTCATTGTTGATCGTCTTACCAAGTCAGCACATTTTCTTGCTATAAGAGAATATTTACCACTTGAACGTTTAACAATACTGTATATTAACGAAGTTGTAAGAATTCATGGAGTACACCTATCAATTGTTTCGGATCATGATCCCCGTTTTACATCAAGATTCTGGAAAAGTCTTCAGAAAGCCCTAGATACTGAACTTCTTTTGAGCACTGCTTACCACCCTCAAACAGATAGACAATCAGAACGGACTATTCAAACCTTAGAAGACATGTTGAGATCATGATCACTTGACTTTCAGGGTATGTAGGATCAATATTTACCTCTGGTAGAATTTTCCTATAACAATAGCTTACATTTAAGTATTTGGATGGCACCATATGAAGCGTTATATGGAAAGAGATGTCACACACCAACCTGTTGGGATGATGTTGGTGAAAGAGAACTCGTAGGCCCAGAACTTGTTGAGGAAATGATGGAAAAGGTGAAGGTAATCCAAAACCACATCAAAACAGCTCAAAGTAGGCATAAGAGCTATGTCGATAACCGAAGGAAGGATTTGGAATTTCAGGTAGGAGATCATGTTTTCTTGAAGGTATCTCCATGGAAGGGAGTTATACGATTTGGTAAGAAGGGAATATTAAGTCCTGTAAGAACTCGGATCTTCGTTTGAGGTATGTTTTTCCTTTTTCTGGAGTTTTTGGGAAAAATAAAGTTTCTAGAAATTTTTGAAGTACATGCCATGTACTTTATGAGTACACACCGTGTACTCTTTTCCCGATCAAATCCGTGTGTTGGTCGTGCCCGGGCCACACACACAGTGTGTAGGGGTGACGTGGAGGCCAATTTTGGCAGAGTACGGAAAAACCTAGTACACACCATGTACTCTAAAATTACACATCGTGTACTTTATTTTTATTTCTTTAATCAGACCGGGGTCACACCTAATGCTCATAAATGTCTTCTTCTCCGTCTTTTTCCGTCCAGAGCGTCTGAGGAGGCCAATTCTTCTCTGAGCCACCGATCCTTCACCGGTTGTCCGAATCAAACTCCATCGATTGCAGAAGAATCGCAGCGGTGAGTTCTTGGTTCTTCTTTGGCCTCGTTTCCTGATTCCTTCTCTCATGTGAGTTATCTGAGGTTAAACGTTTCAGAAATTTTTGCAGATCTACTCCATTCTAGGACGATTCATGGGCCGAGGTTCAAGTATATCGATCTTTGAGGATCATGGTAGGTGGTTTGTTGCCCTACGTTTAAGTTCTTTGAGTTTTAGTTGCAAAAGTGCCAGATACCAATGTATCGGGTATCCCGGGTTTAGGATTTTGATCCTATTGTTTATTTTCCCTAGATTTCTTGTTAGATTATGTTTTATTTTTGCTAATATATGCTTGGTTGCATGATTGAGGATCACCCCATAGGTTTTTCTCCCCTTTTTTGGTTGTTTATCGCCTTTTGGCACCGTTTTCCTGTGAGGAAAACCCTATTGCGATTGTTAGTTTACTTGTTATGATTGATTGCATGTGTTTCCTGATGTTTAAATGCTTTTGATGATTGGTATCTATTATCCAAGTAGTTTTTGAACTTACTTAGGGCTGTTGATAGTCGATTATGCATGACTGGACTGCTCAGGGCTATGAGAACCTGGTGCGGGAGATCAAAGAGGGAATAGATGATTAAGTGCTTCCCTAGAGGGTCTGTTGGTTTTAGTTTCATACGTAGGACCTACGGGAATAGGACTTTGTGCTTCCCAAGAGTGTTCTTAGTTTCCCATGCATCGAGACCGTAGGAGGAATTAGACGTAAGTGCTTCCTCAGAGAGTCTGTAGCTATCATTGTAAGACCATAGGGGAATTGACGTGAGAGCTTCCCAGAGTGTCTGTGCCTTGTTTGGTTACTGGACTATAGGGGTCTTCCAGTTTGAGACACCCAGAGGGTCAGTGTGAATTTTTATGGTTGGTTATGATGAGTCCACCAATGCAAAGAACAAACTTGGGTTTTGTACTGCTTGTGTTTAGGTAGTATTTTGAGATACATGTCGTGTTACTTTCTTACCTTGGAATAGAAAACTTTGCTGGTTTTCCCTGGTTGTTTAATAAAATGAGTGTGAATGTAAATTGGTAGGATTAATTACTGGTATACTCTTAGTCCATTACTGTACTTATTTTCCTTTACTTTTTCTATATTACTCACTAACAGTAGGGCACAAATCTTGTGGTGGTTGCCTACTGGGATTAGTCTCACACCCTGTTTGGGTCCTGCTTTTCAGCCCAAACAGATTATATGGTTGCAGGTGTAGATAGGGATTTTGGCCCTTCTACCTCAGGTACTTGATTACTGGTTGGAGCTAGAAAGCATGGGACCGGGCTTTGGCTCGCGATGCTACTGGAGTTGCTGTTTACGTTTAGTAATTTGGTTTCAGTTGTATTTCAGCACGTTGATTTGTTTACTGCTTTCCATAGATACGTGTACCATACTGCATCATTGTTATATCAGACTTTGCTTCTACTTTAGTTCAGTTGTTGTATGCTGTTTATTGCTTCCGCTGTTGATTATGTTTATTCTTCCACCGCATACTTTACCAACTGAGGGCATAGTTGCCCCACTGATTCACCAAGGCCCTCGCTGCTAATCGGTAGCCTCTGGCATTTGGGGAAACACGGATGAGGTCATGTGGAGAACCAGGTACGGGGCACCAGTTATGTGGCTCCGGATTCAGGTCGTTACAAGTCCCAGGTACATCGGACTATTCGAAATTCTAGAACGAATTGGGATCATAGCTTACCGTTTGGCAATGCCTCAAAGTCTCTCTAAAGTTCACGATGTGTTCCACGTATCATTGTTGAGAAAATACATGCCTGACCCAATGCATATACTCACCTATGAGTAATTAGAACTAAAACCTGATATGTTTTATTGCGAAGATCCTGTCAGGATTCTGGATACAAGAGAACGTGCTAAGAAACCGGACGACTCGTCTGGTAAAATTTCTATGAAGGAACCATAAGATGGAAGAGGCAATGTGGGAACCCGAGGAACTTATGATGAAGAACCACCCAAGTCTTTTTATGCAGTAATATTCTAGAAATTTCGAGGATGAAATTATTTGAAGGAGGGGAGAATGTAACACCCCAAGCTTCCATGGTACGCTTCTCTTTGAATAATAGAGCAGTGTGTGTTGTACGCAACCTCGAGTTCTAACACACCGTGACCAATCAAAGTAGCCGTTATGAATAGTAATAACCATATTTTGAAATTATATAAATTTTATATTTCAAAATGGACTTCATTTTTGGATTTGGAATATCGAAATTAGCCTATGTTGAATTTTCGGTATTTTTCTGAGAACTTCCAATTTTCGATGAATAGTGAAAAATACTTAAAAACAAATTTTTTAATAAAAATAATTTATAGTGATAAATTATAATATTGAATGGTTTTAAAGTATAATTATAATATAATTTTACCATTTTATCCAATGTTGTTCATTAGAATTAATTTCACTTTTAAATTGGACAAAAACAATTGTCAATCTTTTGATAGATATTGTTTCTTAAAAACACGTTATTTGTTTTGACAGCCAAAATAATTTTTAAATTAATTAATGAAATTTCTGTGTTTATAATTTGGTAAAATGGATTCCATATTTGGAATTAGAAGCTCCAAATTATGTAATTAATACTCTTCTGTTTTTGGACATTATGAATAGTAACAACGACAATTATCTTTAATTATCATGATTAATTAGTAATCGGGTAGTTATGGGTAATAAAATAATATCATAATAATATAAAATGACCCCAACATGTGTCCTAATGATACTGGTTGTGTCATGTGTGACCATGGTATGCCTTGTTCCAAACTTTGGGACCCCATGGAATCACTTTTGTGTGATAGTGACATTTTATCTTTTAATTTTTAAAGAAAGGAAAATATAACAAAAGTATGTATCACCCAAGTAAAAAAAAATTAATTTTGTCTACATAAATGATCTTATAGACTATAAATAGTCATTGGAAATCTAAAAATATTTCCTACATCATGGTATTTTTTTTATAATTTTTAGACATTATATAAATAAATTTATTTATGACACCATGATGATGCAGCGATTACCTCATTAATGAACGATTTAAATAAAATGAAAAGATAAGGTAAAATTTAAGACTTAAAATTGTCTAAATCCTATTGTATGGGTTTATTTCGAACCATTATCACCTTATCCTTGACATATATCATTGTGGGACCTTTAAAATCTGAAAATCATTTCATAATAAAGTAACATTTCAATCTTTCCAAAAGAGCCCCTCCTCTCCTCTTATAAAAGGCCCCCACCTCTACCACCTTACCCACACCTCTCAAGACATTGACACGACCAAACTATGCTCATTCTATCTATCCACATCCCTATATTCATCATATAATCCTTACCTTAGGCATAAATCTCTTCAGGAAACCATTTTGGTTCAAACCGAGGGGAGTTACCCGATTTAAAGGTAATGTCTTCTCTTATGTTGTTTTGTTTTATTTTGATTTTCCAACCCCCTAAACTCTTTTTATTCCTCTATTTTGTAAAAAAAATAGCATATTAAATATACTAGGATTTTTTTATGAGAATTATTTGATTTAATCTTACACACACCTCCGTCTAATGGTTAAAGAACATATTGTTTCTGTAAGTGGTGAATTACTGCCTCACGAAACGATGATTGTTCAATATTCTTTTAACACCTTTCATGGTGGACATTAATATGTAACTCTATTTATATATGATATATATTATTTTTATGTTTTCCTTATTCTTCTGTATTTTTCATTGATGGAATACCTTTATAGTTTCCATTATGGGTAAACGTGATATCTTCATTTTAGGAAGTGCGGACTACTGCCCCCTCAAAGTGATTTGAATCGTTAATACCATATGTGGGATGTATAAAGGATGGAGTTAATGATATTATATATGATATTATACAATAATTATAATATACCTTTATATCATTATGATTTTATTCCATTAAATATGAAATAGAAATGAAAGTAGCATTCATGCGTACATACGGCTTACCGTCTCCATAAATGGTGCATTTCATTTCTTACCTCTAAATATTTTATAATATTAAAAATACATGTATATACTAGATATATATGATATATATGATATCTAAATCATTAATATAATTCTGGATATAATGGATATTTTACCACACGAACAACTTGTAATTATTATAAGTTTATTTTTGACTCAAGTACCAAAGATCGACAAAATGACCGTTATTAACTTAAATAATTACATAATGTTCATAACATGGTAATAAGTGATATAAAAGGAATAATGAACTTGAAAAAGGTTCTTAAGCAATTAGAAATTAACTCTAGTTTATTATTTATGATATTAAATAATGATCGAGTCAAGTCGGACACGAGGTAAGGGACTTCGTCTCAATCTCCTTTCATTGAGGCATATTTTGTTTTATGCACAACTTTATTTTATATGGTGTATAAACCCCTTTGACTTTTACTTTTATTCAATAGGAATCTTTTTGTATGAAGTGTTTTACTAAATAAAAAAAGGAATGTTTTTGTCTTGCGTATGCGGTGACAATGACTTCTTCGCCGCCTTGACCATTATTTGTGTTTCGGTTCACTCTACAAGCCATAACTTTTTTTAAATGAAAAATAAATACCATGTTTTACTTTTCTTTTATTTTGGTATTGAAAATGGTTTTATTATATCAATGTGTTGTATTGATATCTTATGATTGAAATGTGGAAATGTTAAGTTTCCTTTATGCATGTTTCATGTGATACGATTATGTTATGGTTTATGATATGTTTAAACCTTTTCATATAAGGAATGCATTGGACTTAGTATGTGACGGGTGGATCCCACTATAGCTCTTCGATGCATCGGTATCTCTCATGAGACAAACTAGTGTCTTGGAACAAGGCCTTGACAGAATCTTATTTGTAGTCTTGGCACAAGGCCTTGACTATGTGGTTATGATAGTTTGGAATTATGCATTCCATCATAATGAAAGTGGTTATTGATATTGCATGTGATTATTCGACTAGTAGAATATCCATGTGAATAAGTAAATGGAATTATTTCATTTTATTTTTCCATATTATGCTGAAGTTAAAGTTTAAAAGTATTTTGTTTCAGTTATACATTGCCTTAAATGTTTATTTTTATTTATGAAAGTTTCCGCTATATTGTTATCCTTACTGAGCATCTGAGCTCACCCCTTTCAATGTTTTAATTTTTTCAGGATGTGAAGAAGTATTTTATGAATGACCTGCAGGGATAGTATGAGGGGATATGAAGACACGATGTTGTTGTAGTTTTGTTTTACTTTATTATGTAATGTAATACTTATGAATATATGTAGTGTTTACAAGGCTACTAAACTAATCGGTCTTTCTAGACTTGATCTTTTTTTATCATGACAATGTTACGTAATAATGCACTGACTCTGGGTAACTGGGGTCGGAGCATTACAGTTGGTATCAGAGGCAGTTTAGTACTAACCTTGGAAGCTAGATTTAGAAAAACTATGATTAGAGCACATAGCCCAAATATAGACTTTGAGGATTAGTATAGAATAACTTCCTAGAATTTTGGTATTATAGAGATTTTGTGAGTTTTCTGAGCAATAAATCCCTGTCTGGATACGAGGAGGTAGAGACGGCTCTGGCACAGATGTACCTAGGGGTAAAACCCGAAAACACCGCTTTGAGCTAGACTCGAACGGGAACTGGTGCACGACAACGGGCCTTGCTGCACTCTTGGTTACAACAAACCCGGGGGATATGCTTAGGATAACTCTAATTTTCTTTACAAACTATTATGAAGGGTTTGTGAGTATATACTTCCTCAAAGAAAACATTTTTATGATTATGGATTATATCCATAAAATATTCAATTTATGTTATGTCTTTTACAAGTATGGAATTATGTATTTTGATTCATAAACTGATCTAGTTTATCCCATTGTTTAGAAATGGTGCCTAGTGGAAGGAATGGAAACCATATCAATGCATTCACTCCATGTAGGGATTTCCCTCCTGCTTAAGATAATTATAATGGAGCTGGTGATACAACTGGTGCTGATCAGCTTATCACCATATCGGGACAACTCACTCAGGTTATGAATAATAACCTTACTCATATGGAGCACCATGATCCACAACATGGAGGATCAATGTTAGACCACTTCATGAGGAAATAACCACCAACATTAAATGGGAGTACAAATCCCTTAGTAGCTGAGCAATGGATAAATTCCTTGGAGAAAATATTCCATGCCTTGGGGAGTAGTGAAAGAAAAAAGGTTATCAGGGCAGTTTACCGCCTCACTAGAGATGCTGATCAATGGTGTTCATTGATTCAAAACACCAAGGAAGATGATGAAGTATCAAATATGTAATGGAGGGAGTTCAAAGATCTTTTCTTAGAAAAATACTTTCCTCATGACCATCGATCAGATATGGAAAGGTAATTTCTGAGTCTGAGACAAAAGGAGGATAAGAATGTCACAAAGTATGAGGCCAAATTTACAAGGTTAGCAAGGTATGCTGCAGATTATATACGTAACCCAATAAGTAATATTGATCGTTTCTTTGATGGGTTAAAACCATTTCTCCGTCGAGCATTGGTCTCACAATCCTTCTCGTTATACAAAGACATTATCTCATGTGTTATTAAGATAGAAAAGGAATTCTCTAAGTCTTACGACTTTAAAGCAAAGAAAGAGAAGAAGAGATATGCTGATCACTCTGGAAATGGAAATAAGGGGAAGAATGGAAAAGTTGATTATCCATCATGTAGTAAATATGGGAAAAAACACCCTGGTACTTGCTTGAAAGGAATGGGAGTCTGTTACAAGTGTGGTTAAAAAGGCCACCAAGCTCGTGATTACAAGGGGAAGAAAGAAGCTTCTGATTTTCAATGCTACAATTTCAGGGAGATGGGACATTATGCAAATGAATGTCCTAAGCGTCAGGGGAACTTACTTCAGAAAATCCCAAGGGATCAAGGATAAGCTTATCATATCACTATTGATGAGGTAGAAGCTCTGAAAGACGTGGTGACAGGTAATTTAATGGTTTCCTCAATTTTAGAAAATTCATTATTTGATTATGGATCATCGCATTGTTTCATATCTTCCCAGTTTGCTAAGAAAATTAGATATTTCCAATTTGATTTAACAAGGGAGTTGTCAGTAAAAACTCCTAAGGGAAATATCATTGCAACAAAGTTTTTTGAATCAATTCCCATTAGAGCACATAAATGTTCTTTATCTGCTAATCTCATCATCATACCCATGATTGAATTTGATATAATCCTCGATATGGATTGGCTTTTGGACCATGATGCAAAGATTTATTGTAAGAAGAAAGAGGTTACGATTTTTGATGACGATGATAAGGAACACCTTATCTTTAGAGAAGAATCATCACCACCTAATTTTTATCTAGATCCACCCCCTATAGCTAAAATAAATTCACTTATTGGGGAGGAAGAGAATGAAATAACTGTGGGTGAGGAAGGGAATGTTCAAATAGAGTATGTACCTATTGTGAGAGAATATGTTGATGTGTTTCTAGAAGATTTACCTGGGCATCCTCCAGAATGAGAAGTTGAGTTTTATATGGACCTAATGTCTGGTTCAAGGCCCATATCGAAGACCCCATATAGAATGTCCACTGTGTAATTAGTGGAACAAAAGAAACAACTAGAGGAATTGAGTTATAAGGGATTTATTCGCCCTAGTGTTTCTCTATGGGGAGCTCTTATTCTTTTTTTAAGAAGAAATATGGATCTATGAGGTTGGGCATTGACTATAGGGAGATCAATGCTATAATAATAAAGAAAAAGTATCCCCTACCTCGCATTGATGGTTTATTCGACCAGCTACATGGAGCTCAATACTTTTCAAAGAATGACCTTCGATCTGGATATCATCAGTTGTGTGTGAAGAAGGAAGACATTCTGAAGACGGCATTTGAACCAGGTACGGGCATTACGAGTTTACAGCAATGCCTTTTAGATTGACCAATGAACCCTCTGTCTTCATGGATATAATGAATAGAGTTTTCAAGTAATATCTTGATGACTTTGTAGTGGTATTTATTGATGATATCTTGGTATACTCCAAAATCTATGAAGATCATGAAAATCACTTGCGCATTATTCTAAAGACTCTTAGAAGATACGAATTATATGGGAAGTTTAGCAAGTGTGAATTCTGGATTCATTTGATTTATTTTCTTGGCCATATTTTCTTTAAGGATAGAATCTATGTTGATCCTTCTAAGACAAGAGCGATCCAAGAATGGCCACCATCGACGAGTATAACTGAGGTATGCAGTTTTAATGGTTTAGCAGGTTTTTATCAACATTTTTTCCAGAATTTTGCCTGATTGGCTAACCCATTAACGAAGTTGACACGTAAAGGGCTTAAATTTGTTTGGAAAAAAGAGTGTGAATAATGTTTCGAAGAACTAAAGAGAAGATTAGTCAATACTCCTATATTGACTCTACCATCGATGAATGATGGGTTTGTTATTTATAGTGATGCATCGAAGGAAGGACTTGGTTGTGTCCTCATGCAGAATGATAGGGTTATTTCTTATGCATCACGACAGTTGAAAATTCATGAGCAAAACTATCCTACTCACGATCTCAAGTTAGAAGCTGTGATCTTTTCTTTGAAGATATGGAGACACTACCTCTATGGTGAAAAATGTGAGGTTTATACTGATCACAAGAGTTTGAAGTATATTTTCTCACAAAAAGAACTCAACATGAGGCAAAGGAGATGGCTTGAATTACTCAAGGATTATGATTGAACGATACACTACCACCCAGGGAAGGCAAATAAGTTGTAAGATGCTTTGAGTAGAAAAGATCATGGATTTTTTAACAATATGAGTATTGAAAGGGATCCTATTTTCATGGAACTAGTGAAGATGGACATGGGAATAACTATGGAAGGTGAAACATCAATTCTTTTTCAAATGGTTGTCAAACCATCTTTACTAGAAAGTATTAAGAGTTCTCAGACCGATGATGAGGAGTTTCAAAAGAATATTAAAGCTGTGAATGATGGGAGATTGAGTGAATTTGTGTATGAAGATGGAATTTTGAAATTTGGGAAGAGAATTTGTGTTCCTAATATAGCTGGTCTAAAAAGGGAATTATTGGATGATGCACATAGTTCAAATTTCTCTATACACCCTAGTAGCACTAAGATGTATAGAGATTTGAAGGAACATTTTTGGTGGGAAAATATGAAGAGGGAGATTACTGATTTTGTGTCAAGATGCATGGTTTGTCAACAAGTGAAAGCTGACAGGAAACTTCCTATAGGAGTTATGCAACCTCTTCCCATACCTGAGTGGAAATGGGATAATATTACGACGGACTTTGTCATGGGACTACCAATGACTCCTAGAAGGAATGATGCAATATGGGTCATTGTTGATTATCTTACCAAGTCAGCACATTTTCTTGCTATAAGAGAAGATTTACCACTTTAACGTTTATCAAGATTGTATATTAACGAAGTTGTAAGACTACATTGAGTACCCCTATCAATTGTTTCGGGTCGTGATCCCCATTTTACATCAAGATTCTGGAAAAGTCTTCAAAAATCCCTGGATACTGAACTTCGTTTGAGCACTACTTACCACCCTCAAACAGATGGACAATTAGAATTGTCTATTCAAACCTTAGAAGACATGTTGAGATCATGCTCACTTGACTTTTAGGGTATGTGGGATCAATATTTACCTCTCGTATAATTTTCCTATAACAATAGCTTCCATTCAAGTATTCGGATGGCACCATATGAAGCGTTATATGGAAAGAGATGTCACACACCAACCTGTTGGGATGATGTTGGTGAAAGAAAACTCGTAGGCCCAGAACTTGTTGAGGAAATGATGGAAAACGTGAAGGTAATCCAAAACCACATCAAAACAGCTCAAAGTAGGCAGAAGAGCTATGACGATAACTGAAGGAAGGATTTGGAATTTCAGGCAGGAGATCATGTTTTCTTGAATGTATCTCTATGGAAGGGAGTTATACGATTCAGTAAAAAGGGAAAATTTAGTCCCAGGTACATCAGAACATTCGAAATTCTAGAACGAATTGGGGCTGTAGCTTACCGTTTGGAAATGCCTCCAAGTCTCTCTAAAGTTCACGATGTGTTCCACATATCACTGTTGAGAAAATACATGCCTGACCCAATGCAAGTACTCACTTATGAGGAATTAAAACTGGAACCCAATCTTTCTTATTGCGAAGAGCCTGTCAGGATTCTGGATATGAGAGAACAAGTGCTGAGAAACCAGACGACTCGTCTGGTAAAATTTCTATGGAGGAACCATAAGATGGAAGAGGCAATGTGGGAACCCGAGGAACTTATGATGATGAACCACCCAAGTCTTTTTATGCAGTAATATTATAGAAATTTCAATGATGAAATTATTTGAAGGAGGGGAGAATGTAACACTCCAAGCTTCCATGGTACGCTTCTCTTTGAATAATAGAGCAGTGTGTGTTGTACGCAACCTTGAGTTCTAACACACCGCGACCAATCAAAGTAGCCGTTATGAATATTAATACCCACTTTTTGAAATTATATAAATTTATATTTCAAAATGGGATTCATTTTTAGATTCGTAATATCGAAATTAGCCTATGTTGAATTTTTGGTATTTTTCTGAGAACTTCCAATTTTTGATGAATAGTGAAAAATACTTAAAAACAACTTTTTTAATCGAAATAAGTTATAGTGATAAATTATACTATTGAGTGGTTTTAAAGTATAATTAGAATATAATTTTACCATTTTATCCAATGGTGGTCATTAGAATTAATTTTACTTTGAAATTGGACATAAACAATTGTCAATCTTTTGATAGATATTGTTTCTTAAAAACACGCTATTTGTTTTGACAGCGGGAATAATTTTTAAATTAATTACTGAAATTTCTGTGTTTATAATTTGGTAAAATGGATTCCATATTTGGAATCATAAGTTCCAAATTATTCAATTGAGACTCTTGTTTTTGGACATTATGAATAGTAACAACGACAATTATCTTTAATTATCATGATTAACTAGTAATCGGGTAGTTAAGAGTAATAAAATAATATCATAATAATATACAATTATCCCAAAATGTTTTCTAATGGTACTGGTTGTGTCATGGCCGACCATGGGATGCCTTGTGACAAACTTTGGGACCCCATGGAATCACTTTTGTGTGATAGTGACATTTTATCTTTTTATTTTTAAAGAAAGGAAAATATAACAAAAGTATGTATCACCCAAGTAAAACAATTTTAATTTTGTCCACATAAATGATCTTATAGACTATAAATAGTAATTGGAAATCTAAAAATATTTCCTACATCATGGTATTTTTTTATAATTTTTAGACATTATATAAATAAATTTATTTATGACACCATGATGATGCAGTTATTACCTCATTAATGAACGATTTAAATAAAAAGAAAAGATAAGGTAATATCTAAGACTTAAACTTGTCTAAAGCCTATTGGATGGGTGTATTTAGAACCCTTATCACCTTATCCTCGAAATATATCATTGTGGGACCTTTAAAATCCGAAAATCATTTCATAATAAAGTAACATTTCAATCTTTCCAAAAGAGCCCCTCCTCTCCTCTTATAAAAGGCCCCCACCTCTAGCACCTTATCCACACCTCTCAAGCCATTGGCTCGGCCAAAATATGCTCATTATATCTCTCCACATCACTCTCTTCATCATATAATCCTTACCTTAGGCATAAATCTCTTCAAGAAACCATTTTGGTTCAAACCGAGTGGAGTTACCCCATTTAAAGGTAATGTCTTCTCTTAGGTTGTTTTGTGTTATTTTGCTTCTCCAACCCCCTAAACTCTTTTTATTCCTCTTTTTTTTAACAAAAACAGCATATTAAATATACTATTATGTTGTTATGAGAAGTATTTGATTTACACTTACACACACCTCTGTCTAATGGTTAAAGAACATACTATTTCTGTGACTGGCAAATTATTGCCTCACGAAACGATGATTGTTCAATCTTCTTTTAACACCTTTCATGGTGGAAATTAAGATGTCACTATATTTATATATGATATATATTATTTTTATGTTTTCCTTATTCTTCTATATTTTTCATTTATGGCATACCTTTATAGTTTCCATTATGGGTAAACGAGATATCTTCATTTTAGGAAGTGCGGACTACCGCCCCCTCAAAGTGATTTGAATCATTAATTCCATATGTGGGATGTATAAAGGATGGATTTAATGATATTATATGTGATATTATACTATAATTATAATATACCTTTACATAATTATGATTTTATTCCATTAAATATGAAATATAAATGAGAGTAGCGTTCATGCGTACGTACGGCTTACCGTCTCCATGAATGGTGCATTTCATTTATTACCTCTAAATGTTTTGTAATATTAAAAATGAATATATATAATAGATATATATTATATATATGATATCTACATCATTAATATAATTCTGGATATAATGGATATTTTACTACATGAACAACTTGTAATTATAATAAGTTTATTTTTAACTCAAGTACCAAAGATCGACAAAACGACCGTTATTAACTTAAATAATTACATAATGTTCAAAAAATGGTGATAAGTGATATAAAAGGAATAATGAACTTGAAAAAGGTTCTTAATCAATTATAAATTAACTCTAGTTTATTATTCAGGAGATTAAAGAATGATTGAGTCAAGTCGGACACGAGGTAAGGGACTTCGTCTCAATCTCCTTTCATTGAGGCATATTTTGTTTTATACACAACTTTCTTTTATACGGTGTATAAACCCCTTTGAATTTTAATTTTATTAAAAATGAATATTTTTGTACGAAGAGTTTTACTAAACGACAAAAGGAATGTTTTTGTCTTACGTATGTGGCGACAGCGACTTATCCGCCGTCGTGACCATTATTTGTGTTTCGGCTTACTCTACAAGCCATGGATTTTTTTAAATGAAAAATAAATACCATGTTTTACTTTTATTTTATTTTGGTATTGAAAATGGTTTTATTATATCAATATGTTTTATTGATATCTTGTGATTGAAATTTGGAAATTTTATGTTTCCTTTATGCATGTTTCATGTGATACGATTATGTTATGGTTTATGATATGTTTAAACCTTTTCATATAAAAAATGCATTGGACTTAGTATGTGACGGGTGGAGCCCGCTATAGCTCCTCGATTCATCGGTAGGTCTCATGAGACAAACTAGTTTCTTGGCAGAAGGCCTTGACAAAATCTTATTTGTAGTCTTGGAACAAGGCCTTGACTATGTGGTTATGATAGTCTGGCATTATGCATTCCATCATTATGAAAGTGGTTATTGATATTGCATGTGATTATTCGACTAGTAGAATATCCATGTGAATAAGTAAATGGAATTATTTCATTTTATTTTTCCATATTATTCTTAAGTTCATGTTTAAAAGGATTTTTTTTTCAGTTATACATTGCCTTAAATGTTTATGTTTATTTATGAAAGTTTCCACTATATTGTTATCCTTACTGAGCATCTGAGCTCACCCCTTTCAACGTTTTAATTTTTCCAGGATGTGAAGAAGTATTTTATGAATAAAATGCAGGGATAGTATGAGGGGATATGAATACAAGATTTTGTTGTAGTTTTGTTTCACTTTATGATGTAATGTAAGACTTATGAATATATCTAGTGTTTCCAAGGCTACTAAACTAATCAGTCTTTCGAGACTTGATCTTTTGTGATCATGCCAATGTTACGTAATAATGAACCGACTCTGGGTGACTGGGGTCAGGGCGTTATGTCACTCTTGACAAAGCCCAAGCCAAGCTTGAATATGTTAAGCTTGAGCAGAACCACCTACGAGAGAAGTGGAAGTTGGTAGAGATTACCACTCGAGCAATGTTATCCGAGTCACCCCAATATTTTGTCATCATCGCGCACCTTTCCCTAAGGTCTTATGTGGGTGTTTTAAGGGGTTAGGTAACAAGACCCTAGAATTATGATTATGTACATTATTTTTGTATATAATAAAGAATATAATTTCATTTTATTATTCTTACTTTGTAAATAGTTTTTAAAGCACAAATAGTATCTTTTTGTTAATGTTCAACTAAGGAATCTATTATGATAAATTAATGGATTTTTGAATTAAATAATATTTTAATAAAATATTATTATTAGTAAATTACCTTTTATTAATTATAAATTATTGTATAATTTTTATGAATACAATTGTAATTTTTATTAAGGTTTGAAAGCTATTTTTTGTCAAAACCCATGATTTTTCGATAAATGTTCGTTTTTATTTTAAAAGTGAAAATTAACATATTTATAAAATTATTCAGATAAAATGAATATTATTTCTAGAATCAGGACGTCGAAATTATCCAACAGTAAATTTTTCATAATTTTCTGAGACAGTCGAATTTTTGGGTAAAAATTAAATACGGTTTAAATATATAAAGTGTTTTATGACATCATAATGACCCAATAGTGATGTAATAAAACACTATAAACATTATGTTCATCCAATATGTGTTTTAACATTAAAATAATATGATTTTAGATTTTTTTGATTTATTTTACAAAGCTTTAGTGGACCCTTCAAGACTTATAAAACATTTTAGCTTTTTAAATTGATTTCCTTGAGAGTGTGACTCACCTCCACATAAGAAATCCTATTATTTTAAGATGTTTGTTCATTGGAATTATAAAATATTGTATTAAACTCCCCTTTTGAAAAAAAACCATGGGCAGAAACCATGGGCTGGTTTGTAGTTTTGATTAGTTTAATGTGTGGGATCCCAAACCTAAATAATCAAGAATTCCTTCTTCTTTCCTATATAAACCCACCCAAGCTCCCACTTCCTCTTCACTCAAAGCCTTTTAAGTTCATCCATATTCTTCCCGACTCTACCTATAATCCTCCCAAGGTACCCCAAGCTCCCAATAAGTCTCTCTCAAGCCCCTCCCAAGCCTTTGGGATCACACTTCCAAGTGAGGGATTTCTTCCTTTCTAAATTTTGTCCAAGTTTATTTATATTGTTATATCCTTTTGATTTCAATTAAAAATGTTGGGGTATGATTTCTCAAATCCCCCATAATTCCCTCTTCATGTTTGAATAATAATATATCCCCTTTCTCTCTCATTAATGTCTCCCATGTACACTCGTTACCATGCCGAAATTCCGTAAGGAATTTCTCTCTCCTCATTTACATTCAAGCAATTCTTTTGTATTACATATCTAAATTCCATTACATTTGTTGGGAAATGTATCTATATGAACCCCCCCCCCCACTATCCATTTCATGTACATCTAATGAGACACCCATTTCTCTCTCATCAACCATTTTTATGAATTCTTATGTCACGCTGTTATGCTGCCGAAATTGCACCGCATTTTTCCATCCCAAGATCATTGTGTAGTTAATATCATACCCATGTCTCTATGAAGGGTATTAACATTTATGAACATATAAATATTTAATGGTACTTTCATGTATTTATTTCACATTCCTTAATCATGTAATAACTTATTATTTTAATTGATTCCATGTTATATGATCCATGTGGCTCACTTATGCATGAAATGAAATATTTAAGAAGGGTGTGCCCTAATAGCACTCCAATGCATTGGGTAAAGTATAGTATCATGATACTTCATGTACAATGGGTGTTTACTCATGCTAATTCAAGTGAAACAAGGTTTTAATCGTGTTTCATGTGAAATGAGGGTTTACTCATGCTCCATGTGTAATGAGACTTGGCTCATGCTAATTATATGTTATGTGTTGTTGCCACATCTCCATGTTATGATTATCATGATTTATCGTGCCTTTATGTTCATGTTTCTCTTGTTCTCCATTGATATTCCTATTTACTAACATGTATTTTATTCCTCATTTTATTCCATTTTTACTCCCTTATTGGGCTTTATAGCTCACCCATTTCTTATGTATGTCCTCAGGTTATCCCATGCAATGCTGAGTAGGATGGAATGTAGTGGTCATGTAAAGGAAGTTTTCAATAAATATGTTGAATTTCATCTTATAAGTTGTTATATAATGATCTTAATCCCCAAATACACTAGACCTCTCTATCTTCTATGTTTTATTAAGTGAAATTTCATGTAATAAATCATGTCTAAGTGTGTAATAAAGAGTTGGGTTTTTATAGTTGGTATCAGAGCATAGGTTTAGTTATTTTTGGGATTAGTATTAGAAGCCCATAGTAAAGCCTTAGAGATAAGACTAATTATAATAAAAACATCCCTATGTTTCTGTGAGTATTGAGTAAGTGGTTTATCAATCAAATACATTCCTCTCTGGATACGGGTAGGTAGAGGCGGCTCTGGCACGGATGTACCTAGGAGTGAAAACTTCGATAAGGAGTTTCAGGCTTGAATTGGGGTATCTTGGTACACGACAATGGGCCTTTCTACACTCTTGGTTATGAAACTACCAGCGGATATTCTTTGGTAAATTAACAATATTAGTATGAACCATTATTAAGGGATTTAAAAAAATTCCTCTAAGAATACATCTTAGAAAGTAGATCATGGATAACATAGATTGAAGCCTATAGATTCATAAGTTAAGGAAATAAAAGTTATTTATAATTCATCCTTTTTTTTCTTTGGATTACTCTTTATGTGTTACCCCTAACTTTCCTTTTATTCCAGCCAATGGCCGGTAATAGGAGGACTCGGGCTAACAACCAATGTGAAGATCAATGCGATTATTGTTCTAATGTGATCCCCAATCTGATGGGAGTGGGAATCATGAACTTTGTCATGATACTCTCTTAGTTAACTCAGGAATTGAATAGAAACATGAGTAAAGAGGAATGTTCAACCCCCCCCCCCCAAGAAAAAGTCACTATCGAAAGCTTCATGAGACAAAGGCCTCCAACTTTTAATGGATCATCTGATCCCACGATCACCGAACAATGGATCAACTCTATTGAAAATATCTTCTACATCCTTCAATGTTCCGAACAAGAGAAGTTTCTTCTTGTTTCTTATCGTATGGATGGTGAAGCTGATCAATGGTGGTCATTGATCAAAAATACGAATCCTGGGGAGGAAATAGAGGTGTTGGAATGGAAGGATTTCTGGAAAAAAAAATCGATAAATATTTTTCGTGCACCCTCCGCTTTAAGATGGAAAGGGACTTCCTTGTCCTCAAGAAAAAAGATGATGAATCTGTTGGAGCATACGAGGAAAACTTTGCAAGGATTTCATGATATGCCTTCGGCTTTGTCATTATCTCCAAATGTAAGGTTGATCGCTTCTTTGGTGGGCTTAAACCTAGCTTACGGAAATCCCTGGCGATCCGTGACTTCGACAACTGTGAGGAAATTGTCTGATGTGCCCTCAAGGTCGAAATTGAGATTAGAAAATCTCAGGGGTATCATAGGGATAAGAATCGTAAGGTGGAATTAAATTCTAGCGGTCCAATGGATAAATCCAACGGTGCTAAGAAAATCCAGCACCCCACTTGCCAAAGGTGTGGAAAGAAGCATCTTGGAAATTTCATGAAGGGGACAAGTAAATGCTTTAGGTGTGGAAGAGAAGGGAATATATCTTTTAACTACCGAAAAGAAAAACCCACAGTTGCGATAGAGGAGAGTAACACTACGTTCGAACCTCAACGCATTGTTCATTTCTTCAACTAAAAAGAACCAGGGCACCTTGAAAATCAGTACCCTAATCCAAGGGTTTTCAGAGGAAACCAACAACCTCCAAGGCAGCAAGGGATATCTTTTCCATCACTACCATTTAAGTGAACCCTGAAAATGAAGTGGTGATAGGTACTCTAGTTATTTATTCAAGAATAGAGAATGTACTTTTTGATTCTGGTTCTACACATTCTTTTATATCCTGAAAGTTTAGAATAACGATCCCAACACCACCACAAATCATATAAGTAAAGATGTTGGTGAGTATAGAAAATGGGGAAATCATTGCATCCCGTGAATATAACTCCTCCCCTGTCATAATTTATGGATTGAACTTCCTGGATACCCTCATCATATTCCCTATGGTATAATTTGATGCAATTCTCGGCATGGATTGGCTTTCCTTATATAGAGCCAACATAAATTTCCATGAGAGGGAAATCACTCTCCATGTGGAGAATAGACCCAAAATTCTATAAAAGTTCAAGGAGGATGATGAATCTTATTTAGTTATATCATCTCAAGAATAGATATTACTGCCCTATGAGCACATATATCTGGATCAGATGATTGAGTCCAAGGAAGCAACCATCCTTTAAGACATTCCTATTGTGAGGGAATTCATTGAATTGTTTCTCAAGGAATTGCACAGTCTCCCTCCTAGAAGAGATATTGAATTCTTAATTGACCTTATACCTCGGGTGTTGCCAATATCCAAGACTCCATATAGATTGGTTTTTGTGTAGCTTGAGGAGCTGAAGAAACAACTACAGGAGAATCTGGATAAAGGGTTTATACGCCCAAGTTCTTCACCATGGGGTGCACCAGTCCTATTTGTCAAGAAGAAGGATGGGTCAATGCGCCTTTGCATTGATTATTGTGAGCTTAACAAAATCAAGATAAAGAACAGGTATCCTCTACCATGAATTGATGACTTGTTTAATCAGATTCATGGAGAAAATTACTTTTCCAAGATGGATTTGCGGTCAGGATATTACCAAGTAAGGGTGAAGAAGGAGGATATCCCTAAGACTACTTTCTATATAAGGTACGGGCATTATGAATGCATATTAATGCCTTTCGGACTCACTAATTCTCCAGAAATTTTTATGTACTTTATGAATAGAGTCTTTAGAGATTACCTCAACAAATTTGTGGTAGTCTTTATAGATGATATTATAATATACTCCAAACCCAAGGAGGATTATAAAGAGCATCTAAGAACTGTACTAGAGACCTTGCGGAAGGAGAATCTCTATGAAAATTACAGAAAGTTTTTGAAGGAGGTTTCATTATTGGGTTATATCATCACAAGAAATGGGATATTAGTGGATTCCTCCAAGACAGCTACAATTGAGGGATGGAGGAGGCCAACATCGCTAATGGATATCTGCAGCTTCTTGGGGTTAGATGGATATTATCGCTGATTTGTGAGAAATTTCTCACGATTGTCCAACCCTCTTACCAAGCTAACTCGGAATGGAGTAAATTTTTCTTGGAGTGATGAATGCGAAGAGAGATTCTTGGAGTTGAAAAGGAGTCTTATCACTATGCCATTTCTCACATTACCCATGAGTGGAGGACTTTTTTGGTATTTATTAATGCTTTGAAGAAGGGCTTGGGTTATGTGTTGATGCAAAATGATAAAGTGATAGCCTACGCCTCAAGGCAGCTGAAAATCCATGACCAAAACTATCCCATGCATGATCTGGAGTTGGAAGATGTGATCTTTGCATTGAAAATCTGGCGGCATTATCTCCATAGGGAGAAGTGTGAGATATATACTGATCACAAGATCCTCAAATGTATATTCACATAGAAAGAGATTAATATGCACCAATGAAGATGGATAGAACTCATCAAGGATTATGACTGCTTAATCCATTACCACCCTGGGAAAGCGAACAAGGTTACAGATGCTCTAAGTAGAAAGGATCCGGTGATTCTTTCATTGATGAGAATTGAGAAAGATCCAATCTTCTTAGATTTGAAGAGGATGGACATGATAATCCTTAAGTGAGTAACATCATCCATCCTTTCTCAAATGATTACTCAACCATCCCTCTTGGAGAAAATAAAGGATGCTCAAAGAAAGGATGTGGAAATTTTGAAAAAGGTGGAAGATATCAGAAATGGGAAATCCTCAGAGTTTGTGGTTGACATGGGTGGAATTGTGAGATTTGGGTCATGATTATGTGTACCATCTAATCCAGAGATAAAGAAGAAGCTTCTTAATAACGCACATAGCTCAACCTTCTCTATTCACCCGGGGAGCACAAAGATGTATCGAGATCTTCGAGAAAACTTTGGGTGGGACAATATGAAAAGAGAGATTGTTGAATATACATCAAAGTGCCTAGTATGTCAGCAAGTGAAGGCTGAGAGGCAAAATTCTAAGGAGATGATGAAAACACTACCCATACCAACATGGAAGTGGGACAACATTACCATGGACTTTGTCATTGAACTTCCAAGGACATCCAAAGGAAAAAATGCTATATGGGACATTGTGGATTGTCTTACAAAGACAACTCACTTTATCTCGATTCGAGAGGACTTCTCATTGGATCAACTTGCACGTATTTGCATCAAAGAAGTGTTAAGGTTTCATGGAGTACCACTATTTATTGTATCCAATCATGATCCGAGATTCACATCAAAGTTCTAGAAAAGTCTCCAACATGCTCTAAGCACTGAACTGAACTTCAGTACAGCCCATCATCCTAAAACTGATGGCCAATCTGAGTGAACTATTCAGACACTGGAAGATATGTTAAGATCATGTTCTATGGACTTCAAAGGATGATGGTACCAACATCTTCCACTGGTTGAATTCTCCTATAATAACAGTTTCCACTAGAGCATATGAATGGCACCATATGAATCCCTTAATGGGAAAAGGTGTAGAACACCAGCATGTTGGGATGAAGTCGGTAAGCGTAAGCTACTAGGACCTGAAATGATCGAAGAAATGGTGGAGAAGGTGAAAAACATTCAGCATCATATCAAGGTAGCCCAAAGTCGATAGAAGAGTTATGCGGATAACCGTCGACGAGACCTTGAGTTCAAAGTTGGAGACATGGTGTTTCTATGAATATCTTTGTGGAAGAAGTTCATGAGGTTTGGAAAGAAGGGGAAGTTAAGTCCTAGGTACATCGTCCCCTTTGATATTTTTGATCATGTCGGGGTTGTAGCCTACCGACTAGCACTTCCACCTACCATGGAAAAAGTACATGATGTCTTTCATGTATCCATATTAAGGAAGTACACATAGGACCCTTCACATGTACTCTCTTTAGAGGTAGTACAGTTAGAGAATGATCTTTCGTATGAGGAGAAATCAGTGAAGATCTCATATCGTAGAGAAAAATTTCTACAAAATAAGACAATGCCGCTCGTCAAGGTGTTGTGGAGAAACCACGTGTTTGAAGAGGCAATGTGGGAACTGGAGGAAGTGATGAAGTATGGTTACCTGCATCTATTTTAGTGTGGGAAAAGGAAATTTCAAGGGAAAAATTTATTAAGGTGGAAGATTGTAACGACCCAAAAAATCATTAATGAAAATTACCCTTAGTCTATTTAAATGTCTTCTTATGGTTATGTAAAACATATACACTTATTTGGTTTTATGTTTTGGATTTTAAAATACTGTTAATAATTGTGATCATTTCTAATATAGTTGTTGAATAGTGATCACAAGATTAGTATAAATATAGGGCTTTAACAAATCCAATTTACTCTGACAAAGGAAGTGATGGCCTCATCCAATAGAATTTCCCCATATGAAGCCCATTTGTCAGAGCTCGGAAAGGAGGTGGTTTCATTGGGCTTCACTCTTGACCAAGCCCAAGCCGAGCTTGAATACATTAAGCTTGAGTGTAACTGCCTATGGGAGAAGTAGAAGTTGATAGAGATTACCACTCGAGCGATGTTATCTGAGCCACCCCAAGAGTCTCTCACCATCGCGCACCTTACCCTAAGGTCTTATGTGGGTGTTTTAAGGGGTTATGTAACAAGGCCCTTGCATTATTATTATGTACAATATTTTTGTATATAATAAAGAATATGCTTTCATTTTATTATTGTTACTTTGAAAATAATTTTTAAAGCACAAATAATATCTTTTTGTTGATGTTAAACTAAGGAATCTATTTTGATAAATTAATGAATTTTTGAATTAAATAATATTTTAATAAAATATTATTATTATTATTATTAAATTCATTCTTATTAAGTATAAATGATCTTATAATTTTTATGAATACAATTGTAATTTTTATTAAGGTTTGAAAGCTATTTTTATCAAAACCCTTGATTTTTCAATAAATGTTGGTTTTTATTTTAAAAGTGAAAATTAACATATTTAAAAAATTATTTAGATAAAATGAATATTATTTTTGGAATCAGGATGTCGAAATTATTTAATGGTGAATTTTTCATAATTTTCTGAGACAGTCGAATTTTTGGGTAAAAATTAAATATTGTTTAAATATATAATGTGTTTTATGACATCATAATGAACCAATAGTGATGTAATAAAACACTATAAACATTATTTTCGGCCAATATGTGTTTTAACATTAAAATAATGTGATTTTAGGTTTGTATGATTTATTTTACAAAGCATTAGTGGACCCTTCAAGACTTATAAAACATTTTAGAAACATTTTAGCTTTTTAAATTGATTTTCTTGAGAGTGTGACTCACCTCCACATAAGAAACCCTATTATTTTAATATGTTCAGCCATTATCCTTATAAAATATTGTTTTCTACTCCCCTTTGGCAAAAACCATGAGTTGGTTTGTGGTTTTTATTAGTTTAATGTGTGGTGTCCTAAACCTAAATAATAAAGAATTCCCTCTCCTTTTCTATATAAACTCACCCAAGCTCCCACTTCCTCTTCACTTAAAGCATTTGGAGTTCATCAAATTTATTCCCTCCTCTCTCTATAATCCTTCCAAGGTGCCCCAAGCTCCCAAGAAGTCTCTATAAAGCCCCACCCAAGCCTTTGGGATCACACTTCCAAGTAAGGGATTTCTTCCTTTCTAAATTTTGTCTAAGTTTCTTTATATTTTTATATCCTTTTACTTTTAATTAAAAATGTTGGGGTATGATTTTTCACCTCCCCCATACTTTCCTCCTATTTTTTTAATAATGATAGATCCCCTTTATCTCTCATTAATGCCTCCCATGTACACCTGTTACCATGCCAAAATTTCGTAAGGAATTTCTCTCTCCTCATTTACATTCAAGCAATTATTTTTTATTACATATCTAAATTACATTACATTTGTTGGGACATGTATCTATATGAACCCCCCCCCAGTACTGTTCATTTCATGTAAATATTATTATACACTCATTTCTCTCTCATCAACCATTTTTATGAATTCTTATGTCACGTCTTTATGCTACCGAAATTGCACCGCGTTTTTCCATGCCAAGATCATTGTGTAGTAAATACCATACCCATTTATCTATAAAGGGTATTCACCTTTATAAACATATACATATTTAATGGTACCTTCATGTATTTATTCCATATTCCTTAATCATGTAATAACTTATGGTGTTGATTGATTCCACATTATATGATCCATGTGGCACACTTATGCATGAAATAAAATGTTTAAGAAGGGTGCGCCCTAATAGTGCTTCAATGCATTGGGTAAATTATAGTATCATGATACATCATGGTAAATGGGTGTTTACTCATGCTAATTCAAGTGTAATGAGAGTTTACTCGTTTTTCATGTGCAATGAGGGTTTACTCATGCTCTATGTGCAATGAGCATTGGCTCAAGCTAATTCCATGTTAAGTGTTGTTGTCACATCTCCATGTTATGATTATCATGTTTTATCATGCCTTTATGTTCATGTTTCTCTTTTGATCCATTGATATGCCTATTGACTAACATGTATTTTATTCCTCATGTTATTCCATTTTTATTCCTTTACTGGGCTTTATAGCTCACCCCTTTCTTATGTATGTCCTCAGGTTATCCCATTCAATGCTAAGTACGAGGAAATGTAGTGGTCATGTAAAGGAATTTTTCAATAAAGATGTTCTATTTCATGTTTTAAGTTGTTATGTAATGATCCTAATCTCCAAAGACACTAGACCTCTCGATCTTCTATGTTTTATTAAGTTAAATTTCATGTAATAAATCATGTCTAAGTGTGTAATAAAGAGTTGGGTTGTTATAGTTGGTATCTCTTGTTTTGTTTGTGAAAAAGTCATATGGTAATTTGAGTCTTTTCATTGATTATCACCACTTTAATATAGTAATGATCAAGAACAAGTACCATTTATCGAGGATTTATGACCTATTTGACTGGTTGAAAAGTGCGAGTTGGTTTTCAAAGATCGATCTCAGGTCTAGATACCATTAGTTTAGGGTTTTCAAGGATTATATTCTAAAGATGACATTATGATGTATCTATATACACTATGATTTTTTGGATATGCCTTTTGGTGTGACTAATGCCCCTGCTATGTTCATGTCTCTTATAAAATAGGTCATCTATACATACTTGGAAAATTTTATAGTTCTCTTTATTCCCAACATTCTCATATACTCTGCATCAGAGGATGAGCATGTAGAGAATTTGAGGATGGTACTAGACTTACTTTGGGAGCACCAACTATACAATAAGCTCACAAAATGTCAGTTTTGGATCTAATAGGTTCACATTTTTGGGGCATGTCATCTCTAATCATGGTATATTTATGGATCCAATGGATATTGATGTAGTGATTTCTTAAGAACCACCCAATAAATTGTCATAGGTATAGATTTTTATCAGTTTGGAAGGGTACTACTAGAGGAGTGTGTTGATTAGATGGTATTTTTTATGCCTCTAGAGCTAGTATCGGATGCATTTTGATACATAGGTAGTCATTGATCGCTTATGGGTTGATACAATTGAGACCCCATAAGTATAATTTCATAACAAATGACTTGGAGTTGAAATTTATAATCTTGGACTTGAAGATGTGGAGGCACTATATTCTGGGTGAGTTTTTTGTTTTTTTACTCGAACCACAAGAGTCTCAGGTACATCTTCTCTCAAAGAGATATCAACCTAAGACAGAGGCTTTGTTTGTAATTTCTACAGGACTGTGAATTTAAAATAGTACATACTCTATGGAAGGGAAACATGGTGGCAGATTCCCTTAGTAGTAAATTTTAATCTCACTTAGTAGAGGAGGCGTTATAACAATTGGCCTCATTACTACTGGCCCTGGTGGAGGAGAGGGGTGTCGTTTATTTTTATTATATGTTAGTAACTCTATCGCTTCTTTAGAGTGTGAGAGATTCTAAAATGAGAGATATCAACTATGATATTTTTTTTGACCATATATCCTCAGGAGAAGCACCAGATAGATTTTATTAATGTGGGGAGCATGTCCCCTTTTTATAGGGACAAATGGTAATTACAATCATGTTATGTGAGGATGTGTTGAAGGAGTTTCATAAATATCCCTTTGTTGTGCATCCAGGTGTAGAAAAGATATAAAAGGACCTTAGGTGGTATTGTGGGTGCCCTGGTATGAGATGGAACGTGGTCAAGTTGTCTCTCAGTGTCTCACATGTCAATGTGTAAAGGCTAAACATTAGGTTCTAGTGGGTTTGATTCAACCTCTTGAGATCCCCAAATGGAAGTGGGATGGAATATCGATGGATTTTTTTGTGGAGATTCTGTGGGAAATGAGATACCATGATGTTATATGGGTTTTTGTTGACTGACTTTCTAAGTCGGGACACTTTCTTTCAATCAAGAAATAGGGTTTGGGGTAGTTGTATGTGTGGGGAATTATCTGGCCTCATGGGTACCCATGATGATCATCTATATACATGATGCTCAGTATATTCCATGGTTTTGGAGTGGTCATTAGGAGGATTTTAGGTTCTAGATACAGATGAGCACAGTGTTTCACCCCCAGGTGGATGGAAAATCTAAGCAGATTAACCAAGTTTTGCAAAAAGTGTTGCGAGCCAACGTGTTATTTTTTGGATGAATCTTGGAGGGTCACTTACCATTGGTGGAGTTATTATATAATAATAGCTATCACTACACTATTGTTATGGAATCTTTTGAGGTCCTGTATGGGAGACCCTGAAGGTCACCCTTATGCTGGATTGAGATTGGTGAGACATCTCTTGTTGGGCCAAAGTTGGTGTAGGCAGTGATAGATGAGGTTTAGGTTATCTGTAAACGTTTAAGGATATCTTCGTGTTGATAGAAATCTTACATGGACCAATGTCTTATACCTTTATAGTTTGAGCAAGGAGACCATGTTTTCCTGAGAGTTTACCCATGATGTGGATTATAGAGTTTTTATTGGGGAGAAAGCTTTTCCACATTGTTCTTCGGTTTGTACAAGTTTCTTTATAGGGTTGGTGAGATTCTTTTACCTTACCCCCATAGTAGGACCGAGTGCATGACATATTTCATGTCTTATTATAATACCTAGTGGAGATCAAGGATCAACAGGATAGGATCTTGTATGGATGGATCATTCCTTTGGTTCGAGTTCTTTGGTTGCATGGGAGTATGCAGGAGATATCCTAGGAACATGAGAGTCAGATACGGGCTCAGTGGCCTCACCTTTTTGTTACTTGTGCTTTATAGGGTAAAAATACTTGAATTATGGGAGAATGTAATGACTCTAGTTTGATTGGTTTGATACTTTGAATATTTCTAAATATATCTCTAGATTTTTTCTTGGACTTGGAACAATGTTTTGAGTGTCAGAGGACCCTAAAATTAATATATTAAAAATATTAATATATATTAAAGCATGTGTGTGTATATTTTTTAAATAAATGGTTTTCCCATTGTTCAATACCTAAAATGTGAAATCTGAGACCATGGTTGTTTTCGGAATGCAGGGTTTATCCTAGACGCAACATAAAGTTGGTCGACATTAGGCATTCAGTTGAAGGCGGCGGTTGGAGGTGTGCTAAGTGAATTAATTAATTAATTTATTTAATTTATTCAATGACTTAAACCTAATTACCTATTTATATATATGTCATTATGAAAAGTCTTTGGGGTTAGTTGCATAACCCTAAGAAATTAGAGAGGATGAGTGGGAGAGCTTTGTTGGCGTTGACAACTCGAGAACGTGGATTAACAACAACGATCGAGAGGATTCATGAGACGAATGACAAACGCAACGAGATCTTCATTATCATTGCTAGTGGAGGCATTCATCACCAATGATCGATCTGTTCTTGAGGTAGGTCTTAATATTTTTTGGATTTCCTCCCTTTGATTAAATGGTTAAGCATGGATTTCATATCTTCTTTTTGCTATACTTTTTCATCCTTTGTAGGAGCCTAATTTTTATTCGTATTCTTGAATTTTTCTATATATCATTTGTGCCCTTGTTTCTAAAATTTATAACCATTGGTTAGGACTGCATCATCTAATGAGGATTTTCTATTTTTTCTTGTGTCTTTCCCACCACCACTCTTTATGTTCTTCATCATTGGACCACGGGGTCATGATTCTACATTATCGGAATGGATTCGAATAATATTGAACCCTCATATTCGTAGCAGGTGTGTGGATGGACTTAATATTGGTTTTTTGTAGATGGGTTGAGGTAGTTTGTGGCTACGGGTGGTGGATTCGAGGATCGGAACTTCAAACAGCGGCAGACGATGCGGCGAATTACCAATCAAGTAATCAGAGTTCCGATTTATGGCTACCGAATGTCAAGAATCGAGAATCATAGGATTTCCGCTTCAATTTTGGTGGATTTTGGGTGGTCAAATGGAAAAAATGGAAACATAAATCATGGATCTAGAGTCTACGTGAAGAAAGACTTTGATTTCTGTGAAATCCACGACTACACATCAAACCCCCCCTAAGAACACAAATCGTGCAGTCTAGGTTCTCACAGCGACTAGGGTTTGGGGGAAGTTAAATATCACACACCATGTTGATGGATCCACACGTCATGTGACCCTACTCGGGCAGCTAAGCCATGTGTCTAAGGCACAGGCCCAGGACCTCATGTGGTCAGATACACCATTTACCCTGAGGGACATATCATGTATTTGTACATAGATAGTCGATTTGTGTATCGTGTTACACGTCCAAGACCCTGGGTGAACATACACTTTGTGTGACCCCATCTACACATCATGTAAAGTCATATGGCTAGCCAAGCCGTGTCCAAATAAGGACACGCCCATGTGTCAAGGTGAGGTCACATGCCATGGGACCCTACATACATGTCGTGTACTTTTCATTTACATGGAGAGTACAATGAGGGGACATGATTAGGGTTTGGATTTGTGAGACATGTCGTGTACCCTAGTAGGAGATGCCATTTACTCCCCTCAGAACCTTCTACCTTGCATATCACCTTCTTTGAGAATCAGATTTGGGTCCGTGAGTAGCTTATTCTGAGTAGTTTTCTTCTTGGGACATGATGGTGGTCTTTATTTCAGCATCAGATATACAATGCAAGGTGATGGTAGTGAGATGCTTCTTTTAGCGACGCTTATCAAGTGGTAGTGTTCGAGTGTTATAATCAAAGTGTTACTGGGGTTGGTACTCCCCTATCTCTCCAAGTGGCGGGACCCCCATATCCTTTTTACAAGTAGAGATGGAACTCCCCCACATTACAGAGGGTGTGGGTCCTCTATCTACGGAGTGGACTCCCTGTCTTTGAGCACTGACAGTGAGCGTGTCCTCTATTAGAGTAGTGTTCCCCGTCTGTGACACATAGTAGTGTGGTACAGGACCTCCATACTTATTCTTGAGAGGTTATGCAATATTTTTAACTAGGATATAGTGCTCCCTCAGCTATGGAGCATAGTGGCAAGAAGCGGGCCCTCCACTCTGTATCTTATAAGGTTGCATGAGGCGTTTGGTATGAGTGATGAGACCTTTGGAGCTGCGGGAAGACTTCATTCTTAGCAAACTGTGGAGATGGACATCTTCTTTCTCTCTCGCTTGGGTTTCTCTACCCTCTTGCTTTATGGCTTTAGCTAATGATTTCTTTTTACTGCTCCCCCTTCTTGGTTTTGGGGGTGTCCTATTGGGTGTGTATACACTCACCCCTATATGGGTTTTGCCCGTACGTGTTGTGTCTCATGAAGACAACAGGCTGATTTGCGGTGACATTGGTGGACTTGGTTTTGGAGGAGTATGATGGTACTTCATGTTGTTGGCCATGTTCGATGGTTGGTTTCGGAGATTGTGAGTCGAGCTCTCTTTAGTCTTTCTCTTATTCCAGTTGTTTCGGTTGAGACCTCATTTTTTGTTTGGGTGTCTATTTTGCCCTACATATTTTTTACTTTACATTGTTGTACTTTGATATATTTTCTAGAGGTTGTTACATGCATTGTTTACACTTGACATGTTTTAGTATTTTATTATTATCTATGCATTGTTGCACGGAGTTGGTTGTGTGTATGTGTACAGGTACTTCAGTCTAAATTCTCCCATTTTGGTGATATGTCTTCTCAGTATTAGTCGTCATCCCCTAGCCTATTGGAGGTGAGCTTGGGGTGTCATCCACGACTTACTACCGGCTCAGGAGGGGTCTCAGTAGGTTGGGTCGTGACGCAATCCAACACAAAACCGAGCAAACGCACCCGAACAAACGCACATCGCATACTCAAAACTGAGCAAACACATCTGAACTATCATGGAACTTTAGAACAAGGACCGATTGTTCATTTGTGACTTATAGGAAGTAACAACATATCGTTCCAATTTAAATTTATCATGGATTATATAACATTACAATTATAATTTGTTTTTATTTTTTATATAATATTATAAAAATAATCATTGCAATACGGGAAAAGTGGTTTTTTGCGACGGGTCAATTGCGATAGGAATATATATCGTCGCAAAAGGTCTGACGAACTACGTATTTGCGACGGGAGTCTTTTCCCGTCGCAAATAGTAGGTTAATTGCGACGGGAATATGCGACCCATTGCAATAGGTTTGGCGCGGTTTGCGCGCCAAAACGCGGGAAGGGTATTTGCGACGGGGACGCCTCTCCGTCGCAAATACCCTTTTAACCGCCGACTGTAATTAATGCGGGTGAGGGTATTTGCGACGGGCCCCGTCGCATAAGCCCGGCGGCGGTAAATACCATTTGCGACGGGCAAAGCCGCCCATCGCAAATGGTATATCGGCAGGAGTGTATTTGCGACGGGTCCCGTCGCAAATACACTTTTAACCGCCGACTGTAATTAATGCGGGCGAGGGTATTTGTGACGGGTATCCCGTCGCAACTAATATAACCTATATATACCCCCGTCCGTTTTTTTTCAAATCACTTAGATATTCCTCTCCTTTTCTCTTGATTCTCCAGTTTTAAGGAAAAAAATTCTGTTAGTTAAAATTTTTTATACGAGAGCAATTGGAAGGCGCCAACACCTTCAGAATATCAAAGTTTAAGTTATTTATATTTTTTTTATTTTTTTTTATTTTTTTTATTAATTTTAATTATTGTTTAGTTGTAATTAAATTAGATTTAAATTAATTTTTATTTATATTTATTTTTTAGTAAGAAATTTATATTGTTAGTGATAATTATAAATAATTAGTGTTAATTTGCAATAATTAGAGATTATTATAGATAATTAGCGGAATTTAGTCATAATTAGATATAATTAGGGGTAATTAGTAATAATTAGATATAATTAGTAATAATTAGATATAATTAGTAATAATTAGCTATAATTAGTAATAATTAGGTATAATTAGTAATAATTAGCTATAATTAGTAATAATTAGGTATAATTAGTAATAATTAGCTATAATTAGTAATAATTAGATATAATTAGTAATAATTAGCTATAATTAGTAATAATTAGCTATAATTAGTAATAATTAGCTATAATTAGTAATAATTAGGTATAATTAGTAATAATTAGGTATAATTAGTAATAATTAGGTATAATTAGTAATAATTAATTATAATTAGTAATAATTATGTATAATTAGTAATAATTAGGTATAATTAGTAATAATTAGGTATAATTACTAATAATTAGGAATAATTAGAAATAATTAGGAATAATTAGCAATAATTAGGAATAATTAGCAATAATTAGGAATAATTAGCAATAATTAGATATAATTAGTAATAATTATGAATAATTAGCAATAATTATGAATAATTAGAAATAATTAGGAATAATTAGTAATAATTACTAATAAATACAAATAATTACTAATAAATACTAATAAATACTAATAATTAGGAAAATTAGAAATAATTAGCAATAATTAGGAATAATTAGCAATAATTGGGAATAATTAGCAATAATTAGGAATAATTAGCAATAATTAGGAATAATTAGCAATAATTATGAATAATTAGAAATAAATAGGAATAAATTATAATAATTAAAAATAATTAGGAATAAATTGTAATAATTAGAACAGATTATCAATAATTAGAAATAAATAGAAATAATTAGAAATAATTAGAAATAATTACGAATAAATAGGAATAATTAGGAATAATTAGGAATAAATAGGAATAAATTGTAATAATTAGTAATAAATTGTAATAAATAGGAATAAGTTGTAATAATTAGTAATAAATACTAATAATTAGGAATAATTAGGAATAATTAGTAATAATTAGAAATAATTATCAATAATTAGTAATACTTAGCTATAATTACTAATAAATACTAATAAATACTAATAATTACTAATAATTAGTAATAATTACTAATAAATGTTGAAATAGTGGGTGCCCTAGACCCAATTATGTAGTACTTTTGATTGCCATATCTTGTGTATACTTAGCTATGCATGATGTTATCTTACCATTATAGTGCAGAATTTTCTGCGTCCACTATAATAATGGTAATGTCCAAAGGTTGATTATCGTGTCGAGAGGTTATAGCAGATCCCAGGCTATAATGAGAACCACGAGATACAATAATATTGATCTTAAATATATGTTCTATAGTATAGATACATCTTACTGACTGGACACAGTAGATGTTTGACTATCAGGTACTGGGGGCTCATAAGTATTGAGACTTCTTCTCATGAAGTTCGCACTTGGTGATCTCTAGTAGTGAGATCATGAGGACAGACCCGTCAATAGAAACACCACATGTTTTGGGTGTCATTGGTTGTTTCTATCTACAGACATGTGTATTGGTCTCCTGACTTGAGACCATTACCAATGTATATCATTTAATTATGTACTTTGATGCAAGGCAAAAACCATGGCAGTAATGTCATGGCGAGGTAGTTTGTATTGGGTGCGTCGTTGGTGGTATGACGCTGGTTGAATGGTCAAGAAAGGATTTGTCTCTTTCAAGTTTAGGAATTTGTATATCTCAGGCCTGGTTGATCAGGATGGTGTCGCCTTCATAAGTCTTTGTCCAAAGCAGTAGAAAGGAAAATCAATCCAGATAGATCAACAAATAATAAATCAAGATAAGGATGATGACACAAGAGTGCGTCCGGCTTTATGAGATATCAAATGACAAAGAGACTATAGTACACAGTCAGTGTTCGTAGGATGGTAGCCGTTACAATGACTATCCTTATCTCTTTAGGGGCAATGATGAGTTGCTAGACTCCATTCTTGGTCTGTGGATTTTATTCACTGCTATCGAGATAAGGACCTAGAGGGTCACACACAACAGTGTATTCAAGAATCCGCACTTATTCAGTTGAATAGGTATATGGACATAGTGGGCCCCGCCATAGGATCCGAGCGTTGTCCAAGTTGTCGATCACCAAATGAATTAAATAAATTCATTAATATTCATGTTATGAATATTTGGGATTGAATTTATTTAATGTATTTATGAGTTTAGTAAATACAAGAAAAATATTAATCGAACAAATATTATTTAATATTCAAGGTTCGTTTAATATTATGCGGGACAGCGAGTCGAGTTAAATGACTTGGTTTTATCACGTAATATATTATATATATATTACAAGTATGTGATAAAATATTAAATAATATTGGCGTAGTTTAATCCATCGAAATTATTTATTTAGAGAACGTTGTTATTAACGGGGGCCGAGGAACCCTACCGGGTATTTATCAACGTGTATATAAATAAGAGAGGAGGCTCTCTCTATTTGGTGTGCACTTCATTATTCATTCTTTTACATGGAATGAAAATTGAGAGCCTCTCTCTCCTCCCGCTTCCTAGAGAGAGAAGCTGATGATCCCAGAGTTCGGATCAAGTTCTTTCTCACGCATCGCAAGATCAACGATGTGGTGATCGTCGGGATGTCGAAGATATCATTGAATAACCGCGCTAGCACCCAGAGTTTGACGATCGGCATTCCCGTTGATTTTGGAGCGCGTGTGGACGATCTAGAGGGATCCTGTTTTGGATCCTTCAAGCGATGATCGCCATCAGCTATCAGCAGTCGACCGCACCTTCAGATTTGAAACGGGTACATTTTCAATTTAATTTTGTGCTCTTAATAATCTACGTGAGATCCTTGGACCTCTCCAGGGCTCAGATCATCGGTGATGGCAAGTACCGTCATTCTGTTGACGAAAAATCTAAAATCCCCGGCCCACCGGCTTCCGCTGCGGTCCCCGGAAACATCACAGTGGTATCCGAGAGAGTCGCGTAGATTTTCTGAACCAAATAAAATTAATTTTCATAAGATTAAGTAGAGGGTTCAAAAACGGTACCAGCGGTTCAAACCGTGCTTCGATCCGATCTCGAACGGCCAAGATACGGTCAATTTAAATTTTCAGATTGGATCGAATATGCAGTTTAATCACGGGTACTAATTTTATTTCATCCAGCAGAACCGATCAAGTTGAGATTGGTTCAATGGATGTAATTAAAATTTTTAAAATTATAATTTGTCAAATTAAATAATTTCCACAATAATTATATTATTTTAATAATTATTATTTTATTATTAGAATAATATAATAATAATAATATATTATTTTATTATAATAATTTTATTATTATTTAATTTAAAAGGCTATCTTTAGCCTTAAGAATAATAATGGAAAAGACTTGAAAAGCTAAGTCTTAAAGTTGTTAAAAAAATGGGTGGAACTAAGACTTAAAAAAAGTCTTTATAAAACAAAAAAATGGAGAAAGGGGGGCAGCCGCGTGGAAAACAGAAAGAACAAAAAAAATCAATTTGCAGGGGGTCCGAGCGGACCCCCTCTCTTCTCCCTCGGGACGCCGCACAGGAGGCAGTCGAGCCCCATGCAGGCTCATCGGCGCCGCTCCCTCCAGGTCGCCGCCCTCAGCCCGTCGTGCACCCTGCCGAGCTCCCTCGCGCGCTGCCTGCAGACCCCAGCCGACCCCCTTGCCCGGACCCCGTCGCCTGCCCTTCTCCCGGCGGACCAGACCCTTGTCGGCGCCCTCTCTCCTGCAGAACCACCGGCGACCCGAGGGGCCTCCTCTGCCCGTCTCCCGTGCGGCGCAAGGCTGCTGCACTGGGACACTGCCCAGGCCCTGTCGGCCTGCTCCTCCTCGGCCAGTCCAGGGTCGTCGCCTCCCCTCCGCACTCGGCAGCTAGCCACCGAAAACCCAGTTGTGGCACTGCTTCGCCGGCCAAGTAGCCTGGTTGGCCTCCTCTTCCTCCTGCTGGAAATAACTCCACCTCCAGCCGCCACCTGCTCCTCCTCCAGTGGACCCGCACGGCGTACCCACTCCGCTACCTAGCCTCCACAAGCACACTGCGGTCTTCTCCCGACCACGCGCTGCAAGTCGGACCACCCCGCGCAGCCAGTTCCCTAGCGCACAGCCCCACACTCTACCGAGAGAGGCGCCGCCTCCAGCAGCGGTAGACCACGGAGCGGCTCCTCCCCGGGAGCACCCTGGCCAAGCTTACCCGACCGCCGCCCGGTCCTCCTAGCGGGCAGGTAACGCCTGACCCGTGTTTCGTTAAAATAATTAATATAATTAATTAATTAAATTAATTAAATTAATTAATATATTAATTGTAGTGAAAATGTTTTTTTTAATACCCGAGAATTAAAATTAATTTAATTTTTGTAATTAAATTAATTAATTAATTAATTTAATTTTAAGTATTAAAATTAAATTAATTAGATGACTGATAATTAATTAAATTATTTTAATTTATTAATTCATTTAATTAAATTAAATTAAATAACCCTCGTACTTATTTATGCATTTTAATATTATCGCGCTTTAATTTTACCCGTTGTCTGGTCTTGAGCATCGACCTTAGTATGTATGCTTTTAATTATTACTTTAATTAATTATTTAAATGTGTGCGGTGATTGTAATTAATTAAAGAAAGTCTGTGCATCGTCTATTTTTCGGTTAAAATGTATAAGGGCTTGCATGCCCAATATTTATATGATGTACATTTATTCCCAAGTTCCCCTCGCATGCGCGTGAGTATCTTTGTACTTCGGACAAAGACGGCGAGTGATGTAGACCCCACCAAGACGAGGCGGAGCACGTTGATCAAGATGATGCAAGACGACATATGGACTCCGCCAAGACGAGGCGATGCTCCAAATGAGAAGTAGACATACAGCACGGGTTGAGATGCATCTAGTGTCAAGTTTCGACATAGGTATGATTCCCCTTAGGTCATTTAGATGCTTAAGACCAGTCGGGTAGTAGTTTACCTTTATGCATTTATTTATTTTTTTATGCATTTTAGAACAGTGGTAAAAATATATAAAATAATAGATAATAAAATGCATAAAGAAGCGGCGTATGTTTTTCTATTAAAGTTCAGTTGTGAGCGCGACAACATAGATGAGAAAGATTAATAGAAATTGATTACATTCGTCGAGAGAAAACCAATAAAACCCTCAAAGAAAATATTAAGTCACAAACAGCCTTCCATCATTCAAGTTTGAAAAAAACTGAGTGTTCGATGTGCCGGTTCATGCCTCAGCTGAGGGTGCCTCTTACTATCGGAGAGTTCTTATTTGTGTGGTGGGTCGACTTAACTAAAATTGTAGCAAAGATATAGCCTTAGCTAGTTTGTTGTAATTTTAGAGGCAAGCGTTGAGTAAATCAGTAAATGATTTTTGAAGCTGGGACTTCACTCAACAGATCAAGGAACCGCAAGTTAAAGCGGTTGGCCATCCAAAATCCTACCTTGGACCCTCCGAGTAGTGGCGTAGCCCTAGCTTGTAGACTATGAGGGAGTTTCAGGGATCCTTGCCACTAGAATACTCAAGAGTATTCTGATTCTAGTACAGAGGGTTCCTAAAATTTGAAAAATTAGTGGGAGACATTTAATGATTAAATAATCAGTAATGTCAGATTAGGTAATCACATAAAAGTACAATCTGCTAAAGTATATTTGTAGATAATGGCAAGCAATACCATAATAAAACTACGATAAACATTGGACAAATTTAATGTCCAAACAAGCACGAATTTCCTAAATGTAGTATAGGCGCTTGCGCACATTACTACTACAATGGAAATTCAAGGTGCTTGTGTCCCAACCTGTTAAGCCACCTCAAGAAGCGAGGGTGTAAAACTGCTTACAGGAGACTCATGAAACAAGAATATGATGGTTCTGTCATAATGTTATCATCAACATCTGATATTAGTTGCAGTCTCTACATCAAGACATGGATGATGTTACATGTAGTCTCATCTCCAAGATCCTTTTGAGGAGAAAGCAAAGCAAGATTTGAATGTGATGATTGCACTTAGATTGTGTAAAGTGAAAGACAGTTCAAAATCTTTCATGTCATCCCATTCTTATACCTTTTACACCCAATTACTCTAGTTTCGTTTAAAGGTACAAATTAATGTTATAGAGTAAATGCTTCATTACTGCTAAGGTAACATTCACCAAGTAATAAGAATATTAGAGATAACACCATCTTTTATTCTTATGGCGAATAAATTGAATGATAAGGCGAAAAGGCCTATGGAAAGTTACGCCAAAGGCACCTTCGTCGTGTCCTTCAATGAAAAGTGGTTGGTTATTTAACAGGAGGTTATTTGCATCACATAATGAAATGAATTCATGGAAGATTAAAAACTGAAATACAAGAAGCAAGTACCCGCTTCTCGTTCAGTTTACATTCATCAAATAAAATTAATGTTTTCTCGAATACTTCTTGGGTATTAAAATACAATATGATTTTCACATATATGTATTGAAATACAATAACCTATTAAGTAGTGAAACATTACAATAAGTAAAATGTTTTCTTCAAGCAGCTGAGAAAGGGTGATTCTTAAGTCAGTGGTGAGAAACACATAACTTCTAATTGCCAAGTGATTGATTCAAATTGAAAAAGTTGTCGAGTATAACCAAAAACATTTATCTCATGTTCCCATTTGGACATGATGAGACATTATTCCATATTTTGGAATGAATTTTATTTCTGGTAACATACTCAACAAATAGTTCACTACTACTTGAATCAATGGCAATACATGATGAATATAAAATGTAAGACCTACCCAGTTGTGGCAATGTGATTCTTTGTCAAGTAAAACTAAAAGTGTACGTCAACCATATACCCAGTATGGTATTCAGGCTCGGCATAGCTAAACACCTATGGTATAATTGACATCTTTAGTTTAGACAAAGAAACCTTTAGAAATAAAGGTATGCCACAAAGCTTCCAAGGTTAGTTCAACATGAGAGTGTGAACTGTTCCAAAGAAATATAGAGGTAAAGATACTTCATAAGATTCCTTTAAGTCATTAAGGAATGTTCTCATGAAGTATAAGTTTGGTAAGAAGATATGAGTTGCTTCGGATCGGCAGGCCAAAGAATATCTTGACCAAACAAACATCGATCATGATAATGTAGCATGGAGTAATTCCTAAACGCATTTTACCTTATCTACATCACTGTATTGATGTTCATAAGGAGGATTGATGATGAGTCTTACATATTAATATTGATCAACGAAAATCTAGCATGGAGAAATTCCTAAATGCACATTTTATACATCAAAGTTATGATGTAAGTTGTATCAATGTTACAACCTGAAGAAACTTCCATTATATTTCATGATGTGCTTTGCAAATAACAGCATAAACCCATAACCAATATGCCAACTAAAATGAAAAATGGATATCATACGAGTCATAGTATGATGGAAAATCCATTATATCATAGGACGTGTTTAAATACAAATCGTTTGTTAAGATATAAACAAACTTGCATCAAGTTAAACACGTTGTGCATCTAAGTTAATTATCCTAACAGTTGCTTAAGATATTACCTAAATCCCTAAGATAGAAAATATGCAGTCAAGTATTAGACAACATTTCTATACAAGGGTGCACATCTCTATTAGAGATAGTGGGGGCTGAATTGACTTAGACTTAGTTAATGCTCGAGATGCACAAATGGTTGGCATAGGGAACAAGTTCCACAAGTACATGTGGAATAGGAATGTTCCAGTGACACATACTGCGTAGGAAGTATGAAACCATGGTGATGGTTTTATATTCACCGCGGTCGGTGATATATTATTCATTGAGAATAATAAATCCTCTAAGTAAGCAGTATATGGAAATAAGCTAAGATTTACAAGATCAACTAAAATTCAATAATGGATTCCATGTATCAAATTGAAAAGGGGCTTATAAATTGAATACTATGGTGGGTATTCAAATGAAATGATACATGGATGGTACAAGTATGGTACCATAAGGCTCGATTGGTTATACCAAGTCAATACGCCTAAATCTATTAGAATTTTACTTGTTATATCTGAACTTCTAAGATCTTTGTATTGGTCATTGGATGTCAAGATCTTTTTTCGTGGAAGGTGTCTATACGACGCAACCAGAAAGAGATGATGACATCAAATGATGCCAATAAGGGTTGAAAGTTACTGAAATCCAATTCTGGATTAAAGTAAGCAATAAGATCTTAGATCATTCATTATAAATGAATCTTTTCCTTGTGTCTACCAAAGGTTAGTGGGAGCACCAATGTTTTCCAAATGATATATGTTCGGCAACATATGGAAAATATTTTTTGATCTTACAGTTAGATAAGATCAGGTTAAAAGAAATTCTCCAATGATTGAATTCAAGTAGCTACCTAAGTTATAGGGAATAGGATCCACTCAGGTAGATCCAAATGTTGCTTGGTCCTAGTCAATCGTACATATAGTGACATTGTATTGAATAAATACAAGTTGGAACAATTCAAGTTCAAAATTGTTGCCTATGTCACATGGCTTAATCTCTCCAGGTTAACATGTTCGGAGCATGTGTAGAGATTAAAGTTGTGAATATGCTTTAGCAATGGGTCAATCACATATGTCATATTATGTACAATAATTGATACTACCAGGATATAATTTATTATAGGCAGATATCAATTATTTTCAAGAGCACTGCAAGTGATGCAATCCGAACTATCATCTTGTACTTTAGAAAGTACAAATGATATGTACCTGGAATATGGAGAGGAAGGTATACTAGTTTTGGTGGGACACAAACTAGTAATCCTTAGATCAATTTGATCTAGTATTGCAGTTAGGCAAAGGAGGTGAGCGATTCAAGCTCATAAAAACTTGTGGTAGCCATACCTACAAATACCGAGTACGTTGCAGCTTCTAAGACAGTTAAGAAACAGTTATAAATCGCAATGATTTGTCCCAGTTCTTGGATTCGCACCTAGTGAGAAAAGTATTATCATAATGATAATTATGATATTATTACTAGTCAGGTTGTCAAGTTATGAAAATGGACAAAAGTAATATACTCAGGGATACCCTATCTTGAGAAGTTTTACTCAAGCATATGAGGTCGCATATAGCATATATGCCACACGGAGAAAACGTGGCAGGCCCAGCAGTTAAAGCCATTACTCAGTAGAAGCATGGTATTTATCATGTGAGTAAGCTAGCAAGATTAGTTAGCAAGTTGGCTCTAGTGCAAGTGGGAGTGTTGAAATAGTGGGTGCCCTAGACCCAACTATATAGTACTTTTGATTACCATATCTTGTGTATAGTTAGCTATGTATGATGTTATCTTACCATTATAGTGCAGAATTTTCTGTGTCCACTATAATAATGGTAATTTCCAAAGGTTGATTGTCGTGTCGAGAGGTTATAGAAGATCCCAGGATATAATGAGAACCTCGAGATACAATGACATTGATCTTAAATATATGTTCTATAGTCTAGATACATCTTACTGACTGGACACAGTAGATGTCTGACTATCAGGTGTTGGGGGATCATAAGCATTGAGACTTCTTCTCATGAAGTTCGCACTTGGTGATCTCTAGTAGTGAGATCATGAGGAGAGACCCGTCAATAGGAACACCACATGTTTTGGGTGTCATTGGTTGTTCCTATCTACGGACATGTGTATTGGTCTCCTGACTTGAGACCATTACCAATGTATATCATTTAATTATGTACTTTGATGCAAGGCGAAAACCATGGCAGTAATGTCGTGGTGAGGTAGTTTGTATTGGGTGCGTCGTTGGTGGTATGACGCTAGTTGAATAGTCAAGAAAGGATTTGTCGCTTCCAAGTTTAGGAAGTTGTATATCTCAGGCCTGGTTGATCGGGATGGTGCCGCCTTCATAAGTCTTTGGCCAAAGCAGTAGAAAAGCAAATACATCCGGATAGATCAACAAATAATAAAGCAAGATAAGGACGATGACACAAGAGTGTGTCCTGCTTTATGAGATATCAAATGACAAAGAGACTATAGTACACAGTCAGTGTTCATAGGATGGTAGTTGTTACAATGACTATCCTTATCTCTTTAGGGGCCATGATGAGTTGCTAGACTCTGCTCTTGGTCTGTGGATTTTATTCACTGCTATCGAGATAAGGGCCTAGAGGGTCACACACAAAAGCGTATTAAAGAATCTGCACCTATTCAGTTGAATAGGTATATGGACATAATGGGCCCCGCCACGGGATCCGAGCGTTGTCCAAGTTGTCGATCACCAAATGAATTAAATAAATTCATTAATATTCAAGTTATGAATATTTGGGATTGAATTTATTTAATGTATTTACGAGTTTAGTAAATACAAGAAAAATATTAATTGAACGAATATTACTTAATATTCAAGGTTCGTTTAATATTAAGCGGGACAGCGAGTCGAGTTAAATGGCTCGGTTTTATCACGTAATATATTTTATATATATATATATATATATATATATTACAAGTATGTGATAAAATATTAAATAATATTGGTGCAGTTTAGTCTGTCGAAATTATTTATTTAGAGAACATTGATATTAATGGGGGTCGAGGAACCCTACCGGGTATTTATCAACGTGTCTATAAATAAGAGAGAAGGCTCTCTCTCTTTGGTGTGCACTTCACTATTCATTCTTTTACATGGAATGAAAATTGAGAGCCTCTCTCTCCTCCTGCTTCCTAGAGAGAGAAGCTGATGATCCAAGAGTTCGGATCAAGTTCTTTATCACGCATCGCAAGATCAATGATGCGGTGATCGTTGGGACGTTGAAGATATTGTTGAATCGCCGCGCTAGCACCCGGAGTTCGACGATCGGCGTTCCCGTGGATTTTGGAGCGCGTGTGGACGATCTAGAGGGATCCTACTTTGGATCCTTCAAGCAACGATTGCCATCAGCTAGCAGCAGTCGATCGCGCCTTTGGATTTGAAATGGGTACGTTTTCAATTTAATTTTGTGCTCTTAATAATCTACGCGAGATCCTCGGACCTCTCTGGGGCTCGGATCGTCGGTGACGACAAGTACCGTCATTCCATCGACGAAAAATCTAAAATCCCTGGCCCACCGGCTTCTGTTACGGGCCCCGAAAACCTCACAATAAATACTAGTAATTAGGAATAATTAGCAATAATTAGCAATAATTAGCAATAATTAGCAATAATTAGGAATAATTAGCAATAATTAGGAATAATTAGGAATAAATTGCAATAATTAGCAATAATTAGGAATAATTAGGAATAATTAGAACTAATTAGCAATAATTAGAAATAAATAGCAATAATTAGGAATAAATAGGAATAAATTATAATAATTAGTAATAAATTGTAATAATTAGTAATAATTAGTAATAAATAGTAATAAATAGTAAATATAATTATATCTAATTATTACTAATAAAAAATTATATTATCAATATTTATGAAAAAACAATATTAATATTATTAAAATAAAAAAAATTATAAAATGTTATAATTATCAATATTCGCAACAGGCTTTGATCTATTCTTAACATGTTCAAATCTCAAAGGGCCGCCAATTGTCAGGTCATGCGCAATAAAAAGTTTGTGTCGGTCATGTCCAATGTAAACTCTATAATTGTTCTTGCTTGGTTGATCACCTTGCAAGTAGCATTGCAATAGGACAACCCAAGTCATGCTCTTCTCATCTATAAGAATTATCTCACATGACCCTTTACATATACCATTCTTCCTTGAAATTTTAAGGGAAAGATACTGATGTCCCATCAAATTTTTAAGGAAGAATGATCTATGTAAAGGGAGCGAGATGATTCTTAGAGATAAGAAAGACATTACTTTGTTCATCCTATTGCAACACTACTTGCGAGGTGATCAACTATGCTAGGACAATTATAGAGTTTACATTGGACATGGCTGACACAAACTTTTTATTGCGCATAACCTGACAATTAGCGACCCTTTGAGATTTGAACATGTTAAGAATAGAGCAAAACCTGTTGCGAATATTGATAATTTTAATATTTTATAAAAAAATTATTATTTTAATAATATTAATATTGTTTTTTCATAAATATTGATATTATAATTTTTTTATTAGTAATAATTAGATGTAATTATAATTAGTAAATGAAAACCGCTTGGATAATGAAGGGAAAAATTGTAATCATCTCCACAACGATGATTACCAAATTTCCTTTCATTATTCAAGCAGTTTTCATTTTGCTAAGTATTGTTAAGTATTGCTAAATTAGTAATAAATTGTAATAATTAGTAATAATTAGTAATAAATTGTAATAATTAGTAATAAATTGTAATAATTAGTAATAATTAGTAATAATTAGTAATAATTAGTAATAATTAGTAATAATTAGTAATAATTTGTAATAATTTGTAACAATTAGAAATAATTAGAAATAATTAGCAATAATTAGGAATAATTAGTAATAATTAGTAATAAATTGTAATAGTTAGTAATAATTAGTAATAAATTGTAATAATTAGTAATAATTTGTAATAATTTGTAATAATTTGTAATAATTTGTAATAATTAGCAATAATTAGTAATAATTAGCAATAATTAGGAATAATTAGCAATAATTAGGAATAATTAGCAATAATTAGGAATAATTAGGAATAATTAGGAATATTTAGAAATAGTTAGGAATAGTTAGCAATAATTAGGAATAGTTATCAATAATTAGGAATAGTTAGCAATAATTAGGAATAGTTAGGAATAGTTAGGAATAGTTAGGAATAATTAGCAATAATTAGGAATAATTAGCAATAATTAGGAATAATTAGAAATAATTAGGAATGATTAGCAATAAATTGTAATAATTAGCAATAAATTGTAATAATTAGAAATAAATTGTAATAATTAGCAATAAATTGTAATAATTAGCAATAAATTGTAATAATTAGCAATAAATTGTAATAATTAACAATAAATTGTAATAATTAGCAATATATAGGAATAAATAGGAATATATAGGAATAAATAGGAATATATAAGAATAAATAGGAATAATTAGTAATAATTAGTAATAATTAGTTGGGAACAGTTAGGAACAGTTAGGAAGAAATTTTAATAAATTTTAATAAATTTTAAGAACTTGGCACAATTTCCAGTGGATTGACGGCACTCATTTTGCTCGATGACTTTTCTCCTTTCAACTCTCATCGACTCAAAACATTATGAAAAATGTGTTGCTACGTAGACATATTCAATCTTGTATGCACGAGATTGGATATGCATTCGTAGGATCATATTTTTATAATGTTTTCAGGCGGTGACAGTTGGAAGAAGACGATTCATCGATGAAATGGGGGCTCTTTTGTCCGACCGCTCATTTACTTGCATCCTTCTCACACTGAAATCACAATGAAGAATCAGGTCAGAGGTACACATATTCATTCTCATGCATACGAGAATGAATATGCGTACCTCGGACCAGATTCTTCATTGTGATTTCAGTGTGAGAAGGATGAAAGTAAATGATCCGTCGGACAAAAGAGTAGCCGTCAATCCACTGGAAATTGTGTCACCCTTAATTAATGGTAATTATTAAGAAGTAGTTGTAATTATTTATCTTCTTTTTTCAGATAGTGTTTTTATAATTTCAAATTATTCAAAAACAATGATGATTTTGTATTTTATGTAGAAAAATATGGAACAAGGAAGTCGACATCAGTCATTATTAGATGATCGTGCTTAGATAAATCAGCGCATAAATCCAAATGGTTCTGGTTTAAATCCTGTATATATTGAGGGTGTTGAAGCTTTCTTAGCATTTGCATCATCAAAATTAGAATATGTTTCAGAAGGCACAATTAAGTGTCCTTGTAAAAAATGTGCTCTGAGAAAGTTTGACACAGTTGACAAGGTTGGGGGGACATCTCTTGCGGTTTGGTTTTCAACCAGATTATGTTTTTTGGTATCAATACGGTGAACGCATTTCTATAGAAGGTCCTAATAACTTGATTCTGGATCCATCACGGTTTCAAAATTTAGTACATGATGTTGCAGGTCCATCTGTGCAACAAACTGAAACTCACGATGATATTGATTTAACTCCTGAGTTGGCACCATCTGAATTTTATGAGTTGTTGAGGTCTTCTGAGGATGCATTATATACTGGTTGCAAGATAAGCAAATTAGAAGCGGTTGCAAAATTTATGGCTATTAAATCAGATAATTCAATGTCAAACAACTGTTTTGATCAGATATTTTCTTTGGTTAAAACACTGTTACCTGAAGGAAATGTGTTGCCTGCAAATTACTATGAGAGCAAGAGGCTGGTTCGTAATTTGGTCCTTAGTTATCGGAAGATTAATGCATTTCCAAATGATTGCATCTTATATTCCGATGAAAATGAGTCATTGGATAGTTGTCCCACATGTGGACAATCGAGGTATAAAGAAGCTCAACCAGGGAAGTCTAGATCGATTTCAGTAACAGTTGTGATATTTTCCCCTTACACCCAGGTTGCAGTGTTTATTTATGTCTCGGAATACAGAGTCAATGATGTCATGGCACAAAACCAAGATTTCAACTGATAAAAGATTGAATAATCCATCTGATGGTGATTCATGGAAACATTTTGACCGTCTGCATTCGTCTTTTTCTATAGAAGCCCGAAACGTGCGATTGGGTTTTTCTACTGACGGTTTATGTCTGTTTTGTTCTTATGGTAGTCAGTATTCATGTTGGCCTGTCTTTATAACTCCATACAATTTGCCTCCATGGATGTTGATGAAGGAGACTTGTATCTTTTTGACTCTATTAATCCCAGGACATCCAAAAAAGAATATTGATGTTTATTTGAAACCATTGATTGATGAGTTAAATGCATTATGGAGTGATGGTGTTAATACATATGATGTTGCTGCAAAAAAAACATATTAAAAGATGCATTGATGTGGACGATTAGTGACTTTCCGGCATATGACATGTTATCTGGTTGGAGTACACATGGTCTGAAATCATGTCCTTACTGTATGAAAGACAACAAAGTCTTTATGCTCGTCAATGGAAAAAAAACCTTGCTATTTTGATTGTCACCGTAAATTTCTTCCAACCAATCATCTTTTTTGGAGGAACAAATCTCATTTCAGAAAATGTACAATTGAAAGGGATGAACCTCCAAAGATGATCTCAGGTACAAAGTTAAAATCAGTTGTATTTTCATTACCTCCCATCACATTTGGATCAACAGTAAACCAACAAAAAATTCATGGCTTTGGGAAAGAACATAATTGGATAAAACGGAGCATTTTTTGAGATCTTCTGTATTGGTCTGATTTGTTGGTCCGCCACATGTTGGATGTTATGCATATTGAGAAGAACTATTTTGATAATTTATTTCTTACAGTTTTGGATATACCAGGTAAGACCAAAGATACTATAAAGGCACGATTAGATCTTGCCCAAATTTGCAGACGACCAGAACTTGAACTATTTGAAAATGTCAGATCACATAGGTTAATGAAGCCAGAAGCAGCTTATACATTGTCCAAAGAGAGTCGCTTATTATTTTGTCAGTGGATTGCAGATTTGAGACTTCCAGATGGCTATGCTTCCAATTTGGGAAGATGTGTTAAGAATGGTTATATTACTGGATTAAAAAGTCATGATTATCATGTTATAATGGAAAGACTAATGCCGATTGGATTCAGAGGTTTGTTGAATTCTATGATTTGGGATTCGATAACAGTCATATCATATTTTTTTCGAGACATTTGTGCAGCGACAACAGACTACGATACACTAAGAAAACTGGAAGAAGATGTTGCCATAATTATATGTAAACTGGAAAAAATCTTTCCACCGGCTTTCTTTGACTCAATGGAACATCTGATATTACATTTGTCACATGAAGCTAAATGTGGAGGTCCAGTACAGTTTCGATGGATGTACTCATTCGAGAGATGCATGCAGAAATTGAAGAAAAAAGTACGTTACAAAGTATCAGTTGAAGGCTCAATTGCTGAAGCTTATTTGCAAGAGGAAATTGTTTTTTTCTGCTCTCATTATTTTGAATCTCAATATCCCTCAAAACACAATCGCATGGGATGAAACGAGGGGAATGTTAATGGCGAAATGGACAATCAATTAACAGTTTTTAATCAGCCAAATCTTGGTTTCGGTGGAGTTCATGAACGATGGCTTTCAGATGATGGACATCACAGAGCTCATACATATGTTCTGCTCAACTGTGAAGAAATGACATCATTTTTCAAGTGAGTGCTTCTATCACTTATTCTATAATTTATGTTACAGTATTTAAACTTATTTTATTTGTAGGTTATATGATAATCATATCAAGAAACAACTTCAACAAATTACAGCAGCTTCTCTTGAAGAATGCAAACAAAAAAAATTCTCAATGGTTTGAAAAACTGGTAACATAAATTATTGATGGTTTAATATCAATTCTGTTTATTATTTATTATATTGATAATTGTTTTACAAATTTTCAGGTGTCTCAATATGCTGATAAAATTGATAAGCGACCGTGTATATTGAGTAACCCACCATCCAAAATGGTTAAATCTTATAATGCATATATGGTGAATGGTTTTCGATTTCATACACATGCATACAGGGAATAAAAAAAACAATGAACAGTGGAGTTTGCTCGAGAGGATCACATCACAGAGAAACTAAAGTTGACTTTTATGGCATTTTGGGTGAAATTATTGAGTTGTGTTATCTGGGACAGAATTACATAACAATGTTTAAATGTCGATGGTTGGATACTGAGAGAGGCTTGCGTGTTCATCTGACTCATGGAATCGTCGATATTAAATATAAAAGTCTTCTTGCAGTAAATGAACTATTTTTACTGGCTCAACAGGCACATCAAATTTATTATGCAAAGTACTGTGCTACTTCAAGAGACTTGAGCGATTGGTGAAGCATAATAAAAATGAAATCTTGAGAAAATCAGTTTACTCAAACTGAATGTGGTTTCGCTGAAGTGGAAGGAATTGAAATTTTTCAAAAGACTGCTCAAAATCCATCTGATTCACAAAGAGACGTGAATATCGATGATGACACCCCACAATTAAGGATCGATGGTGATGAAGATGTTAATGATGTTACAAATGAATTTGAAATGACAAGAGATGTTGAAACTGAAACTCATATGGATATTGATGATGCTGAGGAGGAAGATGAAGACATTAACATTGATAGCTATGGAAAAGAGGATGAAGATGAACATTGAAACAGTTAAATGTGGGTTATAATCATAACTAATATATATCTATATTAAATAGTTATTTTCAATTATCTGCTAACAACAATCATTTTGTGTTTCAGATGGACTCTGATATATTTCGCGAGTTGCAGGAGGCTGACCTACCGTTGGATGAGGGAGATTTTGGATCATCTGACCATCAGCCTACTGGCAGTTCAGGGGGTACGCGGAGGGGGCGCGGTCTTGCACGACTGATGATTCCTGACCCTATCCCCGAGCGACGTCCACATCTTGGTTTCGATCCACACGCACGGAGGTATGGTAACCTGTATATTTTAGTTAGCTTTCATTAATTTATTTATATATATACTAATTGTTTGATTATTTATTCATTTTTCACAGTTTTGCGCATGTAGCTATTGGACAGGGGAGCGCTATCTTGTGCACTTATTTTTCTCAGTCATGGATCACATGGGAACAGATTCTCGTTGATGTGTGACGCGACATGTTCCATCATTGGCTGGTACGTAAATAAATTATATTTATTTTGAAATTTATTTTATTAATAACTTGATATTATAAATTATTTGTAGGGTTTATGGTATCCTATCGATGATAACATGTGCGACGCTATCCACGCGGCATGGCATGTTTCTATGCGCGACCGTTTCCGTCAGTTTTTGCACAATTTGAGAAAGGCAATCATTAAGAAAGCAGGAGTGACAGAATTTGATGAGTCGTGTAGAGCTCACCGACCAGAGTACATTTCATCTCACGTTTGGAATGGATTATGTTTACACTGGTTGGGTGGTGGATTTCAGATGAGATCTTCAGTGGGATGGCAGAACCGGGGGAGACAGGAGGTGATGCATCGAGCTGATAGTCGTACATTCAGTTCGCATAGAGAGCATCTGGTGAGTATATTTTTTAAATATTTTATATAACTTTCAATATAAACAGTTTATTTTATATTTTTGTAGGCAGTCGAGCATCCCGATATTACGGAGTTCGACATTTATCGGAGGATGTACAGTGATCCAGCCGCTGGAGAGATTAGAGGTGATCGCCAGCGTCAGATTGTGGTTAGTATTATTTTTTCAGTTTGACAATTAACTACATATAATATTTTCACAATTTTAATTTTAAATTGGAATTGAAAGAGTCATATGAGGCTGCGACCTCTCAGACACAGGCTGAGGGTCAGGACGAGACGACTGAGCAGACCGGTGCTCACCATTTCGATGAGGCGACATGGATGCAGGTGACTCAGTATGGCTTTGAGAAGGGTCGAGTAGTTGGTATCGGCTCTCATTTGACTCCTGGTACTTATTATGGTACTACTGCGATGTCGGCGTCCAGTTCAAGATGAGCTCATGGAGAGACATCATCTTCTGGCTCACAGTATCAGAAGCAGTTGCGAACTCAGGCTGAGCTTATAGAGACTGTGCAGAAGCAGCATGAAGAGATGTGTCGGCGACAGCAGCAGTAGGAGCAGCATTACGAGGAGCTGTGTCGATTGGAGCGGCGGTGACAACAGGAGTATCACGAGTAGATGGAGTACATGCGTCGTCTGACTCGTAGTTTAGGGATGAAGTTTTCTCCACCTCCACACGACCCCCCCCAGTGATTTGTTTTTTATGTGAAAAACATTTGAATTCAAGTTTTGTAATAATATGAACTATTTACATTTTTTGTCTTTTATATTGGTGGAAATGTTGCATAATTTAATTTTTTTAATATTTTATTATTTATTATTAGTATTATATTTTTTAATATTTGTTTATTTTACTAATAATAATAATAATAATAATATTTTATGATTTTTTTATATTTTTTTGAAAATATTGAAACTTTTAATAATTTTTTATTATTTTATTATTTTAATAATATTAATATTAATTTTTTATTAATCATAATTTTATTAAATATTTTTTTTAGTATTATATTTTTTAATGTTTGTTTATTTTACTAGTAATAATAATATTTTTTATTTTTTTATTATTTTTATAATAATAATATAATTTTTTCCTTAATCATAATTTTATTATTATTTTTTTAATTAATTATAGTATTTGCGACGGGGTCTTTTGCGACGGGGCCCTGTCGCAAATAAGTGAAATATATTTTTTTAAGATTAGTATTTACGACGGGACAACGGGTCCGTCGCAATTAGTATTTGCGACGGGTCCGTCGCACCAGGTTTATGGGTATATAATGTATATAATCGAAATGCTATTTGCGACGGGTAAGTTCCCTATCGCAAAAACTAATTGCGACGGGGCCGTTGCAGAAGGTTTTTGGGTATATAATGTATATAATCGGGAGGTTTTTTGTGACGGGTAAAAACTCTCGTCGCAACAGATATATTTTGCGACGGGCCCGTCGCAAAAAATATCTGTTGCGACGCCGTTTTTTGCAACGGGCTATTTGCGACGGGGGCTCGTCGCAAAAGGCTATTTGCGACGGGATCCCGTCGCAAATAGTCCGTTGCAAAAAACAGGAATTCCAGTAGTGTTGTTTTTATTACATACACATGCTATGAGAGTTTTTTTGGGGGGGTTTTGATTTTTTTTGTTTGTAAGTGAATTTTACATCAATGCATTTATATTGTGCATAGATTCTTTAATGTAATATTTGTATTGAAATAATGGTGCAATGTAAATATATTATCTATTATATAGAAATCTTAAATTCCTGCAATTTAAATTGTTGTTTATGTTTTGTATTGACAACTACAGAGTGATATGTATATAGTTGTTAGTATTATGTATCACCTGATAATAGTTTTAATTAGCGCTTGATGTAGCGTTGGTAAAGACTCATTTTATCAACGTTGAAGTTAGCGTTGATAAATACAACCTTTATCAGCACTACAATACATGTTGATAATAACCCTATTTATCAGCCTTTTTTTAATGCTAATCAAAGATGTATTTATCACCGTTGATAAAAAAGTGTCTGACTTTTATCAATGCATATAACATCAGCTCTTTTTTAGTATTGATAAAAACGTTTTCTAGTGCTTTTAAAGGTGTGATATGTAGTAGTGAATACATAAATTTCACTCATTAGAGAACATGTATATTAGAATATTGGCCCATTTTGATAGCATCACATTAATTGTCATATGTGGTCTATGTTTCACAAGTGGATGATAATAGTTAGATCTTTTAACGTGATACCTGGTTACATGAAAACTTGTCTGTCATTTGTGTACAGTTATAGAGTGGAGGTGAGAATAGAGTTTTATTATTTTACGAATCATGGGAGAGGCTGTCTCAATTGAACAGTGTAAATTGACATTACATTTTTATATTAATATTTTACATGGTTTTAAGGTGACGTCATTTTTAATTTTGTGGCGTGTTGAGGTGTTTGGAGTGAAATGTTTGGATTGGGTCGTGGGCCGGGGGCCCACAGTTTTGAATACCCGTTTGTCCGGGTGGAGCAGAACAGAACCTGGGAGAGAATATTCGAAAATATTCAGAAAAGGCATCCCGTAGTAGTTATTCGGTCGCCCAAAAGTAGAAAAAAGTCGGTCGGTTAAGGGGAATACTTTTATGATTTGGCGATCACCGGCGCCTTGGTTTTGTATTTTAAATTTGTTGTCCAATTAAAATTCGCCACGTTTGTGGGCGGTCTATACGAGGAACCTTATTCCTGAACTTGAGCCCGACGTCCGGCAAACATTCAGGGACCCGGGGGCTCGCAATTCAATGCAGATTATATATATATATATGAATAAACAAATTGAAAATAAAACTTCTGTCGTTCATCACCACTCTGTTACAGTTGTAATAACATCCTGTTAATGGGCCCCTTGATCCTGCTAATGGGCCTCAAGCATGTGGGTGTGATGGCAATGGGGGGCTTTTTTTTTTTTTTTTTGTGAGTTGTAACTAAAAAAGTTTAATAACATACTCCTAATGAGTATCACAAATGCTTCTGGGTAGGGTCATTCAAGGTCTAACATGTGTTCCTCAATCGCGAGATGCTATACTTTATTATTGGGAGGTGATTTATCCTCTTATTATGATAATCATAAATAAACAAATTTGCAAGATTAATAAAAGAATTTTCATGTGGAACTCCTTTGACAATTTCATCTATCACACTTGTCATCAATTCAATATGTAACACCAATACGACTTGAAAAATAAGTAGTAATGTCATGTGCATGTGACATGCAATCAATGCCACATATCATGTCTTACGAAGCGTTGATTTTTATCAGCGCTAAATAGAAAACAATGATAAAAGAGCTATCTTTATCACCATTAGCTAAAAGTACCGATAAAAGGTATATCAATTAAAAAAAGTATTTATACAATTATAAATAAATAAATAAATAAATATTTAAATAATAAATAAATAAATAAATATATTTATTTATATACAAATATTTACAAATATATTTATTTATAATTAGAATTATATATATATTAGTTACTTAGGTGTACAATTACACCAAAACACACACGCTTTCAACTCCGATGGGCAAGTCATAGCCCCCCAAAGGATAACTTATGCATTAACGACCCAAAGACCCAACTAATAACACACCCATTGAAGATCCTTATAGATTATGCCCGAAAGGTTCGTAATAACAACCCATAATCATCAACCTTGCTACATTGACCCTGCATCCAATATGAGCCTCCCCTGCAAACCAACGATGAATAGCCCATCGTCTCGCTAGACGTCGTGTCACTGATACAGACAACCACCAAACCACTACCCCCCACAGTCAAGCGGGAGTTCAACAGTCTCATCGCCCTACATCCAAGTCGCCACCTATGCATTGCCAACACAAATGAGTCTCCCCTGCAAGCCAACGATGGACTGCTCATTGTCACGACGAATGTCATATCAGTGACGCAGATGACCGTTGAACCACTACCCCCACCTCTGAGCGGGGGTTCACTAATCTCATTTTGCCTGCACTTGCACCTACGCACCCCAACTGGCGTTGGTACCAGCATGCATCGCATGAAACACCCACCCAGTTGTCACTCATGACATTGCTATCTTCGGACCGCAGGTTTATTTGCGTCATACTCACTGTGCCTTTGTCATCACCGGAGGTCCCTTCCACCATCAAGCTCACCCTTTGAGGAGGACCATCAGCCTCCAACGTTCAAAGTCATGGACGACGTCATACATCCACCTTTGTCCCATCAGAGCCCACCCCTGCGACCACCTTCTCTCGCCGTCGCAGAATCTGCATTCCCATCTCGGCTCACCAACCCTGTCAACCCAATGCAAGCCAGCGCTTCCCATCGGTGAAGGACATCGTTCGCCCAGTTAGTTGTTGCCACTTTTGTGTCCGCCCAGATCATCAAAATGTTTAATAGTTTATTTGTATACATCAATTACAAAATGTGTGCATAATTAAAATAAATATAATATATTAATATTTTATTTAAACAATTATGTAATATATAAATGAATATATTTACTTATATATATTTATATTAATAGCCCCACTGTTGGTGGTGGGGTGGTAAGTGCTTGGAGGGCGAGGGGCATGTCGCATGGTCAAGTCTCCTGGCCTGCGTGTTTACTGCAATTTTTTTCCTTGCGTTGTGTTCCACGACATAGGATGTAATCGACCTTATATATTTATATTGATATAAAATACTTTAAAATATATGTAAATGTACAAATGCATGTTTGTACGTGTATGTGTTTATATACATGCGTGTGTAGATATTTATGTATACATATGTATGTTTGTAATTCATGCAAATGTTACGAATTCACTTTTTAATATTTTCATAATTTATTTAATTTAATTTATTCATTTATTATTATATATTAATTAATAATGTTAAAAATAGATTTAATCATTTTGTAATATTTATTTACACATATATTTATTTACTATAGATGTAATATTTTCAATATGTTTGTAATTTATATGGATAACATTTATTCGTTTTTATTTATTAAGTTTTAACATTTAAAATATGTTTGAAATTTATATAATTAATCTATTTAAATGAATTTTTTAATAATTTTTTAATTTAAATATTTAATTATAAAATTTTAAATATACATAATTTTAAAAAAAAAGTATTTATGAAATCATAAATAAATAAATATATATTTAAATAATTATAAAATTATAATAAATATATTTAAATAATATATATATCTATTATATTTATAATTATATATTAATAAATACATATATTGATATAAATATATTTATAATTATATATAAATACTTTTAAAATTTATTTATTTATAATTATAATTATAAATAAATAATTACACATTTAAATAATTATAAAATTATAATAAATATGTTTATGAGGATGGATGCAATTCAAAACTTTCTCTCTCTAAGGTTTCATGGCGATTAGGGCTAGACTCTGATGGACCTCAACTGCTACTTCGATCCTCGTGAGGTTTTCGTTGGCCCATCAAAGCAGATCGCAGCCTTGGGTGAGGGCAATGGGGAAGGAGTAGCGATTACGTCTTCAGATCTGGATGCTCATGGAGTTCACGCGGGTCAAGCTTCTCCTGTGAATGTTGCGACACAGGTGAACTCGACTTCGGCTTCAGTTTTGGAGTCCCGATCTACACAGAAGCAAGCGACTTTCATCCACGGGCCGTCGAAATTAGCGGATCAGAGGGATTTGACCTCGATTTCGGAGGTCGCGACTTTACCGAAATTTCGATCTGCTCAAGGTAGCGGGCCGTCGGAAGATCAGAGGGCCTCAGTCGCGGTGCAAGAGGCTAGCAAGTTGTTGAAGTCAGATCGGAGGGAGGCTTCAGATCTACTGGAACCTCGATCTGCACAGTACCTGGCGGCTAGCGGGCCGTCAAAGTTAGATTAGAGGCTACCTGAGTTTCGATCTGCATAGTCGAAGTCAGATTGGAGGGATGCTTCAGATGTTCTCTCGATGCTTCGTTCTGCGCAGAACCAAGCGGTTATCAACGGGCCGTCAATGTCTGCGAATGGGAAGGGGGACTTGGCCTCAACTTCGGTTGGCCTAGTGAATTTCCCAATGTCTCGATCTTCAAAAGAGCAGGTGGCTAATCACGTTTCCTTTGCTAATAAGTTGAAGTCGAATAATGCGTTTTCTGATTCATGGAGCACAAACTCTTCTGGGGTCACGAAAAATGGGAAGCTAGCAATTGTTGAAGCTAATCAACACCTGATTGCAGAAAGACTTGAGATTAGCAAGCATTCGATTCTTACGAGGTTGACTTCCTAGGGTAATCCTTGGAAAATTGAAGATATGAGGAAGCAACTTCTTCAAATTTGGGGTTTTGGTGGATGAAGGATCACCTCAATCAGTAAGGGTTTTTTTCATATCGTTTTCCCATATGACAATCTGAAATCTCTAGCATGGGGTTTGAGCTTTGCCTCTCTGAAACTTGGAATTTTAAGGATCCAAGATTGGGATCCCTTCTTCAATCCTTCTGTGATGAAGAACTCCATCACTTAGACGTGGATACGAATTCATGGTCTACCGTGGTTTTTCTAGCATTCACAGTTGTTGTTGGACATTGCCTTTGCAGTAGGGGCTTCAATCAAATTTGACAGAGAAACATAGATTGCCTGTTTTGGACATTTTGCAAGGGTGCTTGTGGAAGTTGACCTTTGCTCAACTCTTATGAACTCGATTTATACTGCTTGGTGTTGATCGATGGTTAGAATTCTCAATAGAGTTTGAGAAAAAACCTTCATTTTGCAAGATATGTGAGGATATAGGGTATTTAGACTCTGAATGTAGAAAAAATCTTGTTTGCACCATCTGCAAGAAGAATGGTCACTCTATGGTGAATTGTAAATTGAATTTACCATTGGGTGAGAATATGAAGGATAGAGAATATAACAACATTGCTCTTTATTACACACTTAACATAATTTATTACATAAAACCTTCACTTGATACAACATAGAAGATCGAGAGGCTTAGTGTCTTTCGGGCTTAGGAACATTACATAACAACTTAAAACATAAAACACAACATCTTATTGAAAACTTCCTTTACATGACCACTAAATTCCCTCATACTTAGCATTGCATGAGATAACCTGAGGATATGCATAAGAAAAGGGTGAGCTATAAAGCTTAGTAAGGGAGCAAAAAAAGCATAACATGAAGATTACAATACATGTTAGTCAATAGGAATATCAATGGAGAGCAAGAGAAACATAAACATAAAGGCATGATAAAGCATGATAATCATAACATGGAGATGTGACAACAACATTTAACATGATATTAGCATGAGCCAAAGCTCATTGCACATGGAGCATGAGTAAACCCTCATTGCACATGAAGCACGAGTAAACCCTCATTACACTTGAATTAGCACGAGTCAACACTCATTGCACATGATGTATCATGATACTATACTTTACCCAATGCATTGGAGCGCTATCAGGGCACACCCTTCTTAAACTTTTCATTTTATGTATAAGTGTGTCACATGGATCATATAACATGGAATCAATCAACATCATAGGTTATTCTATGATTAAGGAATGCAGAATAAATACATAAAAGTACCATTCAATATGTATATGTGTATAAAGGTGAATACCCTTGATAGAGACATGGGTATGATATTCACTACACAATGATCTTGGCTTGGGAAAACGTGGTGCAATTTCGGCATAATGACGTGATATAAGAATTCATAAAAATGGTTGATGAGAGAGAAATAGATGTCTCATCATATGTACATGAAATGGACAGTAAGAGGGGTCATATAGATACATGTCCAAACAAATGTAATGGAATTTAGATACGTAATACAAAAGAATTGCTTGAATGTAAATGAGGAGAGAGAAATTCCTTACGGAATTTCGGCATGGTAACAGGTGTACATGGGAGGCATTAATGAGAGAGAAAAGAGATCTCTCATTATTCAAACATGCATAGGGATGTATGAGGGAGGTGTGAAATCATACCCCAACATTTATAATTGAAAATAAAAGGGCATAACAATATAAGGAAACTTGGACATAAATAAGGAAAGTGAGAATCCCTTACTTGGAAGTGTGATCCCAAAGGCTTGGGAGGGGTTTGAGAGAGACTTATTGGGAGCTTGGGGCACCTTGGGAGGATTCTAGATAGAGGAGGTCAGAGGTTGAACGAACTCCAAAGGCTTTGAGTGAAGAGGAAGTGGGAGCTTGGGTGAGTTTATATAGGAAATGAGAGGGAATTCTGTATTATTTAGGTTTGGGACACTACACATTAAACCAATCAAAACCACAAACCAACCCATGGTTTTTACCCATGATTTTTTCCAAAGGGGAGTGGAAAAAAATATTTTATAAGGTCAATGACTGAACTTAAAATAATAAGGTTGCTTATGTGGAGGCGAGTCACACTCTCAAGGAAATCAATTTAAAAAACTAAAATGTTTTATAAGTCTTGAAGGGTCCACTAAAGATTTCTAAAATAAATAAAAAAAATCTAAAATCAAATTATTTTAATGGTAAAACATATATTGGCTGATCATAATGTTTATAGTATTTTATTACATCATTATTGGATCATTATGATGTCATAAAACACATTATATATTTAAATGGTATTTAATTTTTACCCAAAAATTCGGTTGTCACAGAAAATTATGAAAAATTCACCATTGGATAATTTCGACATCCTGATTCCAAAAATAATATTCATTTTATCCAAATATTTTTCTAAATATGTGAATTTTCACTTTTAAAATAAAAACCGACATTTATCGAAAATTCATGGGTTTTGACAAAAATAGCTTTCAAACCTTAATAAAAATTACAATTATATTCATAAAAATTATGTGATAATTTATACTTAATAAAAATTAATTTAATTATAATATTTTATTAAAATATTATTTAATTCAAAAATCCATTAATTTATCAAAATAGATTCCTTAGTTGAACATTAACTAAAAAAACTATTTGTGCTTTAAAAACTATTTACAAAGTAACAATAATAAAATGAAAGTATATTCTTTATTATATACAAAAAATAATGTACATAATCATAATTCTAGGGTCTTGTTACATAACCCATTAAAACACCCGCATAAGACCTTAGGGTAAGGTGAACTATTGTGACAGACTCTTGGGGTGACTCAGATAACATCGCTCGAGTGCTAATCTCTATCAACTTCTACTTCTCCCATAGGTAGTTCCGATCAAGCTTAATGTATTCAAGATCGGCTTGGGCTTGGTCAAGAGCGAAGCCCAATGATGCCACCTCCTTTCTGAGCTCCGAAAAATGGGCTTCGTACGGGGCAAGTCTACTGGATGAGGCCATCGCTTCCTTTGTCTGAGTAAATTGGATTTGTTAAAGCCCTATATTTATACTAATCATGTGATCACTATTCAACACCTATATTAGCAACTGTCACAATTCTTAATGGTATTTTAAAATCCAAAACATAAAACCAAATAAGGGCATACGTTTTACATAACCATAAGAAGACATTTAAATAAACCAAGAGGAATTTTCATTAATGAATTTTTGGGTCGTTACAATATTCCCCCCTTAAGAAATTTTGCCCTTGAAATTTCCTTTTCCCACACTAAAATAGATGTGGGTAACTCTGCTTCATCACTTCTTCTGATTTCCATGTCACTTCTTCAAACTTGTAGTTTTGCCACAACACCTTGACGAAGGGCATGAACTTATTTTGTAGATTTTTTCTCTACGATCTAAGATCTTCACTGGTTTCTACTCATAAGAAAGATCATCCTCTAGCTATAATAACTCTGAAGAGAGTACATGTGAAGGGTCTGGTATGTACTTCATTAAGAGAGATACATGAAAGACATCATATACTTTGGCCATGGTAGGTGGAAGTGCTAGTCGATAGGCCAGAGCCCCGACACGATCAAGAATATCGAAGGGGCCGATGTACCTAGGACTTAAATTCCCCTTCTTTACAAACCTCATAACCTTATTCCACAGAGATATGCGTAGAAACACCATGTCTCCAACTTTGAACTCAAGGTCTCGTCGACGGTTATCCGTATAACTCTTCTGTCGACTTTGGGCTTCCTTGATATGTTGCTGAATGGTTTTAACCTTATCCACCATTTCTTTGACCATTTCAGGTCCTAGTAGCTTATGCTCACTAGCTTCATCCCAACACACTGGTGTTCTTCACCTTTTCCCATAAAGGGCTTCACATGGTGCCATTCAGTTGCTCGAGTGGAAACTGTTATTGTAGGAGAATTCAACCAGTGGAAGATGTTAGTCCCACCCTCCTTTGAAGTCCATAGAACATGATCTTAACACATCTTCCAGTGTCTGAATAGTTCACTCAGATTGGCCATCAGTTTGAGGATGATAGGCCATACTGAAGTTCAGTTCAGTGCTTAGAGCATGTTGGAGACTTTTCCAGAACTTCGAGGTGAATCTCAGATCATGATCAGATACAATAGATAGTGGTACTCCATGCAGCCTTACCACTTATTTGATGTAAATCTGTTCAAGTTGATCCAATGAGAAGTCCTCTCGAATCACGATAAAGTGATCTGTCTTTATAAGACGATCCACAACAACCCATATAGCATTGTTTCCTCTGGATGTCCTTGGAAGTCTAGTGACAAATTCCATGGTAATGTTCTCCCACTTCCATGTTGGTATGTGTAGTGGTTGCATCATACCCTTAGACTTTTTCCTCTCAGCCTTCACTTGCTGACATACCAGACACTTTGATGTATATTCAACAATCTCTCTTTTCATATTGTCCCACCAAATGTTTTCTCGGAGATCTCGATACATCTTTGTGCTCCTTAGGTGAATAGAGAAGGTTGAGCTATGTGCGTCATTCAGAAGCTACTTCTTTATCTCTGGATCAGATGGTACACATAATCGTGACCCAAATCTCATAATACCATCCTTTTCAACCATAAACTCTGAGGATTTCCCATTTTTTATAGCTTCTACCCTTTTCATAATTTCCACATCCTTTCTTTGAGAATCTTTTATTTTCTCTAAGAGGGATGGTTGGGCAATAATTTGAGAAAGGATTAATGATGTTCCTCTCTTAACAATTCCCATGTCTATCCTCTGCAAATCTAATAATATTGGATCCTTCTCAATTCTCATTAATGATAGAATCGCTAGATCCTTTCTACTTAGAGCATCCACCACCTTGTTTCCTTTCCCAGAGTGGTAATAGATTGAGTAGTCATAATCCTTGATGAGTTCTATCAATATTCGTTGGCGTATATTAAGCTATTTCTGTGTGAATATATATTTGAGGCTCTTGTGATCAGTATATATCCCACACTTCTCCCCATAGAGATAATACTGCCAGATTTTCAATGCAAAGATCATAGCCGCAAACTCGAGATCATGCGTGGGATTGTTTTTCTCATGGATTTTCAACTACCTTGAGGCATATACTATCACTTTATCATTTTCATCAACACACAACCCAAGCCCTTCTTTGAAGCATCACTAAATACCACAAAAGTTTTCCACTCATGGGTAATGTGAGAACAGGCGCAGTGATAAGCCTCCTTTTCAACTCCTTGAATCTCTCTTCACATTCATCACTCTAAGAAAACTTTACTCCCTTCCGAGTTAGCTTGGTAAGAGGGTTGGACAATCATGAGAGATTTTCACAAATTGGCGATAATATCCAACTAACCCCAAGAAGCCATGGATATCCATTACTGATGTTTTCCTTGTCCATCCCTCAATTGTATCTGTCTTGGAGGTATCCACTGATATCCTCTAGTACAGTTCTTAGATGCTCCTCATGATCCTCCTTGGTTTTGGAGTATATTAGAATATCATCTATTAAGACTACCAATTTTTTTTTGAGGTAATCTCTAAATAATCTATTCATCAATTCCATGAATATTTCTAGAGCATTAGTGAGTCTCAAAGGCATTACTATGAATTCATAGTGCCCATATCTTGTATGAAAATCATTCTTGGGGATATCTTCCTTCTTCACCCTTACTTGATAATATCCCGACTGTAAATATACCTTGGAGAAGTATTGTGCTCCACGCAGCTGATCGAATAAGTCATCAATTCATGGAAGATGATACTTGTTCTTTATAGTGATTTTTTTGAGCTCACGATAATCAATGCAAAGGTGCATTGACCCATCCTTCTTCTTGACAAAGAGGACTGGTGTACCCCATGGTGAAGTACTTGGGCGTATAAATCATTTATCCAGATTCTCTTATAGTTGTTTCTTCAGCTCCTCAATCTCCAAAACAACCATTCTATACAGAGTCTTGGATATTGGCAATGCCTCAGGTATAAGTTCAATTTAGAATTTAACATCTCTTCTAGGAGGGAGACCAAACAATTCCTCAGGAAAAACTTCAACGAATTCTCTCACAATAGGCATGTCTTCAAGGATGGTTGCTTCCTTGGACTCAATCATCTGATCCAGATACGCATGCTCATATGGTAGTAATATACATGTTTGAGATGATGGAACTAAAGAAGATTCATCCTCCTCCTAGAACTTGTACAGAATCGGGGGTCGATTCTCCACCTAGAGAGTGATTTCCCTCTAATGAAAATTTTTGTTAGATCTATAAGGAAAGGCAATCCATGTTGATAATTGCACCAAATTCCACTAGAGGGAGTATGATGAGGTTCGTTGGGAAGTTCAATCCACAAATTATGACAAGGGAGGAGTTATATTCATGGGATGTAATGATTGCCCCATTTTCCGTACTCACTGAAATCTTTACTTCCATGATTTGTGGTGTTGTTGAGATAGTTCTAATAAACTTTCTGGATATAAAATAATGTGTGGAACCTGAATCAAAAAGTATGTTCGCTATTCTTGAATGAATAACTGGCATAACTATCACCACTTCTTTGTCGGTGTTCACTTCGGTGGTAGTGATGGAAAAAGCTTGCCCTTAATGCCTTGGAGGTTGTTGGTTGCCTCCAAAAACCCTTGGCTTTATTTTCAAGGTTCCCTAGTTCTTTGTAGTTGAAGCAATGAACAATGCGTTGAGGTTCGAACGGAGCGTTCCTCTCCTCTGTTGCATCTGTGGGTTTTTCTTGTTGGGAGTTAACAGCTAGGTTCTCTTCTCTTCCAAACCTAAAGCATTTCCTCGTCCCCTTCAGGAAATTTTTGGGGTTCTTATTTCCGTACCTTTGGCAAGTGGTGTGTTGGATTTTATTAGCACCTTGGGATTTATTCACCGAACCGCCAGAATTGAATTCCACCTTACACTTATTATCCCCATGATACCCCTTAGATTCGTTGATCTCCATTTCAACCTTTAGGTCACATTAGACAATTTCCTCATAGCTGTCGTAGTCATGGATCGCCAGGGCTTTCCGCAGGCTAGGTTTTCACCCACCAAAGAAGCGGTCAACCTTGTATTCAGGGATAACGACAAAGCCGGAGGCGTATTGTGTAATCCTTGTGAATTTTTCCTCTTACGATCTGATGAATTTGTTGTCTTTTTTCTTGAGGGAAAGGAAGTCCCTTTCCATATTAAGCTATAGGGTGCGTGGAAAATATTTATCAAAAAACATCTTCCATAAATACTTCCATTCCAATGCCTCAATCTCCTCCTCAAGCTTTATATTTTTGATCAATGTCCACCATTGATCAACTTCATCATCCATATGATAAGCATCCAGGAGAACCTTCTCTTGTTCGGAACATTGAAGTATGGAGAAGATCTTTTCAATGGAGTTTATCTATTGTTCGGTGATTGCAGGGTCAGATGATCCATTAAAAGTAGGAGGCCTTTGTCTTATGAAGCTCTCGATAGCGACTTGTTCTTTCTTGGGAGGGGGGGGGGTTGAACGTTCCTCTTGACCCATGTTTCTATTCAATGCTTGAGTTAAATAAGAGAGTATCATGACAAAGTTCACGATTCCTTCTCCCATCGGATTGTGGATCTCATTAGAACAATCATCGCATTGATTTTCACATCGGCTGTTAGCCCAAGTCCTCCTATTACCTGCCACTGGCTGGAATAAAAGGAAAGTTAGGGGTAACACATAAAGAGTAATTGAAAGACAAAAACAGATGACTTATAAATAACTTTTATTTCCTTAACTTATGAATCTATAGGCTTCAATCTATGTTATCCATGATCTACTTTCTAACATACATTCTTAGAGGCATTTTTTTAAAATTCCTTTAATAATGGTTCATACAAAGCTTGTTAATTTACCAAACCATATCCCCTAGGAGTTTCATAACCAAGAGTGCAACAAGGACCATTTTCATGTACCAGGATACCTCGGGGTCAAGCCTGAAACTCCTTGTCTGATTTTTCACTCCTAGGTACATCTGTGCCAGAGCCGCCTCTACCTGCTCGTATCCAAACAGGAATGTATTTGTTTGATAAACCATTTACTCAATACTCACCAAAACTTAGGTATGTTTTTTATTATACTTAGTCTAGTCTCTAAGGATTCACTAGTGTTTTATAATCTTAATCTCAAAAATAACTAAACTTATCCTTCGATACCAACTATAACAACCCTGCTCTTCATTACACACTTAACATAATTTATTACATAAAACCCTCACTTGATACAACATAGAAGATCTAGAGGGCTAGTGTATTTGGGGATTAGTAACATTACATAACAAATTAAAACATAAAACACAACATCTTATTGAAAACTTCCTTTACATGACCACTACATTCCCTCATACTTATCATTGCATGGGATAACCTGAGGACATGCATAAGAAAAAGGTGAGCTATAAAGCCCAGTAAGGGAGTAAAAAAATCATAACATGAAGATTACAATACATGTTAGTCAATAGGAATATAAATGGGGAGAAAGAGAAACATAATCATAAATTCATGACAATTCATTATAATCATAACGTGGAGATGTGACAACAACATTTAACATGATATTAGCATGAGACAAGATTCATTGCACATGGAGCATGAGTAAATCCTCATTGTACATGAAGCACGAGTAAACCCTCATTGCACTTGAATTATCATGAGTCAACACTCATTGCACATGACGTATCATGATACTATACTTTACCCAATGCATTGGAGCGCTATCAGGTCACACCCTTATTAAACATTTCATTTCATGCATAAGTGTGCCACATGGATCATATAACATGGAATAAATCAACATAATAAGTTATTCCATGATTAAGGAATGTGGAATAAATACATGAAAGTACCATTCAATATGTATATGTGCATAAAGGTGAATACCCTTGATAGAGACATGGGTATGGTATTCACTATACAACGATCTTGGCTTGGGAAAATGCGGTGCAATTTCCGTAGCATAACGGCGTGATATAAGAATTCATAAAAATGGTTGATGAAAGAGAAATAGGTGTCTCATAATATGTACATGAAATGGAAATTAATAGGGGTCATATAGATACATGTAAAAATAAATGTAATGGAATTTAGATACGTAATACAAAAGAATTATTTGAATGTAAATGAGGAGAGAGAAATTCCTTAGAGAATTTCGGCATGGTAACGAGTGTACATGGGAGGAATTAATGAGAGAGAAAGGGGATCTATCATTATTAAAATATGAATAGGTAGGTATGAGGGATGTGCAAAATCATACCCCAACATTTATAATTTAAAATAAAGGGGCATAACAATATAAGGAAACTTGGACATAAATAAGGAAAGTGAGAATCCTTTACTTGGAAGTGTGATCCCAAAGGCTTGGGAGGGGATTGAGAGAGACTTCTTGGGAGATTGAGGAACCTTGGGAGGATTCTAGAGAGATTAGGGAAGAGGTTGGACAAACTCCAAAGGTTTTGAGTGAAGAGGAAGTGGGAGCTTGGGTGGGTTTATATAGGAAAGGAGAGAGAATTATTTATTATTTAGGTTTGGGACACCACACATTAAACTAATCAAAACCACAAACCAACCCATGGTTTATTCCCATGGTTTTTTCCAAATGGGAGTGGGAAAAAATATTTTATAATTCCAATGGCCTAACTTCTTAAAATAACAGGGTTTCTTATGTGGAGGTGAGTCACACTCTCAAGGAAATCAATTTAAAAAACTAAAATGTTTTATAAGTCTTGAAGGGTCCAGTAAAGCTTTGTAAATAAATCAAAAAAACCTAAAATCAAATTATTTTAATGGTAAAACATATATTGGCTGAGAATAATATTTATATTATTTTATTACATCACTATTGGATCATTATGATGTCATAAAACACATTATATATTTAAACGATATTTAATTTTTACCCAAAAATTCGGCTATCTCAAAAAATTATGAAAAATTTACCGTTGGATAATTTTGAAGTCCTGATTCCAAAAATAATATTCATTTTATCCAAATAATTTTCTAAATATTTTAATTTTCACTTTTAAAATCAAAATCTACATTTATCGAAAATTCATGGGTTTTGACAAACATAGCTTTCAAACCTTAATAAAAATTACAATTGTATTCATAAAAATTATGCGATCATTTATACTTAATAAAAAGTAATTTAATAATAATAATATTTTATTAAAATATTATTTAATTCAAAAATCCATTAATTTATCAAAATAGATTCCTTAGTTGAACATTAACTAAAAAAACTATTTGTGCTTTAAAAACTATTTACAAAGTAACAATACTAAAATGAAAGTATATTCTTTATTATATTAAAAAAATAATGTAAATAATAATAATTCTAGGGTCTTGTTACATAACTGCTTAAAACACCCGCATATGACCTTAGGGTAAGGTGCGCGATTGTGACAGACTCTTGGGGTGGCCCAGATAACATCGCTCAAGTGCTAATCTTTATCAACTTCCACTTCTCCAGTAGGCGGTTCCTCTCAAGCTTAACGTATTCAAGATCGGCTTGGGCTTGGTCAAGAGCAAAGACCAATGACGCCACCTCCTTTCCAAGCTCCGAAAAATGGGCTTCGTATGATGCAAGTCTACTGGATGAGGTCATCACTTCCTTTGTATGAGTAAATTGGATTCTTCAAAGCCATATATTTATACTAATCATGTGATCATTGTTCAATGACTAAATTAGCAATGGTAATAATTCTTAAGGGTATTTTAAAATCCAAAACATAAAACCAAATAAGTTCATACATTTTACATAACCATAAGAAGACATTTAAATAAACCAAGATGAATTTTCAATAATGAATTTTTGGGTCGTTACAGGGAAAACATGAATCCCATGATGGAGTAGAATGCTAATCAAGCGGCGGCTGGTGGAGTTCAACCACTGGACACGCCTCTCAAAGATGGATTTGAACTTGACACTCATAAAAAGGATAAGCTTAATGAAGTAATTTTCATACAAGGTGACACACAAGTAAGTGTTGAGATGGATGACACAAACCGCCAGACGGCTGCGCCTATGCAGAGCTCTGGTAAAAATCTTTGGGCAGATATTGTTGCTGTGGATACTTCATCTCATCATGATGATGGGAATAGTGATTTTGAGAATAGAATAGGGGAATATCCCATGGATGACCATGATTTCATTACCAAGTAGGTAGATGGTCCATCTAAATCAATTGATGATGATCAAATTGCTATGGTGGATAGAGGGAAAATGGTTGTTAAAAGCCTTCAAGTGGAAGTAGGTGAGCAACACATCATGGATGAGCAAATGGTCCCAACTGAATTGGGGATGGATGAAATAGAAGGGGCATAGAAGAAGCCCAAGTCTTGGAAAAGGGGTCATCATTCGAAAGGTTGTGGTTGAGGACATGGTCGTGATGATTGGGCTACTGCGCAAGGGCGTGGCCATTCTGCGAGACAACTCACTATGGAGCAACAAAAGCTCAAAGAGAAGTACAATGTGCTTTTCAACTAGGGTAATTCACAGTTAGAGTGAGAATATACTAATGATATCTCTGATCATAATTATGGGAATGGTTCTAATCCTCTTCATTTAGGATAAGAGCTTGTCTCCTTGTTTGACCATGTCCTTTCTATGTGTCTTTTGCTTTTCTAATAAATTTTTACTAGCGAGCTTGCCTGCCTCCTGAACCTTTTTGCTAATAAATATATTTATCATATTTATAATTATATATTTATAATTATATATAAATATTTTTTAAATATATTTATTTATAATTATAATTATAAATATATATATATATATTTAAATAATTATAAATTATAATAAATATATTTTAATAATAAATATAGTTATTATATTTATAATTATATATATAATTATATATTGATATAAATATATATAATTATAAATATATAAATATATAAATATATAAATATATTTATAATTATATACAAATATTTATAAATATATATATTTATAATTAGAATTAAAAATAAATATATTTAAATAATAAATATATTTATTATATTTATAACTTTATAAATATATATAATATATATATATATTTATATAAATATATTTATAAATATATATAAATATATAAATATATTTATTAATATATAAAAATATTTATAAATATTTATAAATATTTATAAATATTTTCAAATGTATTTTATTTATAATTATAATTATAAATATATATATATATTATTAAAATTAGATCTTTATCAGCGCTGATAAAACTTCTCTTATCACTGCTAGAATTTTAGTGCTGATAAAGAGTGGTTTTATCAGCGCTTACTATTTTAGCATTGATAAAACTACTCTTTATCAATGTTTTTTTGAAAGCGTTGATAAAAGTCTTATCCAATCTTATAAAATGAACCCTAATAGAGTCTCCTATCTCATGCCTTCAAGCTCTCACGGAACTCGACTGCCGCTGTTGGTCTCGATCTTCATCGACTTTTGTGACGAATCGACCCTCTCCAAGTCTAAGGTATGTTGTACCTCGTCTCTGCATATTCTTCAAGCTCAGAGTCTCAATTCAGTCCTTTTTATTTTTTGTTTTGGGTAAGAGATTTCATGATTCATCTTGCTTTGTTCGATCGAGCGAATCATGATTTCTTTGAGTGCCTGAATGCAATGGAACCTACTTGGGGCCTCTATCGAATTCATTAGACTCGGAATCGAGCATTCTATGATAGTCTTTGATGGGGATGAAATCTATTCCATGACCGTGTTCCTTCCTCCTCCTACTTTCCTTTCTTTATTTTCTTGATTCCTATGCTTCTTCACTATTATTGTAATGCCCCGACTCTAGAAGCTCAGATCCAGTGTATTATTTTATTACATGGCATGATCAAAAGAAATCAAATCTTGAAGGATCGATCGGTTTAGTAGCCTTGAAAATACTAGATACAAACATAAATTTTACATTACATCATAAAATGAAAAACAACATAGTATTTCCATTAAAATACTCATATCCCTTAGAATATCCCTGAAGGTCAATCATAATATACCTCTTTGCATCCTGGGAAAAAATGAAACATAAGAAAGGGGTGAGATCAGCTGCTTAGTAAGGGTAAATAATACAACGAGAACTATAAGCATAAACTTTTAAGGTAAGGTTTATAACTAAAATACAAGCCTTTAAAACACAATATTGATAATAATATGGCAATTATAAATCAAATAAATCCATAAAACATTCACATGGATATTCTACTAGTTGAATAATCATATGTAATATCCATAACTAATTTCATAATGAGGGAATTCATAATGCGAGACATTACAACCACATCTCCAAGGCCTCATTCCAAGACCATACATAAATGGGTAAAAAACCAATCTAGTTTGTCTCATGAGACCTACCAATACATCGAGGGGTTATAGTGGGCCACACCCGTCACTTACTAAGTCCAATTCATTCCTCTTATGAAAGAGTTAAAACATAACCAACATAAACATTCGTATTAAAATCATCATACAAATTGTTAATACTTTAACCATAAACCATTAATGGTATCAAAATAGCACATCCACAGTCAAACTAATCATAAAAACTTAAATACAATATGATAGGTTGTATCATAAGAACTCAACCTCAATTAAATTCAAGACTCAATAAAGGATGTCGACATAGATGGAAATGTTTTTGATAAAACCATTAGAAACTTATTTAGAGAAATACCCCTTTTTATTGAAAATAGTTATTTAAAATTCCATACAATTTAAAAAGAAAATATTTTCATTGAAAATAATCTTTTAAGATTGTAAAGGAATATTCAAAATGTTAAGGCTTCATGATGACAGAAAAATACACTCACACCATATAAGTTAAAAAAAAACATTCTTCTCACGCTTCGTTGAAAAATCCAAACAAAGTACCTCGTAAGGAAAATGAAAAAAATATTCCTTTTATAAAATTGAACATGGGAAAAAATGTCTTTAAAAAATTGTAAAATAATAGTATGAATGTTTTGAAATATATTTTTAAGAAACATGGACTTGGATGATAAATATGTCCTAGTAAATTCTTACGTAAAAACAATCCCGGATAATAAAGAGATTTTGAAATTAACCCTTACCTTATACTCTCCTTTAGTTGAGGGTGTGTTAACCTCCTATATAATGGTTAAATAATTTTATTAAGTTATAAAAAAACTATATCCATGATTTATGATATCATATATGATTCTTTTATTTCATTTTTTAAAAATATTTCATTATTATCATTATTTAGGGCGTGAACTACTTTATTTTCTTATGTTTATTTTGTCGTGTAAGTATTGTTTCTTATGCATCAGATATATCTTGTTCATATCCAGAATGGTATTAAGTTTATAAATATTATATTAATTCATTATATACATTTTCATAATCATTCTTAAATGGTTGTAGTGGAGGATGAATCTCATTGCTTCGTGGAGAGGGTAGGCTATATGTATGCACAAGCGACGATATCATTCCCTTAATAGTTAAATGGTATGAAATTGGATGGTATATTAATTATAAAGAATAATTATCATGTCATATTCATTATTTATACCCATTATAATCATCATTATATCCATCCAAATAAAGTATTGTTAAATAACAAATTACACCACGACGTGGAGACGGTAAGCTGTACGTACGCACGCTGGTGATATTGTTATTCATAGAATGGATAAAAGGAGGAATATGGTTGTCCCATAATCATAATAATATATCATAATGTATATGATAATATATTTACTACTTTATTATGGTAACAACATAGGAATAGGAAGTAGAAGAAGAAAAAAAATTGAATTGAAATGGTAAAACAATCACATCTTCTTCGAGTATCTCTTTTTGATTTACACAAAAGGACTTCTTAGGTAGGATTTCTTCCCAAAGTATGGCCTATAGGATTAAGTGAGGAAATTTGGGATTAGATGATGTCAAGGGTTGTCTGAGCCAAAGGGATTTAGATATGTGAATAAAAAAGGAAATGTGCCCTTTTATAAGAGGGGGGGGGGCACTTTTGGAAACTCAAAAAATATTAATTTAATATAAATTGATTTTCGATTTAAAATAGGTACAAAGTGAGTTATTTTGAGATTAATATGAGTATAGATCGAAATAATCTCGACAAATAAAATTTAGACATTCTTGGATTTTATTTTTAACCTTATCATTTTGATTTATTCTTAATTAATCTATTAAATTTTAATTTTGGTAATAATATTCTAAATATTAAAAGGTTATAAATATTTACTTATATGGTGTCAATTGTAAATAAATAGACACTTTAATATATTTTAGACCTTATAATTATCATGTTTCATTTTTAAATATTTTTATTATTTTTAAATAATTTAATAAAATGTTATTTTTATAAAATATCAATAGTGACAATTTTGACACCACTCATTACTTTGACTTAAATTAAAATAAAAAAAAAAATATAACTTCCAACCAAACCATTTAATATAATATTAACATGTAATATTCACTTATAAAATTCATGGAGAACCTTAATTAATTCAAATTATATTTATTTTAATATTTTTAAAACCATTTATTTGATATTTATATTAATAAAATAATTTCTACATCACTATTGAGTCATCAATAACGGTAATTATTTAATCTCTAAAAATTATAAATAAATTACTATTATGTAGGTAATTATTTTATCTTTACATATACTATATACCATTTATGTTATCTCTTGGTAATCTCTATACTAAAATTATTATACTTATAAGAAATTAGAGTGTGATATTTTGTAACATTCAATGATTTTAATAACATCCATGTGATATTTATGGAAAAGTGTCCATTAAATGATTACATTTAGAACCTTATATGACAAGAGTCTAATTTAGCCATCAAATAGGATTTTGAATGGTGTTAGGGTAATTTTATAATTTATTTTTACCTTTAATTATTTGATTTACCCTTAACCGCGATAATAAAAAAATTACTAAAGTTACTATTTATAATGTAATAAAATAAAATAAAACTATTTACATAATTTAGAATCACTAATTATAAATATGAAATCCATTTTTAAAAATTCAAAACACAAAACTTTTAGTAATTAAATTAAAATTAATCCCATTGATGGAACAAGAAAATGAGGTTTTAAAATCAAAAACCATCAAAAGATTGGCATGTGTTTATATCCAATTTTAATGTGAAAATAATTAAAATGGAATAAATTAGATTAAATGATAAAAATTTAATCTAATTATAATTTAAAACCAATCAAAATTATAATTTAACACTATAAATTATTTCAATGAAAAAAGTTGGTTACTATTCATCAAAACATAAAACTTATTAGAAAAATACCAAAAATTGAACCAAATTAAAATTTTATATTAATATTTTAAAGAAAAATTTTATTTTATCAAATTTAATATATAAAAGTGTCAAATATTGGATTTAAAATGGGGTTTCCATTAAAAAGTGGCAAAATTACTTTTAGAAAAAATAACATTTTAATGTGTAAAATTGGATCAATTCTTATCTTATGACCATAAAATAATTTGGATAGATGTAAAACCATTTGATTAATTATATAGTATATAAATTTCATAATTTGGTTGATAATACTCATAACCAATTTTTTTAAATGGCTAGTTTGATAGATCATGGTACGCTCGAACTCGATGTTGCATACGACACAAGCTATTGAATTATTTAAAAAGAAATGTACCATGGAAGTTTGGGGTGTTACATTATTCCCTTATTAAAATAATTTTTTCTTCTAAATTTCTAGAATATAACTTCATAAAAATATTGGGGTGGTTTTTCATCATATGTTCTTCAGGTTCCCACATCGCCTCTTCCATTTTATGGTTTCTCCAAAGAACCTTTACCAGTTATGTGATTTGATTCCTTAACACTTGTTATATAGTGTCGAGAATCTCGATAGGCTCTTCACAGTAAGACAAATTAGGTTCTAGTTTTACTTTTTCATAGGTGAATACACGCGTTGGGTCTGACATGTATTTCCTTAACAGTGATACGTGGAAAACATCATGGACTTTGGAGAGACTTGGTGGAATTACTAAACGATAAGTTATAGATCCAATTCATTCCAAAATTTCAAAAGGTCCAATGTACCTGAGACTTAACTTACCCTTCTTACTGAATCTTATAACACCCTTCCATTGAGATACCTTCAAGAAAACATGATATCCCACTTGAAATTCTAAATCCTTTGGTTATCGACATAACTCTTTTTCTTACTTTGAGATGCTTTGATATGGGTTTGAATAATCTTTACCTTTTCCATTGTTTCCTCAACAAGATATAGGTCTATGAGTTTTATTTCACCAACATCATCCCAAAAAGTTGGTGTGCGACATCTCTTTCCATATAATGCTTCATATTATTCAATCTGAATACTTGAATAAAAGATATTGTTATAAGAAAATTCCACTAGAGGTAAATACTGATCCTATCAAGACCCGTCCCCCGGGGCCCATGCTGTGACTCCCCCAAGCCTTCCTCCTAAAGACTAGGGGTTGGAGACTAGAGCTGAAGGCGTCAACCTGCAAGTGGGAGAAATTTTATTGAGTACCTGTACACACACACACACAACCACGTCCCAAGAAAACTGGAAAAGAGAACATGCATGCTACTCAACAACCACTGAGTGTAAAGGTACAACTGGAAGTAAATGAGCCAGAATACAAACCTAATAAAAGAAAACTGCAATAAGAGTAAGTACAAGATCAATGACAAGCCATATTCTTAAAACCCTACTTGATGGGTAAGTATAGAGTAGCTTCCGTAAGCCATATAAGCACGTCCTGCCTACCTGATCTCACTGGGCACCACCTTGTCCTGGGCCACCAAGTCCTCCGCCAAGTCGTCGATAATCTGCACCAAACACAACATGTGCGGGCGTAGCCCGTGCAAGGGTGAGAAACAATATACTCAGTAGAGACCCCAAACCAATATGGAAAGACCACAAAGCAAACCGTAAAGCAAGACATGTCACACCAGGTATAATCTAGAGTAGGAAAGTAAGACCATACATTGTATAACTGAACACCTTGGGCTATTAGGGCACTCTTCCCTGATGATTACCATGGGTATGTTGGGTCACACAGAGCCGCTACCCACCGTGGGCCTACCGGGCCACACCGAGCCACTTCCCACTAGCCTTGGATTATTGTGGCACTCATCTCTGATAAGTACCATGGGTATGCTATGTCACACAGAGTCGCTCCCCACTGTGGGCCTATCATGTCACATAGAGCCGCTTCCCACCTTTTCCATTGTACTTAGGTACTCATCCCTGATGAGCACCATGGGTTTGTCAGGTCACATTGAGCCACTCCCCACAATGGGCCTGCCGGGTCACACAGAGCCACTTCCCACTGAGCCATCGTAGCTGATCCACACAGGGTACCTTGCAGCAGTATTTGGGTCTCAGTCAGCTGTAGGATCTCTGCACGTAGTGTTCTTGATTCGAGGAGAAACTGCTCCTTAAGCCATTCTTCGTATTCCAACTTCTATGAAAGCCTCCTTTGAGTATGCCAAAAGATCTACCTCACTGAGAGGGTTACAACATCACAAATGGATCATCAATCGGATGCCCGATATGAGAGATATTGGTGTTTTAGTAAATAGGGGCCACTTGCATCCAGGCCTGGTCCGACCCGGTCGGTTCGACCTAACCAACCCGGCTCGTGGGCCTCCCATGACCCATCCCGATTCGACTGAAATGACCCGACCCAGTTCAGATCTAGGCTGGCCCAGTCCGGACAAGCCAGTGGGCTAGGACCATTGGGACTTGCTGGACCCAACTTGGTTCGGCCGTGGGTCCAGCCTGGTTTGGCCGTGGGTCCAACCCGGTTTGGCCGCGGGTCCAGCCCTGTTCGGCCTGACTTTCTCTGCCCAGGCCGCCCAGTGACCCAAATTTATTCCTCCAGCTACACTTTGGGTCCCACACATATTCGCTGGACCGCGTTCCAGTGAGGGACCACAGTTGGGTGTCCACGTCCGCCACTGTCAACCGCCTCACCGTGGCCCGAGCTGGCCGTTACCAGCAGCTCCTTTCGCCTCATTGTGGCCCAAGCCAGCCACGACTACCACCCCTTGGCATGCCTCCATCCACCTGTGGCCGCTTCCGCGGGCCACCGTCGGTGGTCATCGGCCCGCTGTCGGCACCGGCGCACCAGCGGGTTCTTTCGCGGACCACCAGGTTCGCTCTGGTGGTCCGTTCTTCGCGCCGTTTGCGCCTCCAGTCTCCATGGGGTGCCACCTTCCATACTAAGGCCCTGAAATCACCTCGTCATCAACTTGGAGATTTTCCCACAAATAACACACAAGGCGGAGGGGCTTAATCCTTGTTTGTGTCATTTTGTGCCCTCCACATTAGAGTTTAAACATGGGGGGGGGGGTTGGGATTGGAGTTCTATCAAACAATTAATCAATATTGATACAAGAAAAAGGAACCCTCCCATAAGAACGAGTGATCCACGGATCAACCTTTTCATGGGTTGATCTGCATTCCTCATTTTAGGATGAAGAATGGGAAAAAGGAAATTAAAACAAACACAACCCCTACCTGAAGGAGGTTCGTTGTTGGAGCGATCCGTTTGCGGGGATTCCATTGGCGTTTGTCGCTCTCCGGTCCCATTCTCGGGGTGCATCGATATCGCTGGAGATTCACCGATGTTCGTCATTTGTCTTTGGAGAGGATTTTCACCATAGGTTCATCAGAGGAATTCCACATTTGATTCCCCAATGTGTTATCTCATTAATAGAGAAATGCGTCGCAATGTTTCTGTTACGCTGTGTCATGACGTCATTACGTTATTTCATTAATGAAAAAACGTGTCTGTTTCACTTCCGTTAAGGAGGCCCATTAAAGGGGATCATCACCACCTCTTTGCCGCCTCATTTCTACACCGTAGTGATGGATTTCTACCAATCAACGATGATAAAAATAAAATAAAATAACTTTTTAAGTTATTTTTTTTCCTGAAAAGTTCAAAAACTATCTTTTCTGGTCGACCCTCACCAGTCGAAGTTAAGTCCTTTCTAAGTGAACCCCGAAGTTATGAGTTCAATGGTGCCCTCAAATTTTTGATCCAAGCATCAGTTTAAAAGTTAGAAAAACTTACTCCCACATTTACTTAAATGAACTAACAAAAAGTTCAAAATTCTATTTCGGGATCATCGGGTCTCAAAATTAGGTTCTATCAAAGCTTCTAGTATTGAAATAATCCCATATAATTTAAGAAAAAATTATATGGAATTTTAGGGACATTAAATTACCCCTACCTTTAGGGATTCGCTTCCCTGTAAATCACAACAAAGCTAAACGAACAAATGGGGGTACTGAGCATGAATCTGAGCCTCCCTCTCCCATGTGCTCTCTTGGAGATTCCTGTGCTACCACCGAACGCGCACCAAAGGAATCAACCATCCATGAAGGACCCACTCCTATCCATCCTCTATCTCCACCAGGAACTCCATAAATGTCACCCCATCGTCAATTTCCAGCTCGCCCCAGTTGACGACGTCTGATGGATCATGTACATACCTCCTCAATTGTGAAATATGGAAAACATCATGCACTTGGTACATATGTGGGGGGGGGGGAGCTAGGCAGTACACCACCTTTCCAACTCTGCTCAGAATCTGGAAAGGTCCAATGAACCTCAGAGATAACTTGCTGCCCCAGCCAAATATCTACAATCCCCATCGGGGTGAGACCCAAAGGGAAACATGATCTCCCTCATCAAACTACAAGGGTATCAATATCCTATCAACATAAGATTTATTACTACTTTGTGCAGTCCTCATCTGCTCCTGGATGATCTGCACCTTCTCAGTGGTATCCTGTACCAACTCTGGACCCATAAGTGCTGACTCCCTTAGGTATGTCTAGCATAGAGGTGACCAACAAGGCCACCCACACAATGTCTCGAATGGAGCCATGCCAACGGTGGTGTGATAGCTGTTGTAATATGAAAACTTCACCAGTGGAAGGTGGTCCTTCCAACTATGACCAAAATCAAGGATGCAATCACGAAGCATGTCCTCCAAGGTCTATATGGTCCTTTTCGTCTAACCATCAGTCTGTGGGTGAAAATCTGTGCTCAAGCGTAGCTGAGTCCCGAACTCCTCCTGTAATCCCTTCCATAGACGGGATGCGAAGCGAGCATCACAGTCTGAGATGATCATCAAGAGAACCCCGTGAAGCCATACTATCTCCTGGACATAGAGGCGTCCCAACCACTCAACCGATCCTTACTCCCAGATGGGTAAGAAATGAGCTGACTTGGTGAGTCAGTCAACGATCACCCAGATAGAATCATGGCCTTTGGAAGCACATGGTAAGACCATCACGAAGTCCATTGATATACTATCCCACTTCCAATCTGGTACTTCAAGTGGATATGGCAAGCCTACTGGAACCTGATGCTCAACCTTCACTTGCTGACAAGTGAGGAATCATGAAATGAACTTGGCCACTACTTTCCTCATACTTGGCCATCGGTAATGACGTTGGAGATCTTGGTACATCTTCACCACTCCAGGATGTACCACCAAGGGGGAGGTATGGAACCCCCTAAAAATCTCCTCTTGAAATGCCACTAGTACTACTATGTGCCGTTTAAAAAGGATGATGTGGTCCCCACCTATCGAAAATCCATCAAGATCCTGTCCTGAGGATAACTGAGCATGTCGGGCCTCGCAGTCAACATCCACAAACTGTGCCTCCTTACCTCGCTATAAGAGCGGGGGAGTGAAAATCATCAAATGAAGGTAAGGTGTTCCATCATCATCCATGAAGGATATTTGCATCGCAACTAGCTACTCCGTCACCTCAATCAGCAACTGCAAACCGGCCCTCCAATTGAGCATATCTGCCACCATGTTCCCTTTCCTAGGAGTATATACTATCTCGATGTCATAGTCTCAGAGGAACTCTACCCATCACCACTACCTTAAGTTTAGGTCCTTCTAGAAGAAGATATAACTGAGACTCATGTGGTTAGAGTAGACCGTAAACCATTCAACCATCAAGTACTGCCACTACATCTTCAAGGCAAAGACCACTGGTACTAACGCCAGGTCATGGGTCACATAGTTCTTCTCATACTACTTAAACTGCCATGATTCATAGGTGATCACTGCTCACTCATGCATTAGGAAACAACCCATTCTGGTCCCTGATGCATCGTAGAAGAATAAATACCAAATGCCCTCTTCTATTAGTCTCAAGATGGGGGCACTCGTCAGTCTCTGCCTCAGCTCCTGGAAACTCTGCTGGCACTTCTCCATCTATATAAAGGGTTGTCCCTTCATTTTAAAAGCCAATAAGGGTGCTTATACTCTGGAAAAGTTGGGCACAAAACTCTAGTAGTATCCATCCAACCTCAAGAAACTCCAAACCTCATTCATGCTCCTAGGTGGCTCCCAACCAAGCACTACCTCTATATTTTTTGGATCCACCACAACTCCAGCCTCTGAGATGATGTGTCCCAAAAAGTGGACCCCCCGAATCTAGAACTAGCACTTAAAGAGATTCCCATAAATCCAGTGCTCTCAAAGTATATCCAAGACTATCTGTAGGTGTGTATCATGCTCCTCTTCTAACGCCGAGTACACTAAGATGTCATCAATGAAGACCACCACGAAGCAATCACAGTAAGGCTGGAAGATCCTGTTTATGAGTCCCATGAAAACTACTAGGGAATTGGTTACACCAAAGGGCATCACCAAGAAATCTCAGTGGCCATACAGACATCTGAATGTTGTCTTCTGTATATCCTCATCTCATACCTGAAGATGGTGATATCCTGATCTGAGGTCTATCTTTGAGAACCACCTCACTCCCTTCAACTGGTCGAAGAGATCATCAATTCTCGGAAGTGGATATTTGTTCTTAATGGTCTCTTGGTTTAGGCACCATAAGTCCACACATAGACTCAATTTTTTGTATGCCTTCTTGAAAAAAAAACTAGGGATGACCATGGTGAAATGATGGGCCTCAAGAAGACCTTCTCCTACAAGTCCTCCAACTATACCCTCAACTCAAGAAGCTCCGTGGGGGCCATATGATATGCCGGTGTGGATATCAGTGCTATCCCAGGGTACAGGTCAATGCAGAAGTCTACCTCCCTGTGAGGAGGTAGTCCCAGAACATTCTTAGGAAATACGTCTTCATACTCATCCACCACTATAGGAAATCTCAAACTCCTCTTGTCCATCACACCAAGGGTGAGGCTAGCCAGCTGGGGAGTGATCGGCTGCACCCTACTCTAAGAAATTATGTCCTACACTGCAAGAGTTCCCTTCTCTCCAGTGAAGGAAAACCTGGTTCCATCTTCACAGACACACCACACTCTACTCTTAATATAGTCAATCTGAGGATGAACTGTGGATAACCAATCCATACCCAAGATGAAGTCGTAATGACTCAACACCGCTACTAGAAGATCCCAACTGAAGCTCCCGCCTCCAAGAGTAATCTCACACTGATGGAACCAGTGTGTAATCGTTGAATCACCTCCTGTAGGAGTCTCTAATCGTAAGGATCAATCCAACGACTCCATCATAATCTCTAAGCATCGAACGAGGTCCATGGAAAGGAAAGGGTGTCTAACACCTATGTCTATAAGAAAAATAGTTAAGGTAGAGAAAACACATATCATACCACTAATAATATCTGGAGCATCGTGGTCATAGGCCTCCACTACCTGAAGCTGAGCTCGCTCTTATCCACCTACTCCATGAGGTCGGGGTGGACCACCTGGGGGTGGTGGTGGTAATACCTCAAACTGTCGCCCACCGCCCACTTCCCAGCCTGCTCCCTTGACACTTTCACCACCCTATGTACCTCCTCGTTCGAACTTATGCCTCATCCTTGGCATTCCCTTGACCGTCTGTTGATCATTTGTGCAGCGGGTCGGGTAGTCACAAGCCATGTGTCCCTACCCACCACACGAGTAGCACTCCCTATTCCTCTATTGACCCCCACTTCCTTGGTGGCCTCACACCATTGATCCTATGTCCTGGTGTCACCCTTCGAATGATCTGGCCCACTTAGACCTTCGTGTCACCTGTTGGCTACCCACCACGGATGACTCGACCACCTGTCGCCCGTTGGTAGCTCCCACCATCGGTGCCCGCTCTGTGAGGAAGCTCTCCACTATAAGAGCTCACTCTAGCACTCCATCCTAAGTGGGGATGCTGAGGGAAATCATAGAAGCCCTGATCTTCCTTCGGAGTCCCTAATAAAAGGTCTGAGCCCTGAATAAAGGGTCCCACACCATGTCCATAGAGTAGCAGGAGAGGTTTGTAAACCTTGGAGAGTACTCAGCCACTAACATGCTACCTTACTGTAGGTGAAGCAGCTTCTATATGAACACTGAGCGCAATGTCATAGGAAAGAAATACTCCTGGAGAAGCCACTTGAAGTTAGATGAGGAGAGGGTCGCCTCATCCTAAGTTTGAATTTTTAAACTCTACCATCACTTCACCTAGCCCCAAAGAAGGCTCGCAGCTAAGATTTCCATCTGGTCAAGTGGTGTCCTTACTAAGTGGAAGACCCACATCACTGACTCCAGCCATTCCTTAGCAGCCTGAGGATATTTCTCTCCCCTGAACTTGGGAGGTCTCTATCTCTGGAACTTGTGCAAGGTTATGAGCCGACGTGCATCCTCTATTGGTAATTCCGGTAGTAAATGCCGATCAACGGGTGGTGGTAACACTGTTACACCACCTGAAGGGGCCATCTCTAGCACTGGTCCCTGAACCGACACCTCATCGCTAGGAGGGCTATCCTCACAGTCACACATCGGAATCCTAGCTGTCTGACTACATGGAGGCATCCTGATACAGATCAAGATGTACTACAGTCAATAGAATATACATGGTGAGATGAATCTTATTTAAAAATAAAATGAGGAAACACTCAATTCTTATATGATGCATGAAATCAGTGTTTTTATGTATAGATTCAAAAAACAGATTTCAAGATCCTGGTGTATAGATACGTTGGATGCCACACTAAAACAAGACTCCCCAAATCTAAAAGTCAAACTAGAAACATTTAACACTGTTTCCCAAAAACAAAACAACATACTCAAAGTCTTTGAGGCAGAACCGACCACCTTTGATACCACTTTGTCCCGAATCATCCCTAGGGCCCATGCCGTGACTCCCCCAAGCCCGCCTCTCGAAGGCCAAGGGTTGGAGACTAGCACTGAAGGCATCAACCTGCAAGTGAGGGGAATTTTCTTGAGTACCTGTACACACGCACATACAACCACGTCCCAAGAAAACTGGAAAAGAGAAAAAGAATGCTACTCAACAACCACTAAGTATAAAGATACAACTGAAAGTAAATAGGCTAGAATACAAACCCAACAAAAGAACACTACAACAAGAGTACGTACAAGATCTATGGAAAGTCATCTGCTGAAAATCCCACCTGATGGGTAAGTATAGAGTACCTACTGGAAGATGTAGAATCACGTACTACCTACCTGATCTCACTAGGCACCACCTGGTCCTAGGACACCAAGTCCTCCACCAATTTGTCGGTCATATGCACCATACCCAACATGTGTGAGTGAATCCGGTGCAAGGGTGAGTAACAATATACTCAGTAGGGACCCCAAACCAACAAGAAAATACCACAAACCAAACCATGAAGTAAGATATCTCACACCAGGTATAATCTAGAGTAGGAAAGTAAGACCATTAGTCATATCACTGAACACCTTGGGATGTTTTGGTACTCCTCCCTAATGAGTACCATGGGTATGCTGGGTCACACAGAGCCTCTCCCCACCGTGGACCTACCGGGTCACATGGAGCTGCTTCCCACTAGCCTTGGACTGCTATGGAACTCATCCTTAATGAGTACCATGGGTATGCTGGGTCACACAGAGCCGCTCCCCACCGTGGGTCTGTCGGGTCACACAGAGTCACTTCCCACCTTGGCCATCGTACTGAGGTACTAATCCTTGATGAGTACCATGGGTCTGCTGGGTCATGGAGATCCACTCCCCACTGTTGGACTGCCAGGTCAAACATAGCTGCTTCCCACTGAGTCATCATAGCTGATCCACACAGGGTCGCTTATCAGTAGTCTTTGGGTCTTAGTCAGCCGTAGGATCTCCGCACATAGTGCGCTTGATTCTAGGAGAAAACGCTGCTCAATACATTCATCATATTCCAACTTCCATGAAATCCTCCTCAGAGTATTCCAAAAGACCCGCCTTGCCATGAGGGTCCCAATGACCCAAACAACTCATCAATCAGACGCCCAGTTTGAGAGATATTGGTGTTTTATTAAACAGGGTCCGGTTGTGTTCGAGTCCGGTCCGACCCGGTCGAAACGACTCAACCAACTGGGCCTATGGGTCCCGCATGACCCAGACCGATTCGACTGACCCAACCCAACCTGGTTTGGGTCTGGTCCGGCCCGATCCATCCTGGCCAGTGGGCCAAGCCCACTGGGATTTGTTGGACCCGGACCGATTCGGCTGTGTGTCTAGCCCATCGGGTCACCTAGTGACCTGGATTTATCTGGCCCGACCCGCATCGGCGGCCCAATTTTCTTTCCTCGCCCAGGCCACCTAGCGGCTCGAATTTATTCTGTCGGCCCGACCTGCAACAATGTGCTGGTTTAACCAACCCGGGCCACGCTGCGACCTGGTTGGCGCACCCTGGTCCAGCCCACGAGCATGGGCCGGTTCTTCTTTAGCTAGACGTGTGGGCATCCATCTTGAAGCGTGCCATAGATGACTAAGTCGACCACTCTTTGGGTCCCTCACGCGGTCATTGGACCGCATGCCAGCGAGGTACCACATCCTGAAGGCGCGGGCTGCTTCGTCGATGCGGCCAGGTGGCCGCGTTCACCACCACTTGCCATCGACCATTACCAAAGGCTCCTACCGCCTCTCTACGGCCCGAGCCGACCATTGAAGGTAGCTCCTGCCACCTCACCATGGCCTAATCCGGTTGTGACTGTAGCACTCCCCCCCGGTGCACTATCGTGACGCGCCGCCATATGCTCACAGCTACCGCTGCGAGCCACTGCTGGTGGTCACCGCCATCAGGTTCTTCTGCGGACCACTGGGTCCACTCTATTGGTTAATTCTTCACGCTGTCTATGCCTCCGGTCTCCATGGGGTGCCACCTTCCCTCTAAGGCCTTGAAATTTCCTCGGCGTCAACTTGGAGATTTGGCCACGAAGAATGCACAAGGAAGAGGGGCTTGATCCTTGTTCGTATCAACCCACACCCTCCGCATTAGAGTTTAAACATGGGGAGGTTTAGGATTGGAGTTCTATCAAACAATTAATGAATCCCAATACATGAATCCTAAGATAAATGCACCCTCCCACAAGAACGAGTGATCCGCGGATCAACCTGTTCATGGGTTGATCCACATTCATTGTTTTAGGGCGCAGAATGAGAAAAAGTAAATTAAAACAAACACAACCCCTACCTGGAGGAGGATTGTCATTGGAGCGATTAGTTCGCGAGGATTTCATTGGCATTCATTGCTCTCTGGTTCGGTTCTTGGGCTGCGTCGATATCGCGAGTGATTCTCCGGCGTTCTTCATTCATCATTGGAGAGGATTTTCATCATAGGTTTTTCAGAGGAATTCCACATTTGATTCCCCAACGTGTTATCTCATTAATAGAGAAACGCGTCGCAATGTTTCTGTTATGATGCATCACCACACCGTTATGCTATTTCATTAATGAAACAACATATCTATTTCGCTTCTGTTAAGGAGCCTCATTAAAGGGGATCATAGCTGCCTCGTCGATGCACCACAATGTTGGCGTGCCACCGCTCAATGGTGAGAGAAGGAAAATAAAATAACTTTTTAATTTAATTTATTTTTTTTCCAAAAAGTCTGAAAACAATCTTTTCCAACCGACCCTCACCGGTCGAAGTTAACTCCTTTCTAAGAAAATCCTGACATTATGAGTTCAACGATTCCCTTATATTTTTGATCCGAGCACCGGTTTAAAAGTTAGAAAAACCAGTTTGCACGTTTACTTAAACGAACTAAAAAAATGTTTAAAATTATATTCCGGGATCACCAGGCATCAGAATCAGGTGATATCAAAGTTTTTGGTCTCAAAATAATCTCAAATAATTTTTTAAAAAAATTACATGGAATTTTCGGGACATTATAGATCCCACATACCTTGAAAGTCAAGTGATAAAGATCTCAACATGTCTTCTAAATTTTGAATAGTCCTTTTTGATTGTCCATCAATTTGAGGGTGGTAGGAATTGCTCAAATGAAGCTTAGTATCTAGGGACTTATGAATAATTTTCCAGAATCTTGATGTAAAATGGGGATCACAGTCATAAAAAATCGATAGGGGTACACCATGGAGTCTATAAACCTCATTAATGTAAAGTCTTTCTAAATGTTCAAGTGGTAAATATTCTCTTATAACAAGAAAATGTGATGATTTGGTAAGATGATCTACAATAACCCATATCGCATCATTTATTCTATGAGCCATTGGTAGATCTATGAAAAAGTCCATCATAATATCATCCCATTTACACAAAGGTATTGGAAGAGTTTGAATGACTCCTTTAGGATGTTGTATTCAAGCCTTTACCTATTTACAAACCAAACATCTTGACACATAATCAGCAATCTCCCTCTTTATGTTGTCACACAAAAAATGTTACTTCAAATATCTATACATCTTCGGGATACCAGGGTGTATAGAGAAATTGGAGCTATGTGAATCATCCAATAATTCTCTTTTTAGATCAGGTATAGAGGGAATACAAAGCCGCTTCCCAAATTTTAAAATACCATCTTCATATACAAAGTCAATAAATATCCCGTAATTCACAACTTTAATTTTCTTTTGAATATCCTCATAATAAGAATGATAATTTTTTATCTTTTACAGTAATGATGGTTTGACAACCATTTGAAAAAGTATAAATGTTTCACCTTCCATGGTAATTCCCATATCAATTTTTACTAGATCTATGAACATAAGATCACTTTCAACCCTCATTTTGTTCATAACTCTATGGTAATTACTACTCAAAGCATCCGAAACCTTATTTTCATTCCTTGGGTGATAGTGTATTATGTAATCATAATCCTTGAGTAGCTCAATCCATCTCATTTTCTCATGTTGAATTATTTCTGTGATAAAATACATTTCAAACTCTTGTGATCAGTATATATCTCACATATTTCACCGTAGAGATAGTGTCTCCATATCTTCAGAGAAAAGATGACTAAATCCAACTCAAGATCATGAGTTGGGTAGTTTTGTTCATGAATTTTTTAATTTCCTTGATGCATAATCAATAAATCTATCATTATTTATAATAACACAACCAAGTCCTTTCCTTGATGCATCACTATAAATCACAAAGCCATATTTTACAGATGGTAAAGTTAAGATAGAAACTTTGACTACTATTCTCTTTAATTCTTCAAAACATTATTTACACTCTTTTGTCCAAATGAATTTAACCCCTTTTTGTGTGAGCTTGGTTAATGGGTTAGCCAATCATGAAAAATTCTGGATGAAATGCTAATAGTAACCTGCTAAACTAATAAAACTACGTACCTAAGTTATAATCGTCGGTGCTAGCCATTCTTGGATTGACTTTGTCTTTGTAAGATCAACAAAGATTTTATCCTTTGAGAAAATATGGACAAGAAAATAAATTTCATGAATCCAAAATTCACACTTTCTAAACGTTCCATATAGCTCATTTATTTTAAGAGTCTTCAGAACATTCCTCAAGTGGTTCTCTTGGTCTTTTTAGCTTTTGGAGTATACCAAGATATCAATAATAAATACTAATATAAAATCATCAAGATATTCCTTGAACACTATTTTCATTATATCCATGAAAATAGAGGGTAAATTAGTTAGTCCAAATGACATTATTGTAAACTTACAATGTCCATACCTGGTTAAGAATGATGTATTTGAAATATCTATATTCTTTACACACAATTGATGATATCCAGAACAAAATTCAATCTTTAAAAAATATTTATCTCCATGAAGTTGATCAAACAAATCATCAATGAGAGGTATAGGATACTTGTTCTTTAATGTAATGGCATTGATTTCTCTATAGTCAATGCATATCCTCATTGATCCATATTTTTTCTAAACAAAAAGAATCGGGGATCCCTATGGAGAAACACTAGGGAGTATAAATCCCTTATTACTCAACTCCTATAGTTTTTTATTCAGCTCTACTAATTACACAGTGGTCATTCTACAAGGATTATTTGATATTGTTCTTGTATTAGGGATTAAGTAAATAGAAAACTCAACTTCCCACTCTGGAGGATGTCCGGGTAAGTCCTCTGAAAATACATAAATGTATTATTGTACAATAGGTACATCCACAATTTGAATATTAATAGGTTTTATCTTCTCTTATTCCCAAATAATTTCATTTAGAAGAGCTATAGGTGGTGAATCTAGATAAGAATCAGATGATGAAGTTTATATTCTAAAGATAATATATTTTACATCTTCATCACAAATCACAACTTCCTTATTCTTGCAATAAAATTTCATATCATATTTTGATATCCAGTCCATACCGAGGATTATATCAAAGTCGAAAATACGTATGATGAAAAAGTCAACAGATAAAGCATATTTATATTCCATAATGGGAACTTCCTAACACATCTTTGTTGCAATGATACTCCCCTTATGAGTTTTGACTGAAAACTCCCTTATTAATGTGAATTGGAAATATGTAATTTTTAAAGCAAACTGGAAAGATATAAAAGAATGATAGGATCCAGAATCAAATAAATATTTGGCTAAATTTGAGAAAATTATTAAAGTACCTACCACCACATCATTAGGAACTTTAACCTCAATAGTTTTGATTACAAAATCTTGGCCTTGGTACCTTGGCTTTCTCTGGGGAAAGTTTCCTTGGCACTTAAGAAAATCATTTTTTATAATGTCTCATCTCTTTACAATTATAGCATAGCTTCTTTCTTTCCCTTGAAATAGCGGTCTTGGTGACCTTTTTCTCCAAACTTGTAAAAAACTACCATCCCATTTAGGCAAGTATGAGAGTGTTTCTTCCCAAAATTACCACAGGGTAGAAATTCAACTCTTTCCATTCTTCCCCTTATTTCCTTTTCTATAGTGTTTCGCAAACCTCTTCTTATCTTTCTTTACTTTAAATTCATAAGACTTAGAAAATTCCTTTTCTGTCTTGATAGAATATGAGACTATATCTTCATACAATGAGAAAGATTTTGAGACTAATACCCATCAGAGGAATGGTTTTAACTAATAAAAGAATTGATCAATCCTACTTCTTGGGTTACGTATGTAGTATGAAAAATGCCTTGATAACCTTATGAATTTATCTTCATACTTCTCAATATTCTCATCCTCCTTCTACCTCAGACTCAGAAATTGCCTCTCTATATCTGCTCACTAATCACGGGGAAAGTATTTTTCTAGGAAGAGTTATTTAAATTCACTCAATTCCATATTTTCTACTTCTTTATCTTCATATGTATTTTGAATTAATGACCACCATTGATCCAAATCTCCCAAGAGATAATAAATTGTCATGACAACTTTTTCCCTTTCATTACTCCCCAAAGCAAGAAATATTTTCTCTAAGGAACTTATCAATTGCTCAACTACAAATGGATTTTTAGTCCCATTGAATGTTGGGTGATATTTTCTCATGAGGCGGTCTAAAATTGATCCTCCGTGTTGTGGATCAGGCTGCTCCATATGGGTAAGGTTATTATTCATAACTCGAGTTAGCTATCATAGTATAGTTATAAGTTATTCAACACGAGTTGCGGCTCCTACCCCAACACCATTATCTTTCATAGGAGGGAAATCCCTATATGGATTACATGTATTGATATGATTTTTGTTTCTTCCACTAGGTTCCATTTATAAACAATGACTTTGTAATGTCCCATGTTTTGAATCAAATGAAAAAGTAGAGGAAATTAAATTTTTCTGTTAGCTGGGCAGGCCGGTTTTAAAACCGATCATTAAAACTTTTTATTTATGATAGTTGACACTGTGATGCGTCTTTTAAATAAATTGAATTAAATTAATTAGATTAAAATTAAAATGGAAATATATTAAATGAAGGGTAAAATCCTTCTTTAACACTTTGAAATATTATATTAAATATTTTCAGAGTTATACATTGATACAGCGCGGGATTCCGAGACCCGTTGACCCTTGACATTGGTAGAATACAAATATTAAATATACTTATTCATATGTATGTGTGTTTTTTTCAAAGAAATGAAATAAATATCAAACAGTGCATTGTATGAGAAATTTGAGACCACTGTTAGGTCCAGAACAATGATATTACCCTAGGTAGGGTATAACTTTGATGCGCGTCGAGTGTTTGGAAACCTCGCATGTGATAATACCCTATTTATTTTTAATTAATTTATTAATCTATTTTTATATAATAAATAATTATTTTCTCACAAACGGTACAGTGTATGAGAGATATGAGACCATCTTTGAGTTCGGAATGCTGGGTATACCCTTGGAGGGCTATAACCTTTACGAGTGTCAGACGTTTGGTCATATCGTACCCGAAGATAATTTAATTGAGTTATAAATATTTTTATTGGCCAGTTAGAAATAATAATAATAATTTTATTATTAATATTATTATTTGTGTTGAAGACAAAAAATGAAAATGTACTTCCACAATTAATAAATTATTTCGCAGTGTAAATAATAAGTGGACATTGTAATAATTTTTATATTATTAATTGTGAAAATTAAATGAAAATGTACAATCAATAATAATTTCGTTAAAATACTAATGGTGTCATTAAATAATAATTATTTTAATTATTGTTAATATTATTATATGGGGAAAAACATTGATGTATATATATATGATGTATATATATAGGGATTAAATATATATGTAGTTATATATAAATGTGCAGGTGTATATATATGTATATATAGATGTGTATATATATAACACACATATATATATGGGTGGATATTTATTTTTGGGTTAGATAAAACATTATTATTTGTCCACTTAAATTCTTTTAATGTCTCAAATTAATCTAAGGTATGGACCTTTTAATTTTTTTAATACAAATCCTTAAAACGACCCAGGGCGCGTGCCTGTGCACTATATTGCGGGTCTCGAGTAGCTATTAAAATTATTTAAATAATTACATGGGATTTATGTAAAATATTACATCATTCCGTAGTGCAACATTCAAGTTAAACATAATAAAAAGAAATTAAAAAAAGAATAAAAATAAATTTAAAGGAAATTAAAAGAAAGTAAAAAGGGATAAAAAGAAATTTTAAAATATAATAAGAAGGGGGTTATGAGAAATGTAAAAATAATTAAAATGGTCATTAGCCCATTTATTATTATTTTTATTTCCTTTTCTTTCTCATCCCTTTTATTTTATTTATTTCTTATTTATTTTCCCTTTTTCTATTTTTGTTATTTTTCTTATTTTTACTTTTCCTTTAATTTTCTCTTTTCTTTATCTTTTATTTTTTTCTTCTCTCCCTCTCCTCTCCCTTGGTGTGTTGCCCTATGTAGCACCCCCTTGTGGTGCACCTCCTCCTCCTCCTCTCCTTCAAAATCCCACTGTGACTCCATTTATCCTCTATTTTATTTTTCATCAATTGCACAATAAAGATATCAGTAAGGCTAACCTAAAGCACCAAGAATCATAGGATATATTCCATTATCCATCGTGCAATCTTTCGCAGAAGCTTTTTACCTGAAATTGGGTTTTTTTCTAAGATTTCTTCCATTTTAGGTCAAATCAAAGATCGCCGCGGCATGTAGGATCCTCTACTAGTATGAGGTAGGGCATCTACTCTCTTTCCACTAGTTTCGTTTGGTTTTTTAGATTTCACATTTTTCCAATCATCAGTGACTACTGGTGATATTTAATTTCACATATTCTAATTTAATTAAATTTTTGGATTAACTATTACACCCTTGTTTGAGATAAACTAGCTTGTTTAAATTGCTGCAACATCATGGACACCCCTTTGGATGTGTCGACATATTTTGGTCTATTTTCCGTTAGCCCCAAATTATTAAATTATTTAATTGAATGTCTTGCGTGATCCCTTTTTGTTGAGTTTTAATTAAATAAATTATTTAGGATAATTATAAACCATGAACTTTGGGTTTTATTAGTTTATTTATGCTTAATGATTTTTCATTGTTGCAATTATTATCGTTTTGTGCATTTTCTTTGTTTTTACTGATAAAGTGTTTTGACTATGACTTTTTGGATTGAATGATTAGGAAGTAAGTGGTTCTTTGTTGATTAAATTGTTTTGTTGAAATTATAAATGCAAACTCATTGATATTTTTTTTCCTTAAAATCTAATTAAATTCAGGGTGGTAAGAAAATGTGAGTTCCATATTAAGGACCACACAGGGACTCCCTATTCCTGACCGATTACACATTACACTAGGGAGGCGATGTTTTGGACTTTTCCAGATGAGGGTTTCCCTGGGTTTCTATATACTCATGAGTGATGCTGATTACCAAAGGGAAATTTGAGGATAGATCCCTTGGAAAAGTATCTATGCCATGTCTCAAGTGATACTTGACCCCTTATGTATGATACTGGGACAAACTCATGATAAAGTCATGCCTCAAGTGATACTTGGTATTTCAGAAGATCGCCTTAGATGAGCTCATAGGTATTGGGTAAATTGAAGGATTTACCATAGCAATACCTTCAGGATGGGCTCAGACTCCAACTCTAAACTTAAACATAACAATAATGATAATTCTTGGAAGGTTATTATTTATACTGCTGAGTTTTGTGTGAATTGTGATATATTATGGTGTTTTGAATCACACTTTGCTGGCCCATAAATTATACCCCAATCTAAAGCACAATCTTGGGGGTATGTTCCCTTTATCAACCTTCTATTTTTCTAGACTGCTTTATATATATATATCCATTATGCATAGCACAGGTACCTTATTCAGATTCTTGGCTTAGGCCGAAGCAGGTGATATGGGATGGGTTCTATTGAGAATCTGAACCAAGTTATATTTATTTTATTATGTTTATTTAATTACTTACATTTGTCATACATTGTCACACTGATTTTGTTTAAAACAAGAAATGGAAAGGCTTAGACACCGTGGGTGCCGACCTACTGATATTATATCTCACTCCCTACTAGGGCATTGTTTGGTACCCAAGTAGACTTTATGCTCGTAGGTATGGATAGCAGAAAGCATGTTGCTTTTGGTGTTTGAGTGTTTCTTGCTGTGTAGGATAGAGATTGGGGGTAGAGGACTGAGCCTTTGCTCAAGATGCAGTTATCGCTTTGTGTCATTTTCTCTACATCTTTGATTGCATGTTTGTATTCATACTTTTCAAACCTTTACTTTAGTATAGACATCATAACATGACATATTTTTGTATCTGGTTTTATTTATCAGCTTCCACACTTTTTATTTATTTAGTTAGGATTATTTTATTTGCTTTTGCTGCAATTTTATTATTTATATACTTCCGCTATTTTTTATAAATTGTTGTTTCTTCCACTACGTTTTACCTATTACCAATGAGGGAATAGTCTCCCCCATAGACACGTTAAAAAGGACCTCTCTACTAGTCAGCATCCTATGGTGTTTGGGGAGATGCGCTTGAGGTCATGTGGATAACCTGGCTTGAAGCACCCTTCAGGTGTCTCCTAGGTCAGGGACATGACAAACTGGTATCAGAGGGGTCATTTTCCTTTGTCTTACTATTTTGGGTTGGTAGATAGGAGACTAGGAATGTGTCAGCACTTGGTTAATATCCATGTCTGGGACTGATCACCCCACGTATGGGAAATGACCAAGTTTCTGGGGCTGGGAATTGATGTTCATGCTTTTTGATACTATAGTTGATATGATTTCACCTTGAGTGATTGGTGTAATTTCCACTACTTATAGATTTATGGAATTTATAAAAATTTACCCTTGGCTTGTTAAGTCAAGGATGAATCATTACAAGCATCATAATAGGCACTTAGAGATTCACATGCCATGCATAATGCCATGCCATATAGTTGCATTAGCGATTTTCCTACTGAATAGAATAGTGTTCCTTGAATGTATTTCATGTATTGTATTTATTTATCATGCCTCTTTAGATACCAGTTTCAGTGATATATTTAGCATGCTAGCCTATCGCCATGCTGCCTATTTAATAGCATGTTTTCCTTGTATCATGCTTCTATGCTTATTAGCAAGTCTACGTGATACAAATGTCATGATCCTCTGATTTCAGCATGTTTATATCTATTAGATGCTTATGGTGACATGCTAGCTTGTTTGATATGTAATTGGTTGTTTTTTCTAAAATTTATTGCTTGCAATTAAATGGGATCCAAATGCCACCTGTAAAGTATATGGGTGATTTATGGATTAGTAGATGACTGCCCATATGACTGGATTGTTGAACATGTGCATGTTGTTTTATGAAATGGTTTTAAATATAAATGGATTATAAATGGAATATGTAGTGGTTTCCTCTATTTAAGACCCTTTTGTAAGGGTAGTTTTAGTTTCTCCTTGAGTTGCCTTGGAAAATAACCGTAAGTGTCTTTCGTAGGATTTCTTTTCTTTAGAAATTACCCTAACGATCGACTCTTGACCCTAGTGACTTTCATAGGCAGGAACCCATTATGGTTCGATGCTTTATACTTTCGTAAGGGGATAAACCATGGTAGGTAGAACCCTTTGAGTTTAAATTCCTTGATAATTCCATGAGTTTTATGACCTTTGGTGTTGTTTGGGTGTCATTGTACTTAGAAATACTTTTACTTTATAAATGAACCCCTTATTCGGCAGGTAGTCATGGTATCCTTGACTTTTGTTCTAGGCTTTAGCATCGGGTAATGCTCATTTTCAGAAGGTTAGACATGCCTCTGGCATGGTAAGCTAATTCTTAGTTCATTCTACCCTCTCTTCTACATAGTGATTTATGTCTCGATATGTTGTCATTCGAGTTAAAAGTTATCATTATTCTCTATCACATTGGGGTAGTATGCGTTCACGTATGCGGTGCCATCGAGTGCTTAATGTTTTTAAAAACTGGATGAGTTTAGTGTAATCATTAATCCTTGTGATATCAAATACATCTCAGTTTATCTCTGTATTAGAGTGACTTGTACATTAAAAAAATCAAGTTCATCCCAATACTTGAGATGACTTCTAAAGACTCGGGTGTTTTGACATGCCAGTCCGTTTGGTTGGGTTTTCATGCTAATTTTTCAAACGTTTCCTTTATGGTGGTACTAACCTAGAACAATTTTGAGATACTAGTATTTCTCTTCTTTTAAATTATGATAACACTCCTAAGGTGGTGTGTGTCATGGAGGTTCTATTAAATAAGTGTACCTCTGGGTAGAAGGAACACAACCAAATAGGACCATTAGAGAATGGTTGGGCTAGTTTAAATGTCACGAGGCTTGTAAAATTTAAATCGTGTCGGTGCTTTCTCGTCAAAACAATGTTGGTGTGGTTGGTAGTTTATGAAGCCTTTTAGAAATGTCATTGGTCATGGGTTGACTTCGATTGCTAAGCTTGAACGATCACAGAATGCCTAGGGTGGTAAAGGCTCGGTGATCAGTTAATGACTGTGCATCGGTCGGTGAAACTGAGTTTCTTCTAAGGTGTTGACCAATAGTGGTTTGTTTATTTTCATTCTTGTAAAATTTTAAATCCTCCTAGTGTACTCTATTTTAGTGATGGGCATGTCCCCTATCATGACATCATCCTTGATGCACTAAGAGAGTGTCGGTCTTATGCCGTGATAAATTCTAAAAGATGTTGGATAATCTATATCCTATTGCACACTGAACATGTGGTTATTATCGAATCTTGGTTAGTATTGATTGATCCTTAGATTCCCGTGTAAGAATGACTTGGATGAACTCTTGTACACTATCCATTTATTCTGACTTGACCACCATATCAATGCTGCTCTGGGCTCATTCAATGCTCTGATGTAGACTTTTTGGATTTGTACAAACATCTCACTTCGGTGGATGTGTACGTGGTGAATGAGAGATACCTTAAAAGAAGACATCCCAGTTATTTTATAATAATACTAGCCTTCTAGGATGAGTGTGTTCTTGAATATTTGGCTAGAGTGGCTCGACTAGTTGTCTCTCTTGTTCAACGGGGTGATCAATGAAATACCATCTATGGCATGCCGTCATATGAGACAAGTGCAGTCTGTTTTGGCCAAGGATTTTCATGAAAAGATGGCTCGACTTGGGCTTTGAGGTCAATAGAGAATCAACCGTTTTACTCATTTTGGAAACCACATAAGAAGCATCGCCGAAATACTTAAGGGCATGTCTAGTAAGCAATTCCGATGGTGGAAGGTGTCGTGGATCAGAATTTTCCCCTTTCTAAAGTCAAAACCTAAGGTGGGAAGTACCTTTGGCCTAATGTTTAAAGAGACAATCACGTGGTTGTGTCTTTAGCTAAATGAGCACAGATAAGTACCATCTCAGTGTTTCAGTTGGAAAATGAGCACTGTCTCAGATCTTAATGGCTTATGTGATGCTTGACTAACTAATTCTTGAATGTGAATTTGATGTTTGGAGATGAAACAAAACCTTTTGTGTGAGAATTAATGACCCTTGTAGGATGGATAAGGGTTATGTTGTTCCTGAAGGCTTTTTAGGTATGAGAAGTTATAAGGTGGGAAGGTTGTAATGTACCGTGTTTTGAACCAGACAAAAAATTAGAGGAAATTAAATTTTTTCGTTAGCTGGGCATGCCAGTTTTAAAACTAAGAATCATAACTTTTTATTTCTAATAGTTGACACTGTGATGTTTCTTTTAAATAAATTTAATTAAATTAATTAAATTAAAATTAAAATGGAAATAAATTAAATGAAGGGTAAAAGCCTTATTTAGCACTTTGAAATATTCTATGAAATATTTTCAGATTTATACGCTGAGTCAGCATGGGATTTTGAGACCCGTAGACCTTTGACATTGGTAGAATAAAAATATTAAATATATTTATTCATATGTGCATGTGTTTTTTTTGTAAAAATGAAATAACTCTCAAATGGTGCATCATATGATAAATTCGAGACCACTGATAGGTTTGAAATGCTGGTTTTATCCTAGGCAGAGTATAACTTTGATGCGCGTTGGGAGTTTGGAAACCTCACACGTGATAATACCCTCTTTATTTTTAATTAGTTTATTATTTCATTTTTTATATAATAAATAATTATTTTCTCAAAAATGGTGCATCATATGAGAAATATGAGACCACCATTAGGTCCGAAATGTCGGTTATACCCTAGGAGGGGTATAACCTTTGCGAGCGTCGGACGTTTGGTTGGATCGCATTCGAAGATAATTTAATTGGGTTATAAATATTTTTCTTGAGTATTTAGAAATAATAATAATAATTTTATTATTAATATTATTATTTGTGTTGAAGACAAAAAATGAAAATGTACTTCCACAATTATTAAATTATGTCACGGTGTAAATAATAAGTGGAAAATGTAATAATTGTGATATTATTAATTTTGAAAATTAAATGAAAATGTGCAATTAATATTAATTTATTAGGTGTTGTCTTTTTTTAATGCTTATTGTTGTTTAAATACTAATGATATCATTTATGGGTTGTATTAAATAATAATTATTTTAATTATTGTTAATATTATTAGATTGCGACAAAAACATAGATGTATATATATATGGGGATTAAATATATATGTAGTTATATATAAATGTGCAGGTGTATATATATGCTTATACATGTGTGTGTGTATGTATATAACATGTATATATATATGTGTGTGTGTTTGGATATTTATTTTTGGGTTAGATAAAACATTATAATTTTCCCACATAAATTCTTGTAATGTCTCGACTTAATCCAAGGTACGAACCATTTATTTTTTTTAATAAAAATCCTTAAAAAGACCCAGGGCGCGTGCCTGCACACTCTATTGCAGGTTCTAGGAAGCTATTAAAATTATTTAAATAATTGTATAGGATTTATTTAAAATATTACGTCATGCCCTAGTGCAACATTTGAGTTAAAAATAATAAAAAGAAATTAAAAAAGGAATAAAAATAAATTTAAAGGAAATTAAAAGAAAGTAAAAAGGAATAAAATGAAATTTTAAAATAAAATAAGAAGGGGGTTATGAGAAATGTAAAAATAATTAAAATGGGCATTAACCCATTTTTATTATTTTTATTTAATTTTCTTTCCCATCCCTTTTATTTTATTTATTTATTATTTATTTTACCTTTTCTATTTTCCTTATTTTCCTTATTTTTTCTTTTCTTTTCTTTTTTATCTTTTCTTTATCTTTTTTTTCTTCTCTTACTCTCCTCTCCCTTGGTGCGTCGCCCTATGTAGCGCCCCCCTTGTGGTGTGCCTCCTCCTCATTCTTCAGAAGCCCACTGCGACTCTGTTTATCCATCATTTTATTCACCGTTAGTTGCGCAGTAAAGATCTCTGTAAGGCTAACCTCACGCATAAAAAATCATAGGATCTCTTCCACTATCTGTCATGTAATATATTGAGGAAGATTTTTACTTGAAATTAGGGTTTTTCTAAAATCATCTGATTTATTCCATTTTAGGTCAAATCAAAGATCTCCTTGGAGCATATGATCATCTATGAGTAGGAGGTACGAGGTCTACTCTCTTTCCCCTTGTTTCGTTGAATCTTTTAGATCGCATGTTGTACCGATCATCAATGCCTATCAACGATATTTAATTTCACATATTATAATTTAATTAAATTACTTGGATTAACTATTACACTCTGTTTTAAGATAAAATAGCTTGTTTAAATTGTTGCAATATCTTGGACACCCCTTTAGGCGTGTTGATGTATTTTGGTATATTTTTTGTTATCCCTAAATAATTAAATTATTTAATTTCATGTTTTATGTGATCCCTTTTTGTTGAGTTTTAATTTAACAAATTATTTATAATAATTGTGAACCATGAACTTTGGGTTTTGTTGGTTTATTTATGCCTAATGATTTTCCTTTTTACAATTATTATCATTTTATGCATTTTTCTATTTTTTCTGATAAAGTGTTTTGATTGTGACTGTTTGGCTTGAATGATTAGGAATTATGTGGCTCTTTGTTGCTTAAATTATTTTGTTGCAATTATAAATGCATACTTTGTGATATCTACTTCCTTGAAATCTAATTAAATTCAGGTTGGTGAGACAACGTGAGTTCCACATTAAGGACCATACAAGGACTCTCCGTTCTTGAACAGTTACACGTTACACTAGGGAGGAAATGTCTTAGGATTTACCAGACAAGGGTTTCCTTGGGTTTTTATATTCTCATGAGTGATTCCGGTTCCAAAAGGTACATTCAAGGACAGACCTATTGGAAAAGTGGCTACGCCATGCCTCGGGTGATACTTGACTCCTTATGTGCGATACCAGAATGGACTCATGATAAAGCCATGCCTCGAGTGATACTTGTTCTTTCGAAAGATTGCCTTGGATGGGGGTTACCAAAAATCAATAAAAAATAAGGCCTTCAGGCCATTCAGGCCTACAGGCCATTCAGGCCTTGGACGGGCTCGGTGGTATTGGATAAATTTAAGTATATACCGTTTCAATATCTTCAAGATGAGCTCAGACTCCAACTCTCAACTTGAACATAATAATAATGATAATTCTTGGAAGGTTTATTATTGATACTAGTTGAGTTCTGTGTGAATTGTGATATATTCTTGTGCTTTGAATCACACTTTATTGACACATAAATTAGACCCCAAGATAAAGAACAAGCTTGAGGGTATGTTCCTTTTGTCACCCTTCTGTTTTTCTAGCCTGCTTTATATATATATATATTATTCTTATCATAGGTACCTTATTCATATTCACAGCTTAGTCTGAAGCGAGTGATATGGGATGGGTAACGTTGAGAACCCAAATCAAGTTATATTTATTTTATTATGTTTATTTAATTTCTTACATTTACCATACATTGGCACACTGCTTTTGCTTACATCATGAAATGGAAAGGCCTAGACAACGTGGGTGCCAGCCTACTGAGATTATATCTCACCCCCCTACTCGGGCGCCATTTGGTACTCAAGTAAAATTTATGCTCACAGGTATGGATAGCGGTAAGCGTGCTTCTTCCAGTGTTTGAGTGTTGATTGCTACGTAGGATGGAGATTGGGGGTAGAGGACCGAGCCTTTGCTCAAGATGCAGTTGTTACTTTGTGTCACTTTCTTTACATATTTGATTGCATGATTGTATTTCTACTTTCTGAACCTTTAATTTAGTACAAACATCATAGCATGACATATTTTTTATATGGTTTTATTTATCATCTTCTACACATATTATTTATTTAGTTGGGATTATTTATTTGCTTATGTTGTAGTTTTCTTATTTATATGCTTCTACTATTTGTTATAAATGGATGTTTCTTCTACTGTGTATTACCTATTACCTATGAGGGAATATTCTTCCCCACAGATATGTTAAAAATTCCCTCACTGCTAGTCAGAAGCCTCTGGAATTCGGGGAGATGCGCTTGAGGTCATGCGGCCAACCTGGCTCGAAGAACCCTTCAGGTGGCTCCCAGGTCAGGGATGCTACAGACATTCACTAGATTAGGTTATGAATAATAATGAGTAATTTAAAAATACGTAACATAAATTGAAGAATTTATGCATATCTAATCCCATAATCATAAACACGGTTTCTTTGGGGACATATTTACTTTTAAATCCTTCATAATGGTTCACAAAGAAAATGTGAATTATACTAAGCATATCCTCTAGGAGTGTCAAACTATGTGCGTAGTAAGGCATGTTTTTGTGTACCAGGTTACCCCGAGTCAAAGCCCAAAACACCTTATTGGAGTTATTACTCCTAAGTACATCTGTTCCAGAACCAAGTCCACTTGTAGTATCCAGAAAAGGATGCATTTTCTAGGAATACCCACATAATATCTATATTAGAAAAATTTTAGGATGTTCTTCTATAATTATCGTGAAATTATGTCTTAGGTTCATGTTCCCTAATTAAAATCTCTACTAAATATAGTTTCCAAGGTTTTTAATAAACCTACCTATGATTCCAACTATAACACCCCAACTCCAGAAGCTGGAATCCGATGCATTATTTTATTATATTGCCATGATCACAAGAAATCAAATCCCGAAGGAATGATCAGTTTAGTAGCCTTGAAAAAACTAGATATAAACATAAGTTTTACATTACATAATGAAATTAAAAACAACATAGTATCTCCATTAAAATACTCATATCTCTTATACTATCCCTACAGGCCAGTCATAATATACCTCTTCACATCCCGGGGAAAAATGAAACATAATAAATAGGTGAGCTCAGATGCTCAGTAAGGGTAAATAATATAGTAGAAATTATAAGCATAAACTTTTAAGGAAAGGTATATAAGTAAAACACAATCCTTTTAAAACATAATATTGAACATAATATGACAACTATAAATAAAATAATTCCATAAAAACATTCACATGGATATTATACTAGTCGAAGGATCACTTGTAATATCAGTAACTAATTTCATAATGAGGGAATTCATAATTCCAGACATCATAACTACATCGTCAATGCCTCGTACCAAGACCATACAAAAATGGGTAAAAACCCAAAATAGTTTGTCTCGTGAGTCCTATCGATTCATTGAGGGGATATATAGATCCCCACCTGTAACTTAATAAGTCCAATTCATTCCTCTTATGAAAGGGTCAAACATAAGCAACATAAACATTCATATTAAAACTACCATAAAAATTGTTAATACTTTAACCATAAACCATGAATGACATCAAAATAGAACATCCACATTCAAACTAATCATAAACCCTTCAATAAAATATGAAAGATTGTATCATAAGAACTCAATCTCAATTAAACATAATATCCAATAAACTATGTTGACATAGATGAAAATGTTTTTAATAAAACCATTAGAAACTTCTTTAGATAAATACCCATCTTTATTGAAAATAGTTATTTAAAATACCATAAAATTTAAAAAGAAGATATTTTCATTGAAAATAATCCTGTAATCTTGTAAAGGAAGCTTCAAAATTTTAAGACATCATTATGGTGAAAAGATCTCCTTACACTGTATAAGTTAAAAAAACATTATTGCATACTTTGTCGAAAAAGTGAAACAAAATACCTCGTAAGGAAAACAACAAGAATATTCCTTTTATAAAATCAAACATGGGAAAAAATTTCTGTAACACCCCAAGCTTCTACGGTACGCTTCTCTTTGAATAATGTGATAGCGTGTGTTGTACGCAACTCAGAATTCTAACACACCATAACCAATCAAACTAGCCGTTATGAATAATAATACCTAACTTTTGAAATTATATATATTTTATATTTAAAAATGGACTTCATTTTTTGATTCGTAATATCTAATTTAGCCTAAGGTGAAATTTTGGTACTTTTCGGATAACTTTAATATTTTGATGAATAGTGAAAATTACTAAATTTTAATTAAAAACAACTTTTTTAATAAAAATAATTAATAGTGATAAATTATGAATGTGAGAGGTTTTAAAGTATATTTAGAATAAATTTTTACCATTTAATAAAATGTTGGTCATTGGACATAATTTTACAATTAAACCGGACATAAACAAGTGTCAATCTTTTGATAGTTATTATCTCTTAAAAACATGCTTTTTATTTTAACAACGGGAATTAATTTTAAATTAATTTCTACCACTTATGTGTTTTGAATTTGGAAAAATGGATTCAATATTTGGAATCAGGATGTTCAAATTGTGTAAATAGGTAACTTTTATTTTTAGACAATTTGAATAATTACTTCGGTAAATATTTTATTTACCATGGTTAAGGGTAAATCCGGTAAATAAGGGTTAAAAAATAATATTATAATAATACTAAATTACCCTAAAACGTATCCTAGCCTTATTGGTTGATACATGTTCGACCATAGGCATCTTTGGGTCGATTTTGGGACCCCATGGAGCCACTTGTAGGTGATAGGGACAATTTATTTTAATTAAGTTAAAATGAATACAAAAATGACACAAGCATATATCTTTTAGAAATTTTTTTTTACATAGGGTTATATATGTTAGATTTTCGACTATAAATATTCATTAGAAAGATAAAAATATTTCCTAAATAATTATATTTTATTTATTATTTTTAGACATTAAATAATTTAATTTATTTATGACACAATGATGATGCAGTAATTACCATAATAGTGAAAAATTAAAATAATTGATATTATAAATACCCAAATAAATATAATTTGAGACTTTTAATGAATTAAACTAATTTTATAGGATAATATGACATATTATTATTGATTTAATGGACTTTTTTAGAAGTAATAATTCTGTTATAAGTTTCAAAAAAATCAACTTTTGAATAGTGTCAAAATTGACATAAAAAAGTTTTTAAAACAAATATTATATTATTAATAGATATTAAATTCCTAAAAATCTAAGGTTCGGCCAAGAGACTTATATCATGATAGGTGTATCATTAATGGCCACTTGGGGGTCTCTTGGATGTATATGGTAAGTTTATTAACCATATAATATAAAAATACAAAGAGACATTGTAAAAGTGAAACTAATTAACTTAGAGTTAATACTTAAATATAAGGTTAATATAAGTACCCAAACCTGTCTAAATTCTATTGGTTGAGTGGTTTTCGACCCATACCCACCTTAAAATTTAAATAATCCACTTTGGATCCATTAGAAACCGAATATGAATTTATTATAAATTAATATTTCTAGCTTTTCTAAAGGTGCCCCTCACCCCTGTTATAAAAGGGAACTCCTCCTTCTCATTTCTTCACACCTTCAAAGCCTTTTGGTTCGGCCAAAATCTTCCCAAATACTCTCCCAACTTCCCTCAATATAACCTAGAGGCATTAGTTTGATCATAAATCCAACCTAAGGATCTCTTTTGATCAAATCAAAAGGAAGAACCCGAAGAAGAGGTAATGATTTCACCACCCTTTTCCAAGTTCCTTTCTTCTTCCAATTCTTCTTCCTTTGTTTTTACCATTATAAAATAATAACTACAGTATCATATATATACTGTGATGTTATTATAAATATGGTACAACCATATTCAGTATTCTATCCACCTTTTGAATAACATGTCACCATACGTGCGTACGTACGGCTTACCGTCTCCATGTCGTGGTGTAATTGTTATTCAATATATTATTATTTGGATGGGTATAATAATGATGTGTAACTAATGTAAATAATAAACATAACATGTTAATTATTATGTATATATGATATACCATACATTTATATATTATTTTAATATCAAAATAATGATATTGTCGCTCGTGCGTACATACGGACTACCGTCTCCACGAACGCGATGAGATTCATTCTCCATCGTATCCATTCAAGTACAATTATCATTTGATGATTTAAGAATAATGTTTAAGGACTTGATATAATTCTGTATATGAATAATATACAACCTATCCATGACAAACATGGCTTATGTAACAAAACATATAAAAGAAAACGAGTAAGTTAACACCCGAAACGACGATAATACTAAGATATTATTAACAAAGAAATGTTAAAAGATCATAAATGATATCATATGAATGTATATGATTATTGTATAATTTAATAACAATTATTTCACTATTATACAGGAGGTTAACCTACCCCAACCAAGGAAAAGTACAAGGTAAGGGTTATTTCACAATATCTTCATTATCCGAGGTTGTTTATACGTAATAATCTACTGGGATCTCTTTATCATCCACATCCATGTTTCTTGAAAATGTATTTCAAAACATTTTTACTATTTAAAAGAATATGGGTTAAAGTCATTTATACCCTTTTTTTACTTTTTATAAGAGTTTTATAATGGAATCTTTCCGTCGTTTTCCAAACAAGGTGCTTTTAACCTTTTCGACAGAATTAAGGTAAGAATGTTTTTTTAACTTATACGGTGGGTGCGGTTATTTTACGCTGTTATAAAATCGTCGAAGCTTCCCTTACAATCTTATAAGAATATTTTCAAAGAAAATTTTTTATTTTATAAATATATGACTCTTAAATGATTTCAAAAATAGAAAGAGATATTTCTCTAAAAAGAGTTTTGATTTCATCTATGTCAACATCCTTTGATGGATTTTACACTTATTTGAAGTTGATTTATTATGATACAAAACTTCTATATTGTATTGAAGGTTTTGTGATACGTTTGACTGTGGATGTGCTATTTTTATACCATTCATAGTTTATGGTGAAATTATTGACATTTCGTATGCTAGTCTTAATACAAATGTTTATGTTATTTTTAAACCTTTTAATATGGGAATGCATTGGACTTAATATGTGATGGGTGGAGCCCGCTATAGCTCCCTGATGCATCGGTAGGTCTCATGAGACAAACTAGTGTCTTGGCACAAGGCCTTGAAAAAATCTTTTTTGTAGTCTTGGCACGAGGCCTTGGCTATGTGGTTATGATAGTCTGGCATTATGAATTCCATCATTATGAAAGTGGTTATTGATATTGCATGTGATTATTCGATTAGTAGAATATCCATGTGAATAAGTAAATGGCATTATTTCATTTTACTTTTTCCATACTATGTTGAAGCTCAAGTTTAAAAGGATTTTGTTTTAGTTATACATTTCCTTAAATGTTTATTCTTATTTATGAAAGTTTCCGCTATATTGCTATCCTTACTGGGAATTTGAGCTCACCCCTTTTCTATGTTTTATTTTTCCCAGGAAGTGAAGAAGTAAATTATGAATGACCTGCAGGGATATTATGTGGGGATATGAGTGTGGAATATGGAGACAATATGTTGTTGTAGTAGTTTTTCACTTTATGATGTAATATAAGACTTATGAATATATCTAGTGTTTCCAAGGCTACTAAACCAATCGGTCTTTCAAGATTTGATCTTTCTTGTGATCATGCCAATGTTATGTAATAATGCACCGACTCTAGGTAACTGGGGTCGGGATGTTACAGTTGGTATCAGAGGAAGTTTAGTACAAACCTTGGGAGCTAGATTTAGATAAACTCTGATTAGAGCATGTAGACCTAAGATGAACTTTGAGGATTGGTATAGAAGAACTTCCTAGAATTTTGGTATTGTAGAGATTTTGTGAGTTTTCTGAGCAATACATCCCTGTCTGGATACGAGCAGGTAGAGGCGGCTCTGGCACAGATGTACCTAGGGGTAAAACCCGAAAACACCTCTTTGAGCTAGACTCGAACGGGAACTGGTGCACGACAACAGGCCTTACTGCACTCTTGGTTACGACACTCCCGGGGGATATGCTTAGGATAAATCTCATTTTCTTTACAAATCATTATGAAGGGTTTATGAGTATGTACTTTCTCAAAGAAAAAATTCTTATGATTATGGATTATATCCATAAATAGTTCAATTTATGTTAAGTGTTTTATAAGTATGAGATTATGTATTTTGATTCATAAACTGATCTATTTTATGCCATTGTTTAGAAATGGAGCCTAGTGGAAGAAATGGAAACCGTATCAATGCACACACTCCATGTAGGGATTTCCCTCCTGCTCAAGATAATTATAGTGGAGTTGGTGATGCAACTAGTGCCGATCAGCTAATCACCATACTGGGACAACTCACTCAGGTTATGAATAATAACCTTACCTGTATGGAGCACCCTGATCCGCAGCGTGGAGGATCAATGTTAGATCGATTCATGAGGAAACAAACACCAATGTTCAATGGGAGTACAAATCCATTAGTAGCTGAGAAATGGATAAATTCCCTAGAGAAAATATTTCAGGCTTTGGGGAGTAGTGAAAAGGAAAAAGTTATCATGGCAGTTTACCGCCTCACTGGAAATGCTGATCAATGGTGGTCATTGATTCAAAACATGAAGGAAGATGATGAAGTATAAAATATGGAATTGAGGGAGTTCAAAGATCTGCTTTTAGAAAAATACTTTCCTCGCGACCATCGAGCAGATATGGAAAGGCAATTTCTGAGTCTGAGACAAAAGGAGGATGAGAATGTCACAAAGTATGAGGCTAACTTTACAAGGTTAGCAAGGTATGCTGGAGATTATATACGTAACCCAAGAAGTAAGATTGATCGTTTCTTTGATGAGTTAAAACCATTTCTCCGTCGAGCATTAGTATCACAATCCTTCTCGTCGTACGAAGACATTGTCTCATGTGCTATCAAGACCGAAAAGGAATTCTCTAAGTCTTATGACTTTAAAGCAAAGAAAGAGAACAAGAGACCTGTTGATCAATCTGGGAATGGAAATAAGGGGAATAAGGGAAAATTTTAATATCCATACTGTGGTAAATGTGGTAAGAAACACCCCGGTACTTGCTTGAAGGGAACAAGAGTCTGTTACCAGTGTGGTGAAAAAGGCCACTAAGCTCGTGATTACAAGGGGAAGAAGGAAGCTACCAATGTTCAGTGCTACAATTGCAGGGAGATGGGGCATTGTGCAAATGAATGTCCTAAGCATCAGGAGAACTTACCTCAGAAAAGGCAAAGGGATCAAGGCCAAGCTTATGCTATCACTACTGCTGAGGTAGAAGCTCCGAAAGACGTGGTGGCAGGTAATTTAATGGTTTCCTCAAGTTTAGAAAATGCATTATTTGATTCTGGATCATCGCATTGTTTCATATCTTCCCAGTTTGCTAAGAAAATTAGATATTTCCAATTTGATTTAACAAGGGAGTTGTCAGTTAAAACTCCTAAGGAAAGTATCATTGCAACAAAGTTTTGTGAATCAATCCCCATTAGAGAACATAAATGTTCTTTATCTGCTGATCTCGTCATCATACCTATGATTGAGTTTGATATAATCCTAGGTATGGACTGGCTTTCGGAATATGATGCGAAGATTTATTGTAAGAAGAAAGAGGTTACAATTCTTGATGATGATGATAAGGAACACCTTATCTTTAGAGCAGAATCGTCACCACCTAATTCTTATCTAGATCCACCCCCAGTAGCTCAACTAAATTCAATTATTGTGGAGGAAGAGAATGAAATAACTGTGGGTGAGGAAAGGAATGTTCAAATAGAGGATGTACCTATTGTGAAAGAATTTGTAGATGTATTTCCGGAAGATTTACCTGGACATCCTCCAGAATGAGAAGTTGAGTTTTCCATTGATTTAATTCTGGGATTAAGGCCTATATCAAAGACCCCTTATAGAATGGCCACTGTAGAATTAGTTGAACTAAAGAAACAACTAGAGGAATTGAGTAATAAGGGATTTATTCTCCCTAGTGTTTCTCCATGGGGAGCCCCTGTTCTTTTTGTTAAAAAGAAAGACGGATCTATGAGGTTATGTATCGACTACAGGGATATCATTGCTATAACAATAAAGAACAAGTATCCCCTACCACACATTGATGATTTATTTGACCCACTGCATGGAGCTCAATACTTTTGAAAGATTGACCTTTGATCTGGATACCATCAGTTGTGTGTGAAGAAGGAAGACATTCTGAAGACATCATTTCGAACCAGGTATGGGCATTACGAGTTTACTGTAATGCCTTTTGGATTAACTAATGCACCCTATGTATTCATGGATTTGATGAATAGAGTTTTCAAGGAGTATCTAGATGAATTTGTGGTGGTATTTATTGATGATATCTTGGTATACTCCAAAAGCTACGAAGATCATGAAAATCACTTGCGCATTATCTTGAAGACTCTGATAAGACATGAATTATATAGGAAGTTTAGCGAGTGTGAATTCTGGATTCAGGAGATTTCTTTTCTTGGCCATATTGTCTCTAAAGATGGAATCTCTATTGATCCTTCTAAGACCAAGGTAATCCAAGAATGGCCAGCACCGATGAGTATAACTAAGGTACGTAGTTTTATTGGTTTAGCAGGTTATTATCGACGTTTCGTCCAGAATTTTGCCCGATTGGCTAACCCATTAACAAAGCTCACATGTAAAGGGGTTAAATTTGTTTGGACAAAAGAGTGTGAAGAATGTTTCAAAGAACTGAAGAGAATATTAGTCAATTCTCCTATATTGACTCTACCATCGGGGAATGATGAGTTCGTTATTTATAGTGATGCATTGAAGAAAGGACTTGGTTGTGTCCTTATGCAGAATGATAGGGTTATTGCCTATGCATCACGACAGTTGAAAATTCATGAACAAAACTATCCTACTCATGATCTCAAGTTAGCAGCTGTGATCTTTTCTTTGAAGATATGGAGGCACTACCTCTATAGTGAAAAATGTGAGATTTATACTGATAACAAGAGTTTGAAGTATATTTTCTCACAAAAAGAACTCAACATGAGGCAATGGAGATGGCTTGAATTACTCAAGGATTATGATTGTACGATACACTACCACCCGGGGAAGGTAAACAAGGTGGAAGATTATTTGAGAAGAAAAGATCCTGGAGTTTTGAACATGATGAAAATTAAAAGGGATCCAATTTTCATATATCTAGTGAAGATGGACATGGGAATAACCAGGGAAGGTGAAACATCAATGATTTTTCAAATGGTTGCCAAACCATATTTACTAGAAAGGATTAAGAGTTCTCAGAGTAATGATGGAGAATTTCAAAAGAAGATTAAAGCTGTGAATGATGGGAGATTGAGAGATTTTGTGTATGAAAATGGAATTTTGAAATTCGGGAAGAGGCTTTGTGTTCCCGATATACCTGATATAAAAAGGTAATTGTTGGATGATGCTCATAGTTCCAATTTCTCTATACACCCTGGGAGCACCAAAATGTATAGATATTTGAAGGAACATTTTTGGTGGGACAACATGAAGAGGGAGATTGCTGATTTTGTATCAAGATGTATGGTTTGTCAACAAGTGAAAGCTGGAAGGAAACAGCCTGGGGGAGTTATGAAACCTCTTCCCATACCTGAGTGGAAATGGGACAATATTACGATGGACTTTGTCATGGGTCTACCAAAGACTCCTAGAAGGAACGATGCAATATGGGTTATTGTTGATCATCTTACCAAGTCAGCACATTTTCTTGCTATAAGAGAAGATCTACCACTGGAACGTCTAGAAAGACTATATATTAATGAAGTTGTGAGACTTCATGGAGTACCCCTATCGATTGTTTCTGATCGTGATCCCCGTTTTACTTCAAGATTATGGAAGAGTCTTCAGAAATCCCTGGATATTGAACTTCATTTGAGCACTGCCTACCACCCTCAGATAGAAAGACAATCAGAATAGACTATTCAATCCTTAGAAGACATGTTGAGATCCTGCTCACTTGACTTTCAGGGTATGTGGGATCAGTATTTACCTCTGGTAGAATTTTCCTATAACAATAGCTTCCATTCGAGTATTCAGATGGCACCATATGAAGCTTTATATGGAAAGAGATGTCGCACACCAACCTATTGGGATGACGTTGGTGAAAGAAAACTTGTTGGTCTAGAACTGGTGGAGGAAACGATGGAAAAGGTGAAGGTAATCTAAAATCACATCAAAGCAGCTCAAAGTAGGCAGAAGATCTATGCAGATAATCGAAGGAAGGATTTGGAATTTCAAGTCGGTGATCATGTTTTCCTGAAGGTAACTCCATGGAAGGGAGTCATACATTTTGGTAAGAAAGGTAAATTGAGTCCCAGGTACATCAGACCTTTCGAAATTGTAGAACGAATTGGGGCTGTAGCTTACCTATTGGCAATGCCTCCAAGTCTCTCCAAAGTTCACGATGTGTTCCGTGTATCTCTGTTGAGGAAATACATGCCTGACCCAACGCATGTAATCACCTATGAGGAGTTAGAACTGGAACCCGATCTGTCTTATTGTGAAGAGCCCGTCAAGATTATTGATATGAGAGAACAAGTAATGAGAAACCGGATGACGCGTCTGGTAAAAGTTTTGTGGAGAAACCATAAGATGGAAGAGGCAACGTGGGAACCCGAGGAACTTATGATGAAGAACCACCCGAGTCTTTTCATGTGATAAGTATTCTAGAAATTTCGAGGATGAATTTATTTGAAGGAGGGGAGAATGCAACACCCCAAGCTTCTACAGTACGCTTCTCTTTGAATAATGTGATAGCGTGTGTTGTACGCAACACCGAGTTCTAACACACCATAACCAATCAAACTAGCCGTTATGAATAGTAATACCTACTTTTTGAAATTATATATATTTTATATTTCAAAATGGACTACATTTTTTTATTCAGAATATCTAATGTAGCCTAAGGTGAAATTTTGGTACTTTTCGGATAACTTTAATATTTTGATGAATAATGAAAATTACTAAATTTTAATTAAAAACAACTTTTTTAATCACAATAATTAATAGTGATAAATTATGAATTTGAGAGGTTTTAAAGTATATTTAGAATATATTTTTACCATTTAATACAATGTTGGTCATTAGACATAATTTTACAATTAAACCGGACATAAACAAGTGTCAATCTTTTGATAGTTATTATCTCTTAAAAACACGCTTTTTGTTTTAACAACGGGAATTAATTTTAAATTAATTTCTTCCACTTTTGTGTTTTGAATTTGAAAAAATGGATTCCATATTTGGAATCAGGATGTTCAAATTGTGTAAATAGGTAAATTTGATTTTTAGACATTTTGAATAATTACTTCGGTAAATATTTTATTCACCATGGTTAAGGGTAAATCCGGTAAATAAGGGTTAAAAAATAATATTATAATAATACTAAATTACCCTAAAACGTGTCTTAGCCTTATTAGTTGACACATGTTCTACCATAGTCATATTTGGGTCGATTTTGGGACCCCAGGGAGCCACTTGTAGGTGATAGGGACACTTTATTTTAATTAAGTTAAAATGAATACAAAAATGACACAAGCATATATCTTTTAGAAAAACAATTTTTACATAGGGTTATATATGTTGGATTTTTGACTATAAATATTAATTATAAATATAAAAATATGTACTACATAATGATGTTTTATTTATAATTTTTAGACATTAAATAATTTAATTTATTTATGACACAATGATGATGCAGTAATTACCATAATAGTGAAAAATTAAAATAATTGATATTATAAATACCCAAATAAATATAATTTGAGACTTTTAATGAATTAAAATAATTTTCTAGGATAATATGACATATTAGGATTTATTTAATTTACTTTTTTAGAAGTAATAATTCTGTTATAAGTTTCACAAAAATCAACTATTGAATAGAGTCAAAATTGACATAAAAAAGTTTTTTTAAAAATATTATATTATTAATAGATATTAAATTCCTAAAAATCTAAGGTTCCACAAAGAGACTTATATCATGATAGGTGTATCATTAATGGACCACTTGGGGGTATCTTGGATGTATATGGTAAGTTTATTAACCATATAATATAAAAGTACAAAGAGACATTGTAAAAGTGAAACTAATTAACTTAGAGTTAATACTTAAAGATAAGGTTAATATAAGTACCCAAACCTGTCTAAATTATATTGGTTGAGTGGTTTTCGACCCATCCCCACCTTAAAATTTAAATAATACACTTTTGAGCCATTAGAAACCGAATATGAATTTATTATAAATTAATATTTCTAGCCTTTCCAAAGGTGCCCCTCACCCCTCTTATAAAAGGGAACTCCTCCTTCTCATTTCTTCACACCTTCAAAGCCTTTTGGTTCGGCCAAAATCTTCCCAAATACTCTCCCAACTTCCCTCAATACAACCTAGAGGCCTTAGTTTGATCAGAAAGCCAACCTAAGGAGCCCTTTTGATCAAATCAAAAGGAAGAACCCGAAGAAGAGGTAATGATTTCACCACCCTTTTCCAAGTTCCTTTCTTCTTCCACTTCTTCTTCCTTTGTTTTTACCATTCTAAAATAATAAATCCAGTATAATATATATACTGTGATGTTATTATAAATATGGTACAACCATATTCAGTATTCTATCCACCCTTTGAATAACATGTCACCATACGTGCGTACGTACAACTTACCGTCTCCACGTCGTGGTGTAATTGTTATTCAATATATTATTATTTGGATGGGTATAATAATGATGTGTAACTAATTTAAATAATAAATATAACATGTTAATGATTCTGTATATATGATATACCATCCATTTATATATTATTTTAATATCAAAAGAATGATATTGTCGCTCGTGCGTACGTACGGACTACCGTCTCCACGAACGCGATGAGATTCATTCTCCATCATATCCATTCAAGTAAAATTATCATTTGATGATTTAAAAATAATGTTTAAGGACTTGATATAATTCTGTATATGAATAATATACAACCTATCCATGAAAAAGATGGCTTATGTAACAAAACATATAAAAGAAAACGAGTAAGTTAACCCCCGAAACGACGATAATACTAAGATATTATTAACAAAGCAATGTTAAAAGATCATATATGATATAATATGAATTTATATGATTATTGTATAATTTAATAACAATTATTTCACTATTATACAGGAGGTTAACCTACCCCAACCAAGGAAAAGTACAAGGTAAGGGTTATTTCACAATCTCTTCATTATCCGAGGTTGTTTATACGTAATAATCTACTGGGATCTCTTTATCATCCACATCCATGTTTCTTAAAAATGTATTTCAAAAAAATTTTACTATTTAAAAGAATATGGGTTAAAGTCATTTATACCCTTGTTTGACTTTTTATAAGAGTTTTATAAAGGAATCTTTCCGTCGTTTTCCAAATAAGGTGCTTTTAACCTTTTCGACAAAATTAAGGTAAGAATGTTTTTTTTAACTTATACGGCGGGTGCGATTATTTTCCGCCGTTATAAAATCGTCGAAGCTTCCTTTACATGATTATAAGAATATTTTCAAAGAAAATGTTTTATTTTATAAATATATGACTCTTAAATGATTTCAAAAATAGAAAGAGATATTTCTCTAAAAAGAGTTTTTATTTCATCTATGTCAACATCCTTTGATGGATTTTACGCTTATTTGAAGTTGATTTATTATGATATAAAAATTCTATATTGTATTGAAGGTTTTGTGATACGTTTGACTGTGGATGTGCTATTTTTATACCATTCATAGTTTATGGTGAAAGTATTTACATTTCGTATGCTAGTTTTAATATGAATGTTTCTGTTATTTTTAAACCTTTTCATATTGTAATGCATTGGACTTAATATGTGACGGGTGGAGCCTGCTATAGCTCCTAGATGCATCGGTAGGTCTCATGAGACAAACTAGTGTCTTGGAACAAGGCCTTGGCAAAATCTTATTTGTAGTCTTGGCACGAGGCCTTGGCTATGTGGTTATGATAGTCTGGCATTATGCATTCTATTATTATGAAAGTGGTTATTGATATTGCATGTGATTATTCGATTAGTAGAATATCCATGTGAATTAATAAATGGAATTATTTCATTTTACTTTTTCCATACTATGTTGAAGTTCAAGTTTAAAAGGATTTTGTTTTAGTTATACATTTCCTTAAATGTTTATTCTTATTTATGAAAGTTTCCGCTATATTTCTATCCTTACTGGGCATTTGAGCTCACCCCTTTTCTATGTTTTATTTTTCCCAGGAAGTGAAGAAGTAAATTATGAATGACCTGCAGGGATATTATGTGGGGATATGAGTGTGGAATATGGATACAATATGTTGTTGTAGTATTTTTTCACTTTATGATGTAATGTAAGACTTATGAATATATCTAGTGTTTCCAAGGCTACTAAACCAATCGGTCTTTCGAGATTTGATCTTTCTTGTGATCATGCCAATGTTATGTAATAATGCACCGACTCTAGGTAACTGGGGTCGGGGCGTTAGAATGTCTTCAAAAAATTGTAAAATAATATTAATAATGTTTTGAAATATATTTTTAAGAAACATGTACATGTATGATAAATATTTCGTAGTAAATTATTATGTAAAAGAAATCCTGGATAATAAAGAGATTGCGAAATTAACCCTCACCTCATAATCTATTTTAGTTAAGGGTGAATTAAACTCATGAATAATGTTTAAATAATGTTATTAAGTTATATCATAACTATATCCATTATTTTTGATATTATATATTATCCTATTTTTTTTCTTAATAATATTTCATTATTATCCTTATTTCGGGTGTGAACTGCTTTATTTTCTTATGTTTATTTTGTCACATAAGTCTTGTTTCTTATGAATAAAATATATATTTTTCATATCCAGAGTGGTATTAAGTGAATAAATATTATATTCATTCATTATATAAATTTTCATAATCATTCTTAAATGGTTGTAGTGGAGGATGAATCTCATCACGTTGTTGAGACGGTAGGTTGTATACACGCACGAGCGACGATATCATTCCCTTAATGATCAAATGATATAGAATTAGATGGTATATTAATTATAAAAAATAATTACCTTGTAATATTAATTATTTATATTTATTATACTCATAATTATATCCATCAAAATAAAATAGTGTTGAATAATAAAATACACCACGACATGAAGACGATAAGCCGTACGTACACACACATGGTGATATTGTTATACATAGGATGGATAAAAGAAGGAACATGGTTGTACCACAATCACAATAAAATCTAATCATGTATATGATACATGATTTATTGCTTTATTATGGATACAACATAAGAATAGGAAGTATAAGAATAAAAGAAATTGAATTGAAATGGTAAAACAATTACCTCTTATTTGAGTATCTCCATTTAATTTACACAAAAGGACTTATTAGGTTGGATTTCTTCCCAAAGTATGGACTCTAGGATGAAGTGAGGGAATTATAGAGTATATTTGGTTAGGTTTTGTATGATCCAAAGGGGTTTAGATATGTTAATAAAAGAGAAGGAGAGATGCCCTTTTATAAGAGAGGGGAAGGACACTTTTGGAAACTCCAAAACAATTAATTTAATATAAATTGATTTTATATTTAAAATATATAAAAAGTGCGTTATTTAGAGGATAATATGAGTATAGGTTTAAATCCACTCAACCAATAAAATTTATACATGCTTGGATTTTATTTTTAACCGTATCATTTTGATTTGTCCTTAATTAATCTATTAAATTTTAATTTTGGTAATAATATTATGAGTATTAAAAGGTTATAAATATTTACTTATATGGTGTCATTTTTCCATAAATATAAAATTTATGATATTTTAGAGCTTATAATTATCAGTTTTTAGTTTTTAAAGGATTTTATTATTTTTAAGTAATTTAATAAAATGTTATTTGTATAAAATATCAAGTGTAAATTTTGACACTATTCATTACTTTGACTTAAATTAAAATACAGAAAGAAATATAACTTCAAACCAAACCATTTAATATACTCTTAACATGTCAAAATCACCTATAAATTTTTTTAATCATCGTAATTAATTCAAATTATATTTCTTTTAATATTTTTAAAACCATTTATTTGATATTTCTATTAATAAAATAATTTTTGCGTCACTATTATGTCATCATTAATGGTAATTATTTAATCTCTAAAAATTATAAATAAATTACTATTATGAAGGTAATTATTTTATATTTCCAGATAATATTTAAAATCAATGTTATCTCCTGGTGATCTTTATATTAAAATTATTATACTTATAAGAAATGAAAGTGTGACATTTTGTCACATTCATTGATTTTAATAATATCTATGTCATATTCATGGAAAAGTGTCCATTAAATGATTAAATTTAGAACCTTAGATGATTAAACTATAATTTAGTCACAAAATAATATTTTTATAGGTGTTAGGGTAATTCTATAATTTATTTTTACCTTTAAATACCCGATTTACCCTTAACTACGATGATAAAAAAATTACTAAAGTTACCATTCATAATGTCAAAAAATAAAATAAACCTATTTAAATAATTTATAACCACCAATTAAAAATATTTAATTCATTTTTTAAAATTAAAAATACAGAAGTTTCAATAATTTAATTAAAATTAATCCCGTTGATTGAACAAGAAAACGAGGTTTTAAAAGTAAAAACCATCAAAAGATTAACATGTGTTTTTATCCAATTTTAATTTAAAAATAATTCCAATTAACTAAATTAGATTAAATGATAAAAATATAATCTAATTACAATTTAAAACCAATCAAAAGTATAATTTAAAACTATAAATTATTACAATGAAAAAAGTTGTTTTCAATTAAAATTTAGTATTTTTTACTATTCCTCAAAACTTGAAACTTATGAGAAAAATACCAAAAATTGAACCAAAGTAAAATTTGATATTACACTTTCAACGAAGAAGTTTATTTTTTCAAAATTAAATATATAAAAGTGTTAAATATTGGATTTAAAATGGGTTCATCATTAAAAGGTGGTAAAATTACTTTTAGAAAAAATAGTCTTTTAATATGTAAAATTGGATTAATTCTTATCTTATGCATATAAAATCTTTTGAATGGATTTAAAAACATTTTATTAATTATATAGTATATAAATTTCATTATTTAGTTAATACTATTCATAACAGTTTTTTTAGATTGCTAGTTTGATAGATCATGGTGCACTCGAACTTGGTGTTGCGTGCAACACAAGCTATTGAATTATTTAAAAAGTAGTGTACCATGGAAGATTAGGGTATTATAATTATACTTCTATTCCAACTATATACCTATAACATGAGAACATTATAAATCTCAATAACATAATATTATTTCCTTCTTTTGATGACTATGGATTTCAAATTTAACGGTTTCCTCTTTCACCCCACTCAACAACCACCATAACTGTTTCTTGTATAATGGTACTTTACCATTAATTGATTTATCCATCATAAATATTTGAAAAATATTAATTAAAATATAATATATAAAACCCCTTCCCTCATTTCAAGGTAATATGTTCAATATTTTATCTTAAATCATTTCTTAGATTGAATAATATTTATGAAATAGGGTTTTGTAGGTAGTTATAAAGTTAGAGATTTATGATAGACAATTTAGGGAAATATAATTTTGGGAGAAATCCAGGCATAAAATAATTTTATCACTGAATTTTTTTAAATACTCACTCCTTTGTGTGTTTTTAGAATGTTTTGTGGAAGTGAAAAAATATTCAATGCATCTTCTTTGGATGATAAAGTTTTTATGATGAACATGATATATATATATATATATAATTTTTCCTCCATTGGATAAATGTTACATGTATACATTGATTAGTTGTTATGTACACTTAATTATTGTATGCCTATGCATTTCATCCCCACCACAACAGCCACCACATCTAGCATAAAATTTCACCATCATCAGAAAGTCCCTATTGACCATGAGCACTCAAACCACGAGTGTTTTCGACACTGTTTCAAGAATCTTTATCATTCAGCCTTCTATGTGGATGAATCGAACTCCCTCAATCATCCTATTTTTATACTTGACATATTTTAAACCAAGTTCTAGTATTGTAACACCCTAAGAATTTAAAAATAAATATAGCATGTAGAGCACATAACAGTGAGTCTCTATGAAAAAAACACTTTGTTATTATAATTATTTACACAAGATAGTTATAAGCTATACATGAAACATAATTTTTCCACTTATATGATTTGAATTTCTAAAAATGGACATACACCATTGCGATCAGTAAGTTTTTTAGAGTCTAATAGGATCAACTTAATTTTTTGGTGAATAATAACTTAACCCTTATGAATAGTAATGCACCATTATGAATAGTAATGTTACCCTTATGAATAGTAACTTGACCCTTATGAATATTAACCTCACCCATTAAAGTATAAATAAAATTTAGGAACCTTATAAATGAGAGTGAATGTTTTAAAAATTAATAATTAAGTGTTGGTATTTTTGTGAGTACAAAATATTTAATTATAATTTTAAATTAATAAATTTATTTACAATAAAATTCATTTTCATAAAATTTATTCCTAAATAAATATTTTATTTTCCTATGATTTTATTATAATTTTATGAGACCTCAGTTCATTTTGGAAAGTATTATAAAATCAGTTTTAAATTTAAAATATGTATTTTTCTAGTAAATAAATATTTTATTTCAAAAATAAATTTCACATATTTAGAAAATTATTTTGATAAAATAAATTAAATTTTTTAATTCTACACGTTGAAAAATGGTTAGGGTGAATTTTTGTAATTTTTATGAAATACATGAATTTTTGGTGAATAGTGAAATTCGATAATTTACAAAATATGCCAAATAAATGAATTTATGCATTATGATCGAGTCATGGGTGATGTAAATAGCCATTGGTTTGAACTAACATTCACTTATTACTACTTTTAGTCACAAGAATCAAACTATTCATAGTTTTGAGCCAAAATAATAAAATAAGGGAAAAACCATCCTCTCCTCCACTATAAAATCACCACTCACTCCCTATTCCCTTCACTCATATATGCCTTGAATCTTCTCAAAGTTCTTCCCAATAGTCTTCCCTAGTCCCGAACCATGTCCATGATCCCCTGGTCTTTCCAAAATACCAAAACCCTTTTATAACATCCCCGAACCGGAAGCCACTAAGCCGGTGCTATGAGCTAGGTGGTTACATGACCTTAAGCGTGCCTCCCCGTACACCAAAGGCTTCCGACTAGTAGCGGGGGTCTTTGTGGTAAAGTGGGGAGACTATACCCCATTTTTATCAGAGTAATCCACAACATAAATAAACCAATAGTGGAAACAATAATTAATAAACAAGGAACATGTATAACAACCATTTCCAACAATAATTATGCCATGTCCTACTACAAGTGAAAAAGTAGACAAAATCCCAAAATAAAGACAACGGACAAAATCCCCAAAATGGTCCCAAATCCAAGTTGAATCCTCCACCAAGTGCTACCCATGTCCACTCAACTATCTAGCAGGGACCCTTGCCCTTCTCCTGACCTATAACCATGAAGTCTGCTTGGGTACCCAATGGCGGCCCGAGCAGGGCGTGAGTATAACTCAGTAGGCCACCACCAATGGTGTCTATAAAATATCCAGTACAAACAGATAGTGCATGCAAAGGAATATGAATGATAATTTCCAAGTAATTATTTAAGGTACCATTAACCAGTTTAGATCCAAAGCCATTGTCACTTCTATTGACATTCATTTCACACCAATTATCATCACTTTTCCATTTCATCACATTCCCATGGGTTAATCACATACATTATGTTACATGGGTCTAAGTCCAACAATCATATTCAAGAGGGAAAACACATTGTTATCCTATCTCACTAGGATTAACCCCCACATTTCAACCATGTCCTCACCTCGAAGCCTTAGTCCGGGTGGATGCAACCATTAGGAGAATAGAGCATCAGTCCTCATTCCTAACCCGTGAATTTAGGGTGGAGTTTAGAGCATCAATATTCACTCGACCCGTGGGCGTAGATCCTCAAGTCATACCCCACTCTACCAAGCCATGTGCACATGATTATATATATAAGTAACCATCCACCGACCATACCATTCCCCTTTGACAACACCACTCACAACAAACCACACGGGAATTCACATTATGCCTTAACCCATTAACACATCACCATTTCACATCATTTAACCATTCACCAAATTCCCATGCATTATGCCTATCTCACTAAGCATTCAACACTAAACCCATAACCTATCCCGTTATGGTCTTTAATCAGTTTACACATTAACCCATTTAACTCATTCATCATTTCCATGAATCAACCATTCAACCCATTCCAAATAACCCTTAGGTTATTGCCAAGTCTAGGTGCATCACCTAAATTCTATTCCATGTTCAACCAATCATGACAACATATTCATCAAGGGATCTACCATTTATTACAATAAAGTCACTTGTTTAATAACAATCCCTAAGTCTGGGAAAAGCCAGAACATCCCATGGATGGCCCCAATTAGGTCAAGTCATTCTCAACGCATCCCATGGGGATCGTGAGGGTTTCCATTTACCATTTTAAGCATCCTTTATACCAAATGCATCTATATTGATCAAAGCACATCAAAAGAAAACCATGAGCAAATCCACACATGTATAAATCCACCATAAAACTATGGGATAACGTTTGTATACCACCTACCTCGAAACCGCGATTGAACGAACACTCAATCGAGTCCCTAGACCTCAATACAACCAGACTTTGGAGCTTAAACCTAGAACTCACCCCAAAAGATAGGGTTTTATAGCTTCAGAACAAGAGGGAGAGAAGACACAAACCCTAAACCAAAAAGAGAAGAAAGGATGGGATTATCCTTACCTGGATCTTCAATCTGCATCCAAAGGAACCAAAAATGCTTTAGAAACGAGGGAGATCAACCCCTTATAGCTCTTGGGAGATTTGGTTCATTCCTAGAGTGAAGTAGGAGGAATAGAGAGGAAATCCCGAGTGGGTTCTTAAAATCCCAGGGTGGAAAACTTGTAATTTTTCCCAACTTTAAGAGGCCGCAGGGTTTGGCCGCATGGTTTGACAAATCGTTCACAAACCGTGCACATGATACTGTTCGGAGGAGGATGGTTGCATGGTTTACCTGGGCAGGCTGCATGGTTTTCCCTGGTCGTGCGTAGGCCGTGCGCCCTGGATTGTCTTGCCCAATTTTCCTTTTTTTCATGCCCCGAGCCCCCAAAATACCCCCAGGACCTCTCATAATTTTAGAAGACATCCCTTGAAGCCCGAAACAAGGGATTCAACCAAAACATAACGAAAACAATCCCTTCCAAAAACTGGGATCTTACAACCTCCCCACCTTATAACAGCTCGTCCTCAAGCCGAGTTTCTAAGCCTCATTGATCCACCGAAGAGAAGAGTTCGGGCCATTGATCCCGCATATCCGATTCTCACTCCCAAGTTTCTTCCTGAACTTTCCCATGCTGCCATAGTACTCACAATAATGGCACAAACTTGACTCACAAGACCTTTTCACTATGATCCACCACATGAACCAGATGCTCCTCAAAGGACGCATCAGCCTCAAGCTCCACATCCTCCACACCAGCCACATGAGATGGGTTAGGGTGACACCGTCAAAGCTGCGATACATGAAACACATCATGAATCCCACTATACCACTATAGAAGAGCCAATTGGTAAGCCATTGGTCCGATCCTCTCCACAATCTCAAAAGGTCCCACATACCTGGGCACCAACTTACACTGCTTTCGAATCCGATGGTGACCCAACCTTGGAGACACCCGAAGGAACACTTTATCACCCATCACAAACTCAAGAGGTCTACGCATCCGATCTGCATATGACTTATGCCTACTCTGAGCCGTAGCCATCTGCTTCCTGATCAACTTAACTCTCTCTGAAGTCTCCTACTTGAGACTTGGCCCCAATAACTTAGATTCACCGGCCTCTAGCCAACACAACGAAGATCTACATGGCCTCCTGTAGAGTGCCTCAAATGGTCCCATCTGAATCGTAGCCTGAAAAATTTTGTTGTAGGAAAATTCAACTAATTATAGGTGCCTCTACCAAGAACCACCAAATTCCAAGACACAAGCTCTTAACATGTCTCCCAACACTTGGACCGTACGCTCTGACTACCTGTCTGTCTGCGGGTGGAAAGCCGTACTCAAAAACACCTGTGCACCAAGTGACTTATGTAACCCTTGCCAGAAATGCGATGTGAAATGTGGATCTCGGTCCTAAACTATGGTCTGTGGAATACCATGCAACCACACTATTTCCCGAACATACAGCTCACCCAACTGGTCAACTATAAAGGTCTCCTGAATCGGCAAGAAATGAGCCACTTTCGTTAACTGATCCACAACCACCCAGATTTCATCATTCTTCCATGAAGTCCTTGGAAGAACCATGACAAAATACATTGTTAAATCATCCCACTTCTATTCCGGAATGGAAAATGGTTGCAAAAAACCACCTGGGTGTTGATGCTCGGACTTCACCTGCTGACAGGTAAGGCACCGTGCCACAAATCCCACAAATTCCTTCTTCATTCTAGGCCACCAAAACTGCCTTCGGAGACCACAATACATCTTGGTTAAACCAGGATGAATTGTCCACTTGGATTCATGGAACTCACGCATCAAATCTTCCCGCACACACTTTGGCACGACCACACGATCACGAACACGAACAACACCATCCACGTTGATGAACCAACCAGAAGGTAGCTCCCCACCTTTAATATTTTACTTCATGATCAAACACTCAGGATCATCAAGCTGAACTTACTTAACTCAACTCAAAAGCGTCGACTCCATCGTTAAGGAAGCAAGAGTGACCTGACCACTCTCCTCCTGCATCTCCAGGTGCATCTCTGCAAACAAGGCCCTCACCTTCCACTCGATGATGGACTCCTGAACCACCTAATTTTGAACCTTCCTGCTCAGAGCATCAGTGAAAATGTTTCCCTTTCCCAGTGTGTACACAAACTCAAAGTCAAAAGACTAGAGATATTCAACCCATATTCGCTACCAGAGGTTCAGATCCCATTGTAAGAAGATGTACTTTAAACTCTTATGGTCGGTAAACACAGTAAACCATTCTCCCAACAGATAATGCCTCCAACACTTCAAGGCGTACACCACTATATCCAACTCAAGGTCATGAGTGGGATAGTTCTTCTCATGGGGTCTCAACTACCTTGACTCATAAGCCACAACCTTCTCATCCTACATCAACATAGCTCCATGTCCAATTCTGGATGCATCACAAAACACAATGTACTTCTTACCAGGTTCAGGTAAGATCAAGATTGGTGCGGTCGTCAACCGCTTCTTCAAATCTTGAAAGGCATTCTCACAAACCTCAGACCACTCGAACCTAATTCCTTTCTTGGTAAAGCCCGAGAGTGGTGCTACCAAGTGAGAGAAATCATGAATGAACCTTCGGTAATACCCATCCAAACCCTGAAAACTCCAAAAATCAGAAACACTCTTGGGCTGCTCCCAAGATACAACTGCCTGCACTTTATCTGGATCCACTGACACACCTTCCCCCGAGATGATGTGACCCAAAAAATACACCTCACCTATCTAGAATTGACACTTTGATAGCTTGGCATATAGCCGATTCTCTCTTAGCTTACCCAAGAAGATTTCAAGATATTGGGCATGATCATCATGAGTTTTCAAGTAAACTATGATATCGTCAAGGAAGACAATCACAAATTGATCTAGACATGGATGAAATATTCGGTTCATCAAAGCTATAAACACCACCGGTGCATTGGTCAAGCCGAAAGGCATTACCACAAACTCAAACAACCCATAACGACTCTAGAAAGCTGTCTGAAGTATGTCAGAAGACCTCACCCTCAACTGGTGATAACCCGATCTCAGATAAATCTTAGAAAACACTGATGCACCCCTTAACTGATCAAATAGGTCATAAATTCTAGGAATAGGGTACCTATTCTTTACTGTCATCTGATTCAACTTTCAATAGTCAACACACAGCCTCAACGACCCATCGACCTTCTTTGCAAAAAGCACGGGAGATCCCCAAGGAGACGTACTAGGACGGATAAACCCCTTACGCTCCAACTCCTCAATATGAACCTTCAGTTCCTGGAGTTCTACCGATGCCATTCGGTATGGAAGAATAGAAACTGGCTCCGCTCCTGGCAGCAACTCGATCGTGAGCTCGACATCCCTCTCGGGTGGTAAACCCAAGAAATCCTCAGGAAACACATCCTGAAATCGATCCACCATGGGAGGAAAATTAGATTGTTCCCCTCACTAATCATCAAGCATAATACATGCCACTTGAGCCGTGAGTCCACTCATCTATTGATAAAACGGCCCCGCATGCCCTTCTCAAACATCCCATTCGCCATGGTGGACATAAGCGTCACCCTCAAGCAACCTAAAAAATACTCTGTGATGATAACAGTCTATGTGTTCCTGATACAACACCAACCAATCCATTCCCAAGATTAGGTCAAACCCTGACATCTCGAGAATGAACAAGTCCCACAGAAAACGGTACCCACCAACATCCAAGTCACATCCCTTGCACTGCTTGATATCATCAACCCGCACTCCCAACGGGGTGTCAATTGACATAACTCTACATGCTCCCTCCACAGGTAAACCCAGAACTACCACAAGTTGAACATAAACAAAAGAGTGTGTGGAACTTGTGTCAAATAATGCACTAGAAATTGTATAAGCTACAAGGATCTTACCTAGAACAGTCGACGGTCTGGCCTCACCATCACCAGGTGAAAACTGAACTGCCTGAAGCTGACTTGCCCCTCTACCCTAGGCTCCTGCCTGAGTACTCTGTGAAACACTACCCTTTTGGCATGAGCGATCTTTCCTTGGAGTCCCACATCTACCTCCCCTGCCAGTAAGGCCCGTGGAGCTCCAACTGCCTTCCTGATACGGGGTAACTGATCCCCATCCCATACCCGACACCTTCTTTTCACCATTATGCTCACCCACCTGCCGAGGGTTCCTATAGAACCTCTACACATGCCCTATCCTACTGCATGAACAACACTCCACTGGAGGTCGAGGACACTGACCACGCATATGCCCCGACCTACCGCACTGATAACAGAACACCTGGTTCTCACTCTAAGAGGCTGACCCTATCTTCTGACCACCTTGCTGGAAACTTTCCAAACAGTGCTTTCGACCTTCGGAAGATGCACCACCTGTCCGCCCAGCTGGCATGACAAGACCACCACCCGAATCTCCCTTCAGGTTCCCTTAAGAGATGAGTGCCTGATCCATCACCTCTGAAAACCTCTTAAAGCGGAAGATATTTACTTGATACCTGATCTCTTGTCTCAACCCATCCTAGAAACTCTTTTCTACCACTGCCTTATTACCTGCTAACACTAGAACAAAGCATCGCAAATCAGTGAAGCGACTAGAATAGTCCATCACCGATAGCGATCCCTGAGTCAGGCTTATAAACACTGTAGCCCGCTCCTGCCTCAAAGTCTTTGGGTAGAAATGCTCTAGAAACTTTTCCTGGAAAACCTTCCACGACATCCCTTAGCCTGCTCGATTTGAGCCTGAATGTCCCACCAACGCCTAGCCTAGCCCCGCAACATATAAGCGGCCAACTTCACTCGCTTTTCGACAGGGGTCTCTAGATGATCCAGTATCATCTTGATAGACTCTAACTAGAACTCCGCTGCCTCTGGCCCACCCTCTCTGGTGAAGGTCAGAGGGTGCTGCAGCTGGAACTCCCTGGTCAGCTCAAACATACTCGGTGTAACCCACCCTGGGTCCCGATCCATCATCTACATAAGGCGAGCCAAGTTATCTCAGAACTGGTCTTCTCTACCTTCATTGATCACCACATTTTCATGCTCTTCTACCGGAGGAGTGTTCTCAGCGATATCCTCCCATTGCCCAACTAGCAGCCGACATCGTGGTGGCATCTCTCTACATTGCTAATCATGAGATTTATCATGTATACCGTAAAACTTTCACGACTTCATCAAAAGCTCTTTACTAGCTACAACAACCCATTTTCATATTCTAATTCAATGACATTACACATCAAATTCACCGCCCCGACCATCCCTACCATGGGCCATGGTCCACATGGGGTAAACAACCATGCACTACCACCAAACTCACACAACATTTTACAAAAACATTTTCTACTTCATTTAAACCCCTTATATTTCATTAAGAATCATTTACTCACTTTTTTTATTTCATTCATCTCATTATTTCTCAGTTTCATGAAATGAATGATTCACCCTAATTTCTTGCCTCACACACCCACCCCGTGCATGTGAATAACACAATGCATGTCACCTATCTCCATAGGTTCCTACCATGATGCATGAATGCAAATCCTCGTGCTGTTAAGGCCATGAGCCAAATATCATAAAACAGTCACATCAAACCACATGTGAATCACCCAATGGTGAAATATCATCAACTTTAACAACACACAACCAAGAACAACATTTCCCACCCAGGGTGACTTGGGTTTTCCCTCATACATGGGTTAACTACTCCCAAGAACGCGCTCATTTACCAAGGCCCGACACATCTTGACCCTTGGAAACCTATCCCAAATAATAAGACCATAGAGAAGGAGAAGAAAGACCTCCTCTGATACCACTTTGTAACATCCCCAACCCAGAAGACACTAAGCCAGTGCTCCAAGACGGGTGTTTACATGACCTTAAGCACGCCTCCCCATATGACAAAGGCTGCCGACAAGTAGTAGGGGTCTTTTTGGTCAAGTGGGGAGACTATACCCCCTTTTTATCAGAGTAATCCACAACAGAAATAAACCAATAGAGGAAAAAATAATCAATAAACAAGGAACAAGTATAACAACCATTTCCAACAATAATTATGCCATGTCCTACTACAAGTGCAAAAGCGGACAAAAGCCCAAAATAAAGACAACGGCCAAAATCCACAAAATGTTTCCGACTCCAAGTTCCATGTCCACTCAACTATCTAGAAAGTACCCTTTCCCTTATCCTGAACTGCAACCATGAAGTCTGCTCGGGTACCCAATGGCGGCCCGAGCAGGGTGTGAGTACAACTCAGTAGGCCACCACCAACAGTGTCTACAAAATATCTAGTATAAACAGATAGTGCATGCAAAGGAATATGAATGATAATTGACAAGTAATTATTTAAGGTGCCATTAACCAGTTCAGAGCCAAAGCCATTGCCACTTCCATTGACATTCATTTCACACCAATTATCATCACTTTTCCATTTCATCACATTCCCATGGGTTAATCACATAAATTATGTTACATGGGTCTAAGGCCAACAATCATATTCAAGAGGATAAACACATTGTTATCCTATCTCACTAGAATTAACCCCCAAATTGCAACCATGTCCTCAGCTTGAAGCCTCAGTCCAGGTGGATGCAATCATTAGGAGAATAGAGCATCAGTTCTCATTCCTAACCCGTGCATTTAGGGTGGAGTTTAGAGCATCAATCTTCACTCAACACGTGGGTGTAGATCCTCAAGTCATACCCCACTCTACCAAGCCATGTGCACATGATTATATATATAAGTAACCATCCACCCACCATACCATTCCACTTTGACAACACCACTCACAACAAACCACATGGGAATTCACATTATGCCTTAACCCATTAACACATCACCATTTCAAATCATTTAACCATTCACCAAATTCCAATGTTTTATGCATATCTCACTAAGCATTCAACACTAAACCCATAACCTATCCCGTTATGGTCTTTAATCAGTTTACACATTAACCCATTTAACCCGTTCATCATTTCCATGAATCAACCATTCAACCCATTCCAAATAACCCTTAGGTTATTTCCAAGTATAAGTGCATCACCTAACTTCTATTCCATTTTCAACCAATCATGCCAACATATTCTTTAAGGGCTCTACCATTTATTATAACAAGGGCACTTGTTTAATAACATTCCCTAAGTCTGAGAAAAGCCAGTACATCCCATTGATGGCCCCAATTAGGTAAAGTCATTCTCAATGCATCCCATGGGGATCGTGAGGGTTCCCATTTACCATTTTAAGCATCCTTTATACCAAACACATCTAGATTGATCAAAGCTCATCAAAAGAAAACCATGATCAAAGCCACACATGCATAAATCCACCATAAAACTATGGGATAGCGTTTGTAGACCACCTACCTCAAAACCGCGGTTGAACGCACACTCAATTGAGTCCTTAGACCTCGACTCGACCAGACTTTAGAGCTTCAACCTAGAACTCACCCCAAAAGATAGGGTTTTAGAGCTTCAGAACAAGAGGGAGAGAAGACACAAACCCTAAACCAAAAAGAGAAGCAAGAATGGGATTAGCCTTACCCGGATCTTCAATCCGCATCCAACGGCACCAAAAATGCCTTAAAAATTAGGGAGATCGACCCCTTGGAGATCTTTGTCGATTTGGTTCGTTCCTAGGGTGAAGAGGGAGTAATGGAGAGGAAATCCCGAGTGGGTTCTTAAAATCCCGGGGTGGAAAACTTGTAATTTTTCCCAACTTTAAGAGGACACACGGTTTGGACGCACGGTTTGAAAAACCGTGCGCAAACCATGTGCATGCTACTGTCCAGAGGAGGAGGGTTTCACGGTTTACCTGGGCAGGCTGCACAGTTTTCCCTGGCCGTGCGCAGGCCGTGCACCCTTTCTTGTCTTGCTCGGTTTTACTTTCTTTCGTGCCCCGAGCCCCCGAAACACCCCCAAGACCTCTCATACTTTCAGAAGACATCCCTTGAAGCCCGAAACAAGGGATTAAACCAACACATAATGAAAACACACCCTTCCAAAAACTGTTATCTTACACCTTTCCCTTAAGGATGTTCTCAAGGAGGTTATTAAAGAGGTAAATCCCCTTCCTTTTTCATTTAATTTCATTTCAATTTATCTTATTTTATTATTATCTCCTAACATCCTCTATAAAATTGATCATGATAATTCTAGTATCATATATATACTATAATTATATAATGTTAATGTAATAACCATGATCAATCTCCTTAATCTCCCTCTTTTATTTTATAAATGAAATCATCGTTCGGGAGGTGCCAATTTACAACCTTCATGGACGACGAAGTTTAATTATTCAATTTATTCTTAAAATATATTCATGAAAACATTTTAATGGTTTATAAAGATTGTAAAATTTATAATATAACCATTTTTATTTTATTTAAGTAACATATTTACATAATACTAAATGATAAAATAAAATGAGTTCGTTATGATCAATAACTGACGTAATAATATAAAGGATTATCACTAAATGACTTATCTAATGATTCATCCTCGTACCATGTAACCAAATGATATATATAACTATTTAAAATTATATATGTTCATTAATAATATATATATTTATATATTCAATTATAGATAATTATATCCATTCTACATAAACTTCTATACTCATATACAAGTATGCCGATCATGGAAACCAAGGAAACGAACGCTCCCGAGCGATAAATTTATATCTTATAACTCATCCAAAAGGACATGAATGAAATTAATAAATTTATAATAAATAAAATACATGTAGATAAGTTTTTTAATTAATTAATTAATGGATTTAATTTGATTATCCAGGATTTTAAGGTCATGTGCAGAACATGTTCGGATATATGGTAAGGGTTTCCTCATCTCACCTCCATTTTGGGGGATTTCCATTATTTTCCACTTATTTAATGTATGTTGTGTATTCATACTGATATTTAATATATAATATCATGAATATATTTATACTCATGTTATTCAATGATTCATTTTATAATTATTAATTTTTGGTCATACTCTTCGATTGATTACAAAGTGGTAGGGGTTTTCTTATCTCACTTCCATTCTTGTGAGATATTCCTTATTCCCCACTATTTATTGTGTATGGTGTATGTATACTACAAATTGATGTATCATATCATGAACATATTTATTTTAATGGTATTAAATTTATCTTTTTATGATTATTAATTATGGGGAATATGATTTGATTGATTACAAACTGGTAAAGGATTCTACCTGAACCCCTGTTTTTTCCTTTGGGTTACTCTTTATCCACCTTTAATCAAATTTAATGTTTATTTATTTTTGAATAATTATTATAAATTATATGAATATTTTATAAAATTATATATACAGATTATATCATCCTTATTTTATGGGGATATACATGTTTTAAAATGGTTTTGTCCCCAATTCTTTCTGGTAAACAAGCCTAATTAAAGGGAACTTCCTGAATTCTTACCCATTTTAAAGTGCACTATATAATCTGTTTTAAGACATAATTATTTTTCAAAAATAAAATATTTTATCATGAAAAACTATCTTGGTTAATTTTTGGTTTTATGAAAAAAAACATTCATTTTTATTTTAAATTTATTTAATCTTTTCCTTAAACCGCACTAAAATGTTTTATTTATAAAGTTTCTTAAAAACTCTCTTTACATGATTTCACTTCAGTGGGACATAATTTATACCTCAAAAATAATTTCAATGTACTCACCTTTTATTTTATAGGATATACATGTTTAAAATATGATTTTGTGTCAAATACAAATGATTTTCCAAAAGAACTCTTCTTTCCAATGTAAAAAGGATTTTTCTCATCTCACTTTAAATATTATGATATATATGCCTTGTTCACCACTTATTACTTGAATTTTGTGTATATAATACACTTTGATATATCATATTAAGAGTCTGATTAATCTCATGATGTTCTAAGGGATTATGATTTTAATGTTTCAAAGTTGTATGTGGCACTTTGGAATGTTTAAAGATTATTTACTCATGAATCTTTCAATGGTAACATTTAAAATTATCTTCATATATGTCAACATCCTTTGTTGAATATTTTAATACATTGATTTTTATCTCTTATTATATCATATACCATGTTTTTTTAAAGGTTTGATGATTAGTTTGACTGTGGATGTGCTAATTTGATACCATTTATGGGTTATAGTTTAAGTATTCACATATCATATACTAATATTTCAATACAAATGTTTATGTTGTCTATGTATCAACCTTTTCATATGAGGAATATATTGGATTTATTAAGTGAAGGGAGGGGCCCGCTATAGCCCCTCGATGCATCAGTAGGTCTCTTGAGACAAACTAGTTTGGATTTTTTATCCATTTATGCATGGTCTTGGCATGAGGCCTTGACTATATAGTTATAATGTCTGACATTATGCATTAACTCATTATTAATCTAGTAATTAATAGTACATGTAATTATTAGACTAGTAGAATATCCCTGGTTATGTTCTATTATGGAATTATTAATTCAGATTTTATTCCTTCCATATTATGATCAATTATATATTTTTTAAAGGCATGTGTTTTTAGTTCTTCACTATGCATAGTGTTTATGTTTATGATAACTTCTACTAGATTACTTACCCTTATTAAGCATATGATCTCACCCCTTTCTTATGTTTCTTTTCACCAGGTTATGAAGAAGAAAATTTTGAATAAAATTTTAAGGATGAAATTTATTTCATTTTATATTGTATCATATTTTATTTTCTTCTCCCAACGTATTATGGGTATCATGAATGTAATATGGTCTTCTAAGTCTATTAAAATAATCAGTCCTTTAGGATTTTATTCCTTATAATCATGAAAATTTAATAAAATAATGCACCAGCTCTAGGATTCTAGGATCAAGGTGTTACATTTGGTATCATAGGAAGTTTAACAACAACCTTGGAAACTAGATTTAGTAAACATATATTAGAGAATGTAACCCTAAGATAGACTTTGAGGATAATCATACAAGAACATACTAGAATTTTGGTAAGGTATAGATTATGTGGATCTTCCTAGAAAATACATCCCTGTCTGGATACTACAAGTGGACATGGTTCTGAAACAGATGTACCTAAGAGTAACAACTTCAAAAAGGTGTTTCGGGCCTGACTCAGGGTAACCTGGTATACAACAACGGGCCTTACTGTGCACTTGGTTTGACACTCTCGGGGGTTATGCTTTGGATAATTCACATCTTCTTTACAAACCATTATTATGGATTTGAATATATAATGAAAATTAATAACCTAGATTAAACCTATGGTGTTTTAGGTTGAAAATAAGTTGTTATGATATTATATAAATGATTATACTTTTTTTTATCACTATGACTATTATTACTCACACTATTCTTTCTAGTTTTAATCAATGGATGGAACCCAAAGGAGTCATGTTAACACTGAACATAATGGAAAAGTTGGTGATGATTAGAAACCAAATGGGATATCAATAGGATTGAAAGATATCATGTTCACACCTAATTAGTTTTCCAAAAATATCATTTACAACATATACCTTAACTGACTCCCAAACCCAACCAAGAAGAGAAGAATAGAATTTGCTAAGAGCTCCAGTGGAAGAGACCATGGAGAAAATAAGGCCCGACTACCATCATGAAAGAAATGTGTAAGGAGACACCTAGGGAAGTGTCTCAAAAGAACATAAAAATACTTTATGTGTGGGAAGTAAGGACATAAATAAAATAATTGCTGAGGAAAAATGAAGAGTACAATGTAAGGAAATAAAACTGATCCTAAGAATCTATCTGTAGTTATTTTCATTAAATATAAGGGACCTAGTCATTACCCAAGTCAGTTCCCTATTCTATAGGATAACATATACACCAAGGAAGACACTATGTGGAAATAAATGTATGATGTATTTATGTATTTCGGTTGTATTGAAAATCATAGTTAAAATAATGTTGAGTGATTGAAATTATTTCAAGGACGTCCATCATATTTATTTTATAAGTTATATGGTTTTAGAAAAAGGACAACCCGCTTGATGGGTGAAAACCCATCACGTTTAGTAAGGTCGTGGGGTTTGAAACTAAAATCAGATGACGATAAGGGTGCAACACCTACCACTAACCTATGTAAAGTCCTGGTTATCCTGATTTTTTGTCAAAACATTTAATGGATAAATGTTATTTGGATTTTGGGGACTTTTTGTTTTATCAAATAGATAACTTTGGGATTTGGAAATGATTTTGTGGTTAAGTGATTAATATTATTTTGGATGGCGTTCACAATTTTTGGAATCCTATATGACTTTGGTAAATATAATATTTTGAGGACTAAATGTTGAGTTGTATTTTGGAGTCAAATATGATTTTATTATGGGAATATGGTGATCCAGGTTTTTTATTGAAGTGACTAGAATATCATGGAGATTATGTGATAGGGTAAATTAAATATTTGGTATTAGATATTAAGAGTTATCTATGTCATTTGGAAGGCTATATGAAAAAATCCTTCTGATTATGGGGTTATAGTCTAGAATAGTTTTTTTTAAGAATGATAGTAATTTGAAAAGTGATATTTGTTGATCTTTGTGTTTTACATTTAAATTTATAAGATTAAAGTTATTTTTCATCATATAAAGGTTTATTATTTTTGGGGAATTATCTTATCTTATCCTAATCATTTTTTACTTGGTTATTATATAAAGATAAGATGAATAAATAATTATACTTTTGTAGGATCTATGATCTATAGAAGTTAATTAGAACTCTTTTGGCATGAAAAATTCATCTTGAATGTTTATTTCCCAGTATAAGGAATGAAGTGAAAATATATCGAAGCATAACCAAATGATGATATTATTATTATAAATAGGAAAGTAATCAAGTAAATTTAATTTATCATGTGCTTATCTAGATAGTAAAGGAATCCCTCAATTGAGGGAAAAATATTTTGTAATAAAAACATTATCCATGTAGTTCTCTTTTTTAGAAATCAATGTTCTTTTAACCAATCACAATATTTACGACTTTGTGACGGTTAACATTTTAATGACTATGTTCTCTATCACTCTTCATCAGAACATGATGGTTAGATTATTCTTCCATGTACATATTTTCACTTCACACTAATGTTACTCTATTTGGATCTGTAGTTTTGTAGTAACCTATGAATTTTCTTCCCCCTATTATTAAGTAGATATTTCATTAACCCTATTTTCTATGTGGGTTTCCAAAAAAAGGAATTTTAAAGTACCAAACTTTAACTTTTAGAGTGAAATTTCAAATTCAAAGGACACAATTTATTGAATGAGGGGAGAATGTAATACCCCAAAAATTTAAAAATAAATATAACCTATAATGCACACAATACCGAGTCTTTGTGAAAAAAACACTTTTTTATTATAATTATTTACACAAGATAGTTATAAACTAGCCATGAAACATAATTTTTCCACTTCTATGATTGGAATTTCAAAAAATAGACATACAGTGTTGTGATCAGTAAGTTTTTTAGAGTCTAATAGGATCAACTTAATTTTTTGGTGAATAGTAACTTGACCCTTATGAATAGTAATGTACCCTTATGAATAGTAATTATACCCTTATGAATAGTAATGCTACCCTTATGAATAGTAAATTGACCCTTATGAATAGTAACCTCACCCGTGAAAGTATGAATACAATTTAGGCATCTTATAAATGAGAGTGAATGTTTTAAAAATTAATAATTAAGTTTTGGTACTTTTTTGAGTAATAAATATTTAATTACAATTTTAAATTAAGATTTTAAAAAAATCATTTTCATAAAAATTATTCCTAAATAAATATTTTTTTCCTATGATTTTAGGATAATTTTATGATACCTTAGTTAATTTTTGAAAGTATTATAAAATCAATTTTAAATTTAAAATCTATATTTTTCAAGTAAATAATGATTTTATTTAAAAATTATTTTCAAATATTTAGATTTTTTTGGATAAAATAAAGTCCATTTTTTAATTCTACACATTGAAAAATGGTTAGGGTGGATTTTTGGTATTTTTCTAAAATACTTGGATTTTTGGTGAATAGTGAAATTCGATAATTTACGAAAGATGCTAAATAAATGAATTTCTGCATCATGCTTAAGTCATGGATGATGTAAATGGACATTGTTTCAAACTGACATTCACTTATTACTATTTTTAGTCACAAGAATCGAGACTATTCATATTTAAGGGTTGGTGTCTTGAGAACCAACTATTTTGTACTTTGATTACATGAATGTTCACTTATTATATATTGTTCATTGTTCTGCATGACTATAATATAATAATGTCCTCGAATATTTGTTGCATTTATAAGGTCACGGTAGATCCCCGCTGTGATGAGAACCTTGAAATGCTATAATAATATTCTTAAATAAAGTTCTATGGTTGGATGACATACTATGATAGGACACATAGTATACTGACCGTTATGTGCAAGCACTCGTAAGAAGATGAGACTCTCTCTCATGGAGTTCGTACTTGGTAATCTCTAAGATGGGAGATTATGAGAACAGACCCGCCAGTAGCAATTCCGCATGTCTTGGTGTCATCGGACATTACTATCTACGAGCGTGTGTAATGGTACTTAGACTAGAAGATTATCATTAACTCATGTCATGACTTGCGCACTTAGATTTACTGATGAAAACCGTCACGTAGACAGTTGGATGGAAGTAGAGTACGTTGGGTGCATCACGAGTGACAAGTTTTTAATGGATAAGTCGAGGAAGGATTTTCCCTTCCATTTATGGAAGTTGATATCTCGGCCCTTTGATTGAAATAGAATTGTTGCATTAAATTCCATGGCCATGGTGTAAACGACGAGTTTATTTGAGGAAGTCAAAGAACGACAGATCAATCATATAGGTTTATGACACTGCCATGAAACCTGCTTGATGAGATATTGATACAAAGGGATTAAATTACATAGTAAGAATTCGTATGAGGTTATATGTCAATGGGGCATCAAATTATTTCTCTTGGGTGCCTTGAGCCATTACTAGACAATAATCTTGGACTTTAGGAAAGCGCACCTAATGCCAACGAGAAAGAGGCCTAGATAGTCACACACTAAGTGTATTCAAGTTTCTCAAGTAGAATAAAGATTATTTATGTACGTGGTTTAATAATTATTCAAGGAATCCTAGATCATTTTAATGATTGCAAGAAGGAAATGAAAAACAAGATATACACGCCGTGTATTAAATATTACACGTCGTGTAGTTTTTCATGGAAAACAAGTACAAGCCGTGTATTAATTATTACACACCATGTAGTTTTATTTCTGGAAAGGAAATGAATAAATGAAAACAAGATATACATTCCGTGTACATTGAATGTACACACCGTGTAGTTTTCAAGGAAAAACAAGTACACTCAGTGTATTTATTAATACATGCCGTGTAGTTTTTCTGGTCGGGATTTTGAGGATATAATATTGTTCTAAATGATATTTATTATAATCAGCGTTGGCGCATGTCAAGGAATTAATTATTCAACATGGGGTTTTAAATAAGAGTCAATTAAATAAATAAAATGCGTAATGGGTTTATTTATTGTCATAACTCTACAACCTCAAACCTGATTATAAATATCCTCACAACCCCAACTCTTTTCCGACACACAAGAGAATCGTTGTGCACAACAACTCTGGAGAATTATTTCAAGGATGAAAGAACCTCTTCCTCCAAGAACGCTCTCATGATGGAGAGATATCCTCTTCCATCGGATCAAGATGATCTAAGGCGGACAACTCAAGCAAAGGTTTCTCCATGCTATCACCCAGAGACTCCTTTGGCGACGTCCCGAGATATGAGGTACACACGTGGGTCACCGCTAGAGGAATTCTACACTTGGATTCTGCGACACAATGACAAATCACATTGGAACATGATCAAGAACATAAACGAAGAAAGAACACCCAAAAGATATTTCTTTTCAATTGATTAAATTAATTATAATCAACCTGTAATGATCCTACTTTGTGGTTCCAGGACTTTCCTTTTCTTTCTCTATTTCTGTGATTCGATCCGTGGAGACTGGCATTTATCATTATATTAATCCTGGATTTATCATTGTTAATGAAAAAAAGCCAAGTGGGCACACCCACCCATGCACTTCCACTGCGCTCGGAACCTTCAAATGGTATCAGAGGGAGGTTACAACGTTGATTATAGTTATTTAATTTTCATTGATAATTTACGCATTTATATTTGATTCAATTCGAAATATATTGTTATATTAATCTGAATAAATGAGATTTATTCTTCCTCCTTCGTTTCTCGATTCATATCACAGAAACAGACTTTTAATTTTAATTTTTGATTAAAATAAAAATGAGGAACTCATCCGGAGGAGCTGCTCTTTCTGTCTATACAAAACGGGATTACATAGTGTGTAATTAAAACTACACACCATGTACTTAGGTTCAACGAACTAGCACTGGTCCGCCAAACCACGCCGTGTGAATTGAATATGCCTAAGTATTAATCATGCCGTGTTGACCAGAACTGATCGACACGTGGAAATTGGAATACATGGCGTGTATGTTGGAGAAACACGCCGTTTAGTCCGTTCCGGCCCTGGTGAAACCATGTACAAGGATAAGCCGTGTACCGCGTACACGGGATCGCCGGGCAGGTTACCGTGTAACAAGGAAGTACACGCCGTGTACTCCAAAATTTCCAAAGTACAGAAAACATGCCAAATCCCCTGGTGTGTACTTTGGATAAAGAGTGAAAAGAAATACACGCCGTGTAATTATAAACTACACGCCGTGAACTTTCCAGAAATGGAATTTCACCAAGTTTCCTCCAATGTACAAAGACCCATACAAGGAATATGGATGAGAAGAATCTCAAGGAAATTCAGAAATTAATTTAAGATGAATAATTGATTAATTATAAGATCATAATTAGTTGAATTTGAGCACAACTTATCTTAAATGAAAGAACGATTAAAAGAATTTGAATTCTAAATTTGCGTAAATGTCATTGCATGCTATGGATGATCATGAGCTAGACTAAAGAACCTTGGTATGTGTATGATTTCATTTAAATTTATTTAATTTAAATTTGTTGGCCTGCGAGCCTTCTTCCAATAAAATGTAGGGCCTGCGTGCCCATGGTTTCTTTAATGTAAACCCATGTAATGGAGGATCTCCCAAGCCAGAGGAGATGGTTCAAATACCGAAGCCGAGGCAAAACCGACACAAGAAGATACAAAGGTGGACAGACAGGATCTGCAAAACACGAACCACTGGGTTCAAGGTGTTTTCCCCTAGGTCAGGGTTAGCTTATCAAAACCTCTAGATAAGCTAACCAATAGAAGCTCATGACCATGTCATATTATTTTATTTTTGTCTAAATTGCATGGTTTATTTATTATATATGTGTTTTCGTGATCACATAGTTAATAAAATGAACAAGCATGCAAAGATGGAATAAAATAAAAACTGGACTATGCGTAAACATTATCAGAACATGATTAATCACTTAAGAAAGAATCACTTAATATTAACAAGCATGTGATAATGAAAAACTACGCATAAAGGATTAAAATCCCTCAATACCATATTAAGTCAGACTTAGCCTTCCGTTACCTGATTAAGGGCAAGACTCAATAAAACTTTGTGTTTGACCAACCCTTGTTGGGACACTTACTTTTATAAAGGAAGCCCTTATGAAAGGTTTCAGATTGACTTAACCATATTACATCAAGAGGAGTAGCCCTTGCTAGACTTGATGTAATATTGGAGGCAAGAGTTGAGGAAATCCAAGTTAGGATTTCAGGATTGGGGAGTCCACTCAACAGATCAAGGAACTGTAATCTCACAGTTGTCAATGACCTTCCTACCTAAATAACTTCAAATAGCTTGACCAACCCTTTTTGGGGTTATGCGAAGGGGAATATGGATCCTTTTCACTAGAATGTCAAAGCAACTGGACATTCCGAGTTCAATGGTGAGGGCCATTAGGACTTGATAAAATAGTGGGAAACTTAATAAAATTTATTATTTCTCATAAAATGTAATCAAGAAAGTACTAATAAATCCGCTCTTTTAATTTCTAGAATCTAAATGACAAACACATCAAACACATTTTCTCTGCGATCAATTCTGGATAAAGACAACATCCTCACTAGCAGTAACTTTTAGGAATGGTTTAGGTGCCTTCAGGTTATCCTACACCATGAACAAAAGTTTTACGTGATGGAGTCCTCACTTCCTGATTCCCCTACCCCAGGGGTGGGTGATGAAGATTTCCTAGTCTATGATCAACATTTGAATGATGCACTTGATGTTCAATGTTTGATGCTATCATCAATGTCTAGTGAGCTCATGAAGTCTCATGAAGACATGGATGCCTATAGCATTCTCAAGCACCTCTGTGGTCTATACCAGGAGAGAGCAAGATAGGAAAGGTTTGAGATCTCTAAGAATCTATTCAAGATCAAGCTTGGAGAGGGTTCCCCATCTAGGCCTCATGTAGTCAAGCTCATTGGCTACATTGAGCGCTTGGATGTTCTAGGGTTTAAAATCCCTGAAGAACTGGGTACCAATATCATTCTCGATCACTCCCCTAGAGAATCTCAAAATTTTTTGTGAACTTCAACATGAACAACATTGAGAAGTCTCTATCTGATCTTCTTATCCTTATTCACCAAGTGGACAATGACATGAAGCGTGAAAATCCTTCTATACTCATGGTGAATAAAAGTTAAGGGAAGGTGAATAGATTTAATCCCAAAGCTTCTTCAAGGCCTTCCAAGAAAAGGAAGATCAAAGGGGAGGCAAAGGAACATGATGCTGTTTGTTTCGCATGTGTCAAGAAGGGCCACTGGAAGAAAAACTGCACCCAGCCAAGGAAGCAAGGGGAAGCTTCAGGTACGTTTGTTATCGAATGAAATCTATCTGTTTCTACTAATTGTGTATTAGATACTGCTTGTGGTTCTCACATCTGTATCTAAATATAGGAACCAAGTAGATTCCGGAAGATTGATCGAGGGGAGGTAGATCTACGAGCAGCCAACGAAGCCAGACTTTTTGCTGTAGCTATTGGGGACTACCACCTCACATTGCCTATGGGGATGGTCTTTGTTTTGAAAGGATGTTATTTTGTACCCTCAGTAACCAAAAACATTATTTCAGTATCCATATTAGATACTGATGGATTTATCTTCAAGTTTGGAAGTGGATGTTGCTATTTTAATAAAGATAGAATTTGTTTTGTTAGGTCACATTTATATAACGGCCTTTATGTGTTAAACTACACAAACCAAGTAATGGAAATCGATAACAAAGTTAATTCACAGGACTCATACCACACCCAACTTTGGCATCACCAGCTAGGTCATGTCAATGAGAAACGTTTGATAAAATTACATCAAGATGGGTATTTAGATTCTTTCAAACTAAAACCACTTGGTGTATGTCATGCGTGTCTACAAGGAAAAATGAACAAAGCCCCATTTAGTGGGAAAGGTGAAAGAGCTAAAGAGATTCTAGAATTTGTTCACACAGATGTGTGTGGACCATTTCTAGTTGAAGCAAGGGGTGAGTTCTCATACTTTATAACTTTTACTGATGATTTTAGTAGATATGGATATATCTAATTAATGAGGTATAAGTCAGATTCTTTTGATCGGTTCAAAGAATACAAGAATGAAGTTGAGAAACATCTAGGTAAGAAGATTAAGAAACTCCGCTCAGATAGAGGAGGAGAATATCTTAATCATGACTTCATTGATTTCTTACGGGAGTTTGGGATTCTATCTCAACTCACTCCTCCTTACACACCGTAGTGGAATGGTGTAAGTGAGAGGAGGAACCGCACCCTATTGGAAATGGTGAGATCAATGATGAGTCATGCGAGTCTTCCATTATCCTTTTTCGGATATGCATTACAAACAGTAGTGCACATACTAAACCGAGTACCAAATAAATCAATAAATGGTATTCCATACGAGTTATGGAGTGGACGCAAATCCATGTTATCGAATTTACATGTGTGGGGTAGCGAAGCATTTGTTAAGGCATCTTCAGGTAACAAAATTTCACCCTAAGGCACAAAGTGTATCTTTATAGGATATCCCAAGGAAACAAGGGGATATTTCCTATACAACCCCTCAGACAAAAAGGTTACAGTGGCAAGACATGCCATATTCCTTGAGAGGGAGAACATCTCCAAAAGAGATAGTGGGAGCGAGATAGACTTCTATGAAGTCAAGGCTCAAGATACACAGGATTTAGTACAAGAACAGATTCCACAAAGCCCCGTGGAAGAACAATCTGTTCCATAGACACAAGAACTGCGTAGGAGCATGAGAGAGGTGAGAGAACCAGAACAATATGGTTTTCTTGTCACCGAGGATGGTGACTCATTATTGGTTGACAATGATGATCCTCTTACCTACAAGGAAGCATTTGAAGGCACAGACGTTTCCAAGTGGCAAGAAGACATGAATTCTGAAATGGATTCCATATACCAAAACCAAGTCTGGATTTTGGTAGATCCTCCAGTTGATGTAAATACTATTGGTAATAAATGGGTATTCAAGAAGAAACTGGACATGGAGGGTCAATTCAACACCTATAAGGCACGAATGTTTGCAAAAGGTTTTAGACAGCGTCAAGTAATTGACTATGATGAAACTTTTTCACCGATTGCGATGCTGAAATCCATCAGAATACTATTGGCCATTTTTACTTACCATGAATTTTAAATTTGGAAAATGGATGTCAAAATAACATTCCTTAATAGGAACCTACATGAAGATGTCTACATGACACAACCTGAAGGGTTTGTGACTCCAAAGGATGCCAACAAGGTATTAAAGTTGCATAAATCCATTTATGGATTAAAGAAAGCATCAAGGTCATGGAACATTTGTTTTGATGAAGATTTAATGGAATTTGGCTTTGTTAAGAATGAATGTGAGCCTTGTGTCTACAAGAGGTTTAGTGGAAGTGCAGTCGTTTTCCTAACAGTATATGTTGATGACATATTACTAATTGGAAAAGAAGTACCTGTCTTACAGTTAGTTAAGGCATGGTTTCATAAATGCTTCTCCATGAAAGACTTGGGTGAGGTAGCATATATTCTTGGGATCAAGATCCATCGTGATAGATCTAAGAGAATGCTGGGCCTGAGTCCAAGTACATACATTGACAAGATACCGAAGAGATTCAGTATGGAACAGTCTAAGAGGGGATTGTTGCCAGTGTCACATGGCATTCATCTTTCCAAGAAAATGTGTCCTTAGACACATGAGGAAAGAAATATAATGTCAAGGACCCTTTACACATCCGCGATTGGGTCAGTCATGTATGCTATGCTATGTACGAGGTTAGATGTTTCTTACACATTAAGTGCGGTAGGCATATATCAAGCTGATCCAGGAGACCGCCATTGGATGACAGTCAAGAATATCCTTATGTATCTGATGCGTACTAAGAATATGTTCCTGGTTTATAGAGGAGATGAGGAACTAGTCATTAGAGGACATGTAGATTCTAGTTTCCATACTGATCAAGATGGCATGAAGTCGCAGATTGGATACATCTTCAGTTTGAATGGAGGTGCAATGAGCTAGTAGAGCTCAAAGAAAATTGTGGTGGTAGATTTTACAGTGGATTCCGAGTATATCGTAGCTTCCGAGGTAGCTAAAGAAGCAGTATGGATGTGAAGATTTGTCCAAGAGTTGGATGTAGTACCGAGCAGTAAAGATCCTATCACACTCTATTGTGATAATAATCCAACGGTGGAACTTACTAAAGAGCCAAGGTCACATCAGCGGACAATGCACATACTTCATAAGTATCATATCTTGAGGGATTTTTCTCAGATAGGTGAAGTTGCAGTGAGCAGTATTTCCACGGAAGACAACGTGGCGGACCCCTTGACTAAAGCCTTGACTCAGCAGAAACATGATCATCATGTGAGGTCTAGTGAACTAAAAGTCGTAGGCAGTTGGCTCTAGTCCAAGTGGGAGTTTGTAAGGGTTGGTGTCCTGAGAACCAACTGTTTTGTACTTTGATTACATGAATGTTCACTTATTATATATTTTTCATTGTTCTTCATGACTATAATATAATAATGTCCTGGAATATTTGTTTCATTGATAAGGTCATGGAAGATCCCTACTGTGATGAGAACCTTGAAATTCTATAACAATATTCTTAAATAAAGTTCTACGGTTGGATGACATACTATTATAGGACACATAGTATACAGACCGTCATGTGCGAGCACTCGTAAGAAGATGGTACTCTCTCTCATGGAGTTCGCACTTGGTAATCTCTAAGATGGGAGATTATGAGAACAGAACCGCCAGTAGAAATTCCACATGTCTTGGTGTCATCGAACATTTCTATCTAAGAGTGTGTGTAATGGTCCTTAGACTGGAATATTATCATTAACTCATGTCATGACTCGCGCACTTAGATTAACTAATGAAAACCGTCATGTAGACAGTTGGCGGGAAGTAGGGTATGTTGGGTGCGTCATGAGTGACATGTTGTTAATGGATAAGTCGAGGAAGGATTTGTCCCTTCCATTTATGGAAGTTGATATCTCGACCATTTGATTGAAATAGAACTGTCGCATTAAATTCCTTGGACATGGTGTAAACGACGAGTTTTTTTTAGGAAGTCAAAGAACGATTGATCAATCATATAGGTTTATGACACTGCCATGAAACCTTCTTGATGAGATATTGATAAAAAGGGATTACATTACATAGTAAGTGTTCGTATGAGGTGATACATCAATACGACATCAACTTCTTTCTCTTGGGTTCCTTGACCCATTGCTAGATAGTAATCTTGGACTTTAGGCAAGCCTGCCTAATGCCAACAAGAAAGAGGCCTAGAGGGTCACACACTAAGTGTATTCAAGTATCTCAAGTAGAATAAATATTATTCCCATACGTGGTTTAATAATTATTCAAGGAATCCTATATCGTTTTAATGATTTCAAGAAGAAGGAAATGAAAAAAATATATACACGCCGTGTATTAAAGATTACACGTTGTGTAGTTTTTCATGGAAAATAAGTACACGCCGTGTATTAATTATTACATGCCGTGTAGTTTTCTTTATGGAAAGGAAATGAATAATTGAAAACAAGATATACACTCCGTGTACATTGAATGTACACACCGTGTAGTTTTCAATGAAAGAAAAGTACACGCCGTGTATTTATTAATACACGCCGTGTAGTTTTTCCAGTCGGGATTTTGAGGATATAATATTGTTTTAAATGATATTTATTATAATCAGCATGGGAACATGTCAAGGAATTAATTATTCAACATGTGTTTTTAAATAAGAGTCAATGAAATAAATAAAACTCATAACGTGTTTATTTATTGTCATAACTCTACAACCTCAAACCTGATTATAAATATCCTCACAACCCCAACTCTTTTACAACACACAAGAGAATCATTGTGCAAAACAAATCTGGAGAATTATTTCAAGGCCAAAAGAACCTCTTCCTCCAAGAACGCTCTCAAGACCGAGAGAGATCCTCTTCCATCGGATCAAGACGATCTAAGGCAGACAATGAAAGCAAATGTTTCTCCACACTAGCACCCGAATACTCCTTTGGTGACGTCCCGAGATACGAGGTACATGTGTGGATCACCGCTAGAGGAAGTCTACACTTGGCTTCTGCGATGCAATGATTAATCAAATCAGAACATGATCAAGAACATCAATGAAGAAAGAGCACCCAAAAGGTATTTCTTTTCAATTGATTAAATTAATTATAATCAACCTGTAACGATCCTACTTTGTGGTTCCAGGACTTTCCTTTTCTTTGTCCATTTCTGTGATTCGATCCATGGAGACTGTCATTTATCATCATATTGATCCTAGATTGATGATTGTTAATGACAAAAATCCAAGTGGGCACATCCACCCATGCACTTCCGCTGCGCCCGGAACCTTCATCATTGTCTTGAGCCAAAATAATAAAATAATGATTAAAATAATGGAAAAACCCTTCTCTCATCCACTATAAAAACCACCCCTCACTCCCTCTTCTATTCACTCCTATAAGAATTGAATATTCTAAAAGTTCTTCAAAAATACTCTTCCATAGTCCCTCCCCATGTCTAAAATCCCTTGGTCTTTCCAAAAGACCAAAACCCTTTCCCTTAAGGAGGTTATTTCAAGAGGTAAATCCTCTTCCCTTTTCATTTAATTTCATTTCAATTTATCTTATTTTATTATTCTATCCTAACCTCATATATCCAATTGATAATGATAACTCTAATATCATATATATAATTTAATTATGTCATGTTAATTTAATAACCATTATCAATCTCTTTACTCTCCCTTTTTTATTTTATAAATGAAATCATCATCCTGGAGGTGCCAATTTACAACCTTCGTGGTCGATGAAGTTTCGTTCTTAAAATTATTCTTCAAAGATGTTCATAAAACCATTTTAATGGTTGATACATATTGTAAAATTTATAATATAACACTTTTTTATGTTCTGTAATTATCATATTTACATAATACTAAACGATAAAACAAAATGAGTTCGTTATGATCAATAACCGCTGTAATAATCTAAACGATTATCACTAAATGAATTCTCTAATGATTCATTGTCATAACATGTAACCAAATTATATATATAACCATTTACACTTATATATGTTCATTAATAATATATAATTTCAATTATGGATAATTATATCCATTCTATATGAACTTCTATACTCATATACAAGTATGTCGATCGTGAAAACCAAGGAAACGAACGCTCCCGAGCGATAAATTTTTATCTTATAACTCATCCAAAAGGACATGAATGAACTTAATAAATTTATAATAAATCAAATAAATGTAGATAAGGTTATTAATTAATTAATTAATTGATTTAATTTGACTATCCAGGATGTTATGGTCAAGTGAAGAACACGTTCAGACATAAGGTAAGGGTTTCCTCTTCTCACTTCCATTTTTGTGATATTTCCATTATTCTACACTTATTTATTGTATGCGGTGTATGTATAGATCCATTTTATATATAAAATCATGAATATATTTATCCTCATGGTATTAAATGATTCATTTTATAATTATTAATTTTTTTTCATACTCTTCGATTGATTAAAAGTGGTAAGGGTTTTCTCATCTCACTTCCATTTTTGTGAGATATTCATTATTCACCACTATTTATTCTATATGGTGTATATATACTTCCCATTTATGTATCATATCATGAATATATTTATCTTCATGTTATTCAATGTATCATTTTATGATTATTAATTTTGGGGAATATGATTCGATTGATTACAAACTGGTAAAGGATTCTACCCGAACCCCCATTTTTTTCCTTTGGGTTACTCTTTATCTACCTTTACACAAATTAAATGATTATTTATTTTTGAATAATTATTCTAAATTATGTTTATATATTCCAAAATCATATATCCAGATTATATCATTCTTCTTTTATGGGGATATACATGTTTTAAAATGGTTCCCTTCCCAATTCTTCTCGATAAACATGCCTAATCAAAGAGAAATTCCTGAATTCTTACCCATTTTAGAGTGAAATATAAAATATGTTTTAAGACATAAATATTTTTTAAAAATAAAATATTTTATCATGAAAAAATATCTTGGTTCGTTTATGGTTTTATGAAAAACACATGCCTTTTTTCTTTAAAATATCTTTAATATTTTCCTTAAACCACACTAAAATGTTTTATTTCTAAAGTTTCTTAAAAACTATTTTTACATGATTTAATTTTAGTGGGACATAATTTATGACTCATAAATAATTTCAATGTCCTACCCTTTTCTTTTCTGGGATATACATGTTTACAATCTGATTTTATGACAAATACAAATGATTTTCCAAAATAACTCTTCTTTCCAAAGTAAAAAAGTATTTCTCTCATCTCACTTTATCTGTTATGAGATATATGCCTTGTTCACCACTTATTAATTGCATGTGGTGTATGTAATACACTTTTATATATCATATTAAGAGTATTTTTTCTAATTTTTTTTCTAAAGGATTACAATTTGAATGTTTCAAAGTGGTATGAGACATTTTGGAATGTTTAAATATTATTTCCTCATGAATATTTCAATGGAATCATTTAAAATTATCTTCATATATGTCAAAATCATTTTTTGAATATTGTACTACATTGAGTTTTATCTCTTATGATATCATATACTATGTTTTGTTGAAGGGTTGACAGTCAGTTTGACTATGTATGTGCTAATTTTATACCATTCACGGGTTATAGTTAAAGTATTAATATTTCTTATACTAGTATTTCAATATGAATGTTTATGTTGTCTATGTATCAAAATTTTCATATGAGTAATATATTGGACTTGGTAAGTGATGGGAGGGGCCCTCTAAAGCCCCTAGATGCATTAGTAGGTCTCATGAGACAAACTAGTTTGAGTTTTTACCCATTTATGTATGGACTTGGCATGATTCCTTGACATTATGGTTATAATATATGAAATTATGCATTACCTCATTATAAATCTAGTAATTGATAGTCCATGTGATTATTCAACTAGTATAATATCCATTGTTATATTCTATTATGGAATTATTTATCAATCTTTTATTCCTGCTATATTATTCTCAAGTATATTTTTTTAAAGGCATGTGTTTTTAGTTGTTCATTACGCCCAGTGTTAATGTTTTTGATAACTTCCACTGTGTTACTTACCCTTACTAAGAATTTGAGCTCACCCCTTTCTTATGTTTCATTTTTACAGGTTATGAAGAAGAAAATTTTGAATAAACTTTCAAGGATGTAGTTTTTTTAATTTTATATTGTATCATGTTTTATTTTCTTCTCCCAATGTATTATGGGTATCATGAATGCAATTTGGTCTTCCAAGACTGCTAAACTGATCAGTACTTTGGGATTTTATTCCTTATAATCATGCCGATGTAATAAAATAATGCATTGACTTCGGGCTTCTGGGGTCAGTGTGTTACAAGTATTGAATAACCTATATCCACATTTAGTTTGAATGATTCCAAAAAATTAAAAATAAAAATTGATTATATTTTAATTTATAAGTCAATTTTTTGGTAGAATCATTTTCATTATTGTGTTTTCTAGTTTTTAATAATTTACAATCATTTTTATTGGTCATATTACCAATTATTTTTTTGATTCATTCATGGAGATCATTTTATTGTTCATGTTTATGGGAGCCATTAATCAAATTTTATTCATTATATTTATTTTCATTGTTGAAAATATTTTAAAAAATATAATAATTTCTTTTTTTATTTGTGAAACCATTCTTATATTCAATAGCCATATTTTATATTATGAAAATGATTTTCAAATAATATATTTTTTTTATATTTCCATGTAAATATATATTTGTAAATTTTTATACATATTATACTATATAATAGGTTAGCTAAGATTCTCAAAGGGGGTTGGCTGCTATTAAAAGTTTTAAAGATTGGTTTAAAATAGAAAGAGATTGGTTTTGAAAATAGTGAGTGAGTTTTATAAGGCATTTTGAAAATTAATTCTGTGTTTGATTTTCCAAAAAAATGTTTTTTTAATAATTTTTTTAACAAGTGATTTTAAATAAAGGTTAAAAAGTTTTTAGTGGTTAAAATCATTTTAAAAAACTAATAAAATGTGTCCCAATGATTTATTAGGACAATATTTATCAGATTTTTATAATGTAAATGTGATTTTAAGTGTAAATGATTGGTTTTAAAGCTAATAAATTGGATTTCTATGATGCTTAAAAATGCGGATGATATTTTGGATTTTAATGATAATCTAAATAAAATATTATCATTGGATTTAAAATGGAGTTTTGTGATTTGAAATTAGAGTAAACAGGTTCATTGGTTTTTTTATAATGTATTATGCTCTATCAGCAATGTTTGGGCCATATCAAATAAAATTTTATTCTCCTATTCAAAATAAACATTTTATTATGCGGTATATGGTGAAATAAGTTCATGGTGAATATCCTGATTCTCAAAATAATCATCAATTGATCCCCTTATAAATTCCATACCATTATCTATCCAGATCATCTATAAGAGGAAATTACAATGCTTCTATACTTTTCTTATAAAACATTTAAACATATTTAGATCCACGATTTATTTACCACAAATAAAATTGATTTAATTAAGGAAAATTTATCAATAATGGAAATAATATACTTCTCTATGTTTTTTGAATGCTTCCCCATTGTCCCACAATTATATAAATAAATGATCTTCTATTATTGGGTATATTTTATCTCTATATTATTCTGTGAAGAGTTAGAAATTTTTACCTTGAGCCATGTTGAGAACATCATATTCCTTTCCCTTTTTAGTATTGATAGGTTACAAAATTTTTCTCCTTAAGTGACCCTAATCATGTTTTTTGGTTAATATGATCTAGTTGTTTATTCCATAATTGGTGTCACACCTCGACCGCGGATGTCTGTAATTGTTCTCCTTTTTGGTCTCGGTTTAAATTTTTCGAAGATTAATTGCGATTGGCGGTTTCGCGCCGGTGCGCGGTCACTGCATCGTTAGCAGTGACCGTGCATTCAGCCCGGGTGACCGTGTATTCACCCGACATGTTTAAATATTATAATTTTTATGTTGATATTTTATTATTAACGCTATTTATGTTGTGTTATTAATATGATAGTTAATTTTATTTTATATATGTATATGTATGTTATATATATATATATGTATAATGATGTATATATACATATAGGTCTATATATGTTCATGTATATATCTATATATGTATAAATATATACATGTGTCGTATCTTTAAATCATTTTATGATTTTGAATATTTGATCAAAATAATTATTGTTAGAATTAGTTAATTTATCATTTATTATTATTATAAGTTTCATTATTATTATTATAAGTTTTATCATTATTATTATAAAGTTTTTATATTATTATTATTATAACGTTTTATTATTATTATTAATATTAAAAGGTTTTATTATTATTATACATTTTATTATTATTATAATTTTATTATTATTATTATAATTATAATAATTATTATTTTTTATCATATATATATGTATACTAGTTTAACCCTAATCCTACCCCCCTACCCAGCCGCCACCCCATTCTCCCTCTCTCCTCCCTCTCCTTTCTCTCTTCCGCGCGCAACACACCCCGGCGACCTCCCTCCTTCAGCGCCGTCCTCTCCTCTACGCACCCCGCTCCCCCTCCGGCGCTCCGCCTCACCGTGCCCGCGCCCGACCGCCGCCCCGGCTCCCCTCGCTGCACCGCCCCGGACCCCCGCTGCACTGCCTTGCCCCTGCCTCCTTCGCCAGCACGTCCGCCGGCCTCCTCTCCCTCTGGCGGCGACACCACCTCCCTGCTCCTTCCCGGCCTCCACCTCCACCCCCTCGCCGTCCGGCTCTCCCCGCGGCCGCGCTCTCCCCCTGTTCCGGCTCTCCCCGCGGCCGCGCTCTCCCCGTTCCGGCGAACAGCCCTCCGCGCGACCCCCCCTGGCCTCCGCCTTCCTGTTCGGCCTGCGACGGCTGCCCCGACCTCCCTCCTTCAGCCGCACCCTCCTCTACCCCCTGTCCGACGGACCGCCATCCTGCGACCCTCCCCTGCTCGCGACCCCTGTCCGGCTCGTCGCCGCACCCCGCACTCTGCAGCCGCCACTGTCGTCTCCCTCCCGTTCCGCCTCTCCTCCCGCCGCACTGATCACCGCGCCGCCGGCCCTGCTCCAGCCATCGTCCCGCCTCCAGCCGCCGCCGTCCGGCGACCCCACTGCGCGCTCCCTCCCCCTCCTGCACCAGTGTATGTTTGTTTTTTTTTATTATTTATTTTTTTATGTTAATAACATGTATTTATGTTTTTTTTGATATATATAACGTTTTAATGTTTTTTTTATTATTATTATTGTTATTATCATTTTATATTATTGTTATTATTATATTATTACTATTGTTGTTATTATTATTATTATGTTATTATTATTATTTTTATATTATGTTATTATTATTATATTATTATTATTATTAATATTATTATTGTTATCATTATTTTATTGGGTATGCTAACATTTATTATTATTATATTAATATTGTTATTACTATTATATTATTATATTATAATTATGCTAAATTATTATCGTTATTAGTATTATTATTATTTTGTTCTTATTATTATTATTATTAATATTATTAATATTGTTATTATTGTCATTACTAATCTTGTTATTATTATTATTATTATTATTATAATTATAGTTGTTACTATTATTATCATTATTATTACTCGGGCTTTCAATTTTGCTTTGTTAGGGGTTTTTCATCAACTTATATTTGTTTTTGGTAGGTTTAGGATTTTAGGACCCGCTCAGGGCGTTTCCGAGAGAGCGTTATCGCTGCGCCTTGTTTCCGAGGTTCCGCCGTCTCCATGCCTCAGTTTCGAGAGTGCTGGACTTTATCACGTGGCTTCAGACACACGTCGTGTCATCGCGCCTTGGTTCCAAGGTCGTTTTACCGTCGCGCTTGGATCTTGAGGTAGGTCTCCCTTTGCACTCGCCTTTAAATTTAGAATTTATTTATTTCTTGACTTTTTATTAAGTTTCAGTAAATTTAAAAGTATTATTAAGTAGTTATCTATAGTTTGGTGATCTTCTGATGATAAAAGTTGTTTTAATTCTAGCGTTTCATTAAAAGCGTTTTCTTGGATTTAATTGTGTGCTTCCATGGTAGTGTTGCTAGATGGTTCTTCCTGAATAATGAAAGACATGTTAAATTTTGTTTTGAAATGTTTTTAGCGTGTGTAAATTAGTAGATGTATTGTTAATAAAAAAAGAGGTGTTTCTTAGGACCTGGATTAGAGAAAATGACCGTATGTCCTTTAAACTTGATTTTGGAAACTTAAAGTGTGGTTCTTGGTTGACGAGAAATGTTTTCCTTTGTCACGTGAATAGAAGTTTGGATTTCATTTGAGAAATGGCATTCCTTAAAAAAAAAATGATTTAAGGCCCGTTTGGATCTTGATAAAAGTGGGTGCGTTTGGATATTGGAAAATGATTCTACTTGTGGAACCAGTGTGTTTCGGGTTTAATATGCTGATTTGAGTTTCTTAAATAATGTTCTAAGTGTGTTTCTGGTTTTCAATGGCATGGCGTGTGTCATATCCCTTTGGAAATGTTTTAGCGTTAAATGTTAAAAATGTAAATGATATGACGGCCCGGTTGGCACTTTAATAAATGTGAAGTGATTATATATATATATATATATATATATATATATATATATATATATACGTACTTGTGAGGGAATTTCTACAGGGGGACTTCCCTTCGAGGGTTGTCGTGTAGTGATGTCCGTGTAAGGGGTTGGCAAGTGCGGTGAGATGAGTCACGCGTGCGAGGGTCTCCCACTTACACAGTGTTACTAAAACCACCACGGGTTCCTGGGCGTCTTGTAGATTATCGAGTGACGGTTGCTTGCTAACCCTGATTAGATGGGTTGGTACCCCCTGGAGTCGTGGACAGGCCAGGTGGGAGGTGCCACTGGTTGGCTATTAGGGCGGCCAGTTGGTTATTGACTGTGGAGTACCATGCCGGCAGGTAGTCTGAACCCGAGTACGTCCAGGGGTTTTCTAGGGATGTTCAGGATCGCCCATGGTTATTGCTGATAACTTCTGGTTTATTTTTACATGCACTTGGTTTTCCTTTCCTGTTTACCTTTACTTGCACTTGTTTCCCTGCTTGTTTACTTTCAGTCATCCTTCACAGCCTATACTGTTAGACTTTGGAAAAATGGTTTTCAAATGAAAATGCTTTATTCTCTTTGGGTAAGATTTGAAAATGTAACACTTTGTTTTTTTTAGGATGAGTTTAGAACTGATGAAAGGGAACTAACTTTCAAAAAGGAATAAGGGAAATGTCTCGTGTTTGATTTTCAAGTAAAGCATTATGAAAACTTACTTTTATACATTAAAGTTCAAACCTGGATTATGTAGATTCTTTATTTACTGGCAGTGCATTGGGATTTGTTGTGGGGCTCACCTACTGAGTACTTTTGTGCTCACGCCTATCTTTTACCTTTTCAGTTGCAGGTTCCTTGTGTTCAGGTTTTCCTGCTTGAGTCGCTCAGTGTGGGAGCGATGTTGGTTGTAGTTGGGTGGTGACCCATGAGGTCACGTGGAGGTATGTCGTGGTTTAGTTTTGTTTATGTCTTTAATGTTTGTCCGTTTGTTTAGTTTACATTCGTTCTTTTGATCCTGTTTTTAGTTTGGGCCAAATCGTTCCCACCTGTTTACTTTTGATGCCCGACACTAGTTGCCAGCCCGTGGGGATGGGGAACGCCCCTCGGGCCATGTTGCGGGCCGGCTCGGGTGATCGGTTCAGGGTCGACCCGGGTTGGTTCGTGACAATTGGATTCCTACATTAATACATAACTTGAATAAATTTCCCACATCACCCTCTTGAATTATATTTTCACTTTGGACACTGAATTCTTATGAATATACATCCATAAAATTAGGTATTGGTTTGTTTTTTATATGAAAAATTAAACTAGAAAATGGAAACAATGTATTACCTTGGTATCATCCAAGAAAAGCATCCACTCAAACCAAACCTAAAGAACATTGGAGATTCTAGAGTAGTGGTAATTTATCACTGAGAAGGGATAATAAATAAGTGACACCCTTTTTCTTTTACAACTACTCTTTAAAATTAACCTTTGTTATTAAATAAAGTCTTGATCCACTCACTTACTAATTTCCTCTTCCTTTTCGAACACTCCTTAAAACATGTGTCAAAAAGTTGAGTGGTATGTATATTTTAAATGTAATGGGATGAGTGGAATCTATATTTATAAATTCATACATGTGTAATGATAAAGGTTTTTGTCAATATTTATATGATCATATTATCTTTCTAATATATCCTAGATACACAGAATCTCACCTCATATATTTTAAAGACTCATATTTCCATATTTTTTTTATATATATGGAATTTTTTCAAGATCATGCGATTCGATGAAATGTGATTCTAAGGCCCAGTGAGCTCGGAACAGAATTTTGAAATTTCTTTTAAGTTCACTTAAGTGAATGTTTGAGCAGATTCTCTATCTTTTAAACTGATGATCGGATTTGAAATCCGAGGGCACCGTTGAACTCGCAGCGCCGCGATTCTCTTAGGAGAAGCTTAAGTTCAATCGACAAAGGTCGGATGGAAAAGTTATTTTTCTGACTTTTTAAAGAAAAATAATAAAATAAATTTTCCAAAGTTATTTTATTTTTCACACCATTGAGTGACGGATGATAATGCAGTAGTGAAACGATAAGGATCATTAATGGAGGGTCATTAATGGCATGTTTGTAACCACAACATTGTTATCTTAATGGTTTGTTAATGGCTCATTAAATGTGGGACATTAATGAGCATTATTAATGATCACAACATCGCTATGCATATTTCTTTTTTTATTCAAACGTGTTGGAGTTTGGGGATTAAAAAACATGGGGAATCTCTAACGAAGCATCGAAAGAATCCCTCTACAACGAAGAATGAATAACGAAGTGAATAACATTGGAGGATAGGATCCAAAGGTCGACGAGCGGTGAAACATGCCAACGATCGTGGATCAACGACGACGTGGAACTCTTCCTTTGTCCTCAGTAGATCCAACGTATCCAAGTAGGGGTTTTTGTTTGCCTGAGTTTTCTTTCCCATTCTCAAGTTTAACAATGAACGCGGATCAAACGACTAATGGGTTGATCTACGATTTTCTCATTCGTATGGGTTGTTCAAATGTGGGGATTTGAATTAGGGCTTTAATCAAGCTTAGTGATGATTATTGTGTTTTACCCATGGTTAAACTCTAACACAGAGGGCGTAGTCTGACACGAACAAGGCCCAGTCTCTCTACCATTTTTGTTTTTTGCACATTATTTGAGGTTGGATGATCAACATGTTAGAAATGCGTTTATAAGGGCTTCGTAGTGAAGGCAGAATCCTACAGAGCCTATAGATGCAATAGGTTTGAGAAAAGGACCACCGAATCGACTCCAGTGGCCGGTAGAAGGTAACACCAGCCCGCGTCAGTGGTCACGGGTGGTGGGTTGTGGCATGCTCGATGAGGGCAGGGAGCCGTGACCATTTGGCCGCGACACCCGTCGACACCACGTGGAGGAGCGGCCTACCTAGGCCGCTCGGGTGCATAGGATTCACACGGTCCGTTGATCGTGTGTAGGTGAAACGGTCAGCCTTCTGCTGGCCATGCTAGATAAGGGGGTGACGCCAGCCGACGTCACCATGTGGAAACCGGATGTACCCATGACTGGGCTGGCGAACTGGCCCGTACCATGTGGGCTGGGTCTCCTCTGGTGGGCCATACCCAACCAAGAAGGCTAGGACACCCACGGGCTGGACCCGCACTGCTTGGCCGAACCCGCCACTGGACCCGCGCTACTAAGCTAGAGCCACCACCGGACTGGACCTGACCTACCCCGTTTCAGTTAAAGGATCATAAATTGCATACCAGAAGTCTGATTGATGAGTCATCTATAGAATGAGGATCCTTGCAATGAGGCGGTCCTTTTGAGATACTGAACTTGATTTTTGGAGGAAGTTAGAGTATGGTTGGGTTGGATCAGACTCGAATCCAAGCATACCCTTTTTACTAAAAAGCATATAACTTACAGAACGGGCGTCTGAATGACGCACCATCTATTGCATTGAAACCCTTACGACAAGACGGTTCTTTGGGTTACTTCTAAGTGGGAATTCGTGGTGGTTGAGATACATCCAATGGATTTAAGATAATAACTGTTGACCTCACCTGTTTTGATAATCCCAATCTTGTATTCATATGTTTTAACAATCCCAATTATGTTTTCATATATTATGATATTCACAATTACTATTGATCTACACTTTAATTATTTCAAATCGATGATCAAGTTAATAATAATGTTAAAATAATTTCTGATTTATGTTAATCTCGATTATCCATGTTTATATAAGTTTTGAAATGATTCTAAGTGAATTAGATGTGTTTTGCATAAGACAGTCAAGTGTAAGTATCACTGACCTGAAGAGAGCTACCGATGCAGAGAGCTACCGATGCACAGAGCTACCGATGCACAGAGCTACCGATGCACAGAGCTACCGATGCACAGAGCTACCGATGCATAGAGCTACCGATGCACAGAGCTACCGATGCATAGGGCTACCGACAGTCAAGAGCAACCGATGAAACTAAGTTCATCGAGCTACCGATAAGAGCTACCGATAAGAGCTACCGATAAGAGCCATCGATAAGAGTTTGAAGAGCTACCGATGGGAGATCCTGGATAGAGTCAACCGTACACGTTACAAACAAATGGCTACCTATAATGATCTGCGGAGTCAAATCCTATATCCTCGACACTATTTGTTTATTACACTAACGACTACATTTGTTACTTTTGATGCATTTAATGTTATTAAATGATTTATGTTTCCATTTCAGGAAACCGTACCAAGTACGATCAAAAAGCATAATCATTCCTTCTTCTCAGCAAAACAAAAAGAAAAGGCATAAAAGACATCGTGTATGTATCAGTGAAATAAAGTGAGACAAGAGACTTGAAGAGATTGAGCACACAGGAACACACTTGCGATCAAGCTCAAAACGTGCCAAGAACAACTGGAGAACCTGCACTCACAAGACTACTACTACTACCAGACTCCAGAACACAGAGCATACATCGAGCAATCTATGCTAAAGAAGAACTATACAGAACACTTCATTTTCTGAGCCGATAACCAAGCTGAACCTGGAAGCACTGAAAGAAGAAACAATACTCTGTTTTTCAGTCAAATACCAGAGAAGGACTCAGAACCGTTTCTGATCAAATCCAAAGGAGTCCAGAGCTACACTTCAATCACCAGAGCCATTCTAAACTCTATATATTGCTCTAAGTGATTTAGTATTCGCATTACGAGCAGTGTGTGTAGCCTGTTAATTATTACACACACACTGTCTCCTGAACCTCAACTGGAGGATTTGTAAATCCTCACTCACAATCTTTACATCCTTTATTTCCCACTATGGATAGTGTTAGAGGTCGAGTGTGACCTGGAAAGCTTTGAGCTGTTGTTTGTTATCCCACGTATAACTGTGGTAGAGGTCTCTTGACCTGAACAGTCTGATCACTGTTGTTAACCCAGATCCAGGGTGTGGATCACTTTATATAAATTTAGAGAGGACTAAGTCTCGGCTTGAGACTGAACCTCTTGGTTAACTCTTGTGCTTTTAGTTAAAATCTATATCCATACTATATACATTTATTTCATATTCCGCTTCTATTACTTTGAAATATTATTTATTTTCAAAGCTACTTTGATAGTTAAACTCGCAAGTGTTTATATTTATTATAAACCAGTAAGTTAGTTTCAAAAGTTAATTTAATCATAAGATTAAGTTAGCTGAGAATTAATCAATCTTTGAGATACTAATTGAACCTTTATAATCTGTATAAATTCACTACAGTTTAATTTGTTTTGAAATTGGGGGATTTTAATAGAAATTATTTTTAGCAGAAATTTTAATTGGAACTCAATTCACCCCCCCTCTTGAGTGTCCACTCCGACAACATTTGGTATCAGAGGTTGTGTGTTTTGCAATTTTTTTTTCTCTTTTGTTTTCAACTGTGATTTTCGTTGTATTTTAAAGTTCTTAAAATTTCTGCTATTTCTAAATTTTTATCTCTTTAAATTTTGTTTATAATGGATAATAGACTTGAGGGTGCTGCTATTAACCGGCCACATTTCTTTAATGGAAATAACTATGCTCAGTGGAAACTTAAAATGAAAATTCATCTAGAAAGCATGAGTTTTGATATTTGGACTGCTATTGGATCTGAATACAAAATTCCCACTACTGATAGATCTACTTGGGATGAACCTACAAAGACTGCTTATAATAATAATTGTAAAGCTATGAATGCTCTGTACTGTGCTCTAGGAGATGAAGAATTCAACAGAATTTCTGCATGCAAAACTGCTTTTGAAATTTGGGATACCTTGGCTGTTTCTCATGAAGGAACAAATAATGTTAAAGAAATGAGATTGAACACTTATACTATTAAGTATGATAATTTTAAAATGAAGTCTGATGAACCTATTTCTGACATGTATCTCAGGTTTAATGAGATAGTCAACACGATGAATTCACTCAGAAAAGCTGTTCCACCAAAGGAACAAATTATGATAATCTTTAGATGTCTACCAGACCAATGGAGAGGCACATCTATCTCAATCAGAGAATCATGTGACATTGCTGCTCTACCTGTCAAAGAGATTATTGGAAAATTGATGATGTATGAAGAAGAGCTCAAGGTAAACAAAGAGGAAGATGATGAACCGGAAAGAAAATCTGTAGCTTTCAAGTCTACTGCTTTGAAGAGTAAGGAGAAGGAAAAAATACAGATAGAGGATGAGAGTTCAACAAGTGAAAACTCAGAATATGACAGTGATGCAGAAATGGCTCAGATAGCCAGGAAATTCAAGAAGTTTTATTGGAAAAAGAAATTCTTTAGGAAAACAAATTACAAAGGAAAGTATGATCAACAAGGAAAATGGAAAAAGGATTGGAAGAAAGCTGACAGGACTGATGAAGTTATCTGCTACGAATGCAAGTGAAAAGGACATATCAAAGCAGATTGTCCAAAGTTAAAATTCAAAAATAAATATGATTACAAAGATAAGAAGTACAAGAAATCCATGAAGGATACCTGGAGTGCTTCAGAAGACAGCACTAGTGAAGCCGAATCTTCGGACTCTGAAAGGAATCGAGCCAACATGTGTTTCATGACAAATACTTCTGAGGTAACTTTTGACACTCATGTTTTAAATTCATATTACTCTGGAGACGATTCTGATTCGGAAAACATGTCAAAATCTGAACTATTTGAGTACTGTGATATGTTACAAGAAACCTGTAATGAGATTAAAGACAAATACAAAGGTTTAAAAAAACAGTATGCTTTAAGTGTTAAGCATAAATCTGATCTTGATATAGAAAAGGAAAAGAATTCTCAACTATTAAAGGAAAATACAGAACTGAAACTGTTAAATGAGCAACTTATAAAGGACTTAGAAAAATTCACAAATGGAAAGAATGCTCTAACTCAAATTCTAGGAAAGCAAGTTGCACCTAGATATGCTACTGGTTTAGGATAACAACCTGGACAAAGACAGTTCACCAGAACCCGATTTATTCCTAAGTCTGAAAAAAATATTGCTAGTTCCAGTTTTGGAAATTCATATGCTTCAACATGATATTCATATGGTTATAGACCAAATAAAGTTTATCTTTCAAAATCTGTTACTTCTGTTAATTGTATGAAACCAATAAAACAAATCTGGGTACCTAAATCTCTGATTGCTAACCTATCTGGACCCAAGAAAATCTGGGTACCAAAGTCATTTCCTATTTAAATCTATTTTATAGGAGACCTGCTTGAAGAGCTATCACAAGAAGATATGGTATTTAGACAGTGGGTGCTCAAGACACATGACTGGAGATTATTCTTGCTTCTAGAGCTTAATAAAGGTTGATGGAGGTCATGTCACCTTTGGTGACAACTCTAAAGGAAAAATCATCGGCCTAGGCCAGATTGGTAACACTGACTCAGTATTAATTTCTAAAGTTTTATTCGTTGATGGACTTAAATATAACTTGCTTAGTATATCTCAATTATGCGATGATGGTTTCAATGTCAAGTTTGAAAATGATTCCTGTGATGTTTTTAACTCCAAAAATGCTTTAGTATTTTCTGCTCTGAGGAATGAAAATGTTTATGCTGTTGACTTAAATTCTTTAGCCAAACAAAATATTCCCTGTTTGAATGCTTTTCATAAAGAATCTTGGCTATGGCACAGAAGATTAGGACACTGCAACATTCACTCACTTAGAAAATTGGCTAGGAAAAACTTAGTTAGAGACTTACCTAAATTAGAATTCCCAAATGACAAAGTGTGTAATCCCTGTCAAAAGGGAAAACAACACAAAGTTTATTTTAAATCAAAGAAAGAAGTCTCAACTTCTCAACCACTTGAGTTTGTTCACATGGATTTGTTTGGACCATCAATAGTTTCTAGTTTAAATGGGAAGCACTATGTCTATGTTCTAGTAGATGACTTCTCTAGATATACTTGGGTATATTTCTTAGCTCACAAAAGTGAAGCTTATTCTTCCTTTGTTAAATACTCCAAGTTTGCAGAGAATCTTAGTGGACTCAAAATTAAGACCCTAAGAAGTGATCATGGCCGTGAGTTTGAAAATCAAGACTTTTAATCTTATTGCTTACACAATGGCTACACTAAAAACTTTTCAGCTCCTAGGACACCTCAGCAGAATAGTGTAGTAGAAAGGAGAAACCGAACCCTTCAAGAAATAGCTAGAACCATGATCAATGAATATGAACTGCCTATTTACTTTTGGGCTGAAGCTGTAAATATAGCTTGTTATGTTATCAATAGAGTCTTGATCAGACCTGTTCTTAAGAAAACCCCATATGAGTTGTGGAACAATAGGAAGCCTAAGGTTAATTACTTCAGAGTTTTTGGTTTCAAAGTCTTTATTCTTAACACAAAGGATAATCTGGACAAGTTTGCTTCTAAAAGTGATGAAGGAATTTTTCTGGGTTACTCTACTTCAAGTAAAGGTTATAGAGTGTTTAATAAGAAATCCAAATGTGTGGAAGAATCTGTTCACATCAAATTTGATGAAACCGATCCACATGAGCCTAAAACCTCTCTTGAGAATCTTGAAGAAGATTTGTCTGTTCTGGACCTTAATGATAAATCCAAAGAACCTGTTATAAAAACTTCCAGTTCTGGAATTTTTCTAGAATCTGTTTCGGTTGAACCCGAACCTACTGATGAACCTGAAGTGTCTAGTCCTACCTTTACTAGATCAAAAAGAATTCTAAAGAATCATCCTTTGGATGCTGTTGTTGGTAATCTTCATAGAGGAACACAGACTAGAGCTTCTCTAAGAAATCAGGTTGAACATCAAGCTTTTCTCTCCCAGCTAGAACCCAAAAATATTAACAATGCTATCGTTGATGAATTATGGGTAATGGCTATGCAATAAGAGTTAAATCAATTTGAAAGAAACAAAGTCTGGGAATTAGTTGACAGACCTAAGGACACATTACCAATAGGCACTAAATGGGTTTTTAGAAATAAAGTTGATGAATTAGGAAACATAGTTAGAAACAAAGCTAGGCTAGTTGCACAAGGATATAGTCAATAAGAAGGCATAGACTATGAGGATACCTTTGCACCTGTAGCTAGACTAGAAGCCATTATGATTTTACTTGCATATGATGCACATCTAAATTTCAAGTTATATCAAATGGATGTCAAAAGTGCATTTCTAAATGGTTTTATAATTGATGATGTTTTTGTAGAACAACCTCCTAGATTTGCAAACCCCCATTTTCCAAATCAAGTTTTTAAACTTTCTAAAGCTTTATATGGCTTAAAACAAGCTCCAAGAGCTTGGTATGATAGACTCAACAACTTTCTTATTTCAAAAGGTTTTACTAAAGGGATTGCTGATCCAACTCTTTTTATTAAAAGAATTTCTAAAGATGTTTTAGTTGTACAAATCTATGTTGATGATATTATTTTTGGATCTTCTAAACATTCTTTATGTACTGATTTTTCAAAAAGCATGAAAAATGAATTTGAAATGAGTTTAATGGGAGAACTCAAATACTTTCTTGGATTTCAAGTATTTCAAAATGAAAATGGCATTATTTTGAATCAAAGTAAATATACAAAGGATCTTTTAAAATGTTTTGGTTTGGATAGTATTAAGGAGAGTGAAACTCCTATGAGTACAATCTGTAAATTGGATACAGATGAAAATGGGAAACCAGTGGATCAAACCAATTATAGGGGTATGATTGGTAGTTTACTTTATCTTACTGCTAGTCGACCAGATATTATGTTCAGTGTATGTATGTGTGCAAGATTTCAAGCTAACCCGAAAGAATCTCATTTGCTTGCTGTTAAAAGAATTTTCAAGTATCTCAAACATACTGTTAACCTTGGTTTATTTTATCCAAAAGGACAATCCTTTGAGTTAATGAGTTATTCAGATGCTGAATTTGCTGGTTGCAAATTAGACAGAAAAAGCACTTCAGGAACATGTCATTTATTAGGAAAATCCTTAGTATCTTGGTGTAGTAAAAAGCAGAATTCTGTAGCTCTATCCACTGCCGAAGTCGAGTATATAGCTGCTGGTAGTTGCTGTGCACAAATTCTGTGGATGAAATACACTCTCTTGGACTATGGATATGATTTTAAGCATGTTTCGATTAACTGTGACAACACTAGTGCAATAAACATCTCGAAGAACCCTGTATCTCACTCAAGAACCAAACACATTGATTTAAGGCATCATTTTCTGAGAGATCATTATCAAAAGGGTGATATTTCTCTTGAATTTATCGGCACTGAACATCAATTGGCCGACATTTTCACAAAACCCTTAAGTGTGGATAGGTTATGTTACATTAGGCACGAGGTGGGGATGTTTAATCTTCACCGATAGAAAGCCTCACCGATAGAAATCCTCACCGATAGAAATCCTCACCGATAGAAATCCTCACCGATAGAAATCCTCACCGATAGAAATCCTCACCGATAGAAATACTCACCGATAGAAATCCTCACCGACAAAAATCATCACCGATAAAGTGCTGTTTTAAATCTCTTTGTCTCCCATCAAGAATCTGAACCGTTTTTTCTTTTTTTTTCTTTTATTTTATTTTTATTCATTTAACTTATGATTCCTAAATGATAAAACTAAGTCTAAGCCGCTTCTCACTCCACCGAACCCAAAACCTTTTACCTTCGAACCTTAGAACCCGAACCCTCTACACACCTGAGATCCCTCGAACCAGCGATGGAAAAAACCAAAATTCCTGTCATCCGAGAAGACTATGTTGAGCCTAAAGCAAAAAGGCAGAAGTCTGAGCCAGAAGCGAGTAGTGCTGTTAGAACTAGGTCAGGAAGGAGACCAGTAAATCCTCATCTGCAAAATAGAGCTATTGTGATTGAAAAAGAGTTGTGTGTAGACTGGTTGCTGCCTAGCAAGTCCTTGGTGCTCGAAGTTCTAGAAGCTCATAGATGGGTAGACTTCTTTTCAAATAACAACGGTCCCTACTACCCAAAGTTGGTAAAACAGTTTTACGAGTTCGTAAGCTTCGAGAATCTAGAGAATGAGAACTGAGTATCTTCATTTGTAAATGGTAAAGTGATATCATTTTCATCAGTAGAATGAGCTGATTGCTTAAGAGTTCATCATGAAGGTGTGTCTGGATATGTATCAAGAGCAATGCCACCTACGAGTGAAATTTTTGATCATGAGATTGCATTGAAAGAACTGACTGGTGATGGAACTCCAAGGCAAGTGGTTGCTGCAGAAATGGATGGAGAGAACAAATTACTGTTCAAGTTTGTTCAACATGTGTTGATACCAAGGAGAGGAGACTTTGCTAATTTGAGATATCAGGATATCTATCTCCTACATCTTTTGAAACATGACGTCAAAGTCAATTTGTGCAGATTGGTGATGAGTCAAATGGAAGATATGACAAGGCCGAAATCAAATACTAACGCCCTATTCTTTGCTAAGCTGATTTCTGTAATTATCAAAGTGAAAGGGATAGCTGAGTCTCAAGATGAGACAGTTTTTGTAAAGAGAAACTTTTGTATCACTACTACAATTTTCAAATATATGAAGATTAATTGGAATCCATGGAGAGGAGAATGGGTCAATGATGACCAAAAGGTATATGATAAGTTCAATCCTGTGGATTATCCTTCAAGGCCAAAGGATAAAAGAGATCCAGGTCTAGGACCTGATGAAGAGGAACCTGAGTACAGTGATGAGTCAGAAGATGAAGAAGAAGAGGAAGAAACTCCTATGGATGAGGGAGGAGATCCTGACTTGCCTCCAAGCCCTGTTGCTGAAATTATGTCTTTAGAAAAGGAAGTGCTAGCAGAAGTGGAGACACCTTCTAATGAGGAAGACCAGTCGGTCTCTGAGCATGTAGAGGAAGAAAAGAATGTCTCTGAATTATCTGATTCTGCTGAATTGAGTCTGAGTCCAGTTATTGGAAGCTCAGTTGTACCTTCTATGGATGAAGAAAGATAAAGAGGAGAAGTTGTACCTATTCCATAAAATCGTCCTGCTGCTGCAGAGATGGAAGTTGTTGTGGATGATTCTGATGAAGAAAGACCAGCAGAGAATGTAGTTGCTATATATGAGAATGCACCCATTGAGGGGGAGAATCACACCAAGTTTGGAAATGTTACAGTGACTATCGAGTCTGAAGACTGGGTAGAAGACCTAGGTTTTATAGTCTTTGGTTTGGATTATCCTGATTCGGATAATGAAGTATCTTTGAATAGACCGAAGATCAGCTATGAAATCAATCCTGAGTTATTACCTGCTGATGTGGTCTGAGTACATGATTTAGATGTGCTGAAAGAAAATCTCAAAGTCAGTTTTGTAGAAGAAGTAAAGAAAATTGAATCTTTTTTAGTATCCTTGATTCAATCAGTCATGGCTGACTCTGTAGTCAGTTTAGCTTCTGAAAGAGTATCTACTACAGTTTCTCCTACTGATTTTGCTACAAAGTCTGACCTAGAATCCCTAAAGAATGAGCTGAAGGAATCCTTTAGTTCCTCTGTTGCTGAGATAAAGCACTATTTTAGTGAAGAAATGAAGATGTTAGAAAGGTCTTTTGAGCTTTCTCCTGGTTGCAATCTGTCAACTTTTGTGGGTGAGATAATGGAAGAAGTCAAGGAATGCCAGAATCAAAATTCTAGGCTAGAAGCAGATCTTGAAGCTCTACAGATATCTGTTGTTGCCTTAGACTCTTTCATGAGTTCAAAATCTCAAGCAGATAAGGATTTAGCCTATGTGAAGAGTGTTGTAAGTCAGCTGGTCTCGGTGTTTGAAGCTTTCAAAACATCTGTGAAGGATCATGTCAAAGATCAGGACTCTCAAATGAAAAATCTGATTAGTGGGTTGACCACAAGCTTCAAAGAAATTGTATCCTTCTCTCTTGGTCCTCTAGTTCCAAAACCTGCAATTGATCTGAATCAATTTCGTGCTCTGATGAAGGAAGAGCTTGGTTCTATTTCAACCAGTGGCTCTGTGGACTCATCAGATTTAAGTTGAGTTGTGCTGTCTACCAGGGATTCATCCAGAGAAATAATGAAAATCGTCCAGGACTACATGAGAGAGGCCTCTGCTTCTCAAGAGGCAATCAAGAATAAGGTGGATACTTATTTTGAAAAGGTTTATACCAAGCAACAACTGACCAACCATTTCAAACTTCTGCTTGAGAATCTAAAGTTACCTCCTGTGACTCAGGCCTTCAGAGAGCAGGTTAGTAAGCTCAGGGAGCTTACTCCTGCTTTGGATAAATTCATTGAAAATAGAGATGATTTTGTGTCTGCAATGGAGAGAGGAGGAAGCATTATAATGGATTTCAGAAACCTGTTGCTGCCCTTCCTGCATGTGGATGCCAAACCGGTCATTGTACCTCCTGCTTTGCCTGCCTCTGCCTCTACTGCATCTCCAGTTCAGCTGACTCCTGCTCAAGCCATAAGAAGTCTCACACCTATGATCACTCAAAGGACTTCCCATTATAGCCCCGACACTGTTTCAGTTGCTCAGCCTCCTATGATCATTTCTGGAATTCCAAAGTCCTCCCCAGTATCCTCAACACCTGAATTATCTTCTGATCCCAAAGGAAAAGCTCACATTGAAGATGTGGATTGCTAAAGTGGCAAGGATGTTTGATAGGAATCATTTTTTTTCTTTCTATTCTGTTTATGTAATTTTTGTCTGATCTAATACCAATGCCTTTCTTTCCACTGTCTCAGTTTATCAGTTTTCTATGTTTGGTTTCCCACTTTTTGATTATCACAAAGGGGGAGAAATATAAAATGAGAAATATAAAAGGGGAGAACTATGATCAAAGGAGGAACCTTTACCTTTCCTTCTTTGGTACTAATTCTTTAAAACCTTATCTCTGATACTATTGTATTTAATTCTACCTATGATAATCTTTGATCTATATCTTTCTATTACTATTTCCTCTTTCCTCTGATACTGTTTTCTTTGAGAAAATTGAATATTAATGTTATACTATCTTAAAATGGCCATATCATAAGTTGTGATTATCAAAAAGGGGGAGATTGTTGACCTCACCTGTTTTGATAATCCCAATCTTGTATTCATATGTTTTAACAATCCCAATTATGTTTTCATATATTATGATATTCACAATTACTGTTGATCTACACTTTAATTCTTTCAAATCGATGATCAAGTTAATAATAATGTTAAAATAATTTCTGATTTATGTTAATCTCAATTATCCATGTTTATATATGTTTTGAAATGATTCTAAGTGAATTAGATGTGTTTTGCATAAGACAGTCAAGTGTAAGTATCACTGACCTGAAGAGAGCTACCGATGCACAGAGCTACCGATGCACAGAGCTACCGATGCACAGAGCTACCGATGCACAGAGCTACCGATGCACAGAGCTACCAATGCACAGAGCTACCGATGCACAGAGATACCGATGCACAGAGCTACCGATGCATAGAGCTACCGACAGTCAAGAGAAACCGATGGAACTAAGTTCATCAAGCTACCGATAAGAGCTACTGATAAGAGCCACCGATAAGAGTTTGAAGAGCTACTGATGGAAGATCCTGGACAGAGTCAACCGTACACATTACAAACAAACGACTACCTATAATGAACTGCGGAGTGAAATCCTATATCCTCGACACTATTTGTTTATTACACTAATGACTACATTTGTTACTTTTGATGCATTTAATGTTATTAAATGATTTATGTTTCCATTTCAGGAAACCGTACCAAGTACGATCGAAAAGAATAATCATTACTTCTTCTCAGCAAAACAAAAAGAAAAGGCATAAAAGACATCGTGTATGTATCAGTGAAATAAAGTGAGACAAGAGACTTGAAGAGATTGAGCACACAGGAACACAATTGCGATCATGCTCAAAACGTGCCAAGAACAACTGTAGAACCTGCACTCACAAGATTACTACTACTACCAGACTCCAGAACATAGAGCATACATCGAGAAATCTATGATAAAGAAGAACTATACAGAACACTTCATTTTCTGAGCCGATAACCAAGCTGAACCTGGAAGCACTGAAAGAAGAAACGATACTCTGTTTTTCAGTCAAATACCAGAGAAGGACTCAGAACCGTTTCTGATCAAATCCAAAGGAGTCCAGAGCTGCACTGCAATCACCAGATCCATTCTAAACTCTATATATTGCTCTAAGTGATTTAGTATTCTCATTACGACCAGTGTGTGTAGCCTGTTAATTATTACACACACACTGTCTCCTGAACCTTAACTGGAGGATTTTTAAATCCTCACTCACAATCTTTACATCCTTTATTTCCCACTGTGGATAGTGGTAGAGGTCGAGTGTGACCTGGACAGCTTTGAGCTATTGTTTGTTATCCCACGTATAACTGTGGTAGAGGTCTCTTGACCTGAACAGTCTGATCACTGTTGTTAACCCAGATCTAGGGTGTGGATCACTTTATATAAATTTTGAGAGGACTAAGTCTCGGCTTGAGACTGAACCTCTTGGTTAACTCTTGTGTTTTTAGTTAAAATCTATATCCATACTATATACATTTATTTCATATTCTGCTGCTATTACTTTGAAATATTATTTATTTTCAAAGCTACTTTGATAGTTAAACTCGCAGGTGTTTATATTTATTATAAACCAGTAAGTTAGTTTCAAAAGTTAATTTAATCATAAGATTAAGTTAGCTGAGAATTAATCAATCTTTGAGAAACTAATTGAACCTTTATAATATGTATAAATTCACTACAGTTTAATTTGTTTTGAAATTGGGGGATTTTAATAGAAATTATTTTTAGCAGAAATTTTAATTGGAACTCAATTCACCCCCCTCTTGAGTGTCCACTCCGACCAACAATAACCTTCAGAACTCTTATGTACAAGGTGTGGGAATCCAGTGGATAACTGTCAAGTGAAGAGCGACCCTCTATGGATCGTCAAGAGAGTGACCCTCCATGGATCAACAATGGAACGACCCTCCATAGATCAGCATGAGAACAACCCTTCTTGGATCAGAAATAGCATGACCCTCCATGGATCAACATCAGAGAGACCCTCTATGGATTATTAGTAGTGCGACCCTCCATGGATTGGTATGAGAGCGACCCTATGTGGATCAGTAGTAGCGCGACCTATGATGGATCAACGATAGAGTGACCCTTTGTGGATTGGAAACAGAGAAAACCTTCTCAAATTAAAAGCCAAGCCTCTCAACAGAATAAGATGATTGAGATTTATGACTAAAAATCTTTATTCCTATTCTTTAAGTTGTATACCTAGTGTGAGTTGAGTCTTTTACTTTATGCTATGTGTTTGAGATCTTTCTTGGTGGTATTAACTCTATGGTATTTTCCTTTTTGGTGTTTTCCTCTGTGGATTACTAAGAGAACTTTGGGGTTCTCGGGGTACCTACTGATTATTGTTATAATCACCCCTACACAAGATTCACCCGCAACTGTTGTGTCTTGTGCAGGCGAAAGACAACTTTGATCGGGACTTCGGGGAGCTAGGACTAGACGGTGCTCAGAGGTGGATCGATTGACGTAGTGTGCGGTAGTAACATCCGATAGAGAGATCTACCCACCCTTTAGGTAAGATTCTTGGAGGATAACCTCCAAATATTGTACTTCTTTTGATGCACTTTCCTTTCAGTTGGTCTTGTATTATGTACCATTGACTTTAAGTTTACACACTTTACTCTTAGTAGTGATACTTTTTGGTGGTTGTACTACTTTATTTCCTTTGAGGTTTTATTTGTGTGGTATGCCTTGTCTGTGTGTGTACAGGTTTAAAGGAAATGCCTTCCCTTTTTGGGATATGCCTTTCTGGTGCTAGTCACTAGCCCCTGACCTATGGAAGTAGGGCTTAGGGTAGTCACAACATGAGCCCTAGGGGATGGGTCATGAAAAAGTGGTATCAAAGGGGCATTCGGTTCTACCAGAAGAACTAAGAGTATGTAATTTTCAATGGAGAAATAGTGTTTAGTGTCTTAAGTTTAGATTTTAGTTCAAGGGGTCCAATGTTGGTGCGGTGGATGACGTATCCATACCCCAAGACCTTGAATTATGTTTTCCGACTCGGTACATGAAAACACTAGTTGCATGAGTTTTGGAAATGTTTTTCTTTTGATATATTTTGAGTCAGCTCACCAGGTATAACTTATTGACCATGGGGGATCTGTTTTCCTTATAGGATCCCTCCACGATGATAGCCAACCATGATTCCAGTGAGAGATCATGAAGATGATCCACTAAGCAATGAGGTGTCAGTGTAGGGACCACTTACAATGATAGAACCTTCAGGTGGTGTACCTGCAGCACCACCACTCTGAGAGAAGAAGTTGCTACCAGACCCACCAGCGGACAGTGCACATTGACTGAGTGCACTGCATGAGTTCCAAAGAAAGATTCCTTCTATATTTCAAGGCAAGACAGATCCTCAGGTAGCTGAGGAATGGTTGGAGGCTATGGCTTGATTTTTTCTCTTGTTAGAGACACCAGAAGACTATATGGTGATCTTAGCCGCTAGCCTTTTTTAAAGCACAATAGGGATATGGTGGAGCTTGATAATCCAGACACATGAGGAGGTGAACCTTTCCTAGTTGGACCTCGAGAGACTCTTCAGGGAAGAGTTCATACCAGCAACACTACGCTCCATGTGTATTCAAGAGTTACTGCACCTATAGTAGGGTAGTTTGACTGTGGCCTAGTACTCTGTGAGGTTTACCGAACTCTACTGTTACTCCACCAACATGGAACGAGAACCTTTCTTCAGGGCTCATACCTTTGAGTAGGGTCTCCGATGGGAGATCAGAGTGTTGATGATTTCAATCAACATCCCAACGTAGGCTGGAGTGCTAGAGCGAGAACTACTGGTGGAGAGTTTCCTAGCTGAGCAGACACCAATGATGAGATCCACCACTGGACGATAGGTGACTGAGTCATCTGCAGTAGGCAGTAGGCAGATGATGCAGAGGCCCAAACGGGCCAGACCTTTCGGAGGATGACCCCAGGACGTAGGTTGAAAGGTGCAAAGCTTGTAAGGATGAGGAGGTCAATGTAGGAGCAGACTGTGCTACTTGTGAGGAAGACAAGGTTACATGGATCGTGACTGTAACAACCCAAGCTTCCATGGTACGTTTCCATTTGAATAATGCAATAGCTTGCGTTGTACGCAACTTTGAGATTCTAACACATCTCGATCAATTAAACTAGCCGTTATGAATAGTAATACCCACTTTTTAAAATTTTATCAATTTTATCTTTCAAAACGGACTTCATTTTTGGGTTCGGAATATCAAAATTATCTTACGGTGAATTTTTGGTATTTTTCTGAAAACATTCAGTTTTTGATGAATAGTGAAAAATACCAAATTTTAATTAAAAACAACTTTTTTAATCAAAATAATTTATAGTGATAAATTATACTATTGAGTATATTTTAAGTATAATTAGATTATATTTTTACCATTTAATCCAATGTTGGTCATTGTATGTAATTTCACATTTAAATTGGACATAAGCAAGTGTCAATCTTTTGATAGTTATTATTTCTTAAAAACACGCCTTTTGTTTTGACAATGGTAATTAATTTTAAATTAATTTCTTCCACTTCCGTGTTTTGAATTTAGAAAAATGGATTCCATATTTATAATTAGGAGTTTCAAATTGTGTAAATAGTTAACTTTTATTTTTAGACATTTTGAATAATTACTTCAGTAAATATTTTATTTACCATGGTTAAAGGGTAAATCCGGTAAATAAGGGTAAAAAAATAATATTATAATAATATTAAATTACCCTAAAACATGTTATAACCCTATTTTATAATACATATCTGACCATGTGCATCTTTGGGTCGATTTTGGGACCCCATGTAGCCACTTGTAAGTGATAATGACACTTTATATTAATTAAGTTAAAGTAAATACAAAAATGACATAGACATATATCTTTTAGTAAAAAAAATTTTATATAGAGTTTTATATGTTATCTATTTGACTATAAATATTCATTAGAAAGATAAAAATATTACCTAAATAATGGTATTTTATTTATAATTTTTAGAAGTTGAATAATTAAATTTATTTATGACACAATGATGATGCAATATTTTCCTTATTAATGAAAGAATCAAATAAATGGTATTATAGATGTTAAAATAAATATAATTTTGAAGGTTTTGATGCCATAAACGAATTTTATAGGTTAATGAGACATGTTAGTATTTATTAAGTGAATTGTTTTCAAATTAATAATACTGTTAGGAATTTAACAAAAGCAAAATAGCAAATAGTGTCAAAATTGATATAAAAGAGTTTTTAAAACAAATATTATATTATTAATTGATATTATATTCCTAAAAATATAAGGTTCGGCCAAAGGTCTTAAATAATATTATATATGTCATTAATGAACCACTTGAGGTTCTTTTGGAAGTTTATAGTAAGTTTATTAATGATATAATATAAAAATACAAAGAGACATGATAAATGTCAAACTAATTAACTAAGAGTTAAATCTAGAATATAAGGTTAATATAGTGACCCAAACCTATATAAAACCTATTTTTTGATTGTTTTTCGACCCATACCCACCTTATCCAAGAAATAATTCATTTTGGAGCCATTGGAAACCGAAAATGATTTTATTATAAAATAACATTTCAATCTTTTTCTAAGGTGCCCCTCACCCCTCTTATAAAAGAGAACTTCCCCTTATCTAAAATTCACACCTTCAAAGCCATTAGATTCAGCCAAAACCTGCCTAAATATCCTCTCAACTGTCCTTCCTTCATCCTAGAGGCATTACTTTAGTGAAAAATCCAACCTAATGATCCATTTTGATCAAATCAAAAGGAATAACCTAAAGACGAGGTAAATATTTCATCACCTCTTTCAAGTTCTTTTCTTCTTCCACTTCCTCTTTATTTGTTGTTTACATTCTAAAATAATAAATCCAGTATATTCTATATACTGTGATGTTATTATAATTATGGTATAACCATATTCATTATTCTATCCATCCTTTGAATGACATGTCACCATACGTGCGTACGTACGACTTACCGTCACCACATCGTGGTGTAGTTGTTATTCAATACATTATTATTTGGATGGGTATATTAATGACCTATAATTGATGTAAATAATAAATATAACATGATAATTATTCTTTATATATGATATTACATCCAATTATATATTATTTTAATACCAAAATAATGATATTGTCTCTTGTGCATACGTACGGATTACCATCTCCACGAACGTGATGAGATTCATTCCCCATCGTATAAATTCAAGAATAATTTTCATCTGATGATTAAAAATAATGTTTAAAGACTTAATATAATTCTAAATATGAATAATATACATCACATCCACAACAAACATTACTTATGTAACAAATAATATAAAGGAAAACAAATCAGTTAACACCCGAAACGATGATACTACTGAAATATCATTAACAAGCAATATTAGAAGATCATATATGATATAATATTAATATATATGGTTATTTTATAATTTAATAACAATTATTTCACCATTATACAGGAGGTTAACCTACCCTCGATCAATGAAAAGAACAAGGTACAAGTTTATTTCACAATCTCTTCATTATCCGAGGTTGTTTATACGTAATTATCTACTGGGATCTCTTTATCATCCACATCCATGTTTCTTAAAAATTTATTTCAAAACATTTTTACTGTTTACTAGACAATGGGTTAAAGTAATTTATACCCTTATTTTACCTTATATGTTCTGAAATGAATCTTTCCTTCGTTTTCTAAACAAGGTACTTTATGACCTTTTCAACAAAATTAAGGTAAGAGTGTTTTTTTAACTTATACGGCGGGTGCGGCTATTTTCTGCCATTATAACATCATCAAATCTTACCTTACAAGCTTATAATAATATTTCCAAAATAAATGTTTTATTTTATAATTATATTAATTTTAAATGATTTCAAAATAGAAAGAGATATTTCTCTAGAAAAGGTTTTTATTTCATCTATGTCAACACCCTTTGATGGATTTTAAGCTTATTAGAAGTTGATTTATTATGATACAAAACATCCATATTGTGTTGAAGGTTTTGTGATATGTTTGACTGTGGATGTGTTATTTTTACACTATCCATGGTTTATGGATAAAGTATTGACATTTCGTATGCTAGTTTTAATACGAATGTTTATGTTATGTGTAAAACTTTTCATATGAGGAATGCATTGGACTTAGTATGTGTTGGGTGGAGCCTTCTATAGCTCCTCGATGCATCGATAGGTCTCATGAGACAAAAGTGTGTCTTGGTACAAGGCCTTGAAAAAATCTTATTTGTAGTCTTGGCATAAGGCCTTGACTATGTGGTTATGAAGTCTGGCATTATGCATTCCATCATTATGAAAATGTCTATTGATATTTCATGTGATTATTAGACTAGTAGAATATCCATGTGAATAAGTAAATGGAATTATTTAATTTTATCTCAGGAATATTATGCTGATGTTTAAGATTAAAAGGATTTTGTTTTAGTCTTATACATTTCCTTAAATGTTTATGCTTATTTATGAAAGTTTACACTATAATGTTATCCTTACTGAGCATCTGAGCTCACCCCTTTCTATGTTTTATTTTTACCAAGATGCGAAGAAGTATTTTATGACTGACCTGTAGGGATAGTATGAGGGGATATGAGTGTGGTCTATAGAAACAATATTGTTGTAGTTTTTCATTTTATAATGTAATGTAAAACTTATGAATGTATCTAGTATTTCCAAGGCTACTAAACTGATCGGTCTTTCGAGACACGATTTCCTTGTATCATGCTAATGTTATGTAATAATGCACTGACTCTGGGAAATTGGGGTCGGGGAGTTACAGTGACTGCCTGACCCATCGTACTAATGATCAATAGACGGTCAAGATACCGCTGAGGGAGATGCAGATATTCAAGCAAGGAGGTCCATAGGTTGATGGCCATAGTAGGGAGACAGTCGAGCAGTAAGTGGTGGGTGATGATTTGAGGTACTACCGCCACCACCTCTAAGTGGTCCACCCTGACCTTAGGGAGCAGGCAGACATATACGAGCTTAGCTTCAGGCAACATAGGCTTTTGACCATGGTGCTCTGGATTTGATTCGACGTATGATCTATGTCTACTCCATCCTAGCCACAATTTTTATAAACACAGGTGCCAATCACTCATTTATTTCCACAACTCTCATTCGGAGCTCGGAGATTCCAGTGGAGCTGTTGGATTAATCCTTACGATTAGAGACTCCTACGGGAGGGGATTTAATGATTACACATTGGTCTTAGTAGTGTGAGCTTACTCTAGGAGGCAAGAGCTTCGGCTGGGATCTCCTAATAGCAGCGTCGAGGGCTTACAACATCATCAAGGGTATGGACTAGTTATTCAAAGTTCATGTTCTGATCGATTATTTTAGGTGAAAAGTGTTGTGTGTCCGTGAAAATGGGACCAGGTTTTCCTTTACCAGTGATAAGGGAATATTTTTAGCCTAGGATGGAATTTCTCAAAGGAGGGTGCATCCGATCACTCATCAGTTGGCTAGCCTCACCCTCGGTGTAGTGGATGAGAGGAGTTTGAGATTTCCTATAGTGGTGGACCAGTATTAGGATGTATTTCCCAAGGATGTTCTGGGACTACCTCCCCATAGAGAGGTAGAATTCTACATTGATCTGTACCCTTAGACAACACCGATATCTACACCAGTATATCAGATGGATCCTACAGAGCTTTGTGAATTGAGGGTACAGTTGTAAGACTTACAGAGGAAGGGGTTCTTAAGGCTCAGTGTTTCACCATAGGAAGCCCCAATTTTGTTTGCCAAGAAGACATAAGAGTGTTTGAGATTATGTGTGGACAATAATCTCCCTAATTAGGTGACTGTGAAGAACAAGTATCCACTGCTGAGGATTGATAACCTCTTCAATCAGCTAAAGGGAGAGAGGTGGTTCTTGAAGATCGATCTCAGATCAGGCTATCATCAGCTTCGAGTACGAGATGAAGACATACTGAAGACATCATTTAGATGCCGGTATAACCACTATGAGTTTTTGGTGATGCCTTTCTCCATGACCAATTCCCCAGTAGTGTTCATGGGACTCATGAATACAATCTTCCATCCTTATATAGATTATTTTGTGGTAGTATTCATTGATGACATCTTGGTGTAATCAGAGTCATAATAAGAGTACACTAGACACCCGCGGATAGTCCTATATGCATTCTGAGAGAACTAGATTTATGGTAAGCTCTCAAAGTGATAGTTCTAGATTTGGGAGGTTCTCTTTCTAGGAAACATCATATTGGGGGATTGATTTGCGGTGCATTTGGTAAAGATAGAGGAAGTGCCTTCTTGGGAGCCACCTAGAAGCATGACCAAGGTTTGGAGTTTCCTGGGGTTGTCTGGGTACTACCAGAGGTTCGTACCTGACTTTTCCAAAGTACCGGTACCCTTTTCATCTTTGGAAAAGAAGGGAAAAATCTTCATGTCAACAGATAGGTGATATTAGAGTTTCCAAGAGCTGAGGCGGAGACTGACGAGTGCCCCCATCTTAAGAATACTATAAGAGGTCATTGGGTATGTAGTCTAGTGTGATGTATCAGGGACCAGACTGGGTTGTGTCCTAATGCAGGAGAAATAAGTGATCGCCTACGACTCACGGTAGTTGAGGCATCATGATCAGAACTATACAACCCATGACCTGGAGTTATAAGTAGTGGTCCTTTCCTTGAAGATGTGGTGGCACTACTTGATGGGTGAACGGTTTACCATCTACTATGACCAAAAGAGTCTCAGGTATATATTCTCATAGAAGGACCTGAACATGAGAAAGTAGTGATGGATGGAGTTCCTCTAGTACTATGACTTTGAGATAGTGTATACTCCTAGGAAGGGGAATGTGGTGGAAGACACACTCAAAAAGAGGTCTCGTTTGCAACTGCTGAGTGAGGTGACAGAGCAGCTAGCTGCAATGCATATATACTTCATGGATAGTGATGAAGTATCTTACCTAAAGTCTACGACTTTCACTCCCAAACTCTTACAATAAGTTAGGGAGGCACAAATTGTGGATGTTGACTACAAGTCCCGACGTGCTCAGATATCCTCAGGACATGCTCCTGATAGATTTTGATAGGTGGGGAGAATTTCATCCTTTTCAGAGGATGCACCTTAGTACCAATGATGCTGTGGGAGGAGGTGTTGAGGGAGTTTCATACTTCTACTTTGGAAGTACATCTTGGTGTGGAAAAGATATACCAGGACCTTCGACATTAGTACTGGTGGCCAAGGATGAAGAAAGTAGTGACAAAGTTTATTTCTCGATGCCTCACTTGTTAGTAAGTGAAGGACGAGCATCAGGTCCTGGTAGGCTTGACACAACCACTTGAGGTACCAGAGTGGAAATGGGATGGTATCTCGATGGAATTTTTGACGGGGTTACCATGTACATCTAGTGTCCACGACTTTATCTGGGTGATTGTTGACCGACTCACTAATTCGTCTCACTTACTACCCATCCGGGAGTAGGGGCCGATAGAGGGATTGGGACGCCTCTACATCTAGGAGATAGTGAGACTTAACAGGGTGCCTTCAACGATCGTCTCAGATCATGATGTTCGTTTTATATCCTGGTTGTGGAAGGGATTGCAGGAGGCGTTTGGGACTCAGCTACGCTTGACCACCACTTTTCACTCTCAGACAGATGGTCCGATGGAGAAGACCATTCAGACCCTGGAGGAAATGCTTCGTGCTTGTGTCCTTGACTTTGGTTGTAGTTGGGATGACCCCCCTACCACTAGTATATTTCACGTACAATAATATATATCACTCTACCATAGGAATGGAACTATTTGAGGCCTTGTATGGGCAGCCTTACAGATCACCTCTATACTTGACAGACCCAGGGGAGTCAGCACTCGTGGGTCCAGAGTTGGTATGAGCTACCACTGAGAAGGTGCAGATCATCCAGTAGTGGATGATGACTACACAAATAAGGAATAAGTCTTATGCTTATTGGAGATGGTTACCATTATAGTTCGAGGAGGGAGACCGTATCTTCCTACGGGTCTCACCCCGACAGGGATTGTGGAGATTTGGCCAGGGCCGCAAGTTATCTCTGAGATTCATCAGACCTTTATAGATTCTCAGTAGAGTTGGAGAGGTGGCATACCACCTAGATCTTCCCCCTTAGATGCATCAGGTTCATGATGTTTTTCATGTGTCACAGATGAGGAGGTATGTGCATGATCCATCACACGCCATCCACTGGTGTGAGTTGGACATTGATGACGAGGCATAATTTATGGAGTTCCCGGTGGAGATAGAGGATTGATAGGAGAGATTCCTTTGTGGATGGTCGATTCCTCTGGTGTACATTTAGTGGAATCACGAGAACCTCCAAGAGAGCACATGGGAGCGGGAGGCTCATATTCATACTCATTATCCAGATTTGTTTGATTATCATTTATTGTGGATTTTGGGGACGTAAATCCCTAAGGTGGGGAGAATGTAAAGACCCTGATTTCCATATAATTATTTTTATATATATGGAATTTTTTTGAGATTTCAAAATTCAATGGAACATGATTCTGAGATCCGATGATCCCATTAAAGAGTTTTGAACATTCTTTTAAGTTTACTTAAGTGACAGTGCATGCAAGTTTTCTATCTTTTGAACCGATGCTCGGATTTGAAATCCAATGGCACCATTGAACTTGCAGCACCAGGATTCTCTTGGGTGAAGCTTAAGTTTGACTAGAAAAGGTGATATGGAAAAGTTAATTTATGACTTTTTGAAGAAAAATAATAAAATAACTTTTCCAAAGTTATTTTATTTTTCACAACGTTGAGAAGCAGACGATGATGCAACGATGCAACGACAAGGATCATTAATAGAAGGTCATTAATGTCTTGTTTGTAACCACGAATCTGTTATATTAATGGTCTGTTAATGGATCATTAAATGTTGGAAATTAATGAGTATCATTAATGAGTGCAATATCACTACACATGTTTCTTTTTTTATTAAAATGTGTTGGATTTTGGGGATTAACAAATGCGGAGAATGTCTAACAAAGAACTGACGAAATCCCTCTCCAATGAAGAATGAAGAATGAAGTGAAAAACGTTGGAGGATTGGATCTGGATGTCTACAAGTGGTGAAAAATGCCAACAATCATGGATCAAATATGATGTGGAACTCTTCCTTCATCCTCAGTGGATCCAATATATCCAAGTAGGGGTTTTTGTTTGCTTGAGTTTGCTTTCCCATTATTAAGTTTAATAACAAACGCGTATCAATTGACTAATGGGTTGATTATTGGTTCACTCATTAATATGGGTGGTTCTAATGAGAGGATTTTAATTTGGGTTTTAATCAAGTTTAGTGATGATTATTGTGTTTTCCCAACAGTTAAACTCTAACGCAGAGGGTACGGGCCGACACGAACAAGGCCCAGTCCCTCCGCCGTAGTTGTTCTTTGCGCGTTATTTGAGGTTGGATGATCAACATGTCAAATTGTTTTTTTCCAAGGGCTGTTCAGGGAAGGAGGCATCCTATAGAGCCTATAGATGCAAGCGGTTCGAGAAATGGACCACCAGAGTGACTCTGGTGGCCCGTCGAAGGTACTGCCGGTGCGCCGCCAGCGGCAACGGCCATGGGTGGTGGGTGGTGGTGTGCTTGATGGCACACCATGATGGTAGGGAGCTGTGGCTAGCTTACCTCGGTAGCGAGGAGGCGCAAAATCCATCAGTGCCACCTAAAAGAGGGGCCCACCCAGGCCACTCTGGTGCGCTGGAGGCATGTGGTCTGTTGACCGCGTACGGGTTAAACGACCAGCCTCCAACCGTCCGTGCTGGACGAGGGGGTAGCGCCAGCTGGCACCACCTGGAAGAAACCAGATGCACCCATGTCTGGGCTGGTGAACTGGCCAACAACATGCGGGATGGGTTTCTTCTGGTGGGATGCGCCTCACCAAGAGGGCCGGGCCACCCGCGGGCCGGACCCGCACTGCCGGGACGGACCTGCACCGCCAGGCCGGACCCGCACTGCCGGGCCGGACCCACCTCTAGAACACACCCATTTTGGACCCACGCTGGACCCCCAGACTGTGGTGGGTCGGGTCGGTCCGACCATGTCAGACCAGACCCAGACCCAACCGACGTCGTTTCACTGAAACGATCATAACTTGCAGATCGAGCATCTGATTGATACGCTGTCTGCGACATGGGGACCTTTGAGACAAGGCAGTACTTTTGAGATAATCTATTTGAATTTAGGTGGAATTTGGAGTAAAACTAGGTTGTATCTAATTTTAATCCAACCGGTCCCTTTTTACTAAAATTCTATAACTTACAGACCGGACATCCAAATGACGCCCCTTCTGTTGCGTTGAAACACTTACGACAAAACGGTACTTTGGGTTACTTATAAGTGGGAATTCATGGTGGTTGAGATACATCCAATGGCTTGAAGAGAAAAACCTTCATAAATCTTAATTACCAGGTGCAGGAGTCCAGTGGTTGGCTGTCAAGTGAAGAGCGACCCTCCACAGATCAAGAAGAGAGAGGCCCTCCATGGATCGACAATGACACAACCCTCTGTGAATCAACATGAGAGCGACCCTCCATGGATTGGATATAGCATGAAACTCTATGGATCGGTATGAGGGAAACCCTCTATGGATCTGCAGTAGCGCGATGCTCCATGAATTGACATTAGAGAGACCCTCTATAGATCAGTAGTAGCACGACCCGTCGTGGATCAAAGAAAGAGCGACCCTTTGTGGATCAGCATTGGAGAAAACCTTATCAGATCAGAATCCTATCCTCTCAATAGAATAATATGATCAATCACTATGAATAATAATCTTTATTCATGTTCTTTAAGTTCTATACCTCGTGTGAGTTGAGTCTTTTACTTTGTGTTATGTGTTTGAGATCATGCTTGGTGGTATTACCTATGTGGTATCTTAATTTTTGGTGTTTTCCTCTGTGGATTACTAAGAGACCTTCTGGTGTCTCGGGGTCCCTACTGAGTATTGTTATACTCACCCCTGCATGGGATTCGCCCCGCACCTGTAGTGTCTTGTGTAGATGATAGGCAACTTTGACCAGGACTTCAGGGAGCTAGTACTAGATGGTGCTCGGAGGTGGGTCAACAGATGCGGTGTGCTGTAGTGACATCCGACAGAGAGCTTTACCTACCCTTCAGGGAGGATCCTTGGTGGGTGATCTCCGAATCTTGTACTTCTTTTGTTGCACTTTCCTTTCAGTTGTTCTTGTTTTCTAACCCCTTTACTTTCAGTTTGCACACTTTACTCTCAGTAGTGATAAATATGTGGTGGTTGTACTACTTTTTTTCCATTGAGGTTTGATTTGCGCAGTATGCACTGTCTATGTGTGTACAAGTTTAATGGCAGTTCCTTCCATTTTTGGGATATGCCTTTTCGGTGCTAGTCACCAGCCCCTGGCCTATGGAAGGAGGGCTTGGGGTAGTCACTGAATGGGCCCCAGGGGACGGGTTGTGACATACATAATATAGATTGACAATAACACCATGGAAAGGGAATGCCACTATCTATTCAACCCATAGGATATCCATCACAACCCCACTGCCTCAACCTTAGCCTCATATGAAGATAAGCACTACTAAAATTCATTCCTTAAACCAAAATCCTTTTCCTTTTAATGGATTAATAGAAGGATTTATTTGAATGATGAAATTACAATGACTGTCTCAACATTAGTGCTTCTAAGACCATCTATATGAGCCTTATCATGGTCACAACAATCAGGAATCCCCTTGTAGGGATCAAATAATTACTGTAGATTTTTTAAACATTGGACAGAAAACTAAGAAATGTTCTCTGGTGCTTCAATAACTCCCCATATTGGAAAAATTTAGATTTAAGGAGACAACTGCAATCCTCATCAGCTTCATCTCCTAAATAGTTATTATTGAATTTTTTTCCTAAGTCTCATCCCTCATCTCTTCTGTAAATGAACCTATGTTTCTTGAAAAACCCTAAGCAGTAGTGGTCACATACCAATTACTAGTGATCATTGTGGATAAATTCATAAGACAACACCTACCACTAGAGGAGTAATTATATTCTTAAATTCAATTACCTATTTCCTTCAAATCATGTTGAAATTATTTGAAACATTTAAATGTTGGGTTCCCTTTATTTGAAAGTTCCCTTTTTGTGTAGTTATTTATTTTGTTAAATATTAATATTACCAAATCAAATAGAATGGATATGAATTAAAAATGGATGGATTCCAATCATATGACAAAATAGTATAAAGATGAGGTGAAAGAGATCATCATGTTTGCAAAAGATCATGCATATGACCCTTCTCAAATACTTTTTCCATGTTTATGCTATTGTTATTCAAGACTAATTAGTCCAAAAAAGTTGGAATAACACTTGATCTATCATAGAATAGTTCAAAGTTATAAATGTTGGACTAAACATGGGGAAAAGTGAATATAGCCAGTGACTGGGATAACATCGCATTTTATGGATCATATGATATGATTACAAGTGTGGAAAATGAGAAAGACCATAACAAGGATAAATTACTTGTGTGAATGATAAAGAAGATTGTATTGAGGAGATGAAAATGACAATTGAATATGAACTTCATGATTGTATAAAGTTGTTTGAGAAGTTAAATATCTATGGAAAGACTCCATCGTACGATAGTTTTAATAAATATACAACATTAGAAGAAATAATAAAGCTGTATAATTTAAAAGTTGGAAATAGATGGAGTGATTCCAATTTTTCTGAAATACTTTCTCACTTGAATGATATAATCCTAGAATATAAAGAGATTCCTAGATGAACATATGACACTAAATAGATGCCTTGTTCAATGGGTATAATCTCTAAATGAATACATGATTTTCCAAATGACTGTATACTTTTTTACAAGGACTATAAACCACTTAAGATGACCAAAGAGCGGTTCTTTTCAATACATGAAAGATGAATCGGGTCATACGAAATTTTTATGGTACTTTCCAATTATTACATGTTTTAAGAACCTATATGGAAGTAAGGAGACTACAAGACAATTAATGTGGCACACATATACAAGAAATAAATATGGGACACTTTTTCACCCAAAAAACTCTCCTAAATGGAATAGAATTAATCATGAGTATACTGAACTTGGAAACCGGATGAGAAAAATTCGTCTTGCACTATTAATAGATGGAGTGAATCATTTTGGTATTCAAAGTAGCACTCAAAGTACATGGTTAGTTATGTTGGTAAATTATAAATTTCCACCATGTTTATACATGAAGCAAAAATACATTATGTTATCTGTGCTTATATCAAGACCAAAACAACTGGATAATGATATTGATGTTTATTTGGATCCATTGATTGGATATTTGAAATTATTATGAGATTAAAATATTATGTTGTATGATTATTAAAGAAATGAATATTTCACATTGAGATCCATGTTTTATAGAATGATAAATGATTTTCATACTTATGAAAATTTGTCAGGATATAAAATTAAAGGAACTTAAGGGTGTCCCATTTGTGAATAAGATACATAATCAATTAGGTTGAAACATTCATTGAAGAATATGTTTCTAGGACATCGTAAATTTCTACCCCGATAACATAAGTATGGATCTTGGATGACATCATTCGATGAGAGTTAAGAATAACATACAACACTGTCTCTACTAAAATGTGATCAACTATTTGAAAATTAAAATATACATACACTACTTTTGGTAAACCTTTATTGAAAAACCTTATGAAAACTGATTGGAAAAAGAGATCATTTTTTTGAATTACTGTACTAGAATTGTTTGTAAAATAGAAATTTTATTGATTTTATGTATGTTGAAAAAAATATATGGGATAGTTTCATTATCATGTTACTAAATTCACCCAGTAAAAAAAAGTATGAAATTAAATCTAGGTTAGACATGATTTATATGGAAATATGGGTAGATTTGGTGCTAGTGAAAGGTGAAAAATAAACTTTTCTTCCTCTAGAAGATTACACTCTTTGTAGATAGTAGAGATATAAATTTTACAACTTATTAAATGATGTAAATTATCCATAGGGGTATTCATAGAATATCAATAATATCATGTAAATGAATTATTTAAAGTTAATGGGTATGAAATCACACGACTGTCATGTTTTGATGCAAGATCTAATGCCTGTAGATTTAAGTTTCATTTCACCCTAGAATTTTTGTTATATATTAACCAAGATATGTTTCTTTTCAAAGATATATGTATCAAAGTTATAGAATCTATAAAATTACCAACTATGGAAAAGAAAATTGTCACTATATTATATAAATTGGAAATGTTTTTCCCACCGAAATTCTTAAATACGATAGTTCACTTGATGGTTCACATCGTAACATAGATTCGACTATGTGGTCCTAAAAATTATAGATGGATATACCCCATTGAATGATATTTGAATATTTTGAAAGGATATTTCAAAAATTGAAGTCATCCAGAAGTTTTTATTGCTGAGAAATATATTTTTAAGGAATCTATTGAAATCTATACCGACTACCTGTCCAGTGTGGAAATCATTGATCTACTGAAATATTGTCACACTGGGAGGCATTTGGGTGAACGGATTTCTGGAATATATGTTTTCATAATCACTATTATAGACCAGAAGTAGGTCCACCTTTATGTTTTTCATAATAGTTAATAGGTTTCCCCATATGTTGAAACTCAAAAAGAAATTATTAGTCATTTGAATCCATTAAGGGATGAAATATGGAAATCAAATACACATAATCAATGGTTTATAAGATGGTTTTGAGACTATTAATTAGGATTCAGATGAAAATCAAGATTCAATTTCAGAAATACTTCTAAGGATAGCTAGAGGACCAAGTGTACATGTATTATCTTATAATGGTTATGTAATTAATGGTTATACATTATAAACAAATGGACATGATGAAGTAAGTTCCATGAAAAATAGTGGAGTTACACTTGTGTTTGAAGTGATGCTTGTAGATGGCACCAAGTACAAAAATCCAAATTATGTGAATATTTCATAATTTGGTATCATCAAAAAAATATGGGAGTTGGATTATAAAACATTCCAAGTGACAATTTTTCTATATAAGTGGGTAGATATTAGGATTGATGTTAAAATAGATGAATTGATATTTGTGAAAGTAAATTTTAGTAAGAAAGGGTACAGAGATGAACCCTTTATAATGGAATCATAGGTATTACAAGTATTTTATGTTCCAGATCCCACAAACTAAAAGTGGTCAATTATTATATCATCATCCAAATTGCTGAAGGGTTAGATGAAAATTCAACAGAGAATGACCCTTTCATTGGGATGTCACAATCATTCCATAGTAGTCCCAATGTATATGGGGTCTTGTATGTCCTAGGATACCATAATGAAGGGATTTGGATACTCGATAGAGTAGTATAATCCCTTCAACCTTTAAAAAGAGTGAGTTCAATAATCAGGTTATTTTTTTCAATAAACATTGCATTACCTAATATTATTACGTTTTCACTACTACATTTACATAATATAAATTAAATTTTGAACCAATTCTTTAGATAGTGACCTTTTCATATATTGATGCTCCCAATCCTGAGGAACAACATGTTTCTTAACCTACCTATGCTCCCAATGTAGAGGAAAAACAACCTTATGTGTATTAAAATGCTACCAATCCATTGGAACAACATATTGATGAATTTAAACTTGAGGAAATGGTAGAGGGAGAACAAAAGTTTCCTAGAATAATCAGGAGTGTCATAGAGTGATGGTGTTATAAAAAATTATTAAGTTGAGAAACAATGACATCAAATTTGAGATTGGATAGAATGTACACAACTAGACTATTAACCCCAACAAGGATATGTTAATTGGGTTTTTAATGGCCTAATCCAGCCCATGATCATGATATTGTATACTTTGGGTCTAGCCCTGATGGTTTTTCATTTCCTGGGCTCTGACCCTCAAGCAACCCCCAGGAAAAGGCCTCATGATGGGAGATATATCCACACCTCCTTATAAAGGGGTGATTCATGGTCATCATCCTTTGATATGGGATTTCCATGATCCCCTCTATAAGGCCCCAAAACCCTCACTGGAAAATTGAATAGACACTAGATTTGATACCATTTGTAAAGGCCTAGTCCATCCCATTATCATGATATTGTTTTCTTTGGGCCTAGACCACATGATTTTTCTTTCATTGAGATCTGTCCCTCAAGCATCCCATAGAAAAAATCTTCATGATGGCATAAGAATCTACACCACCTTATAAAGTAGTGTTTAGTGCTCCTCTTGTAATGACTCAAACTAATATAAATGAAGTTTTACTTTGTGATTTTAATTAAATGTCTTATTATTTAATATGGTTATAAAAAATACATGCAATTACTTGGTGATATTTTTGGATTTAAAATACTGTTAATAATATTACCATTGTTAATATATTCATTAAATAATGACCACATGATTAGTATAAATATATGGATTTAACAAATCCAATTGACTTGGACAAATTAAGTGATGACCTCATCTAATAGGATTGTACCCTATGATATCACGATCCATCCCCCAAGGCTTGTTCCAAGACTACCACAAGCCCGCATACCATAGGCTAGGGGTGGGTGACTAGCGCAGAGTAGGTATATCCCCAAAATGGGAGGCATTTTCCCAAGTACCTGTACACATGCACCCGTCTCCAAGAAAAAGATGGAAATGAAAACACTAAGTAAACATGGATGACAACCACTAAGAAAACCCACTCTTAGTATTAGTACAAACTGAAAAGTAAATGAGCCAAAATATAAGGCCAACTGAAATAGAAAAGTATAATCTCAAAGATCTCATCTATAGAAAACCCTACATGAAGGGTAGGTACAATAAGCTGTCTAAATGTCACTGAAGCATACCACATCCGTCGGGTCACCATGAAGCACCCCTATCTCCGACCCACCAAGGACTCCAAAAAAGCTGCTGATCATCTTGAAAAGACACAAGACATGTGGGTGAATCCCATGTAGGGATGAGTAAAACAATACTCAATAGGGACCCCCGACCACAGAATAATTACACAAAGTAAACCCTAAGGAATCACACGAATTATAACACAAAGAAGATCACTAAGAAATACACCATGTAGACTACCAAAGAGGTACATGAAGTGTAGACTCTAATAAGTATAATCAAGAGAGTCATTATATTCATCTCACACCAAGTATAAGTCTATGGTATGTAAATAAGTTTGTCTTAAGAATCCACCATACCCTGAAGTAGTAACATGTGGAGCATAGGTAACACACAGAGTGTAAGTAACACACATAGTGTTGGTAACACACAGAGTGTTGGTAACACACGGAGAGTAGATAACACATGGAGTGTTGGTAACACACGGAGTGTAGGTCACACATGGAGTGTCATCAAAGACTATAGGAATGACACCCTTGTAGGATAGGAGAGTACCAAATTAGTCTTGGTAAGACAAAAAGTCTAGATAAGACACATAATCTACGTAAGAACCACAGTCTTGGTAATCGCATAGCTTCTAGGTCACAACTAGCCACAGGATTCCGTCCTTAGGATGCACATTCCGGGAGTACCTAATCCTTGAACCAATAGGCCATATTCCAAATTCCATAGAAACTCACTTAGAGTATATTAAAAGGACCACCTCTTCCCAAGGGTCCCAATTCCATAAATGGATCATCAAACGGATACACAGTTTGAGAGTTATGACAATTTAAGTAAAATGGCACTAGAGGGGTCTGGGTTCAGTCCGACCTGGTCAGATCGACTTGACCCGACCCAGATCCCACATGACCCAACCCTCTAGGTCAAACCGGCCCACCCTGGATGGGCCCATCTTATTGTTGGTCCAGTTCACCGGCTCCAGCCTGGACCACTGAAGTGGGCCGATTTGTTTTCCCAGATGTGGTAGTTGCTAAATCCACTCCCTGTCAACGTGGGGTGGCCACTGTGTGACCACTCTATGGTCCATCTAGACTGTATCCCCTCGACCACGTGACTCTGCTTCATGCCGCATCCATCGAGGCCCACCACCGGCCACCTGTCGGAAACCCCTATCCACCACCCGCGACAGTTGATGTAGGTTATTTCCGCTTGGTAGCCGCACCACCGAGTGCCACCACTGGCGCTGCCATGATCCTCCACGTGCTTCCACCAGTGGTTCCCCTTTTGTGGGCCACCATCATCACTGTTGTGACCCATTTTTTGAACTGGGAAAACCTTCATGATCCTTGTGTCGCCGTCTTCACTGCCATGGGATCAAGATCGTCTTGCTATCACTCCGGGGTCCAGTCATAATGGGAACCTCCTGAAAAAGCCCGAAATGACCCCGAGGCTACATTAGTGAAGAATGCAAGAACGAGGATAGGAAATGCACCAAGAACACCCTTTTGAATGGACCTTGGCCTTGTTCGTTGGCCTTGGTCTATTCGTGCTAGCAGGATCACAAAATAACATGAGAAGAATAATCACCAAGATCTATTCCCATTAATCCTATAGTTTTAACCATCCAGTTAGAACAATCAAACTATGGATAAACCTATTTATGGGTTGGTCCATATTCATCATTAATCTTAAGAACGAAGAAAGAATTCACTCAGAGAATAAAACCCCTACCCAGAAAGATGATCAGTCAGTGGATAGAAACCATCATTTATGGAGATCCATCCATGAAAGTCCCTGATCCATTGTTCGTTGGTGTTCGTCATTCGTTTTCATCGTCAAGAGAGCTTCCTTCTCCTTCCCCAAGAAAAATTCCACCATCTAGGGAAATTCTCCATCATTATGAATTCTAATGCTGGTCCCTTCCCCTGATTAATCCAGGAAACTTGTTAACACATTTTATCATTTTAAACAGGTTTCAGTGTTTTAAACACATTTTTGCATTTTAAATGCATTTCATCATTTTAAACACGTTTCAGCATTTCCATAATGCTATGTTTCAGCATCGCTGAGTCGCCGCACCGTATCATGGCTGTATCGGCACGAATCATTAAAGGAAAAATAAAATAAACTTTTTAAGTTTATCTTTACTATTACTTAAAACATCTGATTTTTTTCCATATTCGACCCACGTCGGTCGAAGATAGGTCTTGCCTTAGAAACACCCACTGCTCTGAAACCGAAGGTGCACTTAGATTTTAAATCTGAGCACTTGTTTAAAAGTTACTAAAACCGAACGTGAGTGATATTTTTAATAAACTTCAAAATAGTTCAAACAATTATTCCAGGAACCCTGGGCCTCTGAATCATGTTCCTTCTTAGTTCCTAATCTCAAAATAGTCCCATATAATTTTAAAAAATTTTACATGTCAAATCCGAGAAATTACATTCTCCCAACCTTGGTGCTTTACATTATAGAAAGACAAAATAAGGGCTAAACAAACAAATGGGAATACTGAGCATGAATATGAGCCTCCCACTCCCAAGTTCTCTCCTAGATATTTCCGTGCTACCACCGAACACACACTAGAGGAATTAATCACCCGTGTAGTGTCCTCTCCGGTTGATCATTGATCTCCACTAGGAACTCTGCAAAAGTCACCCCATTGTCAATGTCCAGATCTCCCTAGTCAATGATGTGTGATAGACTGTGTACATATCTCCTCAGCTGGGATAAATGAAGAATGTCATGAACCCACTCTAAATGCGGAGGTAGATCCAAGAAGTATGCCACCTTTCCCACTCTACGCAGTATCAGAAAAGGTCCGATGAACCTGAAAGAAAACTTACCACCCCGATCAAATCTTTGTATCCCACATCAATGAGAGACATGTTGGAACACATATTATCCCTCCTCAAAATCCAAGGGTCTCCATTTCCTATGAGCATAGGACTTTTGATGGCTATATGGAGTCTTCATCCTCTCCTAGATGACCTACACCTTCTCCCTAGTGGCCCGTACCTACTTCGGGCCCATGAGGGATGACTCTCTGGGGTTAGTCCAGCAAAGTGGAAGACTTTAGGGTTTCCCTTACAAGGCCTCAAATAGTTCCATACCATTGGTGGATTCATATTTTTTGTTGTATGCAAACTTCAACAAGGGTAGGTGATCCTCCCAACTCCGACCAAAATTGAGGATGCAAGCACATAAAATGTCCTCCAGGACCTGAATGGTCCACTCTTTCTGGCCATCCATCTATGGGTGGAAGGCTGTACTCAAGCAGAGATGAGTCCCAAACACCTCTTGAAATACCTTCCACAACCTGTGTATAAAGTGTGCATCTCGATCTGAGACTATCATTGATGGGACTCCATGGAGTAGAACTATCTCCTATACGTAGAGGCATCCCAAGCTCTCTACTGAACCCTATTTTCTAATTTTTAGGAAGTGGGATGACTTGGTGAGTTAGTAAATGATCACCCAGATGGTATCATTCCCCCTGGAGGTACGTGGTATACCTGTCATGAAGTCCATCAGTTTTACATCCCACTTCCACGCTGGCACCTCAAGGGGTTGAGTCAATCCCACTGAAAGCTGGTGCTCGACCTCCACTTGCTGAAAAGTGAGGCATCTAGAGACAAACTCTTCCACTATCTTCTTCATCCCCAACCACCAAAACTGACGTGTTAGGTCCTATTACATCTTTTACACACCTAGATGTACCACCATAGGGGATGTATGAAAATCCCTCAACACCTCATCCAGTAAAATTGTCGGTACAAATGTGCGTCCTCTGAAAAGGATGATGTTCTCCCAACATTTTGAATATCCATCAGGGGTATGCCCTGTGGACATCTGAGCATGTGTAGTCTCGCAGCTGACACCTCCAAGCTATGCCACCCGCACATACTATAAGAGTGGAGGAATAATCACTATCGATTGGAGATAAGTTGCTTCATCTCTATCCATAAAGGATATCTGAAGCAAGGAAAACTACTCCAAGGCCTCATTTAGTAACTATGAACTCAATATCCGATTTATAGAATCTTCCACCATGTTCCCCTTCCCAGGATTATAGACTATCTCTAAGTCATTGTCTTGGAGGAACTTTTTCCAACTCCATTGTCTCAAGTTCCGATCCTTCTGAGAAAAGATATACCTGAGAATTTTTTGGTCTGAGTAGATGATAAACCACTCACCGATAAGGTAGTGTCGCCACATCTTGAATAAAAATACTACCACTGCCAACTATAGATCGTGGGTCACATATTTATGATCATGTGGTCTCAACTATCATGAACTATAATCCATCACCGCCTTCCCCTGCATCAGGACACAACCAAGCCCAGTCCCTAATGTGTCGCAAAACACCACGAACTCGAAACCCTCCTATATAAATCTCAGTGTGGGAGCACTTTTAAAACTCTGTATCAACTTCTAAAATATCTCCTGACACTTATCCATTCATATTAAAGGTTTCCTTTTTCGTGTCAAGGATTTCATGGCTGCTGCTTCTCTGGATAAGTCGGGTACACGCCTCTGATAGTACCTAGCCAATCCAAGGAAACTCCACACCTCGGTAATTCTCTTGGGTGGATCCTAAACAAGCACCACCTCAATATTCACTGGATCTACTACAAATACAGTCTCCAAAATGACGTGTCCCAAAAAGTAGACATCTCAAATCCAGAATTGACACTTCGAGAGCTTCTTGTAAAGATGGTGCTTCAGTGTAAGTCCAGTACCGTCCTCAAGTGTATTGTGTGATCCTCCTCAGATGTTGAGTACACCAAGATGTCATCAATAAAAACCACTAAAAACTAGTCTAGGTAGGGATGGAAGATCCTGTTCATGAGTCCCATGAACACTGCTGGTGTGTTCGTCAAACCCAACTACATCACTAAGTACTCATAGTGGCTGTAGCGACATCTTAAATATATCTTTGTGATGTCCTCATCCCATACACAAAGCTGGTGATAGAATGATTTGAGGTCTATCTTTTAGAACCATCTCTCTCCCTTCAACTGATCAAAGAGGTCATCAATCCTTGGTAGTGGATACTTATTCTTCACAGTCACCTAATTCAGGCATTGAAAGTCCACACATAACCTCAAACTCCCATATGAATTTTTAGAAAATAATACTGGGGCTGCCCATGGTGAAACACTGGGTCTCATAAAGCCCTTCCTCTTCAAGTCCTCCAAATGTACCCTCAATTCACAAAGCTCTATAGGATTCATCTGATAATCTAGTGTAGATATCAGTGCCGTCCTTGGGTACATGTCAATTTAGAAGTCTGCCTCCTTGTGAGGAGGTAGTCCTAGAACATTTTCTAAAAAGATGTCCTCATACTCATCCACCACTATAGGAAACCGAGGAATCATATTATGTACTGCACCGAGGGTCATGCCAACCAACTAATGTGTGATTGGATACACCCTCCTACATGCGAGTCCATCATGCGCTGCTTGTGTCTCCCTTTTACTAAAAAAGGAAAACTTGGTCCCATCTCTATGGACACACCACACTGCATGCCTAAAATAGTCAATGAAAGCATGAACTGTAGATAGCCAGTCCATACCCAAAATGACATCATAAGGCCTTGACATTGCCACCAAGAGATCCCAACCAAAACTCTTCCCCCCCAAGAGTAAGGGCACACTGTCAGCAGCATTGTGTGATCGTCGAATCTCCTCCCATAGAAGTGTATAAGTGTAGGGATCGAGTCAATGGTTCCACTAGAATCTATGTATCTCAAACAAGGGTCATGGTGAGAAAAGAGTGACTGAGTACTGTGTCTATCATAACTAAAACTAGGGTGGAAAAGACATAGATCGTACATCTAATAATCTTGGGAGTATCGGGATTGTAAGACTCCATCGCCTAGAGCTGGCCTCGCCCCTGTCCACCCACTCCCTGAGCTCGGGGTGGAACACATGGGGGTGGTGGTGGTAGTACCTAGAACCTCCATCAACGTCCTTCCACTTGTCCCGCTCCCCTTCCATGTCCATTGACTAGAGAACCTCCCTATTCCTACCTCCACTGCTGATTCCATATCTTGGGGTCATCCTCTAGAGTGATTGACCCCCTTGGGTCCCTATGTCATTTGTTGGCTACTCACTATCGAAGACTCCGCTACCTGTCACCCAGTGGTAGCTCCCACTACCGGTGCCTGCTCCGCAAGAAATCTCTCTACCAATATAGCTTGATCCAAAATCCCATAATGATTAGGGATTCTAATGGATATCATCGATGACCAAATCTACCGGTGTAGTCCCTGCTCGAAGGTATGCACCCTTAATAATGGGTCCTGCACCATATCGATAGAGTAGTGAGAAATATATATGAATCATTCTAAGTACTCTACTGCTGACTAGTTTCCCTGATGTAGGTGTAGTAGCTCCTGTATATGCACATAACATAAAATCACTTGAAATAACTCCTCCCTAAAGAGGCACTTGAAGTTTGTCCAAGATAGCATTGCCTCCTCTTGCATCTGAGTCATCAGGATCCACCATATCCCCACCAAGACTTGAAGAAGGATTGTGACTAGGACTACGATCTGGTTGGGAAGTGTCCTCACTAAGTAGAAGACTCATGTCACCACCTCCAAAAAGACCTCATCTATCTGAGGATCTATCTCACCTTAGAACTTCAGAGGTCACTGTCTCTAGAACTAATGCAATGTATTAGCCTTCGTGCATCCTCTATCGGTAATGATGGTTGGAACTTCTACCATCCAAGTTGTGGTATTGTTGGTACACCACCGAGAAGTGATATCTATGGAAATTATCCCTACACCAATGACTCATCGCTCAGTATAACATCCTCATGGTCACACCCCGGAATCCTGACTGGATGCCTGTGTGGAAGCATCATGAAATAGAACAAGATGTACCATAGTAAATAGAGTATACCTGGTGAGCTGACTCTGACTCAATAAGTACACGAGAACACACTCAATTCCTATATGATGCAAAAACCATTAATTTCCCATGCAACTAGAGTTTTCATGTATCGAGTTAGAAAGCAGAATTCAAGATCTTGGTGTATGGATACATCATCCATAACACCAAAACTGGGTTCCCTGGAGTGAAATCCAAACTCGAAACACTTAACACTGTTTCCCTAAAATAATAGTAAAACTGACCGCTCTCTGATACTAACCTATCACGACCCGTCCCCTGGGCCCGTGCTATGACTACCCCAAGCCTGTCGGTCAGGTGCTAGAAACTAGTGATGAGTAGGCATATCCTATAAGTGGGATGTATTTTCCCAGGTACCTATATGCAGACACCCATCTCCATGCAGAAGATGAAACTAAGAACACTAAGTAAAGATGGATGCAAACCACTAAGAAAAGCTACTCAGAGTATTAGTACAAACTGAAAAGTAAATGGGCCAGAATACAAGCCCAACTGAAATAGAAAAGTATAATCTCCTGGATAAAATCTGTAGAAAACCCTACTTGAAGGTTAGGTACATCAAGTTTTCTAAATGTTCCTGAAGTGTACCACATCTATCGGGACACCCTGAAGCACCCCTATCTCCGGCCCACCAACGACTCCATCAAAGCTGCTGATTGTCTACACAATACACGAAATGTGCGGGTGAAGCCTGTGCGGGGGTGATTAAAACAATACTCAGTAGGGACCCCAAACCACAAAGTAATTACACAAAGTAAACCACAAGGAATCACAAGAAGTAGACCAAAAATAATATCACTAAGAAATAAACCAAGTAGACTACCAAAGAGGTACACAAAGTGTATCCTATAAGAAATATAATGAAGAGAGTCACTAGAGTCAGCTCACACCAAGTATAGGTTTATGGTATGTAAACAGGACTATCGTAAGAATCCACAATACCCTCAAGTAGTAACACACAGAGCGTAGGTAACACAAAAAGTGTAGGTAACACACAGAGTGTTGGTAACACATGGAGTGTAGGTAATACAGGGAGTGTAGATAACACATGGAGTGTTTGTAACACACAGAGTGTAGGCAACACAGAGAGTGTCGTCAAAGACTAGAGGACTCGAACCCTGGTGGGATAGGGAAGTACCGACTCAGTCTTGGTAATACAAAAAGTCTAGAAAGACACATAGTCAAGGTAAGAAATGTTTTCTAGGTAATCACATAACTTCTAGGTCGCAGCCAGCCACATGATTCTGTCCTTAGCATGCTCGTTCCAAGAGCACCATCTCCTCAAGCCAATAGGATATACACTGAATTCCATGAAAACCCACTTAAAGAATCTCAAAAGGACTGTCTCGTCATGAGGGTCCCAATTTCGTAAACGGATCATCAAACAAACACACAGTTTCAGAGTTATGGATATTTAAGTAAAATGGGGATAGTGGGGTTTGGGTTTGGTCCAACCCAGACAGACTGGACTGAATCAGGTCCCACCTGACCTAACCCACTGGGACCGAACCAACCCATCGGGTCGACCTGGCCCGACCCGCTGTCATCCCGGTCCACTGTCGGCCCAGTCCACTAGTTCTAGCCCACCCCGTTGAAGCGGGCCAGGTCATCTACCCAAACTCAGTGGCTTCCATGTACAATCCCCATCAATGTGGTTAAGTATCCACATTTGACACGGTGGTCCACCATGTGACCACCCCATGACCGTTTTTGTGGTTTAGCTGGACCACGGTCCCTTGGCCGCGTGAAGCAGATTCATGGCACATCTACCGAGGCTCGCCGCCAATCACCTATCGGTGACCCCTGTCTACCACCTACGATGGTTATCACGGGTTCCTCCCACCAGGTGGCCATGCCACCATGCACCACCGTCGGTGGTGGTGACTCCCATTCTACGGGCTGCCACCGTCACTGTGGTGGCCTATTTTTCGAACCAGAAAAACCTTTACGATCCTTGGGTCGTCATCTTCACTACCATGTGTTCAAGATCATATTGTCATCGCTCCAAGAGTCCGGACATGTTTAGAACCTCCCAACAAATCTTGACCAAACCATGGGGGTTCATCAACAAAGAACATAAGAAAAGGGTAGGAGAAGCACCAAGAACACCCTTTAGAATGGACCTTGTCCTTGTTCATTGGCCTTGGTCCATTGGTGTCAGTAAGATCACAAAAGAACTTAAGAATAATAATCAACAAGATATATTCCCTTTAATCCCACAGTTTTAACTATACCACAAGAAAGATCGAAATACAGATCAACTTGTTCGTGGGTTGGTCTGTGTTCGTCGTTAAACTTAAGAACAATGAAAGAATTCAGTCAGAAAATAACCCCCCTACCTAGAAAGAGGATCTTTCGGAGGATAGAAACCATCATTTATGGTGATCCATCCATGAATTTCCTCAATTCTTTGTTCATTAGCATTCTTCATTCGTCGTCACTGGTGAGAGAGATTCCTTCTTCTTCATGAAGGAATCTTCTGGGATCTAGGGAAATTATACAATGTTAGGAATTCTAACACTGGTCCTTTCCCCTGATTAATGGAGGAAATAGGTTAACACATTTGTAATTTTAAACATGTTTCTGCGATGCCAAGACACTGGGTTACAAAGTCGCTGAGTCGCTGTGCAGAAATATGGCTGCATCGTTACAAAATGTTAAAATAAAAATAAAATAAACTGTTTAATTTTATATTTATTTTTCTTTAAAATGTCCATAAAATATTTTCCGCAGTTGACCCGCACCGGTCGAAGTTAGTTCCTTCCTAATCAAAAACTGTAGCTCTGAACATGATGATGCCTTCAGATTTCAAATCTGAGCACTCATTTAAAAGTTACTAAAATCATACACAAGCACTATTTTTAATAAAATTAAAAATAGTTTGAAAATTTATTCTGAACACCCCAGGCCTCAGAATCATGCGCCGTCTTAGTCCCTAGTCTTGAAATAATCCTATTAAATTTTCAAAATATTTATATGGAAAATCCGGGACATTACATATGAATCCCATTTATCAGAGTTTACGAGGAAGATAACACCACTAGGATTTTCCCTTGACTAATCCCAAACTGAGATCCAACAAATTAATCATGAAAGAAACTATTTACCTGAGAAGTTTAAGCTCATCGAGATCATGACCCAAACCATGTTTGCCTTATGACCCCGTGAAAGTCTCACCGTCGCACACCTTACTCTCAGGGCGTATGCCGATGTAATAAAGGGATATGTATTAGGAACTTAATAATATGAATTTGTATATTTTATAGAATAATGATTTTTTTTCATTTTTTTATTACTTTATACTTGATTTTTATTTTGATTCAATTAAACACAAATTTTATTTTCAGGTAATATTAAAATTTAATTAAGGGATTTATTTTGATGAATTGATGGATTTTTTGAAATAAATTTTATTTTAATAAAATATTATTAATAAATAATTTTTTTCAATTATAAACAATCATATAATTTTTATGAAGTGAAATGTACTTTTTATAAGGTTTCAAAAATTGTTATTATAAAAAACCTAGCATTTTTCAATAAATGTAGAATATTATTTTAAAAGTAAAAATACACATATTTAATAAATTATTTAGATAAAATGAATATTATTTTTGGAATAATAACATTGAAATTATCCAATGGTGAATTTTTCATAATTTTATGAGACAATCAAATTTTTGGGTAAAAATTAAATATCGTATAAATATACTGTGTGTTTTATGACATCATAATGACCCAAAATGATGTAATAAATACTATAATGGTTATATTAATCCAAATATATGTTTTAAAATTAAAATAATTTTATTTTAAGTTTATTTGATTAATTTTATTAAGCCTTTATGAATCCTTCAAAACATATAATGTATTTTATGATTTTAAATTCATTTATTTAAAAATGTGACTCACCTACACATAAGAATGGGTAATATTTTAATAATTTTGGAGATTTTCATAATAAAATAATTAAAACCTCTCCAATTTGGAGAAAAACATGGGCAAAAACTATGTTAAGGTTTGTGATTCGAAATATTTTATTTTGTAGAGTCCAAAACCTAAATATTAAATAAATACCTGTCTTTTCCAATATATACCCACCCAAGATCCCACTTATCTTCACTTAAAATCATTTTAGAACGAAATTAATCTACCATAATATCACTATAATCCTCTCAAGGTTCTCCTAAGCTCTCAAGAATCAGCTTTAAAGCTTTTGGTGTCATACTTTTAAGGTAAGGAATCATCTCTTTCTTACTTTTATTCAAGAAAATATTCTATGTTATGACCTTTTATTTTTGTATTACTAATTATGGGGTATGTTTTATTACATCCTCCTTTATACCCTTATAATTTATAAATTATGGGATACCCATTTATCTCTCATTAAGACCTCCTAAGAACACCCATTACCATGCCGAAATTTCATAAGAGTTCTTTCCTTTCTCATCTTTATCCAAGTTTCTTTATCTTATTATGACCTTTTATTTTTAATTACTAATGGTGGGGTTTATTTTTGAACCTTCCCCATAATACCCTTATTATGTAAAAATGATTATATACCCATTTATCTCTCATTAATCCCTCCCTTGTACACCCATTACCATGCTGAAATTTCATAATAATCCTTTCCTTTCCCCTTTTCTTCAAGATTATTCATTATCATATGACTTATTTTTCTAATTATAAATGTGTTGAAATGTCCTTACATGTTCCAATTACTATAAACTTAATGTAAAAATTTTTATATACCCATTTTTCTCTCATAAACCCATTTTATTAACTTTTAAGTGGCGCTGTTATGCTGCCAAAGTTTTACCGCAATTTTCCATGCCAAACCAAATTCATAGTGAATACCATACCCATTTATTATCAAGGGTGTTCAATTTTATGCACACATAAATTTTTATTAGGGACTTAAATTTATTTATTCCACACTCCTTGATTATGGAATAAATTATGATGATGAATGAATCCATGTTTTATGATCTATGTGGAATACTTAAGCATGAGAATGAAATGAAAGTGATAGGTGCGCCGAAAATTATATAGTACTCCAATGCATTGGGTAATGTTTAGTATCATGATTCATAATGATGGGATAGAGGTGTAACTGTTTTATTCATGGGAATTTATTCACCATGTCAGTTTATCCTTGAACTATGTTTATGAGGCAATGTTTTAAGTTATTGTTGTATTTCCCATGTTATGGTTATCGTGCTATATCATGCCTTATTATTCATGTTTATTTATGCCTAATTTATATGAATTTTATAACATGTATTATTATCTTCATTTTATTCCATGTTGATTCCCTTACTGGGATTTATGGCTCACACCTTTATTATGTATTTTCCCAGGTTATCCAATGTAGTTTTAAGCTCAAGCATGTTAAAGAAGTCTTCAATAAATATGTTGTAATTAATGTTTAAAGTTGTAATTAAATGTACCTAATTCAAAAAGACACTAGAATTATCAATCATTCAGGTTATCTTAAGTTTAATTTTATATAATTAAATCACGAATTAATTTGTAATAAAGATAAGGGTTGTTATAGTTGGTATCAAAGGAAACATTTAGTTATTTTTGGGATTAGGATTAGAAAACCATAGAAAAATCCTTAGAGATAAGACTAATTATAATAATACATCCCTAAAATTTTGGTGACTATAGAGTAAGTGTTTTACCAAGGAAATACATACCTATATGGATACTACAAGTGGAAGTGATTCTAGCACAAATTTACCTAGGAGTAATAACTCTAAAAAATTGTTCCGAGCTTGACTCGGGGTAACCTGGTACATGATAATGGGCCTTACTGCACATGTAAGATATCCATTTAATGTCATTAAATTCACATTTATGTGTTTAAAAGTTAAATATACTCATACTTAATTTTCATTTTATTCTAGATGATGGCTAAAAATAGGAGGAATCAGGTAAAAAATCAACGTGAAGAGCAATGTTATGACATCCCCAATGAGATTCCTGACCCAATGGGAGTAGGAATCACAAAATTCATGATGATAATATCTCAGACGACTCAGATTTTGAATAGAAAACTAGATTAGGAGGAGGGTCCAAATACCCCCAAAAGAGAACAAGCCTGATTTGATAGCTTCATGTGACAAAGGCCTCCAACTTTCAATGAATCATCTGATCCCTTAATCACCGAACAATGGATCAACTGCATTGAGAAGATCTTATCTGTGCTTTAATTCTCCAAACAAGAGAAGTTTATTTTGGATGTTTATTATATGGAGGGTGAAGATGATCAATGATGTACATTGATAAAAAATACGAAGTCTGAGGAAGATATCAAAGAAATGGTGTGGAAGAATTTTTGGAAAATGTTTTTCAATAAATATTTTCCTTGCACTCTTTGTCTTAAAATGGAAAGGGGTTTCCTTTCCCTTATGAAATAAGATTATGAATCTATTGGGGTGTATGAAGAAAACTTCATAATACATGCATGGTATGCCTCCATATTTTTCATTACACCCGAATGAAAGGTTGACTACTTATTTGGTGGGATAAAACCTACCCTACGGAAATCCCTGGCATTTCATGACTTTGATAACTATGAGGAAATTATACGATGTACACTCAAAGTTTAAATAGAGATTAGGTAATCTCAAGGGTATCATGGAGATAAAAAGAGGAAAGTGGAGATCAATTCTGGTGGTCTGATAGAGAGATCTAATAGTGCCAAAAAATTTCAACCTCCAACTTGTCAAAGGTGCGAAAAGAATCACCCTAGAAATTTCCTGAAGGGGATGATGAAATGATTTAGGTGTGGGAAGAAAGGGAACCTATATAGTGATTGCTGACAGGAGAAACCCACTACTGCGATGAGGGAAAGGAATGCTCCAGTGAACCCTCAAAGTATTTTTTATCGCTAAAACTACAAGGAACGAGGGAATTTTTCAAACCAATGCACTAATCCAAGGGTTTTCGAAGACAACCAACAACCTCCAAGGAAGAAAGGGGGATCTTTTTCCATCACTACCACATAAGTGAATCCCAGAAATGAAGTGGTGAAATGTACACTAGTTTTTCATTCAAGAATAATGAACATACTATATAATTTTAGTTCTAATCATTAATTCATATCAAAAGTTTAGTAGAACTACTCAAACACCACAAAAATGAATGGAATTAGATATGTCGGTGAGAATGAAAAATAGGGAAATTATTTCATCCTAAGTATGTAACTCCTCCCCTATAAAAGTTTTTGGGATGAATTTACTAGAAAAACTTATCATACTCCCCTTGGTTGAGTTTGATGTAATTCTGAGAATGTGTTTCCTTTCCCTATATAGAGCCAACATAAATTTATATGAGAAGGAAATCACTCCCCATATTATGAATCATCCTTAGATTCTATACAAATGAAAGGAGGAAGATGAATCTTATTTATCACCATCATCTTAATCATTGATATTATTTCTCTATGGGAAAGAATATCTAGATCAAATGATTGATTCTAAGGAAAGAATTATCCTTGAAGACACGACCATTGTGTGGGAATACATTGATGTGTTTTCCAAGTAATTTCTTGGTCTTCCTCCTAGTTGGGATATTGAATTTTCGATCAAACTTATACCTAGGTAATTACTATTATCCAAAAAAATATATAGAATGGATTTTGTGGAACTTGAGAAGCCAAATAAATAACTAAAAGAGTATTTGGATAAAGGTTTAATATGACAAAGTGATTCACCATGGGGAGCACTAGTCCTATTCATCAAGAAGAAGGATGAGTCATTATTACTTTTCATCGATTATCGTGAGATCAATAAGATCATGATAAAGAACAAGTATCTTCTACCTCCGATTGATGACTTATTCGTTCCGCTATATGGAGCACAATACTTTTCCATGTTGGATCTATAGTTGGGATATTAAAAAGTTAGGGTGAATAAGGAGGATATCCCCAAGAATAATTTTCGTACAAGTTATGGGCACTATGAGTTCATAGTGATGCCTTTCAGACTCACTAATGCTCCAGAAATCTTCATGGATTTGATGAATAGAGTCCTTAGAGATTACCTCAACAAATATGTGGTAGTCTTTATAGATGATATTCTAATATACTCCAAAAGTAAATAGGATCATGAGGAGAATTTGAATACTGTTCTAAAGACCCTGCAAAAGGAAAAGATTTATTCCAAGTACAACAAATGGGAGTTATGGTTGAAGGAAGTCTCTTTCTTGGGGAATATCATCACAATAAATGGGATATATGTAAACCCTTAGAAAACAAAAGCAATTGAAGGATGGATGAGGCCAATATCTATGACATATATATATAGTTTCCTTTGGTTAGCTCAATATTATTTCCAATTCATGAGAAATTTCTTGCAATTGTCAAACCCTCTCACCAAACTAACTCGGAAGGGAGTCAAGTTTTCTTGGAATGATGAATATGAATAAAGATTCAAGGATTTAAAAAGTATTCTTATCACTATGTCTGTGATCATACTACCCCCAAGTGGAAAGATTTTCTTGGTATTTAGCGATGCTTTGAAGATGGGCTTGGTCTGTGTGTTGATGCAAAATGAAAAATTCCTTACCTTTGATTCAAGGGAGTTGAAATTTCATTAACAAAACTACCCAACACATGTTTTGGAGTTGGATACATTGATTTTCAATTTAAAAATTTTGTGACATTATCTCTTTGGGGAGAAGTGTGAAATATATACCGATCAAAAAAGTATCAAGTGTATATTCACACAAAAAAAGATGAATATTTTCCAATGATGGTGGTTTGATATGATCAAAGACTATGACTACTTGATCCACTACCATCATAGGAAGGATAATAAAGTGGAAGATACTCTAAGTAGAAAGGATTTGAAAATTCTATCATTGATGAGAATTTAGATGGATCCGATCTTCTTAGATTTAGAATTGATGGATATGAGAATCATAAAGGAAGGAACATCATCAATTCTTTCATCAATGATTTCTCAACCATCTATTCTGGAGAGGTTGAAGGATGATCAAAGAGTTTATGTGCTAATTTAGAAGAAAGTGGAAGATATAAGGAAAGGGAAATCCTCAGAGTTCAATGTTAATGATAAAGGTGTTGTGAGATTTGGATCAAGACTATGTGTACCATCAAATCCCAAGTTAAAGAAGGATCTGTTGGATGATGCACATAGCTCAACCTTTTCCATCCACCTAGTAAGCACAAATATATATTGAGATATTTTTATAAAAATATTTGTGGGAAAATATGAAGAAGGAGATCATAAAATATACATCAAGATGTCTTGTATGTCAGCAAGTGAAAGTGGAAAGGAAAATATCCAAGGGGATGATGCAACCATTACCCATATTTACATGGGAATTGGAAAAAATCACCATGGACCTTTTCACTGATCTTCCTAAGACATCAAGAGGGAATAATTTTATATTGGTTTTGGTGGATCATATTATAAAGACCACACACTTCATTGTGATATGATAGTAATTCTCACTAGACCTACATGCATGGATATACATTAAGGAAGTGGTCAGGATATATGGAGTAACACTATCAATTATATCTTATCGAGTTCCAAGATTCACCTATATGTTATGGAAGAGTCTTCAGAATGCTTTGAATACTAATTTGAACTTTATAATGGCCTATCAACCTTAAACTGTTGGCCAATTTTACCAGACTATACAGACACTTGAGGACATGTTGAGAGAATGCTCAATGAACTTCAAAGGAGGTTGGGATCAACATCTTACTCTGGTCAAGTTATCTTACAAAAATAGTTTCCATGAGAGCATACAAATGGATCCACATTAATAAATTTATGGGAAGAGGTGTAGGAAACCTACGTGCTGGGATGAAGTTGGGGAATGAAAACTTCTAGGTCCTAAATGGTTGAGGAAATTGTGGAAAATGTTAAGACCATTTAGCAAAACATTAAAGCTGCTCAAAGTCGACAAAATTACTATGCTGACAATCATAAATGAGAACTAGAGTTTATTTTTGGAGACATGGTATTACTTTTCATATCTCTACGTAAGAAAGTGATGAGATTTGGGAATAAGGGAAAGCTTAGTCCAAGATATATCGACCCCTTTGAGATTCTTGATCACATCAGAGTGTTGGCCAACCAACTTGCACTCCCACCTAAACTATCTTGAGTTCATGATGTATTCCATCTATCAATATTGAGGAAGTAAATACTTGAACCCTCACACGTAATCAATCCAAAGGTGGTAACATTTGAGAATGATATTTCCTATGAGTAGTAGCCGGTGAATATCTTATACCGTAGAGAAAAAGTTCTATGAAATAAGACAATACATGTTGTCAAAGTGGTATGGAGAAACCACTAGTTTGAAGAGGAAATCTGGGAACTAGAGGAAGTAATGATATATAATTATTCTCATATTTTTTAAGGGTGTGGGGGGGGGGGGTGAAATGAAAATTTCAAGGGTGAAATTTCTTAAGAGGGGAATATTGTAACAAACTGAAATGTTATAAATGAAGATTCTCATTGTGATTTTAATTAAATGTATTTTTATGTAATATGGTTATAGAAAACACATGAAATAACTTGGTTATATATTTGGATTTAAAATAACATTTAGAATATTACCATTGTTAATATTTTCATTAAATAGTGATCAAATGATTAGTATAAATATAGGGCTTTAACAAGTCCAATTTACACAGACAAAGGAAGTGATAGCCTCATTCAGTAGGATTGTATCCTATGAATCCAATTTATCAGAGATTCAAAGGAAGATAATATAACTGAGATTTTACCTTGACCAATCCCAATCTAAGATCCAATAACTAAAGCATGAGCAAAACCATTTATGGTAGAAGTTCAAGATTATTGAAACCACAACCTAAGACATGTTTGCTGAAAAATCCCATAAAAGTATCACCATCGCGTAAATTACTCTTTGGGTGTACACTAGTGTAATAAATGGATATGTATCAAGACCTTAATAATATGAATATTTATATTTTATATGATAATTAATTTGTTTTCATTTTTATTTTTAATTTATAAATGATTTTGATTTTGATTAAATTAAACACAAATTGTATTTTTTGAAAATATTCAAATTCAATTAAGGGATTTATTTTGATGAATTAATGGTTTTTTTGAAATAAATATTATTTTAATAAAATTTTATTATTAAATAATTTTTATTAATTATAAATAGTCATATAATTTTTATGAAGTGAAATGTACTTTTTTTAAGGGTTCAAAAACTGTTATTGTCAAAAACCCAGCATTTTTCAATAAATGTAAATTATTATTTTGAAAGTGAAAATGAACATATTTAAAAAATCATTTAGAAAAAATTAATATTATTTTTGGAATCATAACATCTAAATTATCCAATGGTTAATTTTTCATAATTTTCTAAGACATTCAAATTTTCAGGTAAAAATTAAATACCGTATAAATATAGAGTATGTTGTATGACATCATAATGGCCCAAAAATGATGTAATAAATACTCTAATGGGTATCATAGGAAAAATATAAGTTTTACCATTAAAATAATGTGATTTTAAGTTTATTTGATTTATTTTATTAAGACTTTATGAATCCTCCAAAACATATACTCTATTTTATGATTTTAAATTCATTTATTTAAAATGTGACTCAAATCCACATAAGGAAGTGTGATATTTTAATAATTTTTAACCTTTAACTAATAAATTAATTAATAACTCTTCACTTTGGAAAAAAACATTGGAAAAAACCATGTGAAAGTTTGTGGTTTGAAATATTTTATTTTGTAGATTCCAAAACCTAAATATTCAAGAAATACCTCACCTTTCCTATATAAAACCACCCAAGATCCCACTTATATTCACTAAAAATCCTTTTAACACAAAATTAATCTTCCCTAATCTCTATATAATCCTCTCAAGGTTCCCCAAGCTCTGAATAAACCCCTTTAAAGCTTTTGGTGTCATACTCTTAAGTTAAGGGATCCTCCTTTTCTCACTTTTATTCAAGAATATACTCTATGTTATGCCCTTTTATTTTTTTATTCCTAATGATGGGGTTTGTTTTCAAACCTAAACCATACCTAAATTGTGAGATACCCCTTTCTCTCTCATTAATCCTCCCTAAGAATACCTGTTACCATACCAAAATTTCATAACTATTCTTTCCTTTCACATATTTATCTGAGTTTCTTTATCTTGTTATGCCCTTTTATTTTCAATTACTAATGATAGGGTATATTTTCACAGCTCCCAAATAATTCCCTTATTATGTAAAAATGATGATATACCCATTTCTCTATCATTAATCCCTCCCATGTACACCCGTTACCATGCCAAAATTTCATAAGCATCATTTCTTTTCCCTTTTTATTCAAGATTATTTATTATCATATGACTTATTTTTCTAATTATAAATGTGAGGACATGTAATTTAATGTTACTATTACTGTCCAATTCATGTAAAAATTATGAGATACCCATTTCTCTCTCATAAACCCATTTTATGAACTTTTAAGTGACGCTCTTATACTATCGAATTTTCAATGAGATTTTCCATGCCAAACCAAATGTGTATTGAATACCATACCCATTTCCAATAAAGGGTGTTCAATTTTTTGAACATATACCTTTTTATTGGGGATTTAAATATATTTATTCCACATTCCTTGATCGTGGAATAAATTATGACGATGAATGAATCCTTTTATGATCTATGTGGAATATTTGAGTATGAGAATGAAATGAAAGTGATGAGTGCACCCATAATTATATAGAACTACAATTCATTGGGTGATTTTTTGTATCATCATAAATAATGATGGGAAAGGGGTGTAGTTGATTCCTTTATGGGACCTTTTCCTCCATGAAGTCTTGTTGGTTTAGACTTGATCTATGTTTATGATGCAATGTTTTAAGTTGTTTCCACATTTCCCATGTTATGATTATCATGATATATCATGCCTTATTATTAATTTTCCTTTATGCCTCATTGATATTCCTTATCTAACATATATTATTTTCTTAATGTATTCCATGTTTATTCCCTTACTGGGCTTTATGGATCACCCCTTTCTTATGTATTTCCCCACGTTATCCAATGGAGTTTTAAGCTCAATGCTATTAAAGAAGTTTTCAATAAAGATGTTGTAATTAATTTTTAAAGTTGTAATGAAATGTAACTAATTACCAAAGACACTAGAATTATAAATATTTCAATTTTTATTAAGTGTAATTTTATTTAATTAAATCATTTATTGATGTGTAATAAAGATAGGGGTTGTTATACCTTCTCATTCGATATGGGATTACCATAATACTATAGGGAAAGAAAAACCATGTGGGTTAGGCACAAAGTGGACAATATAATGATCGTGGGATAGACCATGGGATCAAAATATAGATGAATATGATCAAATAAAAGGGGGATGGGGTGATTTGTATTTTTAAAAACTTTCATTTTTAACCTTAATAAAATCTATGTTTAACAAAGTTAAACAAGGTGAATTCACAAATCCTCTTTGGTTATTAAATAAAGGAATAATTGGAAGGGCCCAAGTCTAATTATAAAGAACCTATAATTAAACAAGTTTATCTTAAATAAACTAAATAAATTTTATCTTATAGAATAATTATACCTTAAATCATATATAATCTAATATACAAGAGTAATGTAAAGCCCCGACCCCAGCTACCCAGAGTCGGTGCGTTACTTCGTAACATTGGCATGATCACAAAAGATGAAGTCTCGAAAGACCAATTAGTTTAGTAGCCTTGGAAATACTAGATACATTCATAAATGTTACATTACATCATAAAGTGAAAAACTAAAATAACAAAGTCTCCATAGTCAACACTCATATCCTCTTCTGACTATCCCTGCAGGTCATTCATAAAATACTTTTCACATCCTGGAAAATATTAAAACCTTAAAAGGGGTGAGCTCAGATGCTCAGTAAGGATAACAATATTTCGGAAGCTTACATAAATAAACATTAACATTTAAGGCAATGTATAACTAAAACAAAAGCCTTTTTAAACTTGAATTTCATCATGATATGGAAAAAATAAAATTAAATAATGCCATTTACTTACTCACATGGATATTCTACTAGTCGAATAATCCCATGCAATATCAATAACCACTTTCATAATGATGGAATTCATAATGCCAGACTATCATAACCACGTAGCCAAGGCCTCGTGCCAAGACCACAAATAAGATTTTGTCAAGGCCTCGTGCCAAGACACTAGTTTGTCTCATGAGACCTACCGATGCATCGAGGGGCTATAGCGGGCTCCACCCGCCACTTATTAAGTCCAATGCATTCCTCATATGAACAGGTTTAAACATATCATAAACCATAACATAATTATATCACATAAAAAATGCATAAAGGAAACATAAAATTTCCACATTTCAATCACAAGATATCAACACAACACATTGATATATTAAAACATTATCAAAACCATTTTTGATACCAAAATAAATGAAAGTTAAAACTTGGTTTTTATTTTTCATTTAAAAAAAATTATGGATTGTAGAGGAAGCCGAAACTCAAATAATGGTCACAGCGGCGGAGAAGTCATTGTCTCCGCATATGTACAACAAAAACATTCCCTTTTTTCGTTTAGTAAACGCTTCGTATAAAAAATATTCCTTTTGAATAAATGTAAAAGTCAAAGGGGTTTATACACCGTATAAATGAAAGTTGTGTATAAAACCAAATATGCCTCAATGAAAGGAGATTGAGACGAAGTCATTACACAGATCATTTTTAAAATAAAATAGATCTATTATGTGTATTCACTATAATTACACATAAAGGAAGTACAAATACAGGATAAGACATAATGATATCATGACATAATTTGAAAGTAGGAGATTAACCCAAAGAATTGAAATTGGGTTAAGAAGTTCCCTTACCTCGTGTCCGAATTCCCTCGACCGTTCTTTGATCTCCTGAATAATAAACTAGAGTTAATCTCTACCTTCTTAAGTACCTTTTTCAAGTTCATTATTCCTTTTATATCACTTATTACCATGTCATTAACATTATGTAATTATTTAAGTTTATAACGGTCGTTTTGTCGATCTTAGGTACTTGAGTCAAAAATAAACTACTTATAATTACAAGTTGTTCATGTGGTGAAATATCCATTATATACAGAATTATATTCATGATGTAGATATCATATATATCATATATATCCATTATATACATTCATTTATATTATTACATAACATTTAGAGGTAAGAAATGAAATGCACCGTTCATGGAGACGGTAAGCCGTACGTACGCATGAACACTACTTTCATTTCTATTTCGTATTTAATGGAATGAAATCATAATAGTATAAAGGTTTATTATAATTACAGTATAATATAATATACAATATCATTTACTCCATCCTTTATACATCCCACATATGGCATTAACGATTCAAATCACTTTGAGGGGGCGGTAGTCCGCACTTCCTAAAATGAAATTATCGCGTTTACCCATAATAGAAATCATAAAGTATGCCATAAATGAGAAATACAGAAGAATAATTAAAACATAAACATAATATATATATCATATATGAAAATAGTTTCATCAAAATGGCCACCATTAGAGGTGTTAAAAGAATATTGGACAATCATTGTTTCGTGAGGAAGTATTTCGCCACCCACAGAAACAGTATGTTATTTAACCATTAGACGAAGGTGTGTGTAAGTGTAAAAAAATAATTATCATAACAAAATCGTAGTATATTTTAGATACTTGTGTTGTTACAAAATAAAGGAATAAAAAGAGTTTAAGGGGTTGGAGAAGAAAAATAAAACAAAACAACATTAGAGAAGACATTACCTTAAAATCGGGTAACTCTTTTTGATTTGAGCCAAAGGCTTCCTTGGGAAGAATTATTCCCAAAGTGAGGCTTCTAGGAGTAAGAGAGGGAAGTTGAGAGAGTATTTGGGCAGAGTTTGGACGAGCCAAATGGCTTGAAGGTGTGAATAAGGTGGTAGTGGTGGGGGCCTTTTATAAGAGGAGAGGAGGGGCACTCTTGGAAAGTAATAAAATGTTACTTTAATATACAATGATTTTAGGATTCTAAAGGTCCCACAGTTATATAATTCGAGTATAAGGTGATAAGGGTTATAAATATTTTCATCCAATAGGTTTTTGACAAGTGTAAGCCTTAGATTTTACATTATCTTTTCATTTTATTTAAATCGTTAATTAATGAGGTAATTACTGCATCATCATGGTGTCATAAATAATTTAATTTATTTAATGTCTAAAAATTATAAACAAAATATCATTATGTAGGAAATCTTTTTATCTTTCTAATGAATATTTATAGTAAAAACTATGACTTGTATAACCCCATTTAAAAATTGTTTTAGTAAAACAACTCTTGTTTGTGACATTTTTATTTTAACTTTAAATAAAAGTTATTTATGTCATTTTCCTACAAAAGTGGCTCCATGGGATCCCCAAGTTGACCCATGGATTTTCTTGGTCGGCCATGACACATCCAATAGGGGTAGGACAAGTGTAAAGGTCATTTCATATTTTTATAATTCCATTTTTACCTTAAATTTCACTAATTACCTTTAATCGTGATTAATTAAACTTAAAAGTTACTATTCACCAAAAATATTATTTTAATCCCATTGAACCAAATTTTACTTCCTAATGACAACCATGTATGTCGGATTTTTGAAAATCAAATCACAGAAGTGGTAATGTTTCATTTAAATGAAAAATCAGTTTTTTAACTACCACTTAGTGGTTTCACTATTCATCAAAAATTGAAGTTTTTCAGAACAATGCCAAAATTTCACCCTAAGATATAATTGATATTCCAAATTCAAAAATGATGTCTATTTTAAAAAATTCCAAACATATAAGTTTCATTAATTAATTTCATATTTAATTCCCGCTGTCACAACAAATAGCGTGTTTTTAAGAAACAATATATATCAAAAGATTGACAATTGTTTATGTCCAATTTCAATGTGAAATTAATTATAATGACCACCATTGGATAAAATGGTAAAAATATATTATAATTATACTTTAAAACCACTAAATATTATAATTTATCACTATAAATTATTTTGATTAAAAAAGTTGTTTTTAAGTATTTTTCACTATTCATAAAAAATTGGAAGTTCTCAGAAAATTACAAAAAGTTCAACTTAGGATAATTTCGATATTTCAAATCCAAAAATGAATTCCATTTTGGAATATAGAATATATATAATTTCAAAAATTGGGTATTACTATTCATAATGGCTATTTTGATTGGTCACGGTGTGTTAGAATCTCGAACTTGCGTGCAATGCAAGCTATTGCATTTTTTAAAGAGAAACGTATCATGGAAGCTCGGGGTGTTACAAGTAAATACAAGTACAAGAAATTATAATAAAGTTATACTTTCTAACTGCAGCTTAAAACAACATAAATAAAAAAATTGTAAAAGGAACAAGTAATAGTAAATATTTTAACCCATAGGGAAGGGTATCCAAAAACCTTGGATAAAGGTCCCTTGATTTATACTTTCAAGAAATTTTTTCTTACCCACAATAGGTTAATACCTTGATAAGAATATCAAAGTCTGTCTTCCTATCTTCGCAAACCCTCTTTGAACTTTAATGTAGTCAGCACATCTGTCTTCCTATCCCCGAAATCCCTCAAACTTTAAGGTAGTTAGAACCTCTATCTTCCTATCCCTAGAAGCCCTAAAACTTTAATGTAGTCAGAACCTCTGTCTTAATATCCCCGTAGGACCTTGAAATTTAAGGTAGTCATAACCTATATCTTCCTATCCCCATAATCCCTCGATTGTACACAACAACAATCAGAGTCACACTAGGATGAATAAGTTATTCATGGATGAACAAGATGTTCACAGACCGCATAAAGCATGAGAGTATCTATCTCTAGAAATCTATTCACATCATCACAACATGTAAAATCTATATGTGTTAATGCCTGTCAACATGTATCAAACTCTTCAAGTGGATGGGGTATTTATAGGCAAAATTCCAAACAGTCATCTCCTCCTCCAATGATCATATTCTTCCATGAATTTTGGAGGGACCTAGAAAGGTGTCACTTAACCAATGGTTAGTTTAAAATATATTGTATGACATCATTTCATTGTAACATAATCATGTGTAATAAACTAAAAAATTTAAGAAAAAAATTCTTAAGTTTAAGAAAATTAAGTAAACTAGGATCCGATAAAGTTGAAACAATTACTTAAGGAAAAATAAGAAACCTTAACAAGTACGAATAATTAGATTCTTAATATTGTGGGAAATAGAGTCTGAATATGTATACAAACAGAGTCCGGTAAAATACAAATTTGGAGTCTGAATTTGGATAGAAACAGAGTCTAATTCTGGATAGAAATTGAGTCTGTTTTTTTTGATAATTTGGAGTCATAATTTCTGAGAATTTGGACTCAGAATTTTTGAGAATTCTGAGTCATAATTTTTGAGAATTTGGATTTAGAATTTCTGAGAATTTGGATTTTTAATTTTTGTGAATTCGGTGTTATATTTCTGTGAAATTTGGAGTCAAAAATTCTGGATGAAATAGAGTCTAAAATCAGATGGAATCAGAGTCTAAAAACAATGAGACTTAGTATCTAAGGAATTGTAATATTTTGAGGTTTATATAAGTATCCAATTATTCTTAAGGTAATTAGGTATTAAGAAAAATATGGTTAAGATTAGATTAAGGAACATTAATCATAAAAAATAAAGGCATGTTAAGGTTTAAGCAAATAACTTTCTTTAGAGAAATAAAATAATATTTAAGGAAAAAGTGTTTGTTATTTTTAAAACATAAAGTAATGGAGAAGTCATAAGATAGATTATTGACTTAACAATATCCCCCTTTTTGGAAAGCACAAATCACTTTTTTAAAAAGAATATTAAGTTTGAAAACTTGAAATAAAAAATATCTCACTTATATTTATGGCTTGGTGACCATGACTAATCCCCCCTTTGGTTTTTTCACATTAAGGATTTTATTCTTTAGCTTAAGAAACTTTCTTGAAAAAAACTTTCCATTACATAAGAAAGTTTTCTAAAAGATTAATCTTCCCCTTTCATAAGAGAATTATTATTTTGAGTAAACTCCCCCTTAATATGATATTATTTTTAAACTTTTATCCCCCTTTGTAATTTTAAAAAAGTAAAGGAGGGGAAACAAATTTGGTACTTAAAAGGTTAGGAAAAAAACGCATACGAAACAAAGTATAACAAAGATATTCCATTAAATTTGAAATAAAAGTTTTAGTAAAAAAAAAGATTAGAGTTTTTAGATAATCAATTTTCCTTCTTCTTCTCTGGCATAAGCTTCTTGAGTATGGACTTTATCTTCTTTATCTCCTTATGATCTTCTTGGAACTTCTTGAGTAATTCTTGTAACAACCCAGGTAAATAAAGAGTATGACATTTTCACATTTATCCATATTTGTGAATAAAATATTAATATTACTTTAAAGGGAACGCTATGCTCGATGGCGTACCCAATATGCAACAACACGTTTCTTTGAAATCATACGTTGCACTCTAATAATAAAATAATATTTTTTTAAATGGTAGTTAACACCTAGCCATTGTAATGGCGGGAATGAATAGAACTAACTACAAAATTATTATATATGTTTTTCAAATATTTTTACTTTTTTTTTCAATAAATGTTAGAGGATTAAAAATGAAAATGAATCCAGTTTTTAAGCGTAAACATTCTAATATTCTTTAAAAGGTCGATTAACCGCCTTTTGATGGTGAACCCCTTTTAAATCCACTTTTTGAAAATTTTATAAGCTCTATTTTTCAAAATAAACATATTATTTATGATTGGGACATTTAAATTTACCTTGGGTTAATTTTTGGTATTTTTCTGACAATGTTCGTTTTTCAATGAATAGTGAAAAATACTGCATTTTACATCAAAAATGCTTTTTCATATAATTTAATTATATTGTTATATTATCTTTTTAATTTGTTTTAAAGTGTAATTAGAATATATTTTTACCATGTAATCCAATGATTGTCATTAGGATTAATTTCACTTTTTAATTGGGCATAAACAAGTGCCAAACTTTTCATAAATATTTTTTCTAAAAAACCCGCTATTTGTTTTGACAACAGGAATTATTTTTAAATTAATTTTTGCAATTTATGTGTTTGTAATTTGGTAAAATGGATTACATATTTGGAATCAGAAGGTCCAAATTGTGTAATTAATACTCTTTTATTTTTGGACATTATGAATAGTAACGACAGTTATTATCTTTAATTATCTTGATTAATGAGTAATCAGGTAGTTAAAGATAATAAAATAATATCATAATAATAAAAAATTACCACAACATGTGTCCTAAGGCTACTGGTTGTCTCATGGCCGACCATGGTATTCCTTGTGCCAAACTTGGGGGCCCCATGGAATCACTTTTGTGAGAAAGTGACTTTTTATCTTTTTATTTTTAAAGAATGTTAAATGTAACAAAGAATGTATCACCTAAGTAAAATATTTTTAATTTTGTATATATAAATTATCTTTTGGAATATAAATATTCATTATAAAGATAAAAATATTTCCTACATCATGATATTTTTTTTTAATTTTTAGACATTAAATTTATTAAATTATTTATGACATCATGATGATGCAGCGAGTACCTCATTAATAAAGGATTTAAATAAAATGGAACGATAATGTAAAATCTAAGCCCTAAACATGTCCAAAACCATTTGTATGGGTGGATTTCTAACCCTTATCACCTTATCCTCGAAACACACCAATGTGGGACCATTAAAATCCGAAACTCATTCTAAAATAAAGTAACATTTCCTTACTTTCCAAGAGTGCCCCTCCCCTCCTCATATAAAAGGCCCCCACCTCTACCTACTTACCCACACTTCCAAAGCCTTTGTATCAGACAAACCCTACCCATTTTCTCTCTCCACATCCCTCTATAACTCCTTGAAGCCTCAATTTGGGCAGAAGCCTTCCCAAGGAAGCCTTTGAGCTCAAACCAAAGGGAGTTACCCGATTTTAAGGTAATGCCTTCACTTGAGTCCTTTTGTTTTATTTTGCTTCTCCGACCACCTAAAATCTTTTTATTCATTTATTTTGTAACAAATAAAGTATCTTCAATATACTAGGATGTTTTTATAAGAATTATTCGAGCAACACTTACACACACCTTCGTCTAATGGTTAAAGAACATACTGTTTCTGTGGTTTGCGATTTTCTGCCTCACGAAACGATGATTGTTCAATATTCTTTTAACACCTTTAAAGGTGGAAATTATGATGTCACTGTATTTTATATATGATATATATGGTATTTATGTTTACTATATGCTTCTGTATTTTATATTTAAAACATACCTTTATTCTTTTCATGTTGTGTAAATGCGATAATTTCATATGAGGAAGTGTGGACTACCGCCCCCTCAAGTGATGTGACTCGTACATGCAATACATGGAATGTATAAAGTATGAAATTAATGAACATATGTGACCTATATAACATATATATATTATAATTTAATTATAATATATTTATATATATGATTTATTTTTAATTCCATTAATATGACAAAGAAAATAATGAAAGTAGCGTTCATGCGTACGTACGGCCTATAGTCTCCATGAACGGTGCTTTTCGTTTTTTATATCCAAATGATATGGAATAGTATAAAATGAATATTTAATGGATATATATGATATTTTAATCATTAATACGATTCTGGAAATTATTTACTTGTAACTACATGGGAAATCTTTTTTCAAACAAGTTCATTTTTGACTCATGTACCAAACATCGGAAAAACGTCTGATATGAACTAACATTATTAAAAAATTATTATAACATTATAATATGTAATATGAACTGAATAATAATCTATAAAGGAGGTCCTTAGGCAATTATAAATTGACCAATGTTTATTATTCAGGAATATAAAGAAACGAACAAGACAAGTTAGACTTGAGGTAAGGGATCTTACTCCTCTCTTTCTTTTTAAGTTCACTCTTTTATGTCATTCCTTATAAATCTCATATTTCTTGTTATTGGGATGTTATTTTATATTAATATTACTGTAATTTTTATGTTCATACTATGAGAGACCCTATTCTCTCTCATCAATCCATTTTGGAAGTTTTGAGTGGTGCCGTTAGGCTGCCGAATTTTCGTAAGGGATCCGACCTCTCTCTTTCTTTTTAAGTACTCTCTTTTATGTCATTTATTTTAAGCCCATCTTTATTATGTTTGGGGATGTTATTTTATATTCCTCATACTTTAATTTTTATGTTCATATTATGGGAGACCCTATTTGATATCATAAATCCATTTTTGGAAGTTTTAAGTGGCGTTGTTAGGCTACCGAGTTTTCGTAAGGGATTTTTCATCTCACTTTTATTCCCGTGACATTTATGATACATTTGCCACTATTTCCTTTGAGTGGTGTATGTACTTACCATTATTAAACACTTTGTGTAGTATAATTTTATTTATGGGTATTTACATCTTCATTGTATGACCCTTCTTCCATGGGGTGTACTTTTCGAAAGTTACCCAACTCGGTAAGGGGACCTTTCACCCTCTTTTTTTTAAAAAGACTTATTTTGTTATGTCTTTTAATTCACATACTATTATGTTGGGATATGTTCTTCTATATACTTATTTATGTAAATTTTATGTCCAAGTGATGAGATCCCCTTTATCTGTCTCATCAACCCTTTTTGTAAAATTTTATGTGACGCCGTTAGGCTGTTGAATTTTACCAAGGGAACTTCTTAACCCAATTTCAATTTCTTTGGGTTCAACATGTAGTTATTGAATATTTCATCCTTTGAATATGTGTGAATAACCTTTGATTTTTTTACACTTAATATCCACTTATATTGGGTTTATTTATATTTGTCACACATAATTATGAGATGGATTTATCCTTAATTTAAGGATACCTTCTTTATAATGGATTTCATCTCATTTTACATTTCTTTTGAGACTTCATTGTTGTTATGAACCAATTCACTCTTATATGGTGTGTATACTATACTTTGACATATTATATCATGAATCCATTTATTCTCATGATGTTATAAAGTTTGGATTAAATGTTATTCCGCTATTATTTGTATTCAAGAGTCTCTCATTTTGTTAAAAACTCTTTAACAAAAATATCGTATTAAATGTTTTACAGATTTATTATTCTAAATATTTATCTTTAATGTCCATGTTTTAAAAATGGTTTTCAGTATTTATTTATATGGACATTAATGTTTTAAAATTATAATTCCATTAAAATCTTCAAAGTGGTATGGGACACTTTGATTCAAAAATCTCTTTTAAATGACTTTTGAAAATGGATTGATTAATTCAATATCTGGGAATTACTTATTGTGACTGAAAATGAAATGTTGTTATTTAAATGTTTATATTTTCAATATTTTATCTCTAATAATGGTACTTGGACATTATGACAGGTGGTTCTGTGAATACCAGGACGGGTGGTTACGTTATAACCTCCAATGCATTGGGTATGGAAGTCGGCCGTATGGCTATTCCATTAAGTATGTATGGAAGTTGGCCGTATGGATATTCCATTAAGTGATATGTGTGGAAGTCGACCGTATGGTTATTCCACTTAAGTATGTTTATGTCCCAAGTTACCTTTATATGTTATGTGTTCTTTATATGGGTTTTATGGTAATATTTTGGTTACAAAAGGGTAAGTAATGATATTTTATTCAGTGAAGAGTTTTTTCTACTTTATAAAGGTGAAAAGTTTTACTTTGTTAAAGTATGCATGGTTTACTTGTTGTTTTGATAAACTAACAGTTTTCATTCTTTGTGTATCCCTTACTGAGCTTTTTATGCTCACCCCAGTTTTTTTGAAATGTTTTTCACAGGACTTAATGTGGAATAGGGTCAAGGATGGGATTAAGGGAAAGTCATGCTATATAAAACATGGAACTAGACATGTTTATTCTTAAGAGTTTTTTATTCTATGGTAACTTAGTATAAGTGTCTATTTTGTAATCTTTTGAGATGTAATATTTATGTTCTAATTCTCTAAAACTCTAAACCTGAAAAGATCCTCAATGTGAATTATTCATTTAATTCAATATTAAGTATGGTTTAAGGCCGTGGGCCTTATAATTCTTCTTTCTCTTGGTTCTTCTTTTTGAGAGAATAAATCCTTTCTTCTTGTTACTTGATAAGTTCTTCTTGGAATTTGATTTTTTCTACTAACTAATCTGTGCTATTTTATTTCTCTTTTGGTTAATAGTAACAGAGTTAAGATTTCCATAGAGATCTTTATCTTCTTGGATCTAGGAAAATTTCTCTTAATTCAACCATTCAGAAATATTCTCAAACTTTTCATTAGACTTATTGAAATCATCTTTGACTAAATCCATATAATCTCCAACAAGCTTATGATCATTAATTACTAACTTTGAACAAGTTTTAATCTTCTTGCAAGACTTTCTATGAGATTCATTGTTGATCATGAAGGTTTTGAAATCCATTTCTTTCTTGATTAAATTTTCCATCAACAAATTTATAAAATATGACTTTAAGTTGACTCACTTCTAAATAAGCTGACACTGAGATTCAATATTTTGGAACAAAAATATTGAATAATTAATATTATTCAAAGACTCTACCATGAAGTCCTAGCCCATGGATGATAAGTATTCAAAATATAAAAGCATCTTTCTATAGAGGAGTATCTTTGACTTCCTTATCATCCCTTTCTTGGGATGATTTAACAACATCACCTTAGAAGGTGTATCAAGAATGAATAACTTTATTTTAACAATATCCTTCTCAAAAACATTTTCCAATTCAAGTTATTATTCTATAATATTAAAATTTTTTCCATCATCCTGAAAAATTTCATCATGATCTTCACTTTCTTGATTGGAATTTCCTTTGTCAACTTCCTATTATTTTGAATTTTCCTTCCTACTTTTTTGAATAAATTTTAGAGGACGATTCTTGAGAAGTTCTTATTGAAAGTTTATCATAAGGGATCTTCTCTTCATAATACTCTTCAACCATTTTAATCAAGTATTCATTTTGTTATAGTTATTATTATTATTATTCTTCTTCTTCTTGTTTGATTTCTTCCTCAACGACTTCCTGTTCTAGTACTGAAGCTTATTTCAAGAGAGTTTCTAGAACCTAAACCTGTTCCAAAACGTTTTCTACATCTTTAACAAACATCTGAACAATCTGAGCTGGAGATTATTTCTCTTTTTTGTTTCTTCTCCTTAACTTGTCTTTCCAGATTTTCAGCTTTAAATATTTTCAAGGCCTTAGCCTTTGATTGATCAATTCCAAAAATAGGATCTCCTTGCCTTTTCTTATTATTTTATTCCCTCCACTTTGCAACCACTTCGTCATCATAGGTCTTTTTCTTCTTGAATTTAGCGGGTGAAGATTGCATTTCTAGAATAGATCTGGATTTCTCAGCTTCCAGATCCTTAAAATTTTTATTTTTAGATGGTTCACCAACTTTTGATTTATTAACTTGAGGCTGATCATCTTGACTAGGGATATCATAAAACTTTCCTGTATTTTCATAGAAGGATATCTTCATCCTTCTTAGGGTATCATCACATAGAAGCATAATCTTGAAACTCTTTTCCTTTGATATATAGGGGATCTTAAAATATTCCAAACATAATACAATAATCTTAGAAATAATGGCTGGATACATAAGTATATGAGACTTGATGTTTCCATTCTTGATGTTTCTTATGGTCAAAATTATGTACTTTACTAAGTTAATCTTCCTAAATTTCACCAAGAAGTCCAAAAGAAAGATGTGAAAAATCTTCATGGAATCCTTATCACCCTTCCTTGGGATAAGGAAGGTTTGCGTCCACAGGGCCACCAACCTACGGCTTGAGGAAAGATTAGAAATATTGGTCTTAACATTATTGAGTTTGAGGCATTCATAAGATTTATTTTTCAAAAAAATCCTTCTTTTTTAGGTAACCGGTGTGAGCATATAATAGCTTCACCTTCATAGGGGATATCTAGGATACTGGCTTCCTTGTTGAAGGATAGAGAGTATGATTCTCCATAATCTTGAAACTTGAACATTTCTCTACCTCCTCGTTCAAAGAACCTAACAGAGTCATAAAACTCAACCACAAGATCCGCATTGGCTGGGTCTTGATTTTTCTCCTTGGAAACAAAAACAATTTTCAAAATATTCAACTTAATAATCTTGGATATCAAATAATTATACTTCACAAATAAATTTTGATCTACCAACATTTCTCAGAACAAAAACCAATCCTTGGGATCCCTATTGTTCTGAGATTGCATCAGAGTCTTAGGAGAAGCTTCAGGATACATTTGAAAAGAAAGGAAATTGAAAAAATGGAATGGAACACTTAAATAAGGGCAGAGATTTGATGAAAAATATTGATAGAACTGATGTGGTACTCGAACACAGTGTCCCTTTAAATGGGCTTCATAGCGACAGTTCAAATTCCTAGATAGATCCAACAGTTAAGATGATCTTGATTTGATATTAAATTCGATATTGATTCTAAAGAAGGATTTATAGATTCTGATCATTTGAGGTTTTAAGAAAAAATAGGATTTAAGGAAATTAAATCCGATAGGGTTTTCTTAAAACAAGATAGAAACACCAACATGTAAAAAATGTAACTACAAATATTTTAAGTAAGGAAACATACCTTCTAGATTACTCAGAAGGAATTGTCAATATTTATAAGGTTCTTCTTGAAGAACTTAGGTTCCATAAATTTTTATTAGGGAATGAATTTTAGGTTCTGAAAAAAATTTTAAAAAAAAATTTATGTTTCAAAAATTTTATTAAGGAAAGAAAATTTTTAGGAAATACAAAAGAGTAAACATATGTACCCCCTTATTAAAAGGATTATATTAATGTAAGGAGATAAGTTTCAACAAAAATATAATATGGAAGATTACCTTATGGTTATCATTCCTAACTTTTGTTTAATGTATTAAAATATATCAGAGGGTAAATATTTTGTAAAAATTTCAACAAGTTGGTCTTGCATTCTGATAAATTATAAAACAATATCTTTTTTAAGTGTGTGATCCCTAAGAAAGTGATGCCTAATATCTATGTGCTTTGCACATGAGTGATGTGAATGATTTCTTCTTAGGGAAATGGCGATAGTATTATCGCACATTATCTGTGTTTTGGTAAAACATATACCATAGTCTTTGAGTGTGTGTCTCATCCACAACACTTGAGCACAACAACTTCCAGCTGCTACATATTCAGATTCAGTAGTGGAAATTACTACTGAGTGTTTATTCTTGCATGGTCAAGAAACTAATGAATCTCTTAAGAAATGAAAAGTTATGGATGTACTTTTCTTATCCATTCTACATCCACCAAAGTTAACACCCAAAAATCTTTTAAAAAAAAAATCATTTCCAGAAGAATAAAAAATTCCTAAATCTTTGGTTACATTTAAATAATGAAAAATTCTTTTTTACCAATTTTAAATGAGATTTTTTTGGATTAGATTGATATGTTTCACATAAACATACTGAAACATTAAGTCTGGATGACTAGCTTTTATGTATAATAAACTTCCTGTCATACCTCTAAAATATGTTTGATATACTAGTTTCCTAGATCCATCAAGATCAAGAGAGTTTGAGTTACTAATTAGAATACTTATATTTTTAGTGTTTTCATATCCAAACTTCTTAAGAATATATTTAATATACTTATATTGGGATATATATGTTCTTTCTGTTTTTTGAGAAATTTAAAAACCAAGGAAAAATGTCAACTCACCCATTATACTCATTTCAAACTCAGATTTCATAAGATTTGCAAAAGAATCAGTTAAGGATTGATGATTTGATCCGAATATAATTTTATAAACATAAATTTGAACAATAAAAACATTTTTATTATATTTCTTTATAAAAAAGGGTTGGATCAGAAGCTCCATTAACATAATTGTTTTGTTACAAAAATCCTATAAGTCTATCATACCAGGATCTTGGGTCTTGTTTAATTCCATATAAATCTTTGGTAAGTTTAAAAACATGTTCATGATATTTTGTGTCTTCAAATATTGGATTTTGTTCAACATAAACTTACTCTTGAAAATATCTGTTAAGGAATGCACACTTCATTTACATTTGAAAAAGTTTGAAATTAAAGAATACTGCAAAGGCTAAGAGAATTTGAATTTGAATATATTCAAGTATAACTACTGGAAATAGGTTTCTTCATAGTCTATTCCTTCTTGTTGATTATTGCCTTTAGCAACTAATCTATATTTATTTCTTAAAATAATTCCATTTTCATCACATTTATTTTTTAAGACCCACTTTACACCAATAATAGAAGTTTACTGAGGTCTTTCAACCAAGGCCCATGCATTGTTCCTTTAGAATTCATTTAGTTCATATTAGATAACTTTAATCCAATCATCATCACCTAAAGCTTCATCAGTTATTTTAGGTTATAAATAGAAAATAAATGATAGACTTTCTAATTCATTTCTTAAACAATTTCAAGTCCTTATAGGTAGATTTACATCACCAATGATACTATCACTAGGATGATTCTTAAAAAAAATCTGATTTGGGTTTTGTAAAACCACTTCATCAACATAAGCTAGAAAATATTATGGGGTAAATAATTTAGAAACATTTTCTTGAATATTTTTCATGTTAGAAGAATCTTCCATCAAAGGTTGATAATAAGTTTTTAAAAACACATCTGAGGATATTGGTTGGGGTTTTTTTTAAAAACAAATGGATCATTTTCATCAAATTTTACATGTACTGTTTATTCAGCAATACACAATTTTTGTTAACAATTATATAATCCTTAGAGGTAGTGGAATTTCCTAAGAAAATACCTTCATCATATTTGGGTGCGAATTTATTTAGGTTATCTTTAGTATTCAAGATGAATACTTTGATTCCAAATACTTTTAAGTAAGAAACTTTAGGTTTTCAACTAGTATACAATTCATAAGGTGTTTTATTAAGAAAAGGTATGATTAAAATTTGATTTATAGTATAGAAAGTAGTTCTAAAAGCTTCAGCCCAAAAGTGTTTAGCAATAGAATACTCACTCAATATGGTTCTTGTTATTTCTTAAAGAATTCATTTTATTATTTCAATAACACCATTTTGTTGGGGTGTTCTTAGAGATGATAAGTTATTAGTAATGCCTTTATTACTACAAAAATTTTCAAAATATGAATTTTCAAATTCTGATCTAGGATCACTATGAATAGTTATCAATGGAGATTTTTCTCATTTTTAGATTTGGTTGAAAAATTTTAAAAAAAGAAAAGGGTTCAGATTTCTTTTCTATAAAAAAGACCCAAGTAAATCTAGTGTAATCATCAACTAAAACAAATACATAGTATTTTACCCCAATAATTCCAGTTTATCTTTGACCAAAAAGATCTATATGCACTAGTTGTAAAGAATTAGAAGTTGAGGCTTCACTGATTTATTTAAAACTTGACGTATGTTTCTTTCCATATTGATAGGGATCATAGAATTTTTAAGATTCAAATATATGCTCTGGTAGATCCTTAACAACTCTTTTCTTTGAGAGTTTACATAAGTTCCTAAGGTTATAATGTCCTAGTATTCTATGCCATAACAAAGATTTATCTTGCATTTCACTAAGACAAGGTATCTATTGGATCCTAAGTTCTTCTAATCCAATTGTATAAACATTCTCATGCCTATGGGAAGAGAGAATAAAATCTTCCTTGGAATTATGTACTATAAATTTATCATTTCTAAAATTCCCAAGGTAACCTTCATCACATAATTGGATTACGCTTATAAGGTTGTTCTTAAGACCTTTAACAAATAAAACATTTGAAATTAAAGTTTTTATAAGAAGAACAATGTCACCTATACCAACAATTTCTCCCTGAGCATTATCTATGAAAGTTTATTTTCCTCCTTTCATCTTGATAATCTTTTTAAAGAAGTTTTTGTTACTAGTCATGTGCCGAGAACATCCACTATCCATGTACCATGTATTGTTTTTGGTACTTCCTTTGTTTTTATAAATATAAAATAGTTATAAATTAAAAAACCAAACTTTCTTGGATCCAGAATTGTTAGAAAGTAAATTCTTAGGTATCCACATTTTCTTAGAAAAGTAAGATTTTATGAAAACATAAGGATTGAGTTTTATTTAAAGAAAAATTTTTCTCCCAAAATCCACCACATCGACACTTAGTGAAAAAACTATCTCTTTGGGGAATAAAACAATTATGACTAAAAATAGGTTTTGAATGAGTATAACCAACTATAGAACTATTCCTAAGAGGACGAAGTTGTGAATACATTTTATCATATTCTTTCCTTCCAGAATTTAAATTTGATAAAAGTTTCTTTAAGGGAAAGATTTTATATTTTAGTCTGATGACCATATTCTTATCCTCACAGTCATTATTATTAGAGTTTTATTTATTCTCTAAAACATTTTTCTTAGAAATAACATTTTCAACATCCTTAGAAAGTTTATCCTAATCACAATTAACTTTCTTAAGTTTTTTAGAAATATTTTCAAAATCAAGAGTTTTCTGATCCAGATATTTTGAAAGATATGATACTTCTTTTGTTAAAATATAAATTCTAGAATTTTATTTCTCTAACTTCTTTTTTTATTTTACTATTATCATTCTCAAGTATTTTAGAAAATATAGAAACCTATTCAAATGAATATAAGGTATTATCTTCTACAAAGGAATATTATTAATATGAATATTCATAATGTTCTTCCTTAGGAAAATTTTCATTTAAAGAAATATTGGATAAAGAATTATCATTGTGTACCTTATCCATAAGACAATGCTTTTCAATAGGTAATCTGGCTATAAGACTAATATTTTTTTGACTAGAAGACTTTTATTCTGAATATTCAATTGAAGAGTCACCACCACTGGTAGTCTAGGTTTCATTAGCCTTTAGAACTTTCTTAGCCTTATATTTGTAGTACTTATTTCTATTCCTTTCAAAATTCCTATCCTTTCTGTCTTTTCTCTTGAGCATAGGACAATCATGTCTGATATGTCCATCCTTTTTGAATTCATAACAAGTTACTTCAGAATATTTCTTGTCCTTTTTTTCTTTCTTCTTATATAAGTACTGAAAATATTTGTTTCCTACAATCTTTTTCATCCTTCAAGAAATATTTTCTAATTCATTCTTAGTCTGATCATTATCACTTGATTTAGATACTGCAACAAATTTCTTAGCTTTAGACCTAGTTACACTTTCTGGAGTCTTGGATTTAGATGTAGTAGTGAAAGCCATACTTCCATTACCATTATTTCTCTTATTAAATTCCACATATCTCTTCATTATTCTTTCATAATAAATAAGAGTTCCAAATAACTCATAATTAGTAATGTTGGATACTTTCCTATTTTCATCAATAGTTGTGATTTTTGATTCCCACTCATTGAGAATGATGTCAATTATCTTGTCCACAATAACTTCATCATCAAGACCTTTTTCTCCCATATATTGAATAATATTGATGATAATCATAAATATTTGTTGCACTTTACATACAGGTTCTCCATAAGGAAACATAAATCCATGATATTCATCTCTAAGAATAGCTCTTCTTGTTTCTATCAATTTTGAAGTTCCATAGTATAAAACTTCAAGTTTCTTCCAAAAGATATTGGAAGCTTCACAAGAGGATATTTGACTGTAAATATTCCTTTTCATGGAACATAAAAGAGTATTTCATACCTTGTAGTTTATTTGATATTCTTGTTTTTCCTGATTTGTGAATGTTCTGACTTCTTTGTCAGGAATCTTGTATTCTCTAGTGAGCATGATAAAATGATCCACTCCTGTGTTAGTAACAAAGGAATTCATTCTATATCTGCAGTACTCAAAGTCCTTACCATAAAAAATTGGTTGTCTGGTAGGATTAATATTTTCTATAGAACCAACATCCATTTCTACCATATCAATAAGAAAATACAAAATGCCTTTTCCACAAAAAGGATTAGTAGTAAAAGATTATAAAGAAAACATTTAAGAAAAATTTTATTAAGAAAATAAAATAAAGTAGTTAAGTAAGTAAAAGTTGAGTAAGAAAACTTATATGTAAGTATATGTATTTCAGATACCTGCTCTGATATTAATTTTAGGATCAAAATATAGATGAAGATTCTCAAATACATGGTGGGGGGGGGTGAATTGAATGTTTAAAAACGTTCATTTTTAACCGTAAGAAAATCTATGTTTAACAAAGTTAAACAAGGTGAATTCAGAAATCCTCTTTGGTTTTTAAACAAAGGAATAATTGGAAGGTCCCAAGTCCAATTATAAAGAACCTATACTTAAACAAGTTTATCTTAAGGAAACTAAAGAAAACTTATCTTAGAGATATATTCTACCTTAAAGCGTATAGAATCTAATATACAAGATTAAGTAAAAGTACAATAAAGTATAAGAAAGTTATAATTTCTAACTGTAACGTAAAACATTGGAAATAACAAAGTTGTAAAAGGAATAAGTAATAATAAATATTTTAACACAAAGAGAAGTGTATCCAATAACCTTGGATAAAGGTCCCTTGATTTATACTTTCAAGAAAGTCTATCTAACCCACACAAGGGTAAGACCATGATAAGAATATCAGAGTCTGTCTTCCTATCCCTGCAAGACCTCCTCAAACTTTAAGGTAGTCAGAACCTTTGTCTTCTTATCCCTAGAATCTCTTGAACTTTAAGGTAGTTAGAACCTCTTTCTTACTATCCCCAGATGCCCTTGAACTTTAAGGCAGTTAAAACCTCTATCTTATTATCCCCAGAAGCCCCCAACTTTAAGGTAGTGAGAAACTCTGTATTCCTATCCATGGAATCCCTCTATTATACATAGAAACAATCGAAGTCACATTTGGCTGAAGAAGTTGTTCACAGACAAGCAAGATTTTCACAGATTGCACAAAGCATGAGAGTCTCTATCTCTATAAATCTATTCACAATATTAATGCATATAATCTCTAGATGTTTCAATGTGTGTCAACATGTATCAAACTCTTCAAATGGATGGGGTATTCATTGGAAAAAATCCCAACGGTCATCTCCTCCTCTAATGGTCATATTATTACATGAATTTCAGAGGGACCTAGACATGTGTTACCTAACCAACGGTTAGTTTAAAAAAGATTGTAAGAAATTATTTCGTTGTAAAATAATAATGTGTAAGAAACAAAAACATGTAAGAAAAACATTCTTACGTTTAAGAAAATTAGGTAAACTAGGATCCTATAAAGTTCAAAAAATAACTTAAGGAAAAATATGTATCCTTAACAAGTATGAATAATTGGATTATAAATATAGTGGGAAACAAATTCTGAATATGTATAAAAATAGAGACTAGTAAAATAAAAATTCAGAGTCTAAATTTGGATTGAAACATATTTTGATTTTGTATAGAAACAGAGTATGATTTTCTAAGAATTCAGAGTCATAATTTCTGAGAATTCGGAGTCAAAATTTATTTGAACTTGGAGTCAAAATTTATAAGAATTCAGAGTCAGAATTTATGAGAATTCGGAGTCAGAATTTCTTAGAATTTGGAGTCAGAATTTTTGAGAATTTGAAGTCAGAATTTTTGGGAATTCAGAGTTTGATTTTTTTGATATTCAGAGGAAAAAATTTCAAATGAAATGGAGTCTGAAATCATATAGAATTGAAGTCTGAAAATAGTGAGACTCAGTATCTAAGGAATTGTAAGATTCTGAGGTTTAGATAAGGATTCGATTATTCTTAAGGTAATTCGGTTTTAAGAAAAATATGGTTAAGATTAGATTAAGTAACATTAATCATAATAAATAATGGCATGTTAAGGTTTAAGCAAATAAATTTCCTTAGAGAAATAAAATAATATTTAAGGAAAATTATTTGTGATTTTCAAAACATAAAGGAATGGAGAAGTCATAAGATAACTTATTGAATTAACATATACTTGTCCGTTACAAATGGAATTAGAGCGAGTGTCCATTTGTTTATCTAGTGAGGATGCTGTGGCCTTCTAGGGGGGAAGATTACGGAAATCTCATATAGAATGAGGAGGAGCATGAAGCACCCCTTAATAAGGTGGTGTAGATACCTCTCCCATAATGAGGCCTTTTCTTGGGGGATGCTTGATGTCCATAGCCTAGGGAAAGAAAAACCATGTAGGTTAGGCATAGAGAGGACAATATCATGATCATGGGATAAACTGGGCTGTTATAACTTTCATTGGACTCACCACTCAGCAGTGCGTGTTTTTTGATAAGGACTCATGGCACAATTTTGTGCCTGTACTTAAGACACTAACCTGAGATGAGATTGGGGTAACATTATAATATCCATTATTGATTTTACTAAAAAAAATAATGAAACATTCACTTACTCTTCATTATCCCTTATAGAGTGCATTTATAGAAGATGAATTCAGAAGTAAATTTTTATTAATGCTTGTTGGAGTGGCTTACATAGGATTTCACACAATTCTAATGTAGGTTTATCTCAAATATGTTTAATTGAAAATAAAACTGTACCCACTGCATATGTATGAACACCTAATAATCCAGGAATTATGAGATGCATTTACTAGTCATCACGAGGAGAAATATTTTCAGGTATATTGTGGCTGGTAGTACATTGTTTGAAAATACATGTATTAATCACTTTAATTAAGAATTTTTAATTTATGAAATATAAATCGAGTGTCAAAAATAAGAAATGGGAAACAAAACCAACGTACCCCTATCGTAAAGCAAGGATAGTGTATGCTTCACTTGAAAAAAATTGGTATATATTTTAAATATACCATAATAATTTTATGTGACATGAAAAAAAACATAATTATATTCATATATTTATATACAAATTGATAAATCCAAATCCAAATATATTTCCATCCCAAATCATGTGCTATATAAGGAGGAATGTGAAAATAAATATGGGATTATAATAGATGAAAACACATAAAAATTGTGGGAATCATGTTTAAGTATGAAATAATAAAAAAGTGTTTTTACTTAAATTGGAATCATATAACAATGATTACTTATCTTCTTATATTTTTTTATCTGACTTAGACATAGGAATCAATATAATCTATACCGGATGAACAACTATTATTAGTATCCTTGAAGCATCCATAATAGTATGACCGCATTGGAGGTGTGGGTTTTGGTGTGACACCCCAAATATTTTGAGAATAGACAAGAAGAGGGGGATAAAGATATGAAAATGGAAGAGATGTTGCCACAATTAGATACTCTTGAAGAAAAATTTCATCAACAGTTTTTGTTTCTAGAAAATTTTATGGGGTGGAAGAAAAGAGAAGAAACAACTCAAGAATAACCACTGCATGAAGATCCTCCCCACCCCCACCATCTTTGAGGTGAGCCATTCCCCTCAAAGAGTCATGTTAGATGAGGTAATCAATATTTTCATAATTGTTTCTATTAAATTTTAATCAGGTAGACATTAATACCTTTCATGTAATGATATTCTATAGGGTGAAAATGATTGTGATTTATATATATCAACACCCACCCATCACCTTGTTGTGAGGGATACCATGTTAAATATCTAAAAAGATACTCTACACAACAAAAAACTTAAAATAAGTAATATAAGAGTGGGTATTAACATAGATCATGAGGTGAGAATTGAGATACCTGTCCCACATGATGACATATATATTCATACCACCCTGCAAGGTATTGGAACATTCATAACATGACTATCATATCTTGTAAAAAAATGTTCCGACAAGGAGGTATTCATTTCTAATTTATTTTTCAAGATAAACCTTTAAAAAATAATGAAAAAAGGTCTGAAATATTGAATGTTATTATATATGGATAAATTGAAAGGGGTGAAAAAAATTTAGAATAAAAATGATCTAAAGGATCATCTCATGAATAAAAAAGATATTCACAAAGAACCTTTACCCCTTCCATTCAATATCATAATTTACTAACATTAAAGGTTCTTATGGATATAAGGTTACAAAGTGTTAGTAATGTTATAGTTGAATTTTAATAACAAATTCTTAGAGAGGCCATTAGAAAATACATTTCTCTTGAGATCGTAAATGAGATCCTCAAGTATGACTGGCTAGGAGTCTCGGTTGTAAATGAATATATGAGGGGTATTTTCATGATTTTTTTTTCTAATAGCTGATCTACTATGTTAATTATGACTAAATACAATTCATATTTTTTATAGGAATTTATATCAAATATATTTGAAGGTAAAACCCTATAAAAATAATTATAGACTCATTAATCCTCACATAACTTATACACAACTAATCTCATTAGATTCAGATCAAATTGATGCAATAATGGAACAAATGGCTGCAACATTTGAAAGAAAACATATGGATGATATAATCTTATTATTACCAACGATGTAGGGGTAAAAATATACAATTTAATAATATAAAATATAGTTTCATTCCTTTAATCACTTTTTCCTTTTTATGTTAGGTAGCATTGGTTACTCATTGTGATCAATTTGGATACTCTAAATATTTATTTTCTAGATTCACTACATGGATACTCAACAAATCGACCACATCTGATGATGTTTGTCAATTTTTAGTATGCTAAATCTAATATTTTAGAACTAAAATTCAAGTTATATATTTTATATTATTTTTTAATGAGAATTATGTTATAATAGGGAAATGTTTAAATATCATAAAAAATCATGGCATGAGGATAGTCCATACATACAAGTAGCCTATCAGCTTCTACAAGTGGATAAATATTAGGGTATATATAATAATATTTCACTATTAAAACACATATCAAAACAAATTACTTATTTTTGTCAATGTTTATACACTATTTGAAATAAACCAATGTAAAATATTATAGTTATAATGTTTTCAAATTCATTGGATATTTCATATACCATCAACAAAAAATCATCCCCAAAGAGGTATTTTTGAAGATAATTACAATTTAATTTAAAATATTTATTAATCCTTTGTGTATTTATATTTTCATAGTATTATCATTGATTTATAAAGTACTCTAATTTATAAGAAAAAATATATTTTTTTAGAAACAACAAGGCAACATACCTAGTGTCAGAATGTACACATATATCATGACCATGTGACTTCCTACTACTTATTTAGTTTATTTTATCATCATTTTATCTATTTTTCAGTTAATTTCCTCATCATTTTTATTTTATAATTATTTTTTTTATTTTTTTTTGGTTGGTGTAAGTCAGTCAAGAGGGGTGGTGAATTGAGCTCCTATAAAAATTTCTGTTAAAAACATTATTTAAAGATCCCTAATTTCAAAAACAAAACATGCCAATTAATTAACGTAGTAACTTTATAATAGTTTGATTATTTAATTAATTTATCAAAATATTTATTATTTCTCAGTTATAATAATATGAGATATTGATATAACTTTTGAAACTAATTTACTAAATCAAAGCAGTTATAAATTATAGCCAAGACTAACTATCAAAGTGAAACTTAGCTTTCTGAAATATGAGTTAAAACTGAGAAAAACTAAATTTAAAACATAGAGGATTAAAATAGGTCGTTTAGTATCAAGATGAGACCTAATCCACTCCATTTGGTGATCACCTTACACTAAGAAAAATATATTAATAGTCTTTTATCCACACCCTTTATTGGGGTTTACAACAGCATACACAGCTGCCCATGTCACTTGACCTCTACCATAGTTCTACATGGGAATATAAAAGCCCGGTCACATAGGACCTCTTCCATAGTTATACGTGGGTAAAAATGGTGCAAGAGAGTATTAGTGAGAGGATATCTTGTATCCTCTAATTTAGAACATGAGATAGTGTGTATTTTTAGTACAGACACACACACTACTCTAAAGATTAATAAAATAGTACACAATAGAGAAGAATATAATAATAAGGGATTAGAAATGATCTGAGTGTTGTTTTATAAAGCTCTGAAATTTTAGGATGTAGCAGATTTGATGTTCAGGTCCTCTTCAGAAATCAGACTCAGAAATAGAGTATCGTGAGTTCTGTGTTCTGGTTTTCAGTTCAGCAAGTTTCACTTCTTCTCTTCTTTGTTTTTTTTTTCTGCAAGGATGTTTGAAGTTTTTATCCACAAAAATATAGCTATCAAAATATGATATTTCTTAGTGTGTTCTGCATTTTCTTGCATGCATTTATGTTCACTCTAACATCTCTTTCAGTTGTCGCTGCCACCCCCTTCCAACTCATGTGACACCTTGTATTTTATCTTGGGTGTTTTTGTGTTATGGTGGAAAAGGATCATGATATTTTTACACCTTGTACTTTCAGGTGTCACATCTTCAAAAAATCATTAATTTTTTAAGTTTCAATAAATGAATAGAATATGACAGTTAGAATCAACTTTTAAATTTAATTGAAAAAGATAGAAAAATTGTTAAGTGAGTAATGATGTCATAGTTGGTTGTGAGATAGAAGCATTTCCACAGTCAGCAGTGACTTTTCCTTCATGAGTTATGGAACTAGTATCATGGTTACGATGTCTAGTCCTTTTCAAATTCTGGAACTGGTAGCACGGTTAAAGTGTCTGTTCCTTAGCAATTTTTGGAACCGGTAGCATAGTTACAGTGTCTAAGAAATGGTGTGACATACTTTATTGATTCCAGACAAAACAGTGAGACCTTTTGGGAAGAGAAACGACGTCCCTTTGTTGACTTTTTCATACTAACAGGTGAGACAGTTTGATCACAAAAACAGTGTCTCATACTTAGTCAAATATCTACCACCTTTCTTAAGAATTAATACTCACATAATGGATTAAGGTTAGTAATAATCATAATAAAACATAATATAACAAGATTAATAATGATTTATAAGATTTAAACATTATTTATATGATTTATCGGATTTACATGATTTATATGATTTACATGATTTACATAAATTGTGAGCATTAAAACAAGAGTAGTCCAAACATCTCCCCCCTTTTGATGATCACAAATCATGAAATTTACAATCCATACATTTTAGAGAGGAATAAATATATTTATTATCATATCAAGGTATTAGAGCATATATGTTACAAATATCATAAATATAGTTCTTCTCCCATAAATGCTTAAAATCCAAAAATCCAATTCTTATTTTTCCCCCTTTTGGGATTATCAAAAATAGAACAAGAAAAAAAATACTAAATGAAACCAAAAAGCGAATAAAAGATAGATAACACTTTTCATTGAATATAAAAACATATAATAATACAATTATAAAAAGTGAATAAAACACATCTCTATCAAAAATTATCCTTCGATTCTCTTTAGATTCTGAAACCTTCACTTTAACCTTGTCAGAGACAATAGGAGTAGAAGATAGAGGTCCAGAAGTAGAGGTGGTAGAAGAAGTAGTGAGGTAAGGTAATGAAACTCCTTTAATTATATAAGGGGAAAGATTTGGTCTGCTGGAAGACTAAGGAAAAGGCTATTTAATAATAATAGGTCTGATCTGACTCAGAGCCTGAGCAAAAGACATTGTAGCAGGGGAAAATAAATGAGAGGAAGAAGGATAGGTGGAAGGAGGTAGACCAATCATCAAAGGAGATGTTGTAGGATCCATAGTAGCTATGATCTAAACATGCAGATAAGGATTCAAAAGATTGATAAAATTTGTGATGATTTCACCACCATTCTGCATGGCCTTTTAATAGTCATCTTTATTTTCAATGAATTTCTTCAGAGTAGGTGTGAAGTCTTGTAGCTTATGTACTTGATTTTTGAAATCTTGAGTAACATGAGGAAACTTTAAATTCTCCATAAGATACTTGAAATGGTTGGTCAACTCATCATTGGAATAGATCCTCTTGAAGTAGTAATACAATTTCTTATAGATTTATTCTTGAGAATTAGTGGAAACTTTTGAGTGAATTCTTACCATGTTAAGAACATGGTCACTATTATTAATCATTGTAAAGAGACTCTCCTGATCAGTACCACTCAATATAGACTGAAGTTCTTCTCTAAATACTAACCTGATCATTTCCTATCCAAAGGCTGAGATGGCTGAGTAGAAGTAGATGGAGCATAAACAACTGATGTGAGAGCATTAAGATATTTTAGAATAGTATCTAAACATCCTTTATAATCAGTGGTCAGATTATTGATTCCCAAGACAAACCCACACATTTAATTTTCTATTTTGGTGTTATTATCAACCACCTTTTCATACACAGTAATGAAGTTGGTTTGAATTAGAGAGACAACCATCTTTGGGATCTTATCAGCATCATCCTCACTAAGATGGGAAACTTGGGCTTGATCAACTTGAAAGTCTTTCCTCATTTACTTAACCATATATCTTTAATATTTCACCTCATCACTCAAATACTTTTTTTTTTCAATTCGAACTTCTTGAATTTCATGAAGCATCCTGGGTTGGATTTTCAATATAATTTTCTCCAGAAGCAATGTGACATCCCTTTCACTGAGGTTCATCACAGGGGAATGATGTGACTTCATGATCTTCTCAAAACCCAAAAAAATTGTCTCCAAACTCTTTCAAATCGTTATGACTTACATAATTAGGAGTTCCTTGAGCAGGTTCAGGTGCAGGAACAGAAACGGGTTCTAGCTCCTTAGCAGATATTACTCCCTTAGCAAATGTAACTTCAGAGACTAGTTTCAGCTGAAACACGGTTAAAATATCCAATCCCTGAACTGAGATTCATTGAGACTCATCAACATAAAAATACCTTGTAAACCTATACCAGGTATCCACAAAACTAGAATCCACAGGGTTTATCACTTTAATCCTTTACAAGATGGGTTTATTATCCCCCTCAATGTTTGCATATCTTATAGGACTAAGAGACTCAATATCTTGAACAGTTTCCACACCTTATTCATTATTATATTCAGCCACATCTCTAGATAATTTAAAATATTTCTCCATTATTTCCTTAGTAGATAAAATAACATATGTTTCTACATGTTCTTCTATCTGTTCCTTAGTAGAAGCTTGCTCTTCTGTTGTAGAATTTTCTTCTTCTTCTTCAGTAACTTTACTCTTATCAGTAGTTTCACTTTATTTTCTATCATATTAACCACCTTTTGAGAGAGGAGATTCTCTAGAGGGAACTGGTTGAAAAGGTTCATGAGATTCTTCCATAATTTCTTCACCTTCATTAAAATATTTTTGTCCTTTAGTTATATCAACATCTATTCCTTCATCCGAGTATTCTATAATCTCATAAGATTATTAACCCGGATTATATACATCCTTAGGTCTTTAAGGGTTATCAACAGGATTAAAATCCTCATACAGTTTATCATTATATTAAACCCATGATCTCTTCCATGGATTCCAAATGATATTCATTCATATGCATGTATACATAGATATAAAAAAATCATAATCCTCAACCACTTCTTCATTATTACCAACCACACCTTTGGATAGTAGCATAGTATAGATAAACCTTTAATAAAAAAGAGAAGTTAACTTTGATGTTGTCTTATCATGTCACATATGTGAAAGATAATTCACTTGCATAGTTTAATCTTGTGACCATTCTTTAAAAGACATATCAAAAACACATATTGATACTTTAGAGTAGAAAAGTCTCCTTTACTTAGACATATTAGATGTTGAATAAACTTAAAAAACAACCTAGTCTCTCCATCTATTTCAACAATAATAGGCCTTATTTTCTTTTTATTTATAGATAAACTACCCAGAGCCTCTTCTAGGATAAATAAATAACTTGGTGGAGGAGAACCTCTATAATAGTTTTAAAAAATTCCTTCATGTGCTATTCCTAAGTAGGAAACTGACAACCTCGAATAAAAGGTACATCTCTGTCCATTCACCCAGATTCTAACCACAAAATCATCTTTAGAGTTGAATGAGAACTGAACTTACTGATAGACTTTGAAAACTGTATTTGGGTAGATAGGTATTTTCTCTTTTGTAAACCACTATAACCATCCCTGTTCTTATAATACTTTCAGAACAAGTGACCTACTTGACATGATCCACTTCACACATATTTCTTTCTCTCGCATGACTATTCGATCCTCAAGACTTGGGTTTATCATTTTCTCAAGAATGGTAACCAAATCCTTTTTCTATTTATTTAAAGATTATTGATTTCTTGGTGATTATGAAGATGTAATATTCATCATGGGAATTCAATGTGGGATGAATAAAGATGAGGAGTTTGAGAGAAAAGAGATTTTATTTAGGAGTAGAGAGTACGATTGATGAGAGAAGTGAAAATATGAGTTTTTATCATTTTGGGTGTTTAAACATCGCAAAACACAAAAAAAAAAGTATAAAAGGAATAAAATAATCAATAAAACGATATGGGAAAATGATTTCAAAAAAATAGAAGCCTAAGTCACAAAGGTGAGACCAGAATAAGTAGTCACAGTGTCAACATTGTGCTGTGACTCTAAACGGGGTGACCATAACTAGTGAGACATCAAACCTGAGATAGCAAGCTGAGAGATAGTAATTGAGTGACGATAATTGTGTGATAGTAAAATGGTCAATCAAGGATGATAATTCCTAATTCATGTATGATTTAACTCATAATTTCAGAATTTAATGGCTTATTAAAAATTTCAGCAAGCTGATGTTCAGTGCCAATGAATTCTAAATTAATATCACCCTTTTGATAATTACCTCTCAAAAAGTGATATCTTATATCAATATATTTTGTTATTTAATGAAAAACATGATTATTAGAGATTTTAATAGAACTTATGTTATCAAAATTTATAGGGACATGTCTAAATTGATATCCATAATCTAGGAAAGTGTGTTTCATCCATAAAATTGGAGTACAACAACTACCAACAACTATGTATTCATCTTTAGCATTAGATAATGCAATAGAGTTTTAATTTTTACTACACCATGATACTAGTGAATTGACCAAAAAGTGACATGTTCTAGAGGGTTTTTTATATCTAACTTACAACCACCAAAATCAGCATCAGAATAGCTAACTAGATCAAATTATTATCCAATAGGATAGAATAGTCCTAAGTTGGAAGTATGTTCGAGGTATTTGAAAATCATTTTAATATAAATAAGATGCGACTCTTTATGATTTTATTAAAAATGAGCACACACACACACACTAAACATAATATTAGGCCTGCTATCAGTTAAGTAGAGTAAACTCCCAATCATTCCTCTATAAGTGGTTTGATCAACATATTTACCATTCTCATCAAGATCGAACTTACATGTGGTAATTATTGGAGTGCCACTAATTTTAGTACTATACAAACCAAAAAAATTTAAAAGGTATTTAGTGTATTTTCTTTGATTCAAATTAGTAGCATCCTTATTTTGAAATATTTTAAATCCAAGATATAATTTTATTTCACCCATCAAGCTCATTTCAAATTCATTTTTCATAATCTTTCAAAAATCAACACATAAGGAATTTTTTGAAGATCAAAAAATAATATCATAAAAATAGATTTGAACAACTAAAACATCTGTAGAAATTATTTTTATAAAGTGAGTATGTTCAGGTATACCTTTTTTAAAGATTTTATAAATAAGAAAACTGCTTAGTCTATCATACCAAGATCTTGGATCATGTTTTTAACCATATAGTAATTTTGTTAATTTAAAGACATGATTTGGAAAATTAGGGTTTGTAAATCAGGGGTTTGTTCAATAAAAACATCCTCAACTATATACCCATTTAGGAATTCACTCTTAATATCCATTTGATATAGTTTGAAATTTAGATGTGCTGCATATGCATGAAATATTCTAATAGCTTTAAGTCTAGAAACTAGTGAAAATGTTTCCTCATAGTCAATGCCTTCTTCTTGACTATAAACCTGTGCAACTAATCTAGATTTATTTCTTACAGTATTACCAGCTTCATTTACTCTATTCCTAAACACCCATTTAGTGCTTATAGTGAAGGTGTTTTTGGGTCTATCTACAAGTTTCTAGACATTATTTATTTTAAACTGATATAATTCTTCTTGCATATCCATTAACCAAAATTCATCATTGATTACCTCATTGATGTTATTAGGCTCAATCTGTGACAAGAGATTTTGATGTTCAACTTGATTTCTTAGAGACACTATAGTCTGATTTCTTTTATCTAAGTCTCCAAATATAGAATATAAAGGATGGTTCTTAAGGTCTCAAACATATTTAGAAAAAGAAGGTATATAGATTTTAGGTTATTCAATAGGTTCAGGTTTATCATGACTACAATCTAGAGAATTTCCAGAACTTGATGATTTTATAGATTTTTTGATAGTAGGGTAAAACTATTTTGTATTTATGTCCATATTTAAAAAATCATTCTCAAGGTTTTTTAGGGAGGTCTTAGGTTCACACGGATCTATTTCATCAAATTTCACACGTAAAGATTATTCCAAACATTTATTTATTTTATTAATGACTATATAGACTTCACTAGAGATTGAATAACCTAGGAATATTCCTTCATCACTTTTTGATGAAAATTTGTCAAGATTTTTATTTGTATTAATAATATAAAGTTTGAAATAAAAAACTTTTAAGTAATTAATTTTAGGTTTTCTATTGTTCCTTAACACATAGGGAGTTTTCTTAAGAATTAGTCTTATTAAGTCTCTATTAATAATATATCAAGACGTATTGACTGCTTCAACCCAAAAGTATATAGGTATGTAATATTCATTGAGCATGGTTCTTGCTATTTCTTATAAGGTTCTATTTCTTCTTTCTATAACACCATTTTGTTGAGGTATCCTAGGGGTAGAGAAGTTATAAATATAACCATTTTGTGAGAAAATGGATTCAAACTCTTGGTTTTCAAACTCACGACCATGGTCACTTCTTAGGGTTTTAATTTTAATACCACTATGGGTTTCTACTATTCTTGAATACATGGTGAAATGAGAACAAGATTCACTTTTGTTAGCTAAGAAATAGTCCAAGTATATCTAGAATATTCATCTATAAGAACATAGACATAGTGATTCCAATTAAGACTTGAAACTATATATGATCCAAACAAGTCTGTGTGAACCAACTAAATAGGTTGAGAAGTTGAAACTTCTTTCGTTGGTTTTAAATTGATTTTGTGCTATTTACCCCTTTGACAAGGATTAGAGACATTGTCATTTGGAAACACAAGTTTGGGTAGATCCTTGAAGAATACTTTTCTAGTAAGATTTCTAAGGGAGCGTATGTTACAATGTACTAGTATTCTTTACCAAATCCTAAAATCTTTTTGAAAGACACTCAAAAAAGAAAATGTTTGAGAAACTAAAGAATCTAAGTTAACAGCACATACATTTTCATTTCTAAAATTAGAAAATAATTTCTAATTTTTTGAATATAAAAATTTCTTGCATAATTTTTAAATTTAACATTGAAACAATCATCAAATAATTGTTAAATACTAATCATATTATATTTTAATCCATAAAAATGTACTTTAGATATTTCTTGTACATACACTATCCAAGTACCATATAATTCTACAGGAGCTCTTCATATAGCTTTCCTACAAAAGAATTAAGTAAGAGATGATTTTGGTACCCAAATTTTATTAGGTCTAGTAAAATTAGTAATAAGAGCTTTGGGAACCAATACTTGATTCATGGGTTTCCTATACATATTTTGTAAAGTATTAGAAAAGTAAACATTTTTGGTCCTAAAAAATTAGAAGTAGTGAATGACTTCCCATAGTTAGAAGTAGCAGATTTTTCAGTTATGGATATGAAAACATATTTTCTAGATTTTGTTATAAAATGAGTTTTACCTATGTTTCTCTGTCCAAGTTGGTATCCTATACCATTAGTGTATACCAAGGAGCTACTTGTTTACCAATAAATTGTGTTAGACTATTCTTACCATTAGTAAATCTTTCTAATTCACTTTTCAATTTATCATTAGATAATTTAAGTTCATTTTTCTCTTTAAGTAATTGATCATTCTTTTCCTTTTCTATAGTAAGTTCATATTTAACAGTAGAAGTGAGAGAATGCAGTTTCTTTAAAGCTTGATATTGATCTTTTAATTAATTGCATGTATCTTCAATCATTTGGCAGTATTCATACATTTATTCACAATTCATATTTTCAGAATAACTTTCATCTCCAGAGTAATAGTAATTTTGTATAGGAGACCCAAGGGTTACCTCTGATGTGTTTTTCGTGAAACAAATATTGGATTTTTTATCCTTTTCATCATGTGAAGATTCTGAGTCACTTGAGTTGTCCTCAGAAGCACTCCATGTTTCTTTTGTTGAATTTTTGTACATTATATATTTTTAATCATACTTATTTTTATACTTTATCTTGGTACAATCATCGTTTACATGTCCTTTTCTCTTACATTGATATCAGACTATTTCATTTGGGTTATTTTTCATTTTCTAGTCCTTCTTACAATTAGATTTGTTGTCATATTTTTATTTGTAGTTGGGATTCGTGAAGAATTTCTTCCTCATATAAAACTTGTTAAACCTTATGGATAATTGATCCATTTCCTCATCACTATCTGATAGTGAATAATCATTACTTGTACTATTATAATGATTCCTCATTTCATTTTCTTTATGTTTGGAAGTAGTGGTTTTGAAATCCACTAACTTTCTCTTTGGTTCACACTCTTACTATTTGTTTACCTTTAACTCTTCCTCATACATCATAAATTCACCTATAAACTCCTTGACTGGTAACTTACTAATGTCATAGGATTCTCTAATTAACACTGAGGTTCCTCTCCATCTTTTAGGTAGACATTTTAGTGGCCACATGATTTGTTATTTAGCACCCAATGGGTTTCCAAGAGTGCTCATTATATTGACTATTTCATTAAACTTGAGATATATATTAGAAATGGGTTCATCAAGATTCATCTTAAAGTCATCATACATAATAGTACATGTATTAAGTCTCATTTCTTTAGTATTAGTGGTTCCTTCATGTGAGACAGCTAAGGTATACGAGCAGATTTATAAGTAGACATTCTATTAAATTATTAATCTCTTAAAGAATAAAACAAGGCATTCCTAGATTTATAATTATTATTGTAAGAAACTTTTTTATATTTACTCCATGTAGTTCTTGGAGTTTCTGGTATTTCATATTTATCTTCTATTACTTTCCAAATATCAATAGCATAATTTCTATGTACATTTTCATTTTAATTTTCCACTAAGAATGATTTGTTCCAATAAAGTTGGGAGGTATTTTGGTAGTAGAACCTTCCTATCTATTATCCATAACAAACAATAATGGATAGATTTAAAAAACTATAAATTTTGAACTAACAAAAATTTAGATATCTTTAAAACAAAACTAAATTACAGTTGAAAATATTTGAAAAATATTTGAAACGTTTTGAAAATAACAGTTTAAAAACAACCTATTATACCGAATATTGGTCAGAGTAGGACACTCAAGATGGGGGTGAATTGAGTCCCAATAAAAATTTCTATTAAAAAAATTATTTTAAGATCCCAAATTTAAAATACAAAATAGACCAGTTAATAAAATTAGTAACTTTATAATAGTTTGAATCTTCAATTAATTTCTAAAAATATTGATTATTTCCCAGTTATAACAATATGAGATATTGATATAACTTTTTAAACTAATTTACTAAATCAAATAATTTATAAATACTATCCAAGACTAAATATCAAAGTGATTTTTTTCTCTGAATTATGAGTTAAAATAAAGAAAAACTAAATTTGAAAATAGAGCAAATTAAAACAAGTGGTTCAGTCTCAAACCGAGACCTAATCTACTTCACTTTGTGACCACCTTCCACCAAGAAAAATATATTAATAATATTTGATCCACAGCCTAGATCAGGGTTTACAACAGCATATAGAGTTGTCCAATTCACTTAACCTCTACCATAGTTTAATGTGGGAATATAACATCCAGGTCACACATCACCTATTCGAGAGTTATATGTAGGTAAAAATGGTGTAAGAAAGTAGTAGTGAGAAGATATCTTGTATCCTCAAATTTATCACATGATACATTGTGTATTTTTATTATAGACACACACACTACTTGAAAGATTAATAAAATAGCACACAATAGAGCAGAATATAATAAGAAGGTATTAGAAATGATCTGAGTGTTGTTCTATGTAGCTCTACACTTCTAGGATGTAGAATATTTGATGTTTGGGTCCTTTTATGAAAGGAGACTTAGAAATAGAGTATCGCGAGATCCATGTTCTAGTTTTCAATTCAGAGAGTTTCCCTTCTTCTCTTCTTTGTGTTGTTGATGCAAGGATGTTCAAAGTTTTTATCCATAGAAATATATCTAGCAGAATGTGAGAGTTCTTCATGTGTTATTCTGCATGTTCTTTCATTCATGTATGTTCACTATAACATCTCTTTCAGTCTTCAGTTCCACCCACTTCCCACTCATGTGCCACCATGTATTTTATCTTGGGTGTTTTTGTGTTATAGATGAAAAGAAACATGATCAATTCACACCTCATACCTCATACTGTCAGGTGTCATGTCTAAAAAAAATCATTAATTATGTAAGTGTCGTTAAATAAATCAATTATGGCCGTTAAAATCAAATTTTAAATTTAATTGAAAAAGACAGAAAAATTGTTAAGTGAGGAACGATGTCACAGTTGGTGGTAAAAAAAAGTGGTTCCATAGTCAGTGGTGACTTTTCCTTCATGAGTTTTGGAACTGGTATCATGGTTATGGTGTCTGGTACTTTGAAAATTCTAGAATCGGTAGCATAGTTACAGTGTCTGGTCCTTTTCAATTTATGGAACCGGTAGCACGATTACCATGTTTGGTCCTTTTCAATTTCTGGAACTGATAGCATGGTTACATTTTTTGAGAAACAGTGTCCTGAACTTTGCCAATTTCTAGACTAAATGGTGAGACCATTTGGGAGAGAAACAATGTCTCATACTTTTTCTTTTTTTAGACTAACCAAGGAGACATTTTGATTACAGAAACTGTGTCTCATACCCAGTAAAATATCTTCCATATTTCTTAATAATTAATACTCACATAATGAACTAAGGTTAATCATAATTATAATAAAACATAGTAGAACAATATTAATCATGATTTATAATATTTAAACATCATTTACCTGATTTACATGATTTAAATTATTTACTTGATTTGTGAGCATTACAACAAGATGAGTCCAAAAATGTTCACAGATATGTTAAATAAATGAATTCATCAACAAGGATGATTCACTCATGTACTAATTCCATACACTCAACATAGATGATGCACTCATAATGATGTAATTTTATTTTTATTCTCCAATGAATTCATCAATCCAGGTTATCAAAAAGGAAATATTGTTAGATAACCTAGAATGTTAAATGCACTATCAGATAAAAAGACTTGGTGGAATCAACCATACCTCAATCTGATACATGATGTACTTGGTATGACTCAAATTATGTGGTTTCCGTATAAAATTTAAATTTTATTAATATATTGTTTCATATTTTTGTTTAATTTATTTCTTTATAGTATTACTAACATAAGAATTATTTTCTTATATAGGTGAATTATTTTTCTCGAGTTCGGATAGTTTGTTTAAAGATTCTCGTTCTCATGAGAGATTTGAATTTGAGGCTACAACTAAGATAATCACAATAAGGAAATTGGTCAAGAATGTATACAGATATCATGAAAAGGTGAACTCCTACTATTTATTTAGTTAATTTTTCATCATTCTGTTTACTATTTTTAGGTGAATTTCCATATAATTTTTATCTAATATTTTTTTTCACATATCTTTTTGGTAGTAATATTTTTCTTTCAACTATTTGCAACAAGCCAAAAAATAGAGAACATGGTGTTTTCGGATGTGGTGTTTCATGAAGCACGAGGCTTCCTATTCCATCTAAATAGAATCTGTTATCTTGTTTCTATATTTTTTTGAAATTTGAAATAAGAACAAACATCACATACTTAATCATACGCACCTCTATCTGATACAAAGTGTGGTGGGTATTACTCAGACTATTTGTTTTTAGTTTATAATTTACATTTTAGTTCAAAATGCACATCACACACTCAAAACTGAGAAAATAAATTTTTATTATTTTGATACTTTAGTAAAATGATCCATAAGGTAATTTTGAGGTGTAGGTTTTTTCCACACCTCAATACAATACACAATGTTCCTGGTTTGACTCTAATGTGTTTTTTATTTAAAATGGACATCAGTTTTAGTAAAAAAGGAAACGTGACATACTCAAAAATGAGCAAAAACATTCAGATTGTTTTGATACCTTAGTAAAACAATCTATAATTAATTTCTACATTTATAAATCACATGTAACTCAATCTGACACACGATTTTCCTGGTATAACACAAAGTGCCCCTTATCTATTTAAAATTGACATTTTACTTCAAAACGTGTCTCACTCATTGAAAACTATGAAAACACACTCCGATTGTCATGACAATTTAGTAAAAAAAATTCATAATACATTTTTGATGTGTGAGAATTAGTCACACATCAAACTGACATGCGATGTGACTTGTATGACTTGAAGTACGTGTTTCTAGTTTAAAATGACATTTTAGTAAAAACATGGGTGACATACTCAAAATAAATAAAATGAATTTGTATTGTTTTAATAATTTAGGAAAATGATCCATAAGTCATTTTTGACATGTAGGAATTAGACAAACCTGAATTTGATACATGGTGTTACCGGTATGAATCTAAGTGTGTATTGTTATTTAAAATTTTAATCTAATTTTAGTAAAAAGGACAAGTGACATACTCAATACCGATAAAAAACATTTGGATTATTTTTATAATTTTGAACAATGATCTATGAGTCATTTTTAATATTTGGGAATTATCCACACCTCGATCTGATACACCGTGTTCCCAGTATGACTCAAAGTGTCTGTTATCAGTTTAAAATTGACTTTTTAATTCAAAACATGTGTTACACACTAAAAACCAAGAATAAACACTCTTATTGCCTTGATAATTTAGGAAAATGTTTCTTACATCATTTTAACATGTAGTAATCAATCTCACATCAAATAGATACACTATGTGACCAGTATGACTGAAAGTGTGCGTTCTCAATTTAAAATTTCATTTTTGTAAAAAATGAATGTGACATAATAAAAAATAAGAAATCACAATCATATTCTTTTAATAATTTAGGAAAATAATTAATAAATAATTTGTGAGATATAGAAATCAGTTTCATATCAAACTGTCACACGATATGACCCGTATGAATCAAAGTGCATGTTTTCAGTTTAAAATGACATTTTAGTAAAATAGACAAGAGACAAACTCAAAATGAAGAAAAAAGATTCATATTGTTTTGATAAATTAATAAAAAGATCCATAATTCATTTTTTATGTATAGGAATCATCCAAACCTTAATTCGAAGCACGATGTTACCGGTATGACTCTAAGTATGTCTTTTTATTTAAAATTAACATTAATTTTAGTAAAAAGGATAAGGGACATACTACAGACCGAGAAAAAACATTTGTATTGTTTTGAAATTTAGTACAATAATCCATAAGTCATTTTTGATGTGTATTATTAAAACTCACCTCAATCAGATACATCATGTTCCTGGTATAACTCAAAGTGTCTGTTATTAGTTTAAAATTAGCATTTTAGTTCAAAAGATGTTTCACTCCCTGAAAACAAAGAAAACATGATCCGATTATATTTATAATTTAGGGAAATGATTCATAAGTCATTTATGACGTGTAGGAATAAATCTCACTTTAAATTGACACATGATGTGACCTGTTTGACTCAAAGTTTTTGTCTTCAGTTTAAAATGACATTTTTAGTAAAACACAAAAGTGACCTACTCAAACCTAAGAAAACACATTCGAATTGTTTTTATAATTCGGGAAAAATACCCATAAGTCATTTATGACATGTTGGAATCAACAAAACCTCAATCCGACACACAGTGTGAAAAATATGACTCAAAGTGTGTATTTTTATTTAAATTTTACTTTTTAGTGAAAATTACAAATGACATACTCAAAACTGAGAAAAAAATTTGGATTGTTTTTATATTTTAGGAAAATTATCCATAAGTTATTTGTGATGTGTAGGAATAGACTAAACCTCAATCTAATACACAGTGTGCCTGGTATGACTCAAATTGTCCATTACCAGTCTAAACTTGATATTTTAGTTAAAAACACATTTCACTCATTGAAAAATGAGAAAATTCACTCAAATTGTCTTGATACTTTTGAAAAATGATTCATATGTCATTTTTGATATGTAAGAATTAGAATCATGTCAAACTGACACACAATGTGATCAGTGTGAATCAAAGTTCATGTTTTCAGTTTAAAATTATTTTTTAGTAAAAATAAAAGTGACATACTCTAAATTGAGCAAACAAATTAAGATTGTTTTTATTTTTAGGAAAATTATCCATAAGTTATTTGTGATGTGTATGAATTAACCCGAACTCAACATGAAGCATTGTGTGACCAATATGACTCCAAGTGTATCTATTTATTAAAAATTGACATTTTATTAATGTATTGTTTTATATTTATGTTTAATTTATTTAACATAATTTTTTTTCTTATTTAGGTGGATTGTTTTTCTTAGGCTAGGGTGGTTTGTTCAGAAACTAATACCATGATTTTGATTTTTTGAGAGAGGGTCATGGGTATGAAAGAAAATGAAACATTGATGTTTTTAGATGTTTTTGGATACTAATTTCAAATGCAATTATAATTTTTTTTAAATGTATATAATATAATGTTTTTTTGTTTTTGTAATGTAAATTTTACTTCAATTAAATTATTAATTTTCATACAAGTGTGTTTTCAAATATGTGTATTTTCTACAGTGTGCTATAATTTATATAGTATACTACAATAGTAGGGCCTATATTAGGGATTTTTATAGCACTCATAAAGGTACCACTTTATCAGTGTTTTTTATCAATGATAAAGGCTCCCCCTTTTAACAAAACTTAGGACAACAACGTTTTTTTAATGTGGTTAAATCCCATTTTATACACTGTTAAAGATCTTATCTATGGTAGTGAATATGGAAATCATTCTCAAAACAGTCATTATATATATAAAATTATATACAAGATGATGATCAATGATCCTTTGAGAATTCTATGTAACATTGCTACCAATATACTATAGATCTCGATCTATTCATCATCACCATTTATCAATTCTAAAAAAATGCTGGTAAAGAGGGTACTTTTATCAGCATTATGAAAAATCAATAATAAATGTCACCTTTATCAGTGGTAAGAAAATTCTAATAAAAGTGAACCCATCATCAGTTGATTTTTTAGCACTGATAAATGTTTCACTTTATCAGCACCTTATTTATAATTTTGTTTATAACACATTTAAATTTAAATTATATAATTTACAATCTACATATATATTTATATATGTATTAAAATTTATATATTTATATTCATAATATTATATAATTTATAAAATACACGTATATTTACAATATACATATATATTAATAATTATATGTGTGTGTGTTTATATATATTTATATATATTAACCCCCACATGCACATTACTCTAAATTGGGTTGTTATGAATGTTAGAAATGACTTTTATCAGCACTAAAAAGTTTTGATATTGTAAGCACCTTTAAAATTCTATTGCTTTTATCAGTTCTAGAAAAAATGCTGATAAAAATCTTCTTTATCAGCACAAAAAAACACTAATAAATTCCTATATCAACACACTCTTTTTTATCATTGATGAAATCAACCTTTATCAACGCTAAAAAAATCATTGGAATTATTTGAGTAGCCCACCTGCCCCTTTTTCAGCCCCCCACAATGGCCACTCAAGCCCACAACCCTGCTCTTTATCAGTGCTCACCTTTGACACCACTCCAAACCACGACCCTGCCCTTTATTAGCACTCAAACCCATGAGAAACCACTTCTAATCCACCCACACGTGCATCTAAACTTGTAGAGATTCGACCCGGAAACCTATTTATACAAAAGGAACACCATTACCATTGCAACATTTGAATTCATTCAATATTTTAATTATTTTCTATTTATTTATATATATATGTATACACAATTATTTTTTATTTATATATTAATTCATATAATTATATATATTTATATAATTATTTTTAAATACATTTATAAAACATGTTTTTATATTTACATAAATATTTAAATATTTATTCATAATTGTATATTTACATATTTAAATTTTACCTACATATTTATATATTCACCCATATATTTATATATTTATAAATAATTTTTTATTATGTATTTATAAATTTCATATTTATTGTAAATACATTTATGTGTGTGTGTGTGTGTATTTGTATATGTACCTGTGTGTGTCTCTCCCTCTATTTGTGTCTATGTGTGTGTATATATATGAATTTATATACATCTTAATATATATTTGTTTCAATTTATAAACAGGGCCGACCCTGGAGTAAGCCCCACAAGCCCCCAGTCTAGGGAAACACACATGCAAGGTAAAAAATATAAAGACAAGGGCATCAATTTTACCCTTTTTACTATACCGCTCTATGAAATCAAGGAAAAAATTTCTGATATTGTAATATATTATATATATATATTAATATTTATTTACACACAATACTAGATATATTGATGAATATATATATGTTTATTAATACACACACTCACACACACACACATATACATATATATATTCATATATAATCATTATATATTCATTTGTATATGTGTATATATATATATTCATATACTTTTTAAGGTCAGTAAAATGGTTAGATTTTTTGTTTAAATAAAATGGGTAATAAAAATTTATTTCCATATAGTTTATATATTTAAAAAGATATTTTTTTATTTAAATATGTTTAATTATTTATTTATACAATTAAATATTATATATAAATATATACAAATATATACAAATATGTATACATATGCATATATTTAATTATAAAAAACACTAAAATATTAAAAATGGTAAAATTTAAACACCATAATATCCATATGAGTGTAACCCCTATGAATAAATTTATTCACCACAGAGAAAAGATAAGAATACCCACTTAAATATAGCTAAAATCTCATTGAATATTAAAACATTAGGGTTTCCCAACTAAAAAATTAGTTTTGGAGGTCTTCTAGACACTTTTTAACATAAAAAACTCTGATTTGGGTCCCTCGTAGTTAAAAAAATGTAGATCTTTTCACAGGCTTCGATTTGATATGTGGAAAAGCTCTAATTGACACCTGAATAAATAATTATTGTAGTTGGAAGTTTAAGTCATATTTCCAACATACCTAAAGATATTAATTATTTTTAAAATTTTTCTTATTACAAAATTATAATTAAATGTCTATTATTCAATAATAATTAGAAAATTATTAATTAATATTACCTTTTAATTATTTTAAACCATTTTTCACTAAATATATTATATTTTAATTGAAATTATATATTTAGTATTATATAAATCATATTTATACAGATATATATATTATATATATCAATATAAATATATTTATATATTAAAATATTTTTTTTAAATAATACATATGTATATATATATATATTCAAGGGAACCTTTTATCAACGCTAAAAAAAGCAGAAATGAAGACTTCTTTTATCAGTACTAAGGAAAAAATGCTAATAAAGGGGGTGGACTTATCAGTACTTTTTTTAGTCCTGATAAAGCTGGCCTTTATCAGCTCTTTTAGCTAGCATTTATAAAAGAACCCCCTTTATTAGTGATTTTTTAACCCTGATAAAGGGTAGTGTTAAATAAGTGTGATTCTGTAGTAGTGTAAAACACATATAGGCACAAAAATATAATATATAGTTACCCAAGATAAAGATACATAAATATTATATTGATTCTATGGTTAAATTAAAATGTCTCATAAATAGTCGCACAACCTAAGGACCAAAATTTTTAGTTTCATTGAGATTTGCTATATAAACATCTTATTTTACAACACTTGTTGAATTTTCTCTATAATCATACTCTTATATACCCTATTCCAGCCATATCATATGATATAATCATCTTCATAACCTGGGGAATGGAAATATAGGAAATGGGTGAGATCAAATGATCATTAATGGATATTTATCAACTAATTATAACTTTTATAATGTAAACATGAGGGGAAACATTACTAAGAGAGAAATATTAGATAAAAAGATCAAGGGATCATAAATAACAATCATAAAACTTGATTTATCATTATGGATCATGGAATAGAAACATAGGACCTAAGAAAGGTCATCAAAAAAATGTCTTGGAATCATATAACAAAAATAATAAAAACATGAAATCATAACATAATAAAGAAAAATATCTTTAGAACATGGAATATCATAAAATTTTGGCATAGCTTATAAATAAATCATATATCCAGAAAAATAATTGGCATGAACATAAGCATAGGTAGAATTTCATAGTAGATCAGAAATCACCACTTTATTCCCTTAACATAGTGGAGTATCCATCCCTACCTAATTCCCATATTAATGTAAGCATTCCTTACTCGATTCCCATAGTGGAGTGAGCATTCCTTACTCAATTCGCATAGTAGAGTGAACATTCCTTACTTGATTCACATAGTTATATCATGAGATATAAAACCTTAACTAATGAATTGTATGATGATATAGGGCCCCACCCATCACTATCTATACATATGAGTGCCACTTAAAATCAAATCATTAATCCTATCATAAATAACCCATATAAATAAAATGGGTTTCATAACTTTTCAAAATGATATCACATAAAAAAACATGATCATTTGATACCAAAAACATGATAAAAAAAGGAATGATTAAAAAGAGAACATATAGGGTGATTTATGAACCTTTACTTCATTGGAGAAGAATTTTTTGAAAATGAATGATAGACCATAAAAGGGATTTTTCTTTAAAATCATTTTTTAATATTCCCTTAAGAATACGTGATTTTCGAGTCACTTTCGAAAAACCATTTTTTTAGAAGATGAAGAGAAAAATTCTTAAAAAATACTTCCAAAAATTTCCAATAAAGTGGCCTCGATAGAACTAAAAATTATGTCAAAATGTGAATTTTAAGGTAATAATATAATATCATGGTAAGTAAAATCCTTTTAAATAATTTAAAACACCTTTATTGAAAACCCACATCATTTAAAGGTTAATGATTTTAATAAAATAAATAAAGGGGAATATAATGATAATTAAAAATAAAAACAAAATGAGTTTCCAATCAGGAAAGGATAACAGTTATAGAAAGTAAAAATCATGGACATGTAGAAAAAACCCATTAAAAGAGAGGATAATTATTCTTAATGAAATTACCTTTTTTATGAAATAATATATTCATCAAGGAAGAATACATCAGTGAGAGACATGATTTACCTAAAAATGAATATTAAAATAGAAAATAACACTATCATAGGGTTTGATAATTCAATTTTAAATATTATAATTGAAGTGGAGATATTATGACTCAAGAAAAATATTTAATTCACAAAAACCCCTTACCTTTATTCTCGCTTAGTCAAATGTGATATAACCTCCTATAAAATTAACATAAATATATTAATAATATATTTTATAACCTTATTAATATAATTTAACATTTTATATACTTTATTTATGATCATTTGTTAGGAATATATTAGTTTATTTTTATCTATTTTCAATACCGTGTGCGAGTAATCTTGATCGTTTTGGACTAGTTTCATAATCACATTGTTGTCATTATTTATTCTCCAAAATTTAATCATTTCTAAACAATACAAGATAATTTAATTTATTTTTGATGATAGTTTATAAATTTGTAATTTTTATGATATTTTTAGTTACAGTTCTTGTAGAAAAAACTAGTGCTGAGCATGTTTCTGTAATTTTTAACAAATGAATGCTGATAACTTAATTAATGAGTAAGATGTTTATATTACCATACCAAAAAAATCCTAATAAATTTTTACTTATCAATATCCAATATTAAGATTACAATTTCATAATTTATATAAACTTATATCATTTTTCATTTAGGCGATTAAACCAACCCAACAAGAGTATGCTTCCATCTACGTGTGAGCATAACTATAAAAGAGGTCCTTTTGTTAAAATATCATTATCACAAAAGTATATTGAAATTATTTGGAAGTTATTAATGTGATTAATTATAATTGGTATGAGTTATAACAATAATTTAAATGAAAAAAATTTGTCACTTATAAATAAACTACTTTTCCTCTTAGTATATTTGTTTTAAGTAGTTAGTTTTACAATGATCATTTATTGATTATATTATTTATTGAAGGGTAAATTTATATTTTTAGTGAATAAATCATGATATAAATAAAATATTTATTCACTAAACCCATTTATATAAGCATCCTTGATTTTTTGGTGATGAAAAGTGAAACATGTCATTCATTGAGGTGGTAGTCCACACATGAACATGAACAACATTTTCATTTTTTGATCAAATGAAAGTGGAGTTGATAATAGTTATACCGTAAATATAAAAAAATTTAAGTATCTTAATTATAATTATATAATTATATACATATTATTTTAATTTTTTTGAGGAGGGTGGATGGGAACGATAAAGAATGGAAGTAAAAGGGTAAGTAATAATTATGTTGGATATTCAACTCTTCTATTGAAATATCCTTTATAAATGAAGGACTTAAGGAACAATTTTTAGGAAAGGGGCATACAAATGTGTAGAGGATATGTAGAAAAATTAAGTTGGGAAGAGTTTCCTAGGAATTTTGAACTATAGGTGTGACTTTAAAAGGGTTTAAGTGAGATCCTTTTATAGGTGTAAAAGATGGAAAAATCAGTTCGGAAGAATATTGGGTAAGGGGTAACAATGGAATTGCATGAGAGTTAGATGTGTTAGGTGGGGAAATTCTGGTGATAAATGTAGTTATGACTATCCAAACTAAAAGGGTATTCAATAATGTCTAAGTTTAAGATTTATTTATTAAAATTCAAGGCATTCTATAAGTTTTAACTTTTAAATTGATTTAGTAAAATTCATGCCACATTAGATTACCCATTGTAACAATTATTAATCTTGATTAATATTTAACCATGATAATTATCTTATCAATAAAAATATATGATTAATATTCTTAGAAATTTTTTACTATCTTAATCCAAATATGGAATCTTTAATCAAATTCAATTTCTAGATATTAGAAAATTAACCTTTAAATTTAAAAAATATAATGTGTTGAAAAAATATTTTTGTAGAAAAATTTGATTTTAATCATTAAGTGTTATTAATATTATTTAACATTTATTACCAATTAGATGCATTTTAATTCATTTATATACATGTTTAAAATTAATATTATATTCTTAATTTAAAATATATCCATTCAATTTTTTAAAAATACACAATATTTTGGAAGATATCATTCTTTGAAAAAAAATGTTTTTCCATGTTAACTATTTTTTACCAAAGTGACTTAATATTTATTCCTAAAATAGTAGTCATTATTAGATATTTTTTACTCACTAATTATGAATTTTATATCCATTTATTCTGTTAATTTATTTTTCAAAATTATTCTTAATATAATAAATATATAATGTATTAAAACAATTTTTGAGAAAAATATTACTTGAGTTATAAAATATAAAATGAAGGTTTCTAAACTATAATAAATATTTTCAAATGTATAATTTCAATTATAAAATACATAAAATTTCATGAAAAATGTTTCATGAATTTCTATTTCATATATATATACTAATAATGACATAAAATCCACTGTATTAGAAAAAAAGATATATTTCACTATTCACTAAAAGTAATTTTTTTTAAAAAATATCAAAAATTTATCTTATATTAATATTGACATGATACATACAAAAATTAAGTTAATTTTTCAAATTAATTTCGAAAAATTTATAAATTTAATTTTTAACTAAGAACATAAAATATATTAAAAAGCTATTTTTATAGGAAACCGACTTTTGGTATATTAACTATTATTTTTCCTATAAATTACTAATTAATCTAGTTTTAAATTATTATTCATAAAATAAATATATCTGGTAATTATTTAATCATAGTTAACTTATTTTCTTTAAATGAAATGCCAATTTCTAGAAAATATATTTTTTAAGCATAAAGTGAATTGAGCTTAAATGACATTTTGAAAAGTATAAAAATTTATGATATATTTATACATATAAATATTTTATTACATGTTGACATTGTAGGATCCCAAGTAAGTAAATAATTATGGATTTTAATAGCCATGTCTATTTATGAATTATATAGGGTTTTAAAGACTTAAAATGAGAATAAATCCAATCTTAAGCATAGAATTCTCTAATATTTTTTAAAGATTATTTTACCGCCTTTTGATGGTGAACCATTTTTAAATGTATCTTTTGACAATTTTATAAGCTCTATTTGTCAAAATAAACTTATTGTTTAGTATTGAGACATTGAAATTTACTTTGGATAAATTTTTGGTATTTTTCTGACAATGTTTATTTTTTAATGAATAGTGAAAAATACTACATTTTACTTCAAAAATAATTTTTCATCTAATTTAATTATATAGATATATTGTCCTTTTAATTGGTTTTAAAGTTTAATTAGAATATATTTTTACCATTTAATCCAATGGTGGTCATTATAATTGATTTCACTTTGGAATTGGGCATAAACAAGTGCCAAACTTTTCATAGATATTTTTTTTAAAAAAACCCGCTATTTGTTTTGACAATGAGAATTTTTTTTTAAATTAATTATTGAAATTTATGTATTTGGAATTTGGTAAAATGAATTCCATATTTGGAATCATAAGGTCCAAATTATGTAATTAATACTCTTTTGTTTTTGGACATTATGAATTGTAATGACAATAATTATTTTTAATTATCGTGATTAATTAGTAATCGGGTAGTTAAAGATAATAAAATAAAATCTTAATAATAAAAAATGACCCCAAAATGTGTCCTAATGCTACTGGTTGTGTCTTTAATGACCATGGGATGCCTTGTTCCAAACTTAGGGACCCCATGGAATCACTTTTGGGTCATAGTGACACTTTATTATTTTATTTTTAAAGAAAGGAGAATATCATAAAAGTATGTAACACCTAACTAAAAAAATTTTAATTTTGTGTAAATAAATGATATCTTGGACTATAAATAGTAATTGGAAATATAAAAAGATTTCCTACATCATAGTATTTTTTTAATTTTTAGACATTAAATAAATTAAAGTTTTCATGACACCATGATGATGCAGTGATTACCTCATTAATGAACGATTTAAATAAAATGAAAAGATAATGTAAACTCTAAGACTTACACTTTTAAAAAACCTATTAGATGAGTATATTTCAAACCCTTATCACCTTATACTCGAAATATATCAATGTGGGATCTTTAAAATCCGAAACTCATTTTAATATAAAGTAACATTTCTTGACTTTCCAAGAGTGCCCCTCCTCCCTCTTATAAAAAGCCCCCACCTCTACCTCCTTACCCATACCTCTCAAGCCATTGGCTCGGCCAATATCTGCTCATTTTATCTCTCCACATCACTCTCTTCGTCCTAGAAGCCTTACCTTAGGCAGAAAGCTCTTCAAGAAACCCTTTTGGTTCAAACCAAGAGGAGTTACCCGATTTAAAGGTAATGTATTCACTTGTGTTCTTTTGTTTTATTTTGCTTCTACAACCCCATAAAATCTTTTTATTCCTTTATTTTGTAACAAAAACATTATATTAAATATACTAGGATGTTTTTATGATAATTATTCTAGCTACACTTACACACACCTCCGTCTAATGGTTTAAGAACATACAGTTTCTGTGGATGGAGAATTTCTGCCTCACGGAACGATGATTGTTCAATCTTCTTTTAACACATTTCATGATGGCCATTAATATGTCACTCTATTTATATATGATATATATTATGTTTATGTTTTACTTATGATTCTGTATTTTTCATTGATGACATACCTTTATGGTTTCCATTATGGGTAAACGCGATATCTTCATTTTAGGAAGTGCGGACTACCGCCCACTCAAAGTGATTAGATTTGTTAATGCCATATGTGGGATGTATAAAGGATGGAGTTAATGATATTATATATGATATTATACTAGAATTATAATATACCTTTATATCATTATTAATTCATTCCATTAAATATGAAATAGAAATGAAAGCAGCGTTCATGCGTACGTACGACTTACCATCTCCATGAACGGTGCATTTCATTTCTTACCTCTAAATGTTATGTAATATTATAAATGCATGTATATAATGGATATATATGATATCTAAATCATGAATATAATTCTATATATAATGAATATTTTACCACTTGAACAACTTGTAATTATAAGAAGTTTATTTTTGACTCAAGTACCAATGATCGACAAAACGACCGTTATTAACTTAAATAATTACATAGTGTTCATAACTTGGTAATAAGTGATATAAAAGGAATAATGAACTTGAAAAAGGTTTTTAAGCTAGTATAAATTAACTCAATTTTATTATTCAGGAGGTTAAAGAACGATCGAGTCAAGTCGGACACGAGGTATGAGACTTCATCCCAATCTCCTTTTGTTGATGCATATTTTGTTTTATACACAACTTTATTTTATACTGTGTATAAACCCCTTTGACTTTTATGTTTATTCCAAATGAATCTTTTTTATATGAAGCATTTTACTAAAAGAAAAAAGGGAATGTTTTTTTTGTACGTATGCGGTGACAACGACTTCTCCACCGCCGTGACCATTATTTGAGTTTCGGCTTCCTCTACAAGCCATAAATTTTTTTAATGAAAAATAAATACCATGTTTTACCTTTCTTTTATTTTGGTATTGAAAATGATTTTGATAATGTTTTTATTATATCAATGTGTTTTTGATATCTTGTGATTGAAATGTGGAAATGTTATGTTTCCTTTATGCATCTTTTATGTGATACGATTATGTTATGGTTATTGGAAATTATTTATGAAGATGGGTGGTTCCATGGTAAACTAAGGGGGGGGGGTGAGCCTGTGATAGCTCTCCAATGAATTGGGTAATGTGAAGGGGTTAAATGCTAATGTTTCTCTGAATATATTTAGGGAATATACTGTGATGGGTATTCCCTACGTGACCATGAGTGTTACTCCCTACGTATGAATGTTATGAATGCCTCAAGTTACCTTTATGTCTTATGATTTCTATGATTTATTCATGATTTGATGAGGTATGTTAAAGTGCTTATGTTTTATGAGTAAAGTATGATTTCATTAATTCTTATGTATACATGGACTAATGTTTTCATTTCGTACTTTTATATCCCTTATTGAGCTTTTTATGCCTATCCCAAGTTTTTTAAATGTTTTTCACATGTCAAGGGAAAGGTACATGATGTGATGATAGTGTCAAGGAAGTGTCATGAAAGAATCCATGTTTTGTTTTAAATATGTTTCCTTTGATGGTAAAAGTTAATATTGTCTTTAATGCAACCACTTTGTTTAAATGTGGAATCTAATGCATGATTTATGATCTAATTCTCTAAAACTCTAACCCTAAAAAGATCCTCAATGTGTAATCTTGTAATAACTCAAGATTAAGTAATGTTTAAAGCACGAGTTCTTATAGTTGGTATCAAAGGTTGGTTTAGATAACTTTAGGAGTTATAATTATATTAAATGATTATCCAAAAATATTTTTTTTATGGTCAAATTGAAATTATATAGCATTTGAATATTACCATGTTGCTTTATCAAAGACATGTTTGTTCAGAATGGTTTTCCACAGAGGAAATAGGGAAGCAGTGCTAGGAAGGTATATACAAGGAAATGAACTTCCGAATTAGCATCCTGAGATGGTCGGAATTGGAACTGAACAGTTTGTTGGAGTAATGGTGCAGTTGACTCAAGAGATAAATGGTGGTGGTATCCATGCCTGAGATCTGCCAGATCAACTGCATAGAAACATGTAAGTGGTGTAACATTTCATGATGCAACATCCCCCATCATTCAGAGGATCATCTGACCCTGTGATAGCTGAAGGGTGGATTAAAGCATTGGAGAATATTTTCGATGTCATGGGGTGTTCATAAAATCAAAAGGTTAGTCTTGCAGTGGTGGTCGATGGTTAAAAATATTAGAAACGCTGATGATATTGATGCCCTTGACTGAGATGAATTCAAAGGTATGTTTTTTGAGAAGTATTTTCCTAAGGCTGTTCGACTTAGGATAGAAAAACAATTCTTGGAATTGAGGCAAGAGGATGGCTCAGTGGCTGCTTATGAAGAAAGGTTCACTCGATTGGCAAGGTATGCACGGAATTTTATCCGAGACCTTGATAGTAAAATAAATATTTTTTACTCCGGATTAAAGCCAAAATATTGAAGGGCTTTTGCTTCTCATGAGTTCAAGAGTTATGAAAATCTTGTTTGATGTGATGATAAGGTGGAAGTGGAGTTTGCCGATGATCAAGTGTTCTATAACAACCAACAGAAGAAGAGACCTGGGTGGCAGGAGAAAGGGAATAATTATTCAAAAATGTCCGATGGTAAGAAAAATAGGTTTCCAGTTCGTGATAATTGTGGTAAAATTCATGCTGGGGAATGTCTTCTGAATTCTGGAAAGTGATACCGATATGGTAATATGGGACAAAAGGCTAGTGATTTCACTGAAAAAGATCAGGGTGATGGTAAGACCAAATTTCATTTACAGTTATTGAAATGTTTCAAGTGCAATTAGATGGGTCATTATGCAAATGAGTGTTCGACAAAGAGCTCAAATGATGGGAAGCAGTCAGACTACAAGCAAAAAGGAGTGGTGAAGTCCTTTGCAACTACTTCATTAGATGTTGGGCCAGCAATTGAAGTAGAATCAGGTACTTTTTTTTTGTTTTCTCATATTATGCTAATGTGTTATTTGATTCAGGGTCTACACATTCTTTCATCTCTGAAAACTTTTCTAGTAAATTGGGAATTCCATCTCAAGAAATAACTCCTAAACATGTGGTAAAAAAACCTAGGGGAACTGTTGAGGCAAAAAGAATTTATAAGAGTCTTCCTATCTTTATCCGTGGAAAGAACCTACTTGAAAACCTTATTATTTTACCTATAGTAGAGTTTAATGTTATCCTGGGTATGGATTGGATCTCTGTTTACCATGCTAAGATTGATTACAAAGCTAAAAAAGTTTCTTTTTAGAAAGACTTTCAGTTTGTGTACAAGAATGAAACCTTACTGTTGATAACATATCAAGAGGCTGAGAAACTTGTAAAAGTTGAAAATTAATGTTACCTTGCACATATTGTTGAAAACAAAGGAACCATTCAAATTAATGATGTGCCAGTGGTAAATGAGTATCCTGATGTTTTTCCTGATGAGTTGCCTGGAATAGTACCAGATTAGAAAGTTGAATTTACTGTTGACTTAGTTCCTGAAGCTAATCCAATTTCAAAACCCCCTTATCAAATAGATCAAATTGAACTTTTAGATTTGAAGGAGCAATTGCAATATTTATTAGAGAAATGTTTCATTTGACCTAGCACATCACCATGGGGTTCTCCCATCTTATTTGTTAAAAAGAAATATGGTTCTATGAGACTTTTCATTGATTATAGAGCCTTGAATAACATCACTGTTAAGAACAAATATCCTTTGCCTCATATCGATGATTTGTTTGATCCGCTTCAGGGAGCTCAATATTTTCAAAGATTGATCTGAGATCGGGGTACCATCAGTTGAAGGTAAAGAAAACAAATTTTCCAAAGACCGCATTTAGTACAAGATATGGCGATTATGAATTTTTAGTAATGCCTTCTGGGATAACCAATACACCTGCTATATTCATGGACCTTATGAATAGAATTTTCCATGAGTTATTGGATAAGTTTGTGGTTGTTTTCATTGATGATATTTTGGTGTTTTCTAAAAGTAAAGAGGAGCATGAAAGTCATTTAAGAGTTATTTTGAAAACCTTAAAAGAAAATAAATTGTATGGGAAATTTAGTAAGTGTGAGTTTTGGTTGAAACAAATTTCTTTCCTTGGTCATATTGTTTTTAAAGATGGAATAACTATTGATCCTGTAAAAACAAAGGTTGTTGAAGAATGGCCAAGACCCAAAAATGTAACTGAGATTCGTAGTTTTCTTGGTTTGGAAGGATATTACTGAAGGTTTGTTAGAAATTTTCCCGGTTATCTAGTCCAATGACAAAGCTAAATCTAATGCGTGTTAAGTTTATTTGGACAAAATAATGTGATGATTGTTTTTAGGAATTGAAAAGAAGATTGGTGAGTGCTCTAGTTTTGGAACTACCTTCCAGGAATGGTGAGTTTGTTATCTACAGTGATGCTTCATTGAAAGGACTTGGTTGCGTCTTAATGAAGAATGATTAGGTAATTGTTTATGCTTCACGACAGTTGAAAACTCATGAGGTAAATTACCCTACACATGATTTGGAATTAGCTACTATTGTTTTCACTTTAAAAAATTGGAGGCATCATTTGTATGGTGTAAAGTGTGAAATATATACTGATCAAAAAAATTTAAAGTATATTTTCACTCAGAAAGAACTGAACATGAGACAAGGGAGATAGCTAGAATTAATCATGGATTATGATTGTACAATTCATTATCATCCGATAAAAGAAAATAAAGTGACTGATGATTTGAGTAAAAATAGTAATGTTACATTAACAATGTTGCATTAGGAACTTGATCCTTTGGTTAAGGATTTGATGAACTTTGGCATAGAAGTTGTTGGTGCAGGATGTTCTTCTGTTTTGTTTCAGGTATCAGTGAAATCTTCTATATCAGAGGGAATTAAGCAAGCACAGAAGCAAGACAGTGAGTTGCAGAAAAAGGTAGATCTAGTTTAGAAGGGTAAGTTGCCTGAATTCAACATTGATAGTGATTGTGTTTTGAGATTTTGGAAGAGATTATGTGTGCCGTGTGATTCAAAGTTAAAGAGAGAGTTGTCATATGATGCTCATAGTTCTCCGTTTTCAGTTCATCTTGGCAGTACTAAGATGTAGAGAGATTTTCGGGAGTACTACTGGTGGGATGGAATGAAAAGAGATATTGCGGATTTTACTATGAAGTGTTTGACTTGTCAACAGGTTAAATCAGAGTGGCAGTTACTGAAAGGGATGCTTCAACCTTTACCAGTACCAGAGTGGAAATGGGAGAATATATCCATGGACTTCGTTGTTGGATTGCCGAAGACACCTCGAGGTAATAATGCAATCTGGGTTATTGTTGATCACTTGACTAAATATGCTCATTTCCTTCCTATATGAGATAATTTTTCCCTAGATCAACTTTCTCGTTTGTATCTTAAAGTGATAGTCAGGTTACAAGGAGTTCCCCTCTCCATTGTATCTGATCGTGATCCCAGATTTACTTCTAACTTTTGGAAAGGCCTTCAAAAGTCGTTGGGTATTGAATTAAATTTTAGTACAACTTTTCATCCTCAATCCGATGGGAAGTTAGAACGAACAATTCAGACTTTAGAGGATATGCTACGTGCTTGTTTCATTTATTATTAGGGAAGTTGGGACCAACATCTTTCTTTGGTTGAGTTTTCTTATAATAACAGTTTTTATTCTAGAATATAGATGGCACCATTTGAGGCATTATATGTGAAGCAGAGTCGAACTACAAATTTTTGGGATGAAGTGGGTGAAAGGAAGTTGATGGGACCAGAATTGGTAGAAGAGTTGGCAGAAAAAGTTCAGCTGATACAGAAACACATGAGAACAGCTCAGAGCAGGCATACAAGTTATGCAGACAACAGGAGGAAAGATCTCTCTTTTGTGGTAGGTAATCATGTTTTTCTCAAAGTTTCACCATGGAAAAGTGTGATGCGATTTAGTAAGAAAGGAAAGATGATTCCAATTTTCATTGGACCATATGAAATTATGGAGAGAGTTGGATCAGTTGCACACCGAGTGGCTTTACCTCCGAGTTTATCTCAGGTACACAATATTTTTCAAGTTTCAATGTTAAGGAAGTACATGCCAGATCCATCTCATGTTTTGAGTCCAGAGCTAGTTCATTTGGAAGAGAACCTATCTTATGAGGAGCAACCTTTCCAGATTATTGACCATAGGGAGAAAGTGTTACAGTATAAGGTGATTCATCAAGTAAATGTTTTTTTGGAAAAACCAAATGATTGAAGATGCAACATGGGAATCTGAAAATGCAATGAGGGATAAATACCCCCACTTATTCAATAAGTAAATAAATTGCGGGGACAAAATTTTCAAAAGGGGGGAAGGATGTAACATCCCAAGTAAGTAAAGAATTATGGATTTTCATATCTATGTCTATTTATGAATTATATAGTGTTTTAAAGACTTAAAATGAGAATAAATCCAATCTTAAGCATAAAATTCTCTAATATTTTTAAAAGATTGTTTTACCGCCTTTTGATGGTGAACCATTTTTAAATCTATCTTTTGACAATTTTATAAGCTCTATTTTTCAAAATAAACTTATTCTTTAGTATTGTGACATTGAAATTTACTTTGGATAAATTTTTGGTATTTTTTTGACAATGTTCATTTTTTAATGAATAGTGAAAAATAATGCATTTTACTTCAAAACTTCTTTTTCATCTAATTTAGTTATATAGATAGATTGTCCTTTTAATTGGTTTTGAAGTTTAATTAGAATATATTTTTACCATTTAATCCAATGATGGTCATTATAATTTATTTCACCTTGGAATTGGTCATAAACAAGTGCTAAACTTTTCATAGATATTTTTTCAAAAAAAAACCCGCTAATTGTTTTGACAACGGGAATAATTTTTAAATTAATTATTGCAATTTATATGTTTGGAATTTGGTAAAATGGATTCCATATTTGGAATCATAAGGTCCAAATTATGTAATTAATACTCTTTTGTTTTGGGACATTATGAATAGTAACAATGGTAATTATCTTTAATTATCGTGATTAATTAGTAATCAGGTAGTTAAGGATAATAAAATAATATCATAATAATAACAAATGACCACAAAATGTGTCCTAATGTAACTGGTTGTGTCATGGCTGACCATGGGATGCCTTGTTCCAAACTTAGGGACCCCATGGAATCACTTTTGGGTGATAGTGACAGTTTATCATTTTATTTTTAAAGAAAGGAGAATATCACAAAAGTATGTAACACCTAATTAAAACAATTTTAATTTTGTCTACATAAATGATATCTTGGACTATAAATAGTAATTTGAAATCTAAAAAGATTTCCTACATAATAGTAGTTTTTTTATAATTTTTAGACATTAAATAAATTAAATTTTGTATGACACCATGATGATGCAGCGATTACCTCATTAATGAACGATTTAAATAAAATGAAAAGATAATGTAAAATATAAAACTTAAACTTGTCAAAAACCTATTGGATGAGTATATTTAAAACCCTTATCACCTTATCCTAGAAATATATCAACATGGGACCTTTAAAATACGAAACTCATTTTAATATAAAGTAACATTTCTTGACTTTCCAAGAGTGCCCCTCCTCCTTATAAAAGGCCCCCACCTCTACCTCCTTACCAACACTTCTCAAGCCATTGGCTCGGACACGATCTGCTCATTTTATCTCTCCACATCCCTATCTTCACCCTAGAATCCTTAACGTAGGCAGAAATCTCTTCAAGAAACCCTTTTGGTTTAAACCAAGAAGAGTTACCCGATTTAAAGGTAATGTCTTCACTTGCGTTCTTTTGTTTTATTTTGCTTCTCCAACCCCCTAAACTATTTTTATTCCTTTATTTTGTAAAAAAAAAATTGTCTTAAATATACTAGGATGTTTTTATGAGAAGGATTCTAGCTACACTTATAGACAACTCCATCTAATGGTTAAAGAACATACTGTTTCTGTGGATGGCGAATTTCTGCCTCACGAAACGATGATTATTCAATCTTCTTTTAACACCGTTCATGATTTCCATTAAGATGTAACTATATTTATATATTATATATAATATATTTATGTTTTCCTTATGCTTATGAATTTTTAATTTATGGCATACCTTTATGGTTTCCATTATGGGTAAACGCGATATCTTCATTTTAGGAAGTGCGGACTACCGCCCCCTCAAAGTGATTTGATTCGTTAATGCCATATGTGGGATGTATAAAGGATGGAGTTAATGATATTATATATGATATTATACTAAAATTATAATATACCTTTATATCATTATGAATTAATTCCATTAAATATGAAATTGAAATGAAAGTAGCGTTCATGCGTACGTACGACTTAGCGTCTCCAAGAACGGTGCATTTCATTTCTTACCTCTAAATGTTATGTAATATTATAAATGCATGTATATAATAGATATATATGATATATATTATATCTAAATCATGAATATAATTATGGATATAATGGATATTTTACCACATGAACAACTTGTAATTACAAGGAGTTTATTTTTGACTCAAGTACCAATGATCGACAAAACAACCGTTATTAACTTAATTAATTACATAGTGTTCATAACATGGTAATAAGTGATATAAAAGGAATAATGAACTTTAAAAAGGTTCTTAATCAAGTATAAATTAACTCAAGTTTATTATTTCGGAGGTTAAAGAACGATCGAGTCAAGTCGGACACGAGGTAAGGGACTTCATCTCAATCTCCTTTCGTTGAGGCATATTTTGTTTTATACACAACTTTCTTTTATACGGTGTATAAAACCATTTGAATTTTACGTTTATTCAAAAGAAATATTTTTTATAAAAAGCGTTTTACTAAATGAAAAAAGGGAATGTTTTTGTCGTACTTATGCGGCGACAACGACTTCTCCACCGCCGTGACCATTATTTGAGTTTCGGCTTCCTCTACAAGCCATAACTTTTTTTTAATGAAAAATAAATACCATGTTTTAATTTTCTTTTATTTTGGTACTGAAAATGGTTTTTATAATGTTTTTATTATATCAATGTGTTTTTGATATCTTGTGATTGAAATGAGGAAATGTTATGTTTCCTTTATGCATGTTTTATGTGATACGATTATGTTATGGTTCTTGGGCATTGTTTATGAAGACGGGTGGTTCCATGATAAAATAAGGGAGGGTGAGCCAGTGATAGCTCTCCAATTCATTGGGTAACATGAAGGTGTTAAACTCTAATGTTTCTCTGAAGATATTTAGGGAATATACTGTAATGTGTATTCCAAACGTAACCATGAGGGTTACTCCCTACGTATGAATGCTATGAATTCCTCAAGTTACCATTATGTCTTATGATTTATATGATTTATTCATGATTTGATGAGGTATGTTAAAGTGCTTATGTTTTATTAGTAAATTATGATTTCATTAATTCTTATGTATACATGGACTAATGTTTTCATTTCATACTTTTATATCCCTTACTGAGCTTTTTATACTCATCCCAAGTTTTTGAAATGTTTTTCACAGGTCAAGGGAAAGGTACAAGATATGATGATAGTGTTAAGGAAGTGTCATGAAAGAATACATGTTTTGTTTTAAATATATTTCCTTTGATGGGAAAAGTGAATATTGTCTTTAATGTAACCACCTTGTTTAAATGTGGAATGTAATGCATGATTTATGATCTAATTCTCTAAAACTCTAAACCTGAAAAGATCCTCAATGTGTAATCTTCTAATAACTCAAGATTAAGTAATGTTTAAGGCACGAGGCCTTATATACATAACCCTAATTTTTACTTTAATAACCCTTTATGATTCCTGTTTAAGACATAAACATCATATAAGCTCTATTTGTAGTTTTGTGTGGCGGTTTAGGTTAGAAGGATCTTATGAAAATCTCCATGATCTTGAACTTTTTCCTTATACATGTTTTCTCAAATTGTAATTTCTTGATTTTAGTTTGATCTTTGTCTAGGGAAATCCCTACTAAAGTTTCCCCTATCAAGCTTTGAAAAATGAGATTCATAAGGAATTCATTCACTTATAGATCCCAATTCTTCCTATATTATTGATTTTATAATAGTATTACTTCAATTTATACCATATAATTTAATGACTATGTTTTAACAATAATATTTAATACTCAAAATATATCAAGGTTTTTTGGTTTAGTTTGGTATTGTGTTTTAAATATTCTATTTAATGTATTTTTTACTTAGTAAGAATATATAGTGAAATATCAGATCATTACGTTATATATATATATTATAAAATATTATATAAACCATTTAAATAAATATATTAATACATTAAATATGGTTTATATTTAAATTTTTTATATATTTATATGCATATTATATAATTTAATATATATATATATATATTTATAATTATATATGTTCTTTTATAAATTTATTTATCGAAATAAGTTAGTGTCAATCCCCTTTATTAATGAAAGAAACTTATTTTTAATTGGGTTGATAGAGAACCCTTACATGACCTGTAGGACCAAAAAATAAATGGATCAAATTCCCCAAGGTACAATAGTCTGATGGAGAAGACCTGAATACCCATCTTGACCATCATGCATCACACCACGACAACATTCTTTACACTGCACCACCCCTTTGTCACTTTGTGCCTACACTCAGTGATGCCAGCCTCCATCACGCTGGTTTTCCCCTATTGCATCATGATAGGGAATCCATATATCTCACATTAAAAGCCTATGAGGGGTGGAGGGTATATGATAAATGGAAACACACCCATTACTCATTAGAGCTGTCACCCACCCAATAGCACCTACATGTCATCAGGCTACGCTGTACTTATCGCGTCGTGACATTCGCCTGAGCCATATCATACCACCTTCCAACAATAATTTTTTTCCAATAATGCAAACCTGCATTTTATGCCATAAATGAAAAGAACAATAAATTCATATATATATATATATATATATGATTACATATAAATAGATATATAAATAACATAAGTCCATTAATATGTAATAAAATAGGTCTAGTAGGTATTTGTCATTCCTTATGGGGAGGGATGATGTTTGACACACTGAGGTTCCTGAGTGTGTGCATTGTTTGCAGTTTGTAAGAACCTATAAATATGATAATAATTTATATAATTAATATTTATTCATTTTTATTTTAATATTTTTTTAAATCATTATAAAATCATTTTTTTTGTTTTTAATTAGTATTTTATTATAAATATTTTTTATTAAAATAATTTTTTTAATATTTATCTATTTTATTTTAATATTTATTATTTTTAATATATTTTTTTTAATTTATGTAAGTAATATAGTGTATACATTTTTTATTTTTTTTTAAATTTATTCATTTTTATTCAATGTTAATATTTATTCATTTAATATTTTTTATTCATATTTAATATTTACTAATTTTTAATATTTTTGGATTTTATTTATTTTTCAACATCTATTTACAATTTTTTATTTATTAAGTTTTAATATTTTTAATATGTTTGTAATTTATATAATTAATATTTATTAATATTTATTTATTTAGTTTTAATATTTAAAAAATGTTTTTAATTTATATAATTAATTCATTTAAATGAAATTTTAAATATTTTTAATTTATATGATTAAATTATTTCATTTTTAATATTTTTCTAATTTATTTATTTTTTATTATTTTTTTATTCCTTTTAATTAATTTTTTATTATGAGTTTATTAGTGATAGTTTGAGAATTGATAGAAGCTCATTTTATTAGCACTTTATTAGCAATGATAAATACATAGCTTTATCAGTGCTAAAAAATTGTTGATAAAAGCCACATATATGAGCTTTTTTCTTTTTAGCACTGATAATGATCACTTTTATTCATGCTTTTTGGTTAGCCCTGATAAAACCCTTCCACACTTTTAAAATAACCCTAATAGATCATGCTACCCCTCACACCATTCAAGCTCTCACAGAATCGAAACTTTGCAGCAACCAAACTAATTTTTTGTTGTTGGAAAAATCGATCCTCAAAACCGTAGGTATACTATTAAAAACTTATTTTTAATGATTTATCCACTGATATTTCATTTTATTTTGATGATTTTTTGTGTTTATATTTCTTGCTTCATCAGTAATCATTCTTACCATATGTGTTCATTTGTAACCAATTTTTTCATTATTCTTATCTATTTTTAGGATGAATTGAACATTTTAATATGCTTTCCATACCAGCTACAAATGATCTGCCATTTGATATTTTGGAAACCTTTTTCTATTGCTTGTATTTATCTGCGAACAATTATATGCAATGGATTTTCAAATTTTGTACCAATACCCAATATTTGTTTTTGTTTTTCATTTATATTTCAATCATCACTATAAAAATCCTCACCCAGGATTGAGCTTGATGCTTTTACCAAGGACCACTTATTATTGAGATATTCTCTAACTTCACTCCTTCTCCAACATGAAACTAATACTTCAATTTATTATTACATTAAAAAACATAAAAAATAAATATAAATAAAAATTAATAAAATTAATATATGTATTATGAAAAATATAATTCAAATATATTAGTATTTATAAAAATAAATAATACATGTTATATATATATATTAATATATTAGAATTACTAAAATTAAATTACAAAAATATCACTATTCTAATAATTAAATTTTAATATAAATTACAATAATCCTAAAATATTAATTACATATATATGGTTAATAATTAACCTTATCATTTTAATTGGTCTTTAGGATTGTTGTGGTTGAATTTTAGCCTTTTTTTTAATTTTTTGGTTGCATCTTCAATATGATGATGTGCTTGAGTGTAATGACATGAAATTTCAAAAACAATGATCCTTGTACTATAAAAATCTCAAATAGTGATGTTTTTTAACATTAATAATCATAAAAAATGTTTAATAAATGCTACAATTTTACAACTATTATAAATAAATTCAAATTTAATATTTTTACCTTTTTAAGTTAATTTAAAAATGAAAACAAATAAGGTACACAATTTTATGAAGTAACTAAATAGAATCCTAACTAGAAACATAATAAAAAACTCTCAAGTTATATTAATTATTTTATATTTTTTGAAACATATTTATATTATATCATAATCAACTCCTAATTTATAATTATTTAGCTTTTATTACCTCTCATGTTTAATGTAATCGGATATTGTAAATACTATACATGATTTTGGTTTTAAAATGAATTTGATTTATACTCATCTATAAAATTGTACCTTCTTGCTTTCTTAAATAGATTCATTTGTCTTCCTTAAGGTGATAATGAGAATTTGAAAAGTTTTTCAATGAATTATAAAACATATTCTTTATATATATTCTTTTATATACTATATTTATGTTTATATTATAATTTATAATTTTTTTTAATTTATACTTTATATAATTTATAGATTTTAAAATTGATACATTATATGCATACCTTTGGCGTATTTATTTATTTTTGTAAAATATGAATATCATTGAACTAAATTGGATGAATGTGAATAAAAAATGGATGGATTGTAATCATTTGAAAAAATAGTATGAGGATGGGGTTAAATAGTCCACCATGTTTGTAATAAAGTGTGAATATGACCTTTTTGAAATCATTTGTTCGTGTTTACATTGCCATTAATCAAGATAAATTTTTCCATAAGTGTTGGATGAACACTTAATCATTCACAGAATAAGTAAAAGTTATAAATGTTGGACTTGACACGTGGAATAATTTAATGTAGCTAGTGAATATGACAACACTGTGGATTATGGATCATGAGATATCATTACAAGTGTAAATATACAACATTTTCATATATACTAAAGTAGTATAATTTTAAAGTTGATAGTATATGGAGTAAAACCAGTTTTACATTACTACTTTCTTACTTGAATGATATGCTACCAAAATATAATGAGCTTATTTAATAAATAAATGATGCTAAACTAATGCTGTGTTCAATGGGTATGATCTATAAAATAATATATGTCTTTACAAATAAATTTATATTGTTTTTCAAAAACCATTAATCACATAAAATATTTCCTTAGTGTGGTGCGACTCAATATAAGAAAGATGAATCAAGTCCTTCAAAAGTTTTATTGTACTTTCTAATCATTCCACGGTTTAGACACCTATATATAAGTAAGGATACTCCAATGAAATTGACATGAAACATAGATAAAATAATTTAAGATGATAATCCTTTTCACCATGTATAATCTCATTAGTGGAAGAAATTTGATCCTGAACATCTTGAATTTGTAAAGGATCTGAGAAACCTCTATCTTATGCTATATATAGCTGAAATGAATCCTTTTGGTGTACAAAGTAACACTCAAAGTACATGGCCAATCATGTTGGTAAATTATGACTCGAAACCTTAGTTATGCATCAATCATAAATACATTATGTTGTCTTTTCTTATATAAAAAAATAATCATTAAATTATATTGATATTTGTTTGGATCTATTGATGAATGATATGAAATTAATATGGGATTCTAGTGCTATGTTGTATTATGCTAAAAAAAATAAAGATTTCACAATGAAATCTTTGTTTTACTAGATGATAAATGAAATTTTTTCTGATGGAATTTTTTAGGGTATAGAATTAAAGGAATTATAGGGTGTAACATTTTTAAATATGGTATACATTCAATTAGTTTTAATCATTCCTTGAAGCCTTTTTTCAAATACATCAATTTTTTTTACCCCAATGAAATAAATACTGATCTTGGATGGCATCATTTGATGAGAATTCAGAATAAGGCACAACACCATCACTATAAATTTGTGATCAAAAGTTTGAGAAAGGAAAGGAAATTATCCCAATTTTTTAAAAACCCTTCTCTAAAATGTTTACAAAAAACAGGTTGGAAAAACAGATCAGTGTTTCTTGAATTACCATGCTGAAATTATTTTTCATTAGATATTTTCTTGATGTTATTCACATATAAAAAAATATACATAAAAGTGTCATTGGAATGTTATTAAATGAACTTGGTAAAAGAAAATTTGTAATTAAGTATATATTGGTCCTGATTGGCATGGGGATAAGGGAAGAGTTAGTTATACTGAAGGGTGAAAGATAAAAGTTTCTTCCTTTAGCATATTACACTCTTTTGAGGAAAAAGATATTTCAATTTTAAAACTTCTTGAATGGTGTAAGGGTTCTATTAGGGTATTCATCAAACATAAATAATATCATATCGATGATTGATTTGAAGTTAAAGAGAAGAAAATCACAAAACTATCATGTTTTGATGAAATATTTGATGTTTGTGGATTTCTGTTGCATTCTATATAAAGACTTAAACACACATTGACCGCCCCTATCATGAGGCTTGATAAATTCGTTCCCTTCTGAAAAAACTTACTAGGAAGCTAGTGGAAATTGGGGTTAATCCCATAGGGAAAGAGTGGAAAAACAATGGAATATGAAAGTTATAGAGGTTTATACGATTATCTATAAAAATGAGTCATGATGAAGTGGGGATGAAAAATGTGAAATGATTGTGAAACACAGTTGAAAACATAATAAAAAAAGAACAATAGGGAAAAAATGGATTAGAGTTACAAATTGATTAGGGTTTATTTCAAATTTTTTCTTTAGTATTAAAATCATTAATGGCAATATATTACCATGGGGATTCAATTTTTTTATTGTTTATTGGCTGACAATAAATAACTATAGCTTTTTGAAATCAATTTCTTAGTTTGGTAATTAATTACTTAAAAACATGTTAAATCAATTCCCAAAAAATTAGTGACAATGAGTTATTCCAATGGTCATGGGTTTTCCTATTTAAGCCCCTTTCCGCTTTAGTTTTCCTCAGTTGTGTCATTCTTGGTCCGATATGACAAATCTGGGAAGATTGGGGATTTAATCATTAAATAGATTATAAAAAAAAGATAATAATAAAAGTAAATACACCATAATTTCTATTAAAACACACCCATAACCTTTTTATAACCCCGAAATAAGATACTCACCCTATTATTATCATGGTCATGGTGTGTGGATTGAGTGGAAACTCAATCTCTACCATCAGTATGAGAGGTAAGTGAGGGGAAGAATAAAAACACACTAAAATAAAAAAGAAAGATGAAGAGATCCTACTATCCTTACAGAAGGAACATGTTGGAAGTACAAAAACACCCCCCTTGAATGACCAACCCTGAATTCATAGGCCTTCGATCATATTTATATAAAATTAGTTTACGTGGTGTTCACTTAAAAGTACATGGAATGTACTCTAGTCAACCCGAAATTTCTTGTATTTCTCCACCGGTCGAGGGCCTACCACACTGCCCATTGAATTTTGTGCTTCAATGGTTGGTTTGTTGAAGTAAACGACATGCAATGCTGATATTCATGGATCGTATCATCTCTATCATCCAAAAAATTCTTCTATAATTTGATTACACAATGTGTATCATTAATACATGGTGTGTGGTTTTTGGTCCATAACATGGGCATGTACTTGGGTTGGCCGAGCTATGCACAATGCAACTCTATATGACATGTGTTTAAAAATAAACATCATGTATTCTAGAAATTATACTATGATTTTCCTAATATTTTATTTCCACTAGACACTTTTAAAAAATCACCATGAACACTAAAATAAAACATTTGATCCATAAAAAAAATGGTGTAAATGAGTTTTGAGCTTAATAAAGCATATGAAAAATTATGAACATAAAGGGACATCAATATCCCAGATACTTAGTTATTATTGTGAAATCAAGTAAAATTTTAACATCAAATAAAAATAATACACACTATAATAAGGGAATAACTCAATTAATTGAAATTATAAATATTTAATTCATTATAGAGGATTTTAAAAAGATGTATAACATATTTTAATTTTAAAAATATTCTAAACATGCATCTTATACAATTTAATTAAATACTTTCATCCTATTTAAGTTACATTTTTCAACTTTTTATAAATATGAATTCTAATTGATAATTTACCTCAGAAGGAAAATGACTCACTCATCACTCCAGATCATGTAATCAGATTTATGATCAATCTCAAGTATAAGAAATCTATCCATAAGCTTGTAAGTAATCTAATTCCCAACTTAGAAGTCAAATAAAAAAAATCATGACGTAATTCAATATGGTTACAATGATTATATGGCTAAAGGGTAGGTAGTTAATGATGTGAAAATAATCACAGAGGCTAGCATAAGTAGGAAAAATTCTTAAATAATAAAGCCTGATATTCAATGAAAAATATTAATAAAAAATTAGTCTCTATAAAAATATCCAAAGGTCAACATAACTATTCCATTTCCTTACCAACATAGGCTCGTAAACCATCAATGAGTGTAATGAATGAATTAAACACTATTTTTAATTTCTCATTATATATATATATATATTATTTTTATAAAGGATCACTTAGGAATATGAGAAATGGTGGTTTTTGAACTCTTTTTCCTAGAAAAAAAGGAGATATGCTCCCATGCACTTAATTTCATGGTCACTCACCAAAATATACCATCAATATCCAAACTCCCTTTTTAAAGATCAAATTAATAATCATGTAGTATAAATAAAGAATTAGGTTAGGAAGGATAAATAGGCTTATAATGTGTATTCTTATTAAGGAATTTCATGGTTTCTATGGGTTTCATAGATATAAAATGTATGGTGGGTCATAAAGTTAAAAGAGGCTAAAAATACCAATAAAATTCCTCATTCATTTTAATGTGATTCAAAATATTCATGTTTTGAAAAGAAAAAACTTGAAAGTTCTAGTAGTTATGCATATCCCAAGAATCTCTCTAGAAAGTTGGTATAAGTAAGAACATAACCAAAGGTTTAAAATACCTATTGGAAATGAGGATAAAAAATGGATCAATCAGATCATGAAATGAATATAAATGACTAGTCTAAGAAATGAAAATGGTTAAGAATTAACAAAAAAAATCAAACAATATCAACAATCATTTTAAAATACTTTAAAATTAATACAAGCATGTAACTTTTGAAATTCCCACCCTGGTCTTTCATATTTATAATTATATTTAATAATTTTTTCCACATTTTAAAATATTTCATATAATTAATGATATATCCTAGATTAGTCAATTGGAAAAGACTAGTGTAGTTAAGAGACTATCCCCCACATATAATATCACAGATGGTCTTCCAAGTGAAACACCAAGTAGGAGAAGAGGATGTGGAATGAAACAACTAGACCAGTCTAAGGTAGTAATTAAGGAAGTAATCTAAATGAAAATAATGAAATGAAAAGAGAAAATAATACTCCCCTGGTGAAAAATAAAAAATATGGAAGAAGGTGAATATCAAATACCCATATCACTCTAGAGAACCTTTGACTATCAATGGGAGGTTAAATTATTCTTCACTTATGAAAACCATCAAATCAAAACCAACACAAAATAGATATATATAATGAACAGATGTGATATATAAAGAGTCAATCAGTAGGATTAGGAGAGGAAATATTGGGGAGCATGTGATCCTATAGAGTGGGGGATAATGGTGGGGGTGTGAGGTCCACATCCTATTATACTAGTGTGGTAGGTAAATATGGGGCTTTGGTAGTGGAAGTGCTGCCTAATCCATCAATGGAAAGAACCACATAGTATGTGCCTTGGGTTAATGGGTGAGGATCGGGTCAATGAGAAGGTGTTGGTGGTAATGGAAGTCCCAAGTGATGGAAAAGAAGGCCCAAAATTCCCTCAATCCAATCAAGGAATCTTTTGATAGTGTCGTGGTGGAAAAGGACTTTGGAGTTGACTGAGGGTGTTGGTGGAGGTGGGGATGTGGTGTGGTTAGTAGACGAAATGATAGAATAGGAGGGATAAGTAGTGTTAGTGGGAAGGGATGAAGTGGAAGGATCCACTAGTGGAGGAGGTAGAGATGGTATCAAATCAGCAACACCCCTAGGGGTAGGTAGGTCCTCTCCTTGTATAACAGGTATCAGGAGATCATGCATGAGCACATAGGTGCTCCCTCACTTATGGACCATCCCCATGTGAATAATCATGAGATAATCTATTAGTTGATGAGATCCTAAATGATCCTGTAGGATAGAGGGCTCAAAAACACCGAAGTAGTGAGCCAACCAAGTATCATAGAATCTTCTAGTCCACTTACCCTGAAGGATGGTAAACATAGAGTGAAAGTATGAGGTTGAAAAGTAGGGTATGTTGGGATAGTCATTCTGGAAGATACATATCACATGCTCTATGTCACATTTGAACACAACACCCCTATCCTAATGACGTGTGAGGAGAATGGAATTAAAACAAAATTGGATGAAATAGAGGGGTGGAGAAATTTTCATTGTTCTCTTATGTTTGGTGGGATCATAACAGACATGAGGTCCAGTGATATCCTTCCAATTAGGGAGTAGGTTGGAGCTGTCTGGGTGGGTGAGGGAAGAAACACGGGGTGGGATGGCTAGATATGGGTAGAAGCCTCACCCTTGTCTGAAATTTTCCATGTTAAGTGAGAAGAACCATCCTCCCAATAATAAGGGTAATGGTGTCTCCTTTTCGCTTGGCCTCTCTCAGAACTATGCTCCATTGAATCAAACAATGGTAAGAAAATCCAAAAATAAATATTGGAATGTAGGAGTGTTGGACTAAAAAATTATGATCAGATGGGTGTGGCCTATAAATTCCTCGAGCTCCTCTAAAATTCCCAACTAGTCTAGGATATTGGGGTCTAAGAACTATTGACTTAGAAAGATTATCCAGTGTAAGAGATTCCATAGCCAGTCACTAATAGGATGATGCTTGTTAAAAACTAGGCATGGGTAGGGCTGTGGCCATGCATCTATTCGCGCTGGTTGTGGTAGTACATCATTCATTGGAGTGGGATTCTCAAAATTCATAGAGGATGGAGATAATGGCCACTCATCTATGGAAGTAATGAGAGCTACCGTATAGAATGTTGGGACAGTAAAAAGTGGGGTTAGGATTTCCAAGGCCAGTGGCTAGGAAATTTGAAGATCCTCCATGATGTTTCCTCCATGTATCTTGACTCAGAATCAAAGTGGTGTGTCATTCCCCTCATCATTAGAAATCTTGGGATGCTTCCCACTTAAACGATCCCTATCATCCATGATCTAAAAAGTAAAATGATAAGAAAATAAATGAACATTAAAAGAACAATAAATAGAGTTAGTTTCTGAAACATACACAGTGTGTATTCTAATAGTGCATGAATTGTAATGTTCTCATGTGGAAACCTGTTTTACTTGGGATACATGCCTATTAGACCCTATGTTTGTCTCTAAAAGTGTACACAGTGTGTAATGTGATCACACTCTATTTGTTGACACATGAAGATCTAGGCTGTGTATATGTCCTTAAATGGGCAGTGCAAGTGGGTAATAATACATGTTCTGTAGTATACACACATTCCATGTGGTTAGACATGTGGAGAATGACCATTTGTATAGAAACAGTGTAGAATGGACGTGTGTGTGTACATGGGTTTCCAATCTGTGTGAACCCCAAGACACAAACTCTTGCAAATGGATGTAGTACATGGTGAGTACCGAATGAACATGTCGTGTGTTTTTACATAGGAAGTTCATCCATGTGGGATCAGTGTGACATAGATCATGCAGGTAGAGGTAGGGTTACATGGAATGTGCCGAATGCACACTCCCTATATTTTAAAATTTAGTATAGAATGGAATTTGGCTTTGTATCAGTTGTACACGGTGTGTATTCTTTTTGTGTTCCTGTGTGCCGGTGGGGTTTGGTCGGAACACCACCCGGATCCCTAAATCACCTAAGAAGCTTGTAAATCACTAAAATGAAAGGCGTAGAAGTTCATACATGGATCTATGAGGTAAATGGAGATGAAATATGATCTTAAAACTTCCTAAATTAATGTTTTGGATGTTATTTTTAGGTTTTGTCAGTGGGATGACATGAGAAGAGGGGTGGGGGGTCAACATGGGTACTGCTCGAGTTTAGCCTCCCATATTTTAAAGCTGTGACACATGGTGTGTACTTTATGGAAACACACAATGTAATTTTTTTAATATATGGTAAGTATTAAATATTTATTATTATGTAGAATCATAGATATTATATATATAAATATATAAATAAATATTACACGTAGTGTATCAAAAAATACATGTTGTGTGTTCTAAAATTGAAAAGCAGAATTAGAAAATTCATTCCAGTTCTTAGGGCGGGATTTGATCTGGTGACTGATTTGATCCGAGTGCACCTCCCTTAATCACTAGATATTTTTTTAGTACTAATTTATTTATTATCCTTTGAAATTTTATCAAAATTTTATTCATACATTTTGTAAGAAAGTTCTCATGATGTGTGGTTTTATTTATGAAAATTAGAATTATGTAGAGAGATTAGTTGAATTTGAACTTAGGTCTTTTAGACCCTGGTTTATGATTCTTCCAATAAACCGACATCATCGTCAGTATATTATTATTTTAAAAAGATTTTTAAAATTATTAATGAAAATACTACAGATATGATACATGATGTATACCGAAATACATGATGTGTGGTTTTATTTTAGTGAAAAAGGATGAAACTGAGTCAACTAGAAATATTTGAACTCAGATATTTTGAATCATGGGCTAGGAACCTAAAAACTAATTCAAACCCACCATTAGTATTCTTTTATTTTCAATTGATTTTAATTACTTTTTAAAATAACATACAAAATATTTAAAAATAAATGGGATTAAAAATAATGACCCCGCACTGGTAGAGGTCTTGTAAGGATTCAAACCTTTGATGGATCAGATACCCTTAAGTGAGAAATTTATCGACATAGACTTCATTCCTATTTATTTATAAAACCGGTATTTAATTAAATTAAGATTACTATTGTAATTTACACTAAACCAATAAGTACACACCGTGTATATATGATTACGTGGTGTGTATTCAAAATTTATTCATGTTACAACAGTGTCTTAAAGATGGAAGAAGAAATTAATGGAACAAGTATTGTTAAGAAGAATTACATTCTCTGTATTCATCTAAAAAGAGAAGAGATATAGAATTGGAAATAAAGTTTGGGTTGCCTCATAGAAAGAACCTTTGTTTTAGGTCTTTGTCTTGAAATGATTTAGAGTACTTACTCATGATCTGAAGAAGGATTTGGATTCCTCTGTGTGAATCACCGCATATGTCTAAAACTATCATCTTTTTGAAGTTTCCTTGACAGTTAGGTGGTATGGGTGGAATAATAAAGTAACCTTTCCCAATGGCCAATAAATTTTGAAGGTGGACTCATTCCTTGGTTTGATCCTGTATGTCCTCCTCCGTCTTTGATTCTTACTCAAAAATTATGAAAACCTGATAAAAATCAGAATAATCCTCTAGAGATGGTGATAAGTAAAATTAGGGTTCAGGAACAAAGAATTTATCAAATTACCTATTAAAATGATGTAACAAACTAACCCAGGTCGACCAAACACGACACTCGATATGGATCCATACATGGTCTCAAGCATGTCTCCCTAAATGCTAGAGGCTACCAAACAATGGAGAGGGTCTATAAGGTAGAGTGAGGAGACTATACCATCTGGTCAGATTGAAAAACAATGGATATAACAAAAATCATACACATGGATCAACATCAAAGTACACTTAATAAATAAAAAGAAATAAATAATGCTATAATAAATAGATTGTAGCATACAGGCTCAAAGAAGAAAAAACACACAACAGTCATTCTCCCACTGGGTTGACCACATATAAAAAATAAATAAAAAAATGAATACAACTAGATCTAATGCTAATTACAATCCAAACCACATACCCAGTCTCTATGATTCTCAAGCTGCACCATCCCAATCCTAAGGAACTGTATGAGAGGCTCCACTTGATCAAGAAACACTAGGCCTCATCCCCATCAACTTTGAAACCTGTGCTCCAAAATGAAAATAGACATCAGGTATTCACACACACTGAGGTACATGTACATGAGGTGATAAATAAATCTCTACCGGCCACCCCCATGGTGGACCTATAATCTACTGTCATAATAAGTGCAAGCACACATGATATGCCCAACCTAGCCAAAACATAAGAGTAGTTGGCATAAAAGAAACAAATGATTAAAAAATAAAACAAAAACAAGGAACAAACTACCCAAGGGGTTCTAACATGACACCTAAGGTAAATATACCTCTAATATGGCCCATCCTAGAGGAATTTTATCACATGGCTCACCCAAACTCATGAAAATCGGTGCATCCACTAGATATGCACAGGAGATCTAGGACATCTAAATGGAATAAGCATTGAAGTGGGACCAAAGGGTGTAACCATAGGAATAAAAATTAACAAACACATATACCAAGAACTATGAATCCAATGAAATGATTTTAACTGGTGATAAGAATATATAATCCAACCATTAGAGAACCTATCTGTCCTGAAGGTCTTGCACAATGAATTGGGCACCAGTTATAGACCTGAACAAAATGTCCCATGGATATCAGTATGGATTTGAACAATATTTACCATGGGTACCAAAAAAAAGTGAGCAGAAATAATTCATGACCCCAATATTGAAAAGAATACATGATATACAAAACCCAAACAATGAGTGCCTCTACACATCACAAGCCCGAATCCACACTAGTCAGGGCTAAGAATCAACTAGATGGGGGTTTCAATGATTCCAATAATCCATTATCTCTTTAATACCATATAAAATCTACCATAAAATGGAGGAGAGAACAGAATAAAACTTAGGTACAACACCTGATCTAAGACATCATAATGTTCTCCACCTTAAACCATAGTTCTGAGTAGGAACTGCGTCAAATATCATGACCAATGGAAAAATAAACATGGGATGATCCAACCTTGATCCCACCATCCAAATGCCTCCACTGAAATCACTGATGAACTCTCATACAACAAATAATGAGGCCTCTATTAGCACCCTAGATATCAACATCCAATAATGCATCCAACACAAGATATCCATAACCTGCCTGAGGGTCAAACCGAACTCAGGGCTCAGACAGTCCCTCGAGCCTCACAAAAAAGTGACATCCACCACAGAGCTCCCCTAATACACCCAAGAGAATGGACCACACCGATAAATACAACCTCAACTAGACCAAAGGCCAGAACAAGAGTAGGAAACCCTATAAGGGATTTTCTAGTTCATCCAAAATCACAAGACACACCCAGTGCCGAAACATCCCAAATGACCTTAATCGACTACCAACTAATCCTTGATCAATAAAACACCCAAATGGAAATCCAAAATCACAATCCCTCCAATAGGGGTATTCAAAATGGTCAACATGACCACATAAAATTAAGGAGACCCTCTACATGGGTTCTTCAGCACAATCCAAAATAGAACATGCTACACATGCACTCTCAACAACCAACTACAATAACCACTGGTCAATCGATCATAAACTAGCCCACAAGGAAATAAAAAGGGTTCACTTAGATTCATATCAGAATCTCTATAACACTTGACAATAACTTACAAACAAAGGTATAAACCATCCCATAAGATCCAATAGCATTAATCCTCAAACCCAATAGCTAAACATCAAAAAATTTATCATTCCGACAAAGAGTACAACCAAGATCTCCTTAAATATACTACTTGATCTCTCTTTCCATGATCGATCCAAAAGAACCCCGAACAACAATTTTCAGAATCCACAATCCATGGCCAACTAATTAGTTCACACCATCACACAAGCCATGCAACTCACAATCCAACCCCCAAAATGAATCCAGAATCGCCATAAGAAATCCTTCTACTAAACACTCATTGTTAAAAATAGCATAAAAACAATATTTTATCACCAAAAGGATATCACCATCACGATCTATGTGAAAAAAACGCATAATGTACTAATCACAAGTCTAATTATTAATTCAGGGTGAAAAAATAGAAAAAAATCCCAGGGTAGGGAAAGTAAACAACGTGAACTTCAAGTACACAACATTTACCCATGGAGGTACCCCATGGATGTGTTCTTTTGGACACTTAGCATGCAATTTTATAAATAACATGGAGTGCACCTCTTGGTACATGGTGTGTACCCCTACATGGGTACCATATCATGTTCCTATACCAACTTGGCATATACACCACTGAATTATTTGATTTGTTCTACCCGTACATGATGTGTACACCCCATGGGGTCTCCAGCCATGAACCTGACCATGTACCCACACACAATGTCTATCCATGCACTATACGTGGCCAATGACTGTTTACCTCACCTAGGATTTAGCCTTGTACCCTACATGGCCATGTTCCCCCAGAACACCCTGTTCCACCACTACACAGATTTTGGTCCTAAAATCTTCATCATTTCTAGAAAGTAAGAACACACGACATGTTTTCCTCTAAAATACATATCATGTACATAGTTTCCCTGAACAAAAAACCCACAAAATGGACCAAAATGCCCATTTCTCCATAAAAATTTCAGATCAACCCACTAAGGGTTCCAAAAAACCCATAAATAGAATTAAAATTTTAAATGCTTAAACTATGGGAATTTGAAGAAGAAACTTAAAATGGTCCAACCACTGGGTGGAAACCACTAATGCTTCGCACCAATCCGCGATCTGTAGTTACCGCACGATAATCTAGCACAACCCAAACTCCACATCAGTGACTCCTATTTCAATCTCCCTCTTCTATTACTATCCTTATCTTAACCATGAAAATGGAGGCCCCCATAGCATACATGATAATCCAAGGAATAAGAAAAAATAAATAAAAAATAAAAATAGAAAAAGAACAAGAAAAGAAAAATAAAAGAAAAAGAAAAATGGGGGCCCTAGCCCGACCCCGATGCCCGGAGCAAGGTTATGCCCCACCAAGAAAGAATACCCTATTATGGACTCAATGGAGGATAAGGAATCTTAATACAACATGCTTTTTAAAATACATGACTGTTTGGAGACATGCAAATAAATTAATATTTAATTAACTAAATATTAAATATTCAATGAAAATTTGATCTACTCAAATTTCCAAAAAAGTCCCATACTATGGTAAAAACCATATTATGAGACCAATAGAGTCGTATTAAAAATTATTGGAGATAATATCATTGGATAAATCCCCATTTTCCCCAGAACACACCTTGGAACAAAAATGTTCAATTTTCCCCTGATTTTCACAACTTGTGACAACATGGGTCATCAAAAACTCCCCACCAAGAACGCTTCTCACCCCTAAGAAGACACGATGGATATAAAATATCCATGGTATCCCAAAATCAATGACACAAACAATGATATCTCAACCATCCAGATACATTTCAAACAACATCCATAACTCTCTCCCAATACAATATATGTTGAACAATGACCGATCTGATGCTCCCCACCACATTAGTATCCTTATTGTCACCCAATTTTCCAATGAAAAAATATATATACCACACTATATCCATCATATAATATAATATATATACATGTAAAAACCACTCACACCAAAGAACCAACAAAAAAACCCATAACAAATGCACTCAATAAACCACTTAAATAAGGATCATGACCTCCAAAAGCCTATGGTTCATTCCCCAGCACAAGGATTTCCTTACTCCACTCCTCGAGTGCATAACAGGACTCAAAATCACATGGGATAAGACCTAAAAAACTAGGCTAATACAACTAAAACCACAAACCAACCTCTACATGGGCGTCAATCTAAAGCCACAAGTTCTTAACAACTCTATCACAATGCTACCCAAAGCATAAAAACAATGAGCAGGGCAAGGGGTCAAACCAAACCTTCCCTCTTAAAAAACCTACAAGATAAGGAGAAATCCCATCAATCCTCTTGTCTAACACTAGGAATACTCATTATTGAACACACCCTAGTCATAACAAACATCAACAAAACCACTAAGGAAGAACTGCTGTGCCCATCCAATTAATCGGTGACAGTAGAAACACGACATTCACCGTAAGACCTAACAAAAAACACCTAAAAAGAAAAAATCCCTCTGAAGGAACATGAACCTAACACTTTAGGGGAACCAACACCTTGTGGAAACTTGATCCCAACCTAAATATCCCTCTGGAATCTCTGCACTCATTGAGCCACCAATAGGGAACTTAGAGCCCAAACTGACCCACATAAGTCTCTATGTATCTTTCGATGAGGGGAATGCATCACCAACAATGACTAAACTATGAACACATGATTCATATGAACTTTCATTATAATAAAATATACATATAGTAAAACACCATAGAGAGGTATATGTGATGTGAATCCTAATTTCCCATAATGATGCATGGACACTAGCCTCTTGACCATAGGCCAAGATCCAAAAACCATAATAATCTATAAATACCAAATCTAAAGTGTATTACACTATATGAAAGCATGGAATCATTAGAACAAATACCAAGAACAAAAATCCCATGCCCTGGAAACTTGAAATTATTATCAGTAAAGGTGTTCATGACACACTGGTCTGATATCCACCATAAGTTCTGACACATTCTTAGACCACCTATCTACCAAATCACCAAATAATAAAACCAAACACCTTTAATAACATTTTTGACAAAAAAACCCATTTAGACCTAATACATCACCCGAACTAGATCATCATAATGCCTCAAGCACCCCCGAATACCAGAGGCTGCCGACCAGCGTTGAGGGTCTATATGGTGTTTTGGGGAGACTATACCCTTTGATCAGAGTGAATAAATAATGGAAAATAACTAAACCCATACAAAGGGATCAAAATAAGAGTTTTAATAAGAAATAAAATAAAACAAACCATGATATAATAAATGTAATTCCCCATACAAACTCAAAGAAGGCAAAACACACAATAGCTGATCACCCACAAGGACGACCACATATACAAAATACACAAACTGAAATTAAACACAATTGATCCACAACCAATGCCAATATAAATTACATAGATGGTCCCCATAACACTAAATTTTCACAATCCCATTCGTGAGACACCACATGAGTAGTTCTACTCATTCAATCAACTCTGGGACTTGGCCCCATCTACTATACTTCCTATGCTCCAACCTAAATGTATACATTAGGTATGAACATACACTAAGGTTCATGTACATGGGGTGGGAAATAAATCTCAGTAAGCCACTCCCAAAGGTGGACCTATAATATACTGTCATAAAAAGTTCATGAAAACCGGATATTTCTAGCCTAGCCAAAAACTAACAGCATCTGGCATGAAAGAAAAAATTATATAAAAATGCAACAAACACAAGGAGAATGACCAACCAATGGGTTTTAGCCTAACACCTCAGTTAAATAAAACAATAATCAAGCCCACTCTAGAGGATTTACATCACGTGGTTCACTCATCCTCATGAAAACCATAACGTAAGTTAGATCTATACCAAATCTACAAGATGTTTAAATGGAACTGGAATGTAATTGGGACCTTAGGGAATAACTGCAGGAGTATACCCAAAGAAACACATCTAAAAGGCATTAGGATTCCAATGTAATGATATGAACTGGCGACAAGAACATCTAGGACGACCACAAGAGAATGTTTCAGTCTTAAAGGTCATGTAGAAGAAATCGGGCAACGACTATGGACCCAAAATAATGTCCCATGGGTATGACCATAGACCCGAATAGTTTGTACCATGGGTACAATATATAAATCAATGCACAAATAATCCATAGACCTAGGACCTAAAATCATCCATGATACACAAAACCCACTTCATGAGTTCCTTGACACCACATGATCCTAAATCCACACTAGTTTGGGATAACAATCAACTAGATGGGGGTTTCATTCATCCATAAATTCCATTATATCCCAAATACAATCTAACAACTGCCAGCCAATAAATGAGAGAACCAAATAAAACTTAGGACCAACAATCGATCCAATATATCCCAAGGGTCTTCTCATCAAACCACAGTCATGAGTAGAAACTTATTCAATAATCACGACCAACGGCTAACCGAACATAGGATGATCCAACCTTGAACCCACCATCCAAAAAAATACAATAGCATCACTAATACACTCTTTTAAAACAAAGACTGAGGCCTCTCTCAGTACCCAGGATTTTAACATCCAAAAAATCACCCCCCAAAAGCTATATATGACCCACCTTAGGGTTAAACCAAACTTAGGGCTCACATAGTCCTTTGGTCCATAACATAAAGTGATATCCAACATAGGAACCACCTATTTCACCTAATCTATCGGGATATTGTCAAATATACAACCTCAACCAGCCTAAAGTCCATAATAAGAGAAGAAAACCCCTATAAGGGTTCCTCTAGCTCATTAAAAAGCATGGGAAATTCCCAATGATGAAACACCCAAAATAACCCTCAGTAGCCTCCAACTGACCCTATATCGACAACACATGCAAAGGGGAATCCAAAAGGACAAGTCTTCTAACAAGGGAATTCACAGTGTTCCTCATGACCAGCTCAATAGAATAAGACCCTCTATAAGGGTTCAACATCACAAGCCAAAATAGAACATGCCACATGAGAATTCTTAATAGTAGACTACAGAAACCACTGAAAAATTGATCAAAAACTATCCCACAAGGGAATACAAAAGAGTCCCCCAGACTTGTCTCATAATCTCAAAGGTACCAAACCATAACTTCGAACCAAAGGTACTAACTATCCCAAAGGCTCCATAAGCTCTAGTTCCCAAACCCAAGAGCTAAAACTTATTAAATCTAACTTCGATCAACCAATCCCAACACCCAGGGACAAACAAAAAATCCTCCGAGATAATACTAAATGATTTCTTCCAAGATCCATCTAAAATAACCTTGAACAACATAGGATGCCATCCACAAGCCATGGCCAACTAATGAGCTCACACCTTCACACAGGACTCATAGCTCACAACCCAACACTGGGGAGGAATCTGGAACCACCAAAATAAATCCACCTACTGAAATATCATAGTCAAAAAGACTATCTAAATAGTCTCTGAACACTATTAGGATATCACCACCATAATCTATGTGCGAAATTTCTTAGAATGGAATACTCAAAAGTCCAATTCTAACTATAGGGTAAAAAATTGGAAAAAAGTAACTGGACAGGGAATGTATATGACATGAACTTCGAGTACACAGAGTGTACCCATAGAGTCCCCCTAGTCATATGCCTTAATCCACTCGACATGCACTTTTCCAAAGTATATGGATATTTCCTCCTGTTATAATACTTATACCCCTACATGGGCACCAACACGTGTTCCCACTCCACTCAACATGTACACCACTGAATTACACAGTGTGTACCACATGTACATGGTTTGTACCCCACATAGGATCCCCAACCATACACTTGACTATGTACCCCCCCATGGGGTTTGTCTACAGACCATACACAACCATTAGCTATGTACCTCACCCAGGCTCTAACCATATACCCTACACGTCCATGTGTCTTAGTAAACCCCATGCCACTGCTACACATCGTGTACCCCTAATACAGGATGTGTAGTCCAAAAAATTTCATCTTCCTCGATTAGGAAGAACACATATCATGTGTTCCTCTAAACTATATGTCGTGTACATGGTTTCCCCGAACATGAAACCCCTTAAAACAATCCAAAACACCCATTTCTCTATTAAAGTCCTAGATATAACCATTAGGGATCCCAAACAACCCATAAATAGGATTAAAACTTTAAAACACTTAAAATATGGGGATTTTGGAAAAAAATTAAACAATACTCCCTATGGGTGAAAACCACTAATGCTTCGCATCGATCCACAATCCTCAGTTGCCACACAATGATTAAACAAGGCCTGAGCTCTATGATGGTGCCTCATATTTCTCTCTCCTAATTATATCCATATCCCTTTCTCAACCATTTAATGGTAATTCACCCATGGAATATGTGAGAGTACAAGGGAGAAGAAAAAATAAATAAAAATAAAAAAAGTAAAAATGAAATAAAAAAGGGACCCCAATGGCCGATGCAAGCTTATGCTCTACCTAGGAAAAACCCGACATTATAAAATCAATGAATAAGAAAAAATTTCAATCCAACACTCCATTTAAAATATACGACTGAACAAACATGCACAAATAAGTTAATATTTAATTAATTAAATATTAAATATTTCATGAAAATTTGAACAACTTAGATTTCAACCTAACTCCTATCCTAGAGTAAAAACACTCCTCTAGGACAAAAAGAGTGGTAAAAAAAATTATTTTAGATCATATCATAGTATAAATTATCATTTTCCTCCTAAACACATTAGGGAAAAAAGGTTCAAATTTTTGCTGATTTTCACAACCTGTAACGATGTGAGTTATCACACATGACATGATATGTTCCACTATTCAAATTATATGTTTAGAAAATATTTTTAAGAAATTTTTAATGCACAAAAATTAGGGACCACATCATTACATGATTCCTCTGTTGAAACAGAATAAGAACACCCAAATTCATACCCAACCGAATTATCCATATTAGAAATTATCTTGGAATTTTTCTCTATTATATTTCCATGTTGTACCAACATTTTGGTTTAGTCAAACTGGAATGTGGAAAATCTTTCCATCATCAATAATATTTTTTTTAGTGATACTTGATAATGATTCTAGAATAGAAGTAAAAATGGGTGGGGTAAAGGATGTACTTGGGTATCCCACGTACTAAATACCCCCATCCATATACGGATAATATTCTTCTAGATAAGAGTATGATATCACTGGATCATATGTGTAAATATTTTTTAGGAGAATTATACCAATATCCAGTTGAATAAATACCCATGGGGATGTGAGGTCAAGGTTCCCAATAAAATAATTAATAAGTGATACAATTGATGTAAATAACCTTAAATTATAACTCATGCAGCTACTTTCCACCACTTTCCCAAGAAATGATTCCAAAATTTGACAATGCACATCACAAGGCTTGAAAAACTAGTTCCCCTAAAAACTAACTAACTAGGTGGATAGTAGAAGTCAGGGCCAATACCACAAAGAAAGAGTAAAAAAAATAGAAGACATTAGTAGGTGAGGTTTAGCTGCTTATCTAGAAAAATAAGTCATGGTGAACAAGGGATGAAAAATGTGCAATGATTGATAATAATAGTTGAAAATAGAATAAAATAAAGAAAAATAGGTAAGAAGATGAATCAGAGTTTCTACCAAATTATGTTTTATTGAAAAGTTTTTCTTTAGTATTAAAACCATTAATGATAATGTTTTACCATGGGTATTCAATATTTTTATTATTTATTGGTACAAAAACAAATAAATATGCCTTTTAGAAATAAATTACTTGCTTTGGTAATTATTTACTAACATTTTAAATCAATACCCTAAAAATAAATGGCAAGAGGTTCTCCCAATGGTGAAGAGTTCAACTATTGAATCCCATTTATTTTTACCCAATTATGTCATTCATAGTATAATATGAAACAATTGGTAAGATTGGGGATTTATTCATTAAAAGGATTATAAAACGAAAATCATAATAAAATTAAATACACTATAATATATATTATAACACACCCATAACATTTTTACAACCCCAACATGAGATACTCACCCTCTTATGATCATTGTCACAGTGTGAAAATTGAGTGGAAACTCAATTACCACCGTGGGTAAAATATGGAAGTGAGGGGGAGAAGAAAAAAAAATTAAAATAGAAATGGAATATGAAGATATCCTATTATCTTAGGGAAAGGAATGCATTGGTAGAACAATAACACCTCTCCCTTTAATGACCAACCCTGAATTCAGAGGCATTCACTAATATTTATAAAAACTTATATTAGATAGAGTGTAATTAAAAGCACATGGTGCATACTCTAGTTAACCAAAATTTCTCAGTTTTCAAAACTTTTAGGTGTCCTATTGCGCCACCCATTGAATTGTATGCATCGGTGGTTGGTTGGGGGACATTCACGGCATGTGGTTCTGACATACATGGCATGTATACTCTCTATCATCCACCAAAATCTTTTAGAATGGGATTAAACTATGTGTATCATTAATACATGTCTGGTGGTCTTTGTTCTGTAACATGGGCATGTACTCATGTTGGCCAATCCGTGCACCTTGCAACAGTACACGACATGTGTTTATAAAGTACACACTGTGTATTCTTGAATTTTTACCATAATTTTTCCTAATGTGTTCTTTCCACTAGAAACTCCTAAAAAATTACCATGAACACAAAAATAAAAAATTTTACCCATAAAACAATAAATGTCTAGTGTAGATGGGTTTTGAGTTTATTAAAGTGTAGAAAACATTATGCACATAATGGGCGCATCACACATTTACCAAGATTTTCTTATTTTTCATAGAAATATGAAGAAAAATTAAAGACTAGAAAAAGATTCCAATTATAGAAAAAGAAACTACTACCATATTCTATTAATTGGAGATATTTTTACCATCTTCATTCATTGATATAATGGTTTACTTTATTTGAGAGATTTGACTTTGCTGTTTTGTACATTATAGATGGATGTACACTATTGAATAGTACATGAAGATTTTTAATGGGTGAGTAATTGACTAGATGGTTGCATTGTAGAGATATATATTATTAATGAATCCATTTAATTCTATACCAACTACCTATCCAATGTGGTTAACATTGGTCTCCCAAAATATCATCACAGTGGGCACCTTGTGGGTAAAGGAATTTCCATAAGAGATTTTGTCATAATTAATATTATTGAGTGATAGTAGGATAACATTTTAAGTTTTATATATTAGTAAATATGTTTCACCATATGTTGAATCCCATAGTGTAATTCTTTTTAATTTGGATCCATCAAGGGCTGAAAGATGGATATTAAATACACATAATTAACAGTTGATAGGATGGTTTAAATACAATATTTTTAATGTTTTATCTAAAAATATGAATTCAATTTTATAATGAATTTTATGGATATACAATATACCAAATTTATATATATTATTTAATAATTTTTATGTAATTAATAGTTATACATTCTATAAAATGGAATTGGATGAATGTAGTATGATGGAAAATATAAGAGTCATTATTATAAAAAAAGAGATTCATATATATGGTAAAAATGAAAAAAAATCTAATTTACAAAACATATGACATAATTTGGAATCATTAAAAACATATGGGAGTAACATTATACAAAATTACAGGTGTCTATTTTTTAATGAAAATGTTTTGATAACATGAGTGCAGTTAAAATTGATGAATTGGGATTTGTGAAAGTGAATTCACATAAGGGTACATAGAAAAACCATTCATAATGGAATGCTAAGAATCAAAATTATTTTATGTATTATATATTTCAGAAATAAATTTATTAATTTTTCTATTTTCAAATAAAACCACTGAATGGTCAAATGAAGATTCTATTGAGGATGACCTTTTCATTGGGACATCATAATCATTTTGCGGTGGTCTCAGTGTAGAAAATGTTTTGTATATCATAGGAGACCATAATGAGAGGATTTATATACTAAATATATGGTACAAATCCCTTTAATATTTAAATAAAAATATAGAGTTCAATTTTCATTTTAATTTTTTTAATATACAATTTTTTTCCTTATAATATTATGTGTTCAATTTCACATATATTTAATATAAATTAAATTTTTAACTAATTATGTAGATAAATGATACTCCATATGCTGATTCTATTAATCCCTAGAATAATATATTAATAATGTTGAAATTGGGGAAATGTTATAAGGTGATAAACATATGATTGAAGAAATAATGAACTATAATAGAACGACAATCTTTACAAAAATTATTAAGGAGATAAGGGAAGGCTTAAAATTTGAGGTTGGATGGAATGAATATGACCAACCTATTTACCCCAACAATTTCATTTTAAATAGTTAAAATGGGGCCACTACTCAAATAGATATACTGATTGATGTAGTTACATTACACATTATTTTTCCTGAAGTGAAGAATAAAATATTGGAATATTTTTGGGCAATATTATGATATATTTTCCTTATTTTACTAATAAATAAAATGATGAAATATTGATTTACTCTTTATTATCCCTCATAGAGTACATTTATATTAGATTATTATCAAATTACAGTTCTATTATTAGTCATTATAAAGGCTCATAGATCCTTTTAGACACCTCCTATGAAAAATCATCTCAGGGACACTAAAGGGAAGCTTGACCCCCACCCACTAACTATATATTCGCACAAGGTATACTAAGAAAAATGAAAATATTTCATCGAACTTATTAAGGAGGAATAATTTTAGGTACATTGTAATTGGTAATATTTTATTTGAAATTATATGTATTAATCACTTTGATTCAGATTTGTTAATTTATAAAATACTATAAGAGTGCTAAAAATATGTAGCGTACATCAAAACCAATATACCCCTACTATAAAGCACTTATGTTGTATACATCACTTGAAAAGAATGATATGTATTTTAAATATATAGTAACACTTTTATTTGATATGAAAAAACATAATTATATTCCCTTGTTTATATGTAGACTAATGATTGAGAATCTAAAGGCACTTGCATCCCACATCACGTGTTATGGAAGGAGGCCCATGTAAATAAAAATGGATAAATAGTATATGAAAACACACAACATTATAAGAGTCATGTTTAAGTATTAAATAAAATATTTTTTATGATTTAAATCTATATTAATAACAATGACTACTTATTTTCCTATATATATATTTTTGGTTTAGACATATGAATATTCATTGAATGTACCTGGTGAATGACTACTTTTAGTGGTCCTAAAGTAATTGAAAAAATATGGCCACATCAGAGGTGAAGGTTTTAGAGTGTCACCTCAAGCATATTTTTAGAAATAAAATACACAAGGGGGTTAAAGATAAGATAATTAAAGACATACTATCACAAATAGATTCTCTATGAGAAAAAGTTACTTAACAGTTGGGTTTCTTAGACTATTTTATATAAAGGGAATAAAATATCGAAAAAACTACATGAAGATCCACCCCTAGATTTGAGGCTAGATATTCCACTAAAAGTCCTGAATTAAACTAGGTAATTTATTTTTTCATAACTGTTTCTAAAAAATGTGATTCAATAAACTAATGATATCTTTTATGTACTAAAATTCAATAGGGTGAAATTAATTATGATTTACATTTATCAACACCCACTGATCACCTAATTATAATGGGTATTGTTTAGAATATCCATAAAGATATTATACACAAAAAATTACTTCCAAAATATCATATTAGATCCATGATTCATATATATCATGAACTAAGTGTCGAGCAAGTCATTCTCCTTGATGCTTCGTATGTTCACAAGGTCAAACTTATTATTGTAATTTTTGTAGCATGGCCATTTAATCTTATAAAGATACATGATGATAATGAGGTATGAATTTTCTAATTTATTTTATATTAAAAAAACCTAAAAATTAATGAAAAATGTTTTAAATTGAGGTATGTTATTACATATGGAGAAATATAATGGTAAATAGATGGTTGAGTCAAGGAAATCTAAAGGATCAACCAAAAAACCAAAGGGACCTTTAGAGAGTATATTTACCCCACAAATTCCACTCCATTATTTATTAACATTAAAAATTCATGAAAATTCAACATGAAAAGTTCAAAATTCATCCAATATTGGATTTGAAGAATTTGTTTTTGGAGTGGCCATTATAGACAAGATTAGTCTTGAGAGTGTAAATTAAATTCTCAAGAATGAATGGCCGGGGGCATTGGTTGTGAATGTATTCATGAGGTACATTTTCATAATCTATTTTTCTAATAATTCATATATTATATTAATTATACTAAAGTACTATTCATATTTTCTATAGATTTATATATCAAAACTATGTGAAGGGAAAATCTTGTGAAGAAAAAATTAGAGTAACAATTCTCCTATCACATCTACAAAATAACTTTCAATGGAAGAAACTAAAATTTCAAAAAAATTAGATCCAGTAGTCACAATTCTTGAATTAAAAAGAAAAAAATGACATATTATTTTAATATCTATAATGAATGGGTAAAACACTACAATCTAATCATATAAAATATTTTTTTATTACTTATTCCTTTTTGTTTTTTAGGAGTTACAGGATGATAATTGTGATAAATTTAGATACTGTAAATATTTATTTTTTGGATAAAAAGCATGAGTATCTAAAAAATCAACCACACATGATGTCCATTATAATTTTTTAATAAATTAAATTCAAAATTTTATAAATAAAATTAAAATTATATATTTTATATTATGTTTTAATTAATTTTTTTTATTATAGGGTGGTGTTTAACTTACACCAAAATCATGGTATGAGGATAAACAATGTCACAGGTAGCCTATGTATTACTTAAAATGGATAAGTATTTGGGTATAAATAATAATAATTCACTATCAAAAAATATATCAAAACATATTACTTATTTTTATCAATATTTCTATAATGTTCATAAAAAGTAATGACAACGATTATGGTTATTATATTTGTAAATTTATGAAATATATCATATTACATCAACAAAAAATCGTCCTCAAATAGGTATTTATGAGGGAAATTGAAATTTGATTTAAAATATTTATGAATAATTTTTTATCTATATTTTTTCAATACTTTTAGGACTTTCAACTGTCCACATATTAAAAAGATGAAGATTCATTTATAAATTAGTAGGATGATTAAATTATGTTGGACTGTTTGAAGACATCATGAAGATGTGATTTTATCTCACATTTAATTTTTTTTATTTCATATAGATTATGAGGAGTTAATTTATATACAACTTATTTAGTTTAATTTCTTATCATTTTAAATTAGGGTATTGTAGAGAGACTTTATAATCAAAAGGTTTCTATCTTATTATGAAAAATGTTGAATATATCATGTTTCCTTATGGAAATTTATTACACAGTTAGGTTGTGGATGTGATATTTGGAGACCATGTTATTTCAAATGTTTTTCATTTTTGAAATTTTGGATCATTTCTTCTTTGAGTCTTTTAAAAATTTAAAACTTGTGTGTAATGGTCAAAACCTAGAAAACAAACTTTTATTGATGTGAAATCGTAGGATAATGACATTTTAATTATTTATAACATACTTGATTAGACATCACATCAATCCAACATAAACTGTGGTTGAAATGACTGAATAATAAAATTTTAAAGATATAAAAGTATTTAAAACATGATCTAGGGGGTAAAAACCAAGAAAACAACCATGTATTAAAATTCAATATTTGGAATATGACCATTTTTTTGTGAAATGTAAGAATATTCACCATATCAATTTGAGATATTTATTGATTGAGATGACCAAAAACACACTTTTATTGTTTTCAAACTCTAAAATGTTCATGTGGTGGTTAAAAACTAGAATATGACCTTAGATTGAAGTGAAATCACATGATAATGATATTTGAATTATTTTTTACATGTATGAATTGAAAACACATCAATATAACTTATAGTGTTATCGAAATGATAAAAAAATAAGTTTTTAGAGATATTCAAGTTTTCAAAAACACAGGTTAATGGGTCAAACCCAAAAAAATAACCTCATAATACTATCAATTATTAGGAATATGGATTTTTATTTATTTGGGAAATATTGGAATATACTTCACATCAATCTTAATTTTGGTTTGAAGGACAAAATCATCCCCCCTTTAGAATCCCACTTCACGTCAACTCTATTTTTTTGGAATTCATCACTGTTTTGATTCACTATTAGATCAAAAAATCTATCACCAATACAAGGCATAAAAAAGTCCCTCAATAAGGATGATTAAATTAGGATGATTGTATCAATAAATCTATCATCAATATATAAAGTGTGACTATTAAGGGAAATTTATTTTAACATTCTAGAAGGACCTTGGACACTATATAGAGGCCTTTTATGGTCTTTATAGGCCCAAAGTGTTTGGTGAAAAATTGATTCCTGAATAAATATTTGGAATGGTGATGCACTTAAGTATTATTTAATCTTCTCTCCATTAATATATTTGTTACTTATTGGATATATTGATGTTTGGTAGTGATAAAATATGTAAGATTTTGGGTCAAAGAACTTTTAATGACATACTAGTGAGACAATTATGCGTTTTATAGATATAAAAACAATTTATTTAATTTACTATAACTTACGATTTGGGAATGATATAGTCACTTGCATATATTTATTCCACTTCCCTTTGGGGTAATTTTATGCATTTATACCTACTCCCTTCATGATTTTCCAAATTGGTTTGGGTCCAGTAATTCCCAACAGAGTAATATTTTGGTTCACAACATGCATAAAATAATAAAAATTGATAAAATGTTCTTGAATTATATTAATACTTTAGTAAAATTATCCATGATTCATTTTTTATGTTTATAAATCAACCTCACAAAAATCTAACACATGTGTGGCTGGTATTACTAAAAGTGCATGTTTTTAGTATAAAAGTAACATTTTTGTTCTCAATTCACATTACATAGTCAAAAATAATAAAACATGTTTGGATTGTATTTATAATTTTATTAAATGATGTATGATTCATTTTTGATGTGCAGGAATTTACCACACAATAATTAGACACACTATTTGGCATAATTGGATGAAAGTGAAAGTTTTTAGTTTAAAAGTTACATTTTAGTCTAAAACTAGTTTCACATATTGAAAAATAAAAACATTCACTTTGATTTTCTTGATACTTAAGGACAATTATATATGATTAATTTTTGATATAATGTAATTAACCTCAAGTCAATATGATATACAGTATGGTCGACATTATCTAAAGTGTGGGTTTTTATTTGAAAATGTCATTTTAGTTCAAAACATGTGTCACATCAATCCGACATACGGTGTAGTTGGTATGATGGAATGTGTTTTTTTATTTAAAAGTGAAATTTTAGTTTAAAAAATGTGCCACATACTCAAAAGAGATCAAAGACACTCAAATTATCTTGATAATTTAAAAAATAATCCATAATTCATTTTAAATTTTTAGGAATCAATCATAGGTAAATTCAACACACAGTATGTATAATATGAGTGAAAGTGCATGTGTTTATTTAAAATTGACATTTTAGTTTAAAATGAACATCACATACTCAAAAATAAGAAAATGCGCTCTAATTATCTTGATGATTTTGGAAAATTATCTATAATATGTTAATTATATTCACCATCGTAGAACACAACACAAGGAAGAAAGTGATCTATAATTTATTTATACACCTTAGGAAGCAACCTCCTGTAAATCCAACACATGGTGAAAATACTATGATTAAAAGGTCATGTTTTCATTTAAAAGTGAAATTTTAGTTCAAAATGTGCATCATATAATCAAAACCAAGTAAACCCGATTTGATTATCATTATAATTTAGGATAATTATCTATGATTAATTTTTGACATGTATGAACCAAACACACATTAATACGACACATGGTGCATCAGGTATGACATAAGTGTGTGTTTTTAGTATAATAGTAAATTTTTTCTCACAACACATGTCACATAGTAAAAACTAATAAAAAATGCATGTATTGTCTTGATACTTTAGTAAAATAATCCATTATTCATTTTAGAGTTATAGGAATCATCCTTATATCAATCTGACACCCAGTGTGGCTAATATGACTCAAAGTGTGTGTTTTCTGTATAAAAGTAACATTTTTTCCCATAATGCATGTCACATAGTAAAAAAAATTCAATTTCATTGTCTCAATACTTTAGGAAAATTATCCATGATTAATTTTTAACATACACGAATTAACTTCATATCAATATGATACATGGTGTGGCTGAATTAATTGAAAGTGGATGTTTTTAGTTTAAAATTGAAATTTTATTCTAAGGTGAATACCATATACTCAAAACAAAAAATTTTTTCTAGGATTTTTTTTATAATTTAGAAAAATTATCCTTGATTCATTGTTGATGTGTAGAAATTAGCCTCAAGTCAATATGATAAACATTATGTCCAGTATGACTGATAGTTTGTGTTTTTGTTTGAAAATGAAATTTTATTTCAAAATATGTATCACATACTCAAAAATTTGAAAAACACTAGAATTATCTTTATATTTTATGAAAAAATATCTATAATTCATTTATTACATTTAAAAATCAACCATATTTTAATCTGACACACGGTGTGTCCTGTATGACTAAAAGTGCGTGTTTTCATTTAAATGTGACATTTTACTCAAAACATGTGTCACATATTCAAAACTAATAAAAACGATAATATTGTTTTTATACCTTATAATAATGAACCATAATCCATTTTTGATATATATTAATCAAACACATGTTAATCTGACACATGGTGTTTCCAGTATGACTGAAAGTGCATGCTTTCAATATAAAAGTGACATTTTAGTTCAAAACACACATCAAATAGTCAAAACCAAGAAAACATGATCATATTTTCTTGATAATTTATTAAAAATATAAATAATTCATTTTTTATTTGTAATAATTAACCCCATATTAATCATACACATGGTGTGTCCATTATGATTGAAAATGGATGTTTCCACTTTAAAAGTGGTATTTTTGTCCAAAACACACGTCAGACACTCAAAACCAAAAAAAGACTAGGATTTTATTTATAATTTACTAAAATTTTCTATGATTCATTTTTGATGTATTGAAATTAATTTCACATAAATTAGACACATGGTGTGGCCGTTATTACTGAAAGTTTGTGTTTTTCATTTAAAAGTGATATTTTTGTCCAAAACAAGCACCACATCATCAAAACAAAGAAAAAATTCCCCAAATTTACTAATAATTTAGGATAAATATTTATAATTCATTTATTATATATAGGAATTAACCTCATGTTAATGAAACAAACTATTTGGCCGTTATGATTGAAAGTACATCACATATTCCAAATAAAGAAAAAGTGTTGAAAGTGCCGTGTTACTTTGAAATATGTTTTATTTATATATTGTGTTATCATTTTTATTTATATATTATCATTTATAATTAATATTTTATTTTATTATTTATTTTTTATTAATTAAATATTTTATCATATTTATTATTTATTTATTTATTTAGAGCATTACTTAAATAAGAATTGTTTTTTTACTATATGTACACTCTTATTTTATTTGGGCTAGAGGTGGTGTTTTTGGAAAATGATAGTGTGATTGGGATCTATTAGAAGGGGATTTAATGGAAAGTGGAATATTGGGCCACCCAAAATACAACATGTTAAATTGTTTTTTAACTTGTTGGAAAATGTAATGTTTGTTAAAAATTATACATATTAATGTAACTGTAATGCATTGAAATGTTTATAATGTAATTTTACTTGTAATTTTAATTTATGGTAATGTAAATTTATTTTAAATTAAGTTATAATTTATTTATTAGGTTGTTACAACATGCAATAAATTTAGTAGCACATAGTTGAAACTAATATCTTTTATCAACTCTTGAAGTAGTGTTGATAAAAGTAGCTTTTATTAGCCCTACTTATAATGCTAGTAAAATCACCCTTTCTCATCACCCTAAATAGTACCTATAAAAGGATATTTTATCATAGATAGAATACATTATGATAAATTTACCTTTCATAGAATTTTTTTTAATAATTAAGGTTGCCTTTACCAGTGATTATAAAAGTGTATGGCTTTTAAATGCGCTCAAAACATCAGTGCTTTTTTAATGATGATAAAAGAGAAATGATATTTTGAAAACTACATGTGTGTTATAGTGAACATTCATGGGATGAGTACTAGACCCTGTAGACACCACCAAAATCCTAAAACTAGTGTTGTGATATCACATGTATGTATCTGCTCATGTCATAAAATACTTTCAGTTATAATCTCTAATGTACCTCAATAGGAAGTATCTTAGCAGTGAAAATAGTCATACATTGTAAAAAACATATAATATGTCATATAAAAACCCTAAAAACTCCTTACTAGTGCTTAAACTGGATCACAACATGACATGTGGCATGTTATCGATCACCATGGGCTGACAAAAAGTTCAACAATCCACAACTATCACTGATGTGAACTATTTCATTCATAAAGTCTAAAATGAATAAATGGGACTAAAATTGTCCCTGTGCTCTGTTGGGGAGGTAAGGGTGTGGGGGGGTTGGGGTGGTATAAGGGTCAACTCATTAGTCTATCTACATTTTCTTTTTTGTGTCGTGTTCCACTTTCACAGTTCTACACAATTTTTTTTAATGGGAATAAAAAACACAGCAACATGAAATTCAATAATGAACATGTAATAACTGATATGGAATATCAAAATGTGATACCAAGTATTGAAAAATTTGTGCAAGGGATACAATACCAAATATGAAAAAAATAAAGGTACTACTAACTTCATGAAATACATGGAGACCTTCATATTTCACCACCTCTATTTCTCAACACCGGACTAAATGGTCTCATCTGTATAAATTATTTGCTGATACCTAAACCCAAAAAACAAACTAAGGGAAAAATTGATATATACATACAACTAGAGGGTGTGAGAATAAAAATATATGTGGGATCCCACCTATTAAATTATGTAAAACCCTTATAAACCAAACCATTTACTACTAGTTTTAAATATGATATAAAAAATAAAAATTTTCATTTAAGTTAAATAAGTAATAATTTTAGATTAATTTTAAATAGTTTATTAATGTGAAATTATTCATAGGTCTAGAAAAGAAGTGGATTCTTATAAAGTGAGCATTGGTGTATAAACCATGTAAAAAACAACATGTAAATGACCATAGGGAACTAAGGTTGTAAGATCTAAAGTCACGATAAAAAAAATCAAATTGCCTAAAAAATCTTCTAAGAAGAGTCTCATCATGCCTTTTGAGGGTCCGATATCAGACATTAAAAAAGAGATTTACACTATCCACGACTTACCATGCACTGTCATACACCCATGTAAGTAGGACTAAAGAGGTATCCAATATTCATTGTGCCCCACAAACTACTATGCACCCATGTCATACATGTTTAATAACATTCACTAGGAAGGATAACCCCTAAGCCTAGTGTGTTTCTTGTCCCTGTTCCCTCTAAGTACATAAGATTAACCTTGAGTATATAAATTATTTCCAAGGATTCCCAAAGTTTAAACACAAAAATTATGAAACTATTATAATATAAATAATAAAATTTCATAAATTTGTACATAGCTTGGTCAGTTTAGATTACACATAACGATGCACTAACCATGCACACCAATAACCGAATGAGATTTAAACTATATAAGATAAGGTCTCATAGTTAATATTAATCATGGTAAAACCATGTGGAAACCATATAACATATAAAATATCAATATTTTTTCAAAATATTAACTATATAAAAACCCTATTCATTATCATAAAAATTATTTATAAAAAAAGCAGTGATATTACAATTATCCCTAATATAATAATTTTCATCCTTGGGAATCCAACCATTAAATTTGATTATATGAAACCATATTTAACTAAAAAATCATCTTGAAAACGTTTTAAAAATACTATAATTCAATCTCATTCTATGAAAAAAGAATTATGTTAAAAATAAATAAAAACTTTTAATATAATGATTGCAATTTTATATTGACTCCTCACCACTATTTACAAGATCCTGTTATACCTTAACTTATAATAATTGATCCAGGTAATTGCACACCATGACTCATGTGGATATTCAAAAATATAATAAAAGTTAATGTAATCAATATTCCCATACCATGGATCTATTATACAGTTACCATCTCTTCTAAATTATAAAATGATAAAATTCACGTATCTATTTTTCTTAAAAATAAAAATGTAGTTTGGTAAACAAAAATGTTTCTATTAGATAAAACACCTAATTTTTTCCCATTTTATAAAAAATAAAAATGATTTATTGAAATCTAGGTATAAAAATAAATACATACATGAAAAAAAATTCCAAGGTCCCATATCATACCACAAATTCCTCACCTAGCTTGATAGATTTAATTAGCCTGAATTAAAATATAGTTTTGGAGGCCTTATGAGACTATTTTGATCAATAAAAACAATATATTATGATGTTTCACACCACTAAAGGTTGTATAGATTGTCAAAAGTTACTATTTTATATCTCATAGAGTTAAAATAGACACCCGATTTAAAATTCATCGCTATTTGAATTTTGGTCTCCAATTACAACTTATTTAAGACATTTGAGATGTACAAAAACCATAATCAAGGATTAAGAATATTATTAGTGTTAATGGGAGAAAAAATCAGTTTTATTAATCACATTTAATCATGCATGTTTACTTTTCATGATTATGAAAACCATGCACCAACCGTGCGAGAAATTATGGATGGTATTATGACATGCAAGTTTAGGGTGCACAGTTTACCAAATATTGATCTAACCTTATAAGTATTTCTAGATAACTATTCTCCATTCCTGATTTTTACATATGATTTACTGAAATATACAAAATCTTTTCAGTTTTTTCCACCCCAAAATACATTGTTCTCCTTGGAACCATTCACACTTAGTGAAACCTCTGTGAATTTTTATAGAAAGTTATCCAACCATTTAAATAGCTCAATTCAAAACTCATTCCTGAAAATTTCATTTCAAAACGTTATTGATAAATCTTAAACACTAAAATACATATATTATAGATATATTTTAGCACATTAAAATAAGTTTCAATTAGTTTTTATCATTCCATCACTTTTTCTTTTTCAAACTATCATAAATTCTATAACTTTGAAGGTCACTTTAGAACTCAATATCATAAAATAACAATTCAAAACAAACACATCATAATATAAAATTATAATACCAAGTTAAGACATTTTAACCCAAAATAGTTTGAAACTATTAGTTAGAATTATCTTTAAGTAACATCAATAACCAATTCTCACTCACTAAATCATTCAAAATTTTCAAAACCACTCATTAACCAACCTAATCATTCAAAACAAAAAATTTAAATCAATAATCAACCAACATAGAAAGACCCATATTTGTAAGATATCTACATATAATTAAAATTTATTTCAATATCCAAACATTTTGATATAATTTTTGAAACCATGGTCAAAACACTTTCCACGAATTTAAACAATGCACAAGTTAAAATACTCATAAAAAGTGAGAGACTTCTAAAATTCAAAAACTATTAACCTCAATTCATGTGAATAAATAGTCATTGTAACATCTTATAACTATTTTTAGGTATTCCTAAACCACAATTTTAATCATTATTTTGTTGGGTTTCTTTTGGGGTTATTTAGGGTGAGAACGTTTGAATTTTTTTTAGGTTTCTTGGCTATGTATAGTTGGTAAATAGTTTTCCCAAACCGTGTGCTCTGCTAGAGAAAATCATTCAAACTGAGGTTTCGAGGTTTTGAATGGTTAGTGAATGGTTTTTAAAACAATGAACCTGCCTAGGAGAAATTTTGAAACCCATTTAAATGAGGTGTGTGGCTAGGGAACATATTTTGGTATAACCATGAGGCCCAACCTAGTTAACCATGCATATGAGATTAATTAATCTGAAAATTATTTTTAAAACACAAAAAACCCTCATTTAAGGTGCCTGAAAGTCATAAATTAACCCCCTTTTATTTCTTCTTCCAAGGGAGATCCCAAAAAACTATTTTAGACCATATAAACCCCCTAGAAGTGGATCAAATCTTGGAGAAAAATGTCTGATCTTCTCCTTGTAGGTTTCCTCTTCCTGTTCTCCATCTCATTCTCTATCTCTCTTCTCCTCCCTAGGGTTTTATGGATCAATGTACTATTGGAATATCTATTAAACTTTTTTTTGCATCTCAAACCTTGGTTTTATTCTTGGATTCCCATTACCGACGTTATTTTTTAAAGGATCCTGATTAGGGTTTGGAGTTTTGAGATCTAGTGATCCCGAGTTAGGTGGTTCCATCATGATGCCCAATTTTTATTAACTCTAAATTTCTTTAATAAAATTATATTATTTGTTTTAAATTCATTTTCTTTAAATTTATTTCAATTTATTTATCCAAAACACTATTCCATTTAATTGGAGGATTTAATTTTTGAAATTGGATTTCGACATGAAAATGGGAAAAACCCCTAATTCCATTGAATTGAGGTGATTTTTGAAATTGTTGTAAATTGGTGACATTTAAATTGTGAAATTGGTTTGATGGATAATTGTTGAATTTAAGTTTCTGAATTTAAATATGTGATATCAATTTAATTAAATTTATTTCGAAGTTGTATTTGATGAAAATGGATTAAAATGGTTTTGATGGAAACCTTTGGGTTTTATCTTTGAAAAATGAATGTTTTGATTAAAATCCCATTTTGGGTTTTAAATGGAGAATTGGAATATTTGAAATAGATAATGGTATGAATTTTAATTTAATAAGTCTTAAAGTTAATTTCCCATGATTGATTTTTTATTAGAGCACATGCATTCCTTAAGTAGTTAGTGAGTTATTCAGACAAAACTCTATGATTTACAATGTTCCAAAACATAAATACAGCACATCAAATCCCCGTAGGGATGGTGATGAAGTCATATTTTTCCATACCAAAGGTATGTGTGTATACACATATTACTGCATCACTTTGGTCATGTAGAGTCCCATAGGTTGGAACTATCTTACCAGCAGGCATATGGCCATGTTGCTCATTTGTTTGTATTTTAAATGAATATATTCCATTGTTGTAGTATATTTTAAATGCCTTGTGAATTTATATAAAATATTTTATAAAAAATTTTAGTTAATCCATTTGTTTAAATAATTTACATCATTTTAAATGTAAAGCATGTTTTTTTAAAATATGATTTTGAAATTACAAAACATTTTACTTAAAATTGAATGTTTTATTTTGTTAATAAATTATTGTAATATTACCATGGAATCCTTGGTGAGAACCTACTAGGATTTTATCTCACACCCTACTTGTGCCTTCAGGTGTTTTTAGATTATCTTCTTCCAGGTTCAATTAAGGGTAATGCACCACTTGGAGGTGGTAATAGCTATTGACCCTTGAGATTAGAGAGTTTTGTATGCTGGGAATTTGGTTTTTATCCTATTTTACGGTACTTTGATGTAGTAGTTTGGGTTGTTTACCTATTTTAATTCTGTTATACTTCTCTTTATGGTGTTTCTTTTATATGCATACTAGATTTTTGTCTTGGTTCTGCAATGTTTGCCGCAAGAAATCATTCCCACTATCATTTTTATGATGTAAGGTGTTAGTATCTAAATCCATGGGGATTAGAAATTATTTTTGGTCTATGTAAGATTCATCTTGATTATCAGGTTACCAGGACACCCAGGATAGTTCATGACAATGTGGTATTAGAGGAGGTATAGCTTCTTGTCTGGATGTCAGTATGCAATTTCATTTTCTTGTCGATACTTAGGAGGTAGTTACGATTGAGTTCCTGGCCAAATCTACCCGCAATGAGGCTTATGTCACCAGGTGTGTTTAGGGAAATAAATATTGAGGTTTAGTTATAGTTTTTAAACTAATTTTGATTTGGATATATTGAAATCCAAATCATGTGTCAATATGTTTGGATTAATTTATCTTGTTGCTCAGTTTGAGTGTTAATATGACGTCTTATATGTTATCTTATGATGTTGTGTAGCATCATACCTTTGGGAATATATGAAAATGGAATCTAGGAGGAAGATTCTAATGAACCTCAGGTAGCTAATATTTTTATGGACCTAAGTCTAATTGAGGTGATTTTGTGTACTGTCCAAACTCTAGGACAAACACTTGTACTAGTTCCCGTTCAGGATCTAGCTGTGGAACCTCAAAGGGATGATCTATAGAATAATTCTTAAGAGTTTCTTCTCTAGAATACAATTGTGTTCAAAGGATAAAATTAGAATCAAGAGGTTAAGGAATGGATGACTAGGATCAAGTGTCTGTTTGGGTTCTTTGAGACACCTGATGAAATCAAGGTGAAGTGTTCCACCTTCTCATTGTAGGGATTAAGAACGAGATGGTGGGACATGATAGTGAAAATGAAGAAACATGAGGGATTTGAGTGTAAATACTTCAAATACATTTTTTCCAAACAATATCTATAGTCAATGGTGTTATCCAAGGTTTGTGAGATTTTTATGCTTGAACATGCTCACATGACCGTGATAGAGTATGCGAACTATTTTGGTGATCTTATAAAGTTTTCACCTAAGGTAGTATCAAATGAGAATGTGAAGACTCGATAGTTTGAGTTGGAAATTTTATAATATATTATCTCTCAATTTTTCTTATGAAAGCCTTCTTCTTTTTCTGAGGTGATGGATATGTCATTGATGGTCGAGATGGACCTGGCTAGAAAGTCAGGGTTGATGGGATTTTATCCTCCTCTTGGTGGTAGTGTGTTTTCCTCTAAGATAAAGAGAAAGCGTGATGATTCTCATGGTGGTTCTCAAAATAAGGGGTTTTATAACCCCTGTAGTTCCTGGAATAGGCCCTTTTATTTGAAACTAGTGTGGAAAACCTAAGAATTATATGAAGGTTTTCACTAAGGAACCCAAGGTTTGTGGCTTCTATGGATGATTGGGTCTTTTAAGAATGTTCTTCATGTCTATTATACTCCGTGCGGTGGGATGGTATCATCAAAACCTTTTAAAACTACGATGAATTCAGATGCTTCATGAGAAAATGGGTTCCATCCATATGCATCCGGAATGAAACTTCTTCACGTAGTGGAAGAGTCTCCGAAGGAAGCATATATGGGTCTATCAACTGTGGGAGTTACCATCACAATATATTCTTCATTTGTGACTTATCTATTTAATAATGGCATATCTCATTCATTTATTTCAACCCATATTGTTAATATGTTAAATCTTCCTACAAAGATTTTATCTTATATGATGGATATTACTACACCCCTTGGAACTAAGATAGTGCATGGTCTCCGTAGTCCCACTTATGTTCTCCCTTTATCAGATGTCGAGATTTCTTGGATTTTTTTGGTTCTCAAAATGAAACTACTTGATGTCATCTTGAGGATGGATTGGATCATTTATAATAAATCTCATATTGATTTTTATCCTCGATGATTATCCTTTACAACAACTAATGCTGTATATCATATTTTTTAAGGAGAATGGGTCCCAAGGTCGAGTATGGTCAGACCTTCTTATGAAGATTTGGGGAAAGTTATATATGTGTTCTCCTTTGATATGGAGAAATAATATTTGAGCGGTGATATCCATATAGTTTTCATTGAGTTTTCTAATATTTTTTCTTCTAACTTATTTGGTCTCCCACCGGCAAGTGAGGTAGAGTTTTCTATCGATTTAGTACCTAGTACTCAACTAGTGTCAATTACTTCTTACCACATGGAACTAGATGTAATGAAATCATCAAAGACAAAGTTGTATGATCTTCTAGAGAAAGTATTTATACTCTTTAGTGTTTCATCTCAGGTATCATTGGTTCTCTTTTATAAGAAAGGTGATGGTCACATTAGCCTTTACATTGACTACTAAAAACTCAATAGAGTCATGGTAAATAACAAGTACCCTTTTCCAAAAATTGATGACATGTTTGATCAGTTGAAAATGGAGAAGTGGCTCTCAAAGATTTATCTTCAATCTGGATACCATTAGTTGAGAATAAAAGAATATGACATTTAGATAACCACCTTTTCGAGCAGTTACGACCATTATGACTACATTTTTATGCCCTTTGGTTTAACCAATAATTCTGTAGTCTTTATAGATTTAATGAATAGTATTTTTGATGTGTACCTTAATACCTTTGTGGTAGTATTTTTGGATAATATACTCGTTTAATCTATTTCGAGGAGGATCATGTTCATCATCTAAGAGTTGTTCTGGAATTGTTGAGAAATCCCCAAATTTATTCCATGATTTCAAAATGTGATTGCTGGATTCAGGAAGTGAAATTATTTGGACTCATGCTGTCAAAACATGGTATTTCAGTTAATCATGAAAAGGTACCAGTTTTTATGACCTGGGAACAACCAATAAATGTTTTTGAGAACTAGATCTTCTTGGGTCTAACTGGTTATTATTGCCTGGTTGTTAAGGACTTATCAAAGTTGGCTTCTTGAATGATTACTCTGACTTGGAAGGGAGTATTATTTTCTTGGGATGATAACGTCAATTTTTTTATATTAAATGTATTTTTACCACCACACCAGTTTTGACTCTTCTATAGGCCTGGTAGGGATATGTGGTCTTATGTGATGCATTGGGTTCAGGTTTGGGCCATGTTCTTATACAGGGTGATCATGTCATTTCTTATGGATCTTGTCAACTTAGGCCACATGTGAATAATTATCTGACCCATGACCTTGAAATTGTAGCTTTGATACATGTTCTTAAGATTTGGTGGCATTGCCTTTATGGTTAAATTTTACTATGTTTTTAGACCATAATACCTCGAGTTATATCTTCTATGAAAAATATTTGAATCTTTTACAGAGGTGTTGGGTGGAATACATGAAATATTTTGATTTCAACATCTCCTTTACCTCAAGGAAAGGTAATGTCATTGTATATTACTTAATAAGGAAGCTTTGGACCCAAGAAATGAAGGAATCATCATCAGAGTGGAAATTGATAGCTCTCTTTGCATAGTTCTATATTAGAGTCAGGGAATTAGGTACTAAGGTTGATTTGGACAGTGTTCACTTGAAATTTTCACTTCTAGAGATGATTCTTCAGGAATATCATCTTTATGATGAGTTCCAAAACATTAGATACTCTCTTTATAATGGGGAGACCTTTCCAAATTGGTCATTCCCCACCCAAGGAATTCTATGCGATCGGAATTACTTTGTTTTGCCATTAGTGGTAGGGAAAGTTGTGATGAGGGATTTACATTACTCCCAGTGGGTTTTTCACCTAGGAACCACAAATATGTTCTATTACATCCGACATAGACTCTAGTGGAAAGGTATGAGATGGGGCATTTCTAATTTTTGCACTCATTGTTATACATGTCAATAGGTCAAGGATGAGAATCAAAATCTTTCAGGTTTTCTTCATCCACTTCTAGTTCCAATTTAGAAGTGGGATGAAATATATATGGAATTTTTGGTTGGGTTTACACATACCTAGAGAATGAAGAATGCGATATGGGTTATGATCGATCAAGCGACAAAATCGGCTCACTTTATACCCATTATTAATACAACCAACATTAAGGAGTTTGGAAATATCACGTGAAAGAGATTTTTTTTTGCATGGAGTTATATCCACAGTAGATTTTAGTAGGGATCCTCAGTTCACTTATTGCTTTTGGAGAGAACTTTAAGAGGCACTAGGATCTCAGGATCTTTTTAGTATGACATATCATTTGCATTCAGAAGTAAAAACATAATGATATATATAGATTCTTGAGGATATGATTCATGCTTGTATTATTGACTTTGGTTGGGATTGGGATGAACCTATGGGGATGGTTGAGTTTCTTTATAACAATAGTTATCAATCTTAGATCAAAATGACTCATTTTGGGATTTGTTTGTCTGGCTTTGCAGATCTTCATTGTGTTGGTCAGATATTGGTGAAATTTCCTTAGTTTGACTGAATTTATTTCAATATAGGAAAATAAAGATATCGTTGATTTTTCAGATAATGTTGACAAAATAGAATTGGTATAAATATTATGATTATTTTCATCAGAGACCCTTGTAATTATTGGTTGGTGACCAAGTGTTATTTATAGTTTGACCTTGGTTTGGTTATCAAAATCTTGGGAGGCAAGGGGAACTTGCTCCTCATTTTGGGGTACCTTTTGAGGTTTTTAAGTAGGTGGGAAAAATGGATTACCATTTAGCACTTACACTGCAGAAGATGTTGATACATAACATATTCCATGTATTTCAACTATAGAAGTATCTATCTGATCTATCTCATTTTATGATCTAGAGTGATCTTGAGGTTGATCCTAATTTATCCGTGACTGAATGTCCAGTCAGGATAGTTGATTCTGAAACCAGGGTACTTCATGGGAGGAAGATAAATTTGGTTCGAGTGATATAGAAGCACAATACAAATTCAAATGAGATTTGGGAGAGGGAGGTATTGATGATAGATTAGTGAAATCAACTTTTTGTCATGTAAGCTTCCATGTTGGATTTCTAGGGACTGAAAGTTTCTATGGTGGGGAGGCTGTAACATCCCATTACTATTTCCAGGTATTCCTAAACCCTTGTTTTAATCATTCATTGGTTTAGATTCATTTGGTGTTATTTTGGTTGATAACTTTTTAATTTTTTTTAGATTATGGGTTGGTCACTTTTGGCACATAGTTTTCCCCAATTGTACAACCCGTTAGAGAAAACCGTGTAGACCGAGGTGGTGGGGTTTTTCATGGTTAGCGCACAGTTTGGAAAATTGTGTCCCCACCTAGGAGAAACCATGAAACCCATTTAAAAAGGGAACAAGACTAGGGAACACATTTCGGTCTAAACATGAACTTCTACACAACTAACCATGCGTATGAAATTAATTAATCCAAAAATTATTTTAAAACACTTGAAACCCTTGTTTAAGGTGCCCGATGGGCCTAAATTGACCCCCTTTGATTTATATTTCCATGGGAGATCCTAAGAACTAGTTTTTCCCATGTACACTATAACATAAATATAATTTTATACATATTTTACATGGTTTTTATCATAACTAACCACTAAATACAAACCAAGGATCGTAAATTATAGTGTCATTGGAGGTATAGGTAAATAAAATTGAAAACATGGAACCAAAATATTATTTTATTTAATCTCCATAAATGTGATCCTAACTTACTTTAAGCCCTTAAATCTACATTGGATAACCCGATATGAACAAAGGTATGAGATAAAAAGTCTAGTAAGTGAATAAACATAATAATAAAGCTTAGCATATGGGTTAGAAGGCATAGCATGATGACATAAAAAGGTATGGAACAAGAATAAACACATTGAAGCATAATATATAGAACTTGGGATGATATAATTATGGATTCATAGTAATATTTAATAAATATAAAACATGAAATAAACACAAGTCAAGGCTCATTACACATGAATGAGAATAAGTTAAGGCTAACCACCAAGAGCACTGTACATATTGCATGAGTCAAGGCTAACCACAAAGACCGTTGAAAATGAAGTCTCATGAGACAAAACATCACCTGATGAATTGGAGTTCTATCTAGGTGCAATCATAATAAAATGATCATTAATATGTGTTCCACAAGAATAATCACACTTAAGTAATCAAACATAAACATAAGGATTACCTATGGAAATAATTGGGTATCATAATCATTTCAAAAGGAATATCAAAAGGGAATATCATTATAGTGTCCATGAAAGAATGGATCTCAATCATACATGGAAATTAATAAGGTAAAATAGGAATATATAATGATAATTTATATCAAAATAAATTCAAAACATATAAAAAGAGTGTTTAAGAAACATTATAAATTAAACATTTTAGTGTGGTTTAAGGGTAAATTTTCAAGATTCTTTAAAACAGAAAAGACATAATTGTTTGTATAAAACCAAATATGAAAAAATATAGTTTTTTTTGGTTAAAATGATTGATTTTAGTAAAATAATTTTGGCTTAAAAATATTATATAGGTCACTTTAAAATGGGTAAGAAATTGATAAGTTCCCTTTAATAGGGACTTCTTATCGGGAAGAATTGAGAATGAAACCTTATTAAAACATATATTTACCCATAAAAGAAGGATGTAATGATATGGATACATTATTTTAGAACATATAAAAATAATTAAAAATAATTATATAAAATGAAATAAGAGTTAAATTTGGGTAAAGAGAGAGTGATCATAACCTGAAGTAAAAATGGAGGTTTGGAAGGAATCCTTTAACTTATGTCTAAAACAGTTACACACTTAATCTTAACATCCTATATAATCTAATAAAATTAATTAATTAATTTATTCAGAACCTTTTATAAAATTATTTTATTTATTATAATTTTATTAAGTTCATTAATGTCCTTTTGGATGAGTTATAAAATACAATTTTATCATTCAAGAGCGTTCGTTTCTTTGGTTTTCATAATTGGTTACGTGTATACATGTTTGTAAAATCTTGTAAAATTAGAATAGTTGTCCAGAATTGAAATTATATGTTTTTAATGAACTTAAAAATATTAAATGGTATTATATATCACTTTTTTCTATATCTGAGGATGAATCTTTGTATAAAACATTAATGATATTCATTTAGATTAGTTTGGTGTCTTTTTATAATCACAAACCAGTTTGGTTTTATTAATTAATATCATGTGTATATAATGGTTACATAACATTAAATAGGATTTAATAAATATATTATAATTCTTTTCAGGCATATAAATTGTTTCATGTCCATACTTGTAGGAAATAAAGTAAATTTAAAACTCCTCGTCCTTGAATGTGATAAATTAACACATCACCGATGATGTTTTTATTTTTAGAACAAAAAGGGGAGGGGAAAGAAATGATGATGGATTATTTCATTAAAATAATAAAATTATAGTATATATAAGATAATGGAGTTACCGTTACACTTGGATAATGAAAGGTGATGAGAGAATAAAAAAATAAATTAAATCGAAAGAAAATAAAATAAAAGAAAAGAAGAATTTACCTCTTGAATTATCCTCCTTAAGAACCTCCTTAGGGAAATTGGTTTTGGTCTTTTTTTGAGAAAAAGGCTCATGAACATGAAGAGGAGGATTGTTAAGAGTATTAGGAATAAATTGGAAAATCTTCAATGCTTAAGAGGTGCGATGAGAAGAGGTGGAGAGGGGTGGTATTTATAGTGGAGGAGAGGAGTGTTTTCTCATTATTTTATTCACTAGTTTATTATTTTGTCTCAAGATAAGAAATAGTGATGATTTTGTGAATAAATATAGAAAATAGAGAAGAATAATTAGTGATTATGATTCTTATATCAGTGATGACTCAAGTAATAGTTCATTTAACTTATTAAGTATATATACCATAGATTATTGTATTTTACTATTCATAAAATTCAAGTATTTCAGAAAAATATAAAAAATTCACTTTAACCATCATTTGATGTATAAAATTAAAAAATTAATTCCATTTTATGAAAATAATTTTCTTTATATGAGATTTTTTTTAAAATCACCATTTACTTGAAAAATACTAATTTTAAAATTATAATTAATTTTATAACACTTTAAAAAAATAATTAGGGTCTCATAAAATAATATTACAATTATAAGAAAAAAATATATTAATTTATGAATACATTTTATGAAAATAAATTTTCTTTCAAATCATTATATTAATTATAAAATTGTAATTAAATATTTTTAATTTACAAAAATTCCAACACTTAATTTATCATTTATAAAACATTTATGTACTTATTCCATTATATAGATATATCATATATTCATTTATAAGATACCCAAATTTTATTTATACTTTCATATGTGAGTTTACTGTTATATTGGCCAATTTACTATTCCTAAGGGTCACATTACTATTCCATAGGTCAAGTTACTATTCTAGTGGTTTAGGTTTCTTAATTTTTATAAATACTTTTTATTTGTTTTAATCTTCATTTATAAAGTTTTTATTGTGTTCTATATGTGATTTTATGTGATTTATACTATATAACATAATTTTGAGAAGGGGATTTTCATTGATAAAATTTTGTGTTGTTATATTCCTCCCCCATTATGGAATTTCACTCTCAAAATTTCTTTTTACAAACTAAAAAGGTGTGGGTACTTCTGTTGGACCTGTGATGCTCTCAAAAAGAGACCAAATACCCTAAACCCAATAAATCAGGACTGTTCTCAACTGGGCCACTCAACTAGGTCGAGTATCAAGTACCTTCCCCAGCCTGATGGGGATTTAATCATGCCTCCCTCGAGATTTATACCTTGAACTGAAAGACTTAATAGCCACCGTGGAGAATCTTTGGTACCACCAGACCCAAAAAATTCCCCTTAATTACTTTCTCTAATTCCCATATTGCCTCTTCATACTTATGGTTTTTCTATAGTTCTTAGATATGGTGAGTGGTATTGTTGTGTTGAACTTTATCTTTATGGTCCAAGATCTTCAATGGTTCTCTTCATAAGAGAGATAATTTTCCAGATGTACCACCTATAAATTCTATACATGTGAGGGATCTAATAAGTACTTTTTAAAGAGGGATATGTGGAATACATCTTGTACATGATACATGGTTGGTGGAAGTTCTAGTTGATAGGCCACAACTCCAATATGATCAAGAATATTAAAGGGGAAAATGTATATGGGACTTAGCTTTCCCTTCTTCCCAAATCTCGTGATTCTCTTCCATGGAGATATGTGGAGGAATACCATATCTCCAACCTCAAACTCCAGGTCTCATCAATGATTGTCTACATAACTCTTATATCAATTTTGGGCTGCCTAAATATGCTGCTGAATGGTTTTCACCTTTTCTACCATTTCTTAGACCATTTTAGGTTTTGGCAATTTATGTTCACCAATTTCAACCCAACATGCTTTTGTTATGAATCTTTTCACAAAAAGGGATACATATGGATCCATTTGGATGCTCAAGTGGATACATTTGTTATAGAATAACTCAACTAGGGGAAGATATTGGTCCTATCCTCCCTTGAAGTACATTTAACATGATCTCAAAAAGTATTCTAGTGTTTGAATTGTCTGCTCAGATTGGCCATCAGTTTGAGGATGATAGGCCATACTAAAATTTAGATCCGTGTTTAGATCATATTAGAGACTTCTACTAAACTTGGCAGTGAATCTTGGATCTTTATCAAATACAATCGATAGTATTACTCTATTTATCCTCACCACTTCTCTGATGTATATCAGTGTAAGTTTTTCCAGTGATAATTCCTCTTGAATTGAAATAAAGTGAGATTTCTTTGTAAGATGATCCATAATAAACCATATATAATTGTATCCTATGGATGTATTTGGATGTCCAGTAACAAAGTCCATGGTTATGTTTTCACAATTCTGTGTTGGTATAGGTAATGGTTGCATCATCCCCTTATAATTTTTCCTTTCAACCTTCACTTGATGACATAGCTGATTCTTTTATGTACACTCAACGATCTCCTTTTTCATATTGTCCCACCAATAGTTTTCTCAGAGATCTCGATAAATATTTGTGCTCCCTAGGTGAATAGAGAATACTGAGCTATGTGAATCATTTATAATCTATTTCTTTATCTCTGGATCAGATGGAACACATAATCAACACCAAAATCTCATGACTCCTTCCTCACCCATTTGGAACTTGGAGGATTTACCATTTCTAACAGCTTCCACCCTTTTTTGAATTTCCGAATCATTTATTTGAGAATCCTTTATTTTATCTATTATCGATGGTTTAGAAATAAATTGAGAAATAATTGAGGACATTCATGCCTTAAATATTCCCATGTCTATTATTTGTAAGTCTAATTAGATTAGATCCTTATAAATTATTATCTTCGAAAAAGATGAATGATCATTTATACTTAGAGCATCCAGCACATTATTTTCCTTAAAAGGATGGTAATAGATTGAGAAGTCATAATCCTTGATTAGATATAACCATATTTGTTAGAATATATTAATCTATTTCTGTGTGAATATATATTTTAGCCTCTTATTATTAGTATATATCTCACATTTCTAACCATAGTGATAGTGCCACTAGATTTTAAATGTAATGATCTTAACTGATAACTCCAGATCATGAATGGGATAATTTTTCTCATTAATATTCAACTACCTTGAGGTATAAACCATTAATTTATCATTTTCATTAGTACACAACCAAATCCCTTCTTTGAAGCATCACTGTACACCACAAAGAGTTCCCCACTTATTGGTAGTGTGAGCATTGGTGTAGTGATAAGCCTCTATTTCAACTATTTAAAGCAGTATTCATATTCATTCTTCCATAAAAACTTCACCTTAATATTATTCATATTGGTTAGTGGGGATGAAAATCATGAGAATTTCTTCACAAATCACTGACAATACCCAGCTAAACCAAGGAAACTACAAAGATCCACTATAGAAGTTGGCCCAGGCCACTCATTGATTGCCTTTGTCTTGGACGGATCCATAGATATCCCTTTACTCGTGATTACATTCCCCAATAATGATACTTCTTCCATAAATAACTCACATTTTCTATAATTTTCATGAAGTGTCCCCCTTCACAAAGTCTTTAGCATAGTATTCAAATGCTCTTTATTTTCCTCTTTTATCTTGGAGTAAATCAGAATATTTTTAATAAATACTTCCAAATTTTTTTGAGGTAATATCTAATGACTCAATTTAATAAATCCATGAAAATTGCTGTAGATTTAGTGAGTCCAAAGGGAATCACTATGAACACATATTGTCCATACCTTTTTCAAAAGGTAGTCTTTGGAATATCTTCATTCCTTACCTTTAATTGGTGATATCCTGACCGAAGGTCCACCTTAGAGAAATAATTGGCCCCATGTAGTTGATCGAACAATTCATCTATCTGTGGAAGGGGATACTTATTATTTTTCGTGATTTTATTGATCTCATGATAATCATTATAGAGGTGTATTAATCTATCCTTCTTTTTGATGAAGAGGACTGGTGCAACACATGGTGAAGCACTCAGGTATATAAAATCCTTTTTTAGATTCTTCTCTAACTGATTATTCAATTATTCTAGCTTAATGGTGGGAATTATATAAGGTTTCTTTGATATAGATAGAGATCCATAAATTGATGTTAAAACCTGTAAAAAGTGTGTTTAAGAAACATTATAAATGAAACATTTTACTGTAATTTAAGGGAAAAGTTTCAAGAATATTTAAAATGGAAAAGGTATGATTGTTTATATGAAACCAAAAATTAATCAAGACAGTTTCCATGTTAAAATGAGGTATTTTATAAAAATAATGATGGCTTAAAAAATAATATGGACTAAACTTGAAAATGAGTAAAAAATATCGATGTTCCCTTTAATCGGGCTTGCCTATTGGGAACAATTAAGACGTAAACCTTATTAAAACATGTATGTACCCATAAAAGAAGGATGAAATGATCTGGATACATGAGTTTGGAACATATAAATACAATGTATAATAATTATATAAAGTATATATACTGTAAATTACTGTATTTTACTATTCATTTTTTTTTCTGTATTTCAGAAAATACTAAAAAATCACCCTAACCATTTTTTGAAATTTAGAATTAAGGAATTAAATCCATTTTATGAAAATAATTTTTTGAATATGATAAATTTAATTTTTAATTAAAATATACATTTACATGGAAAAGAACAATTTTAAAATTATAACTAATTTTATACCACTTTAAAAAATTAATTAGGGTCACATAAAACAATATTATAATCATAAGAAAAAAAATTTAATTTATAAATACATTTTGTGAAAATAAATTTTATTTTTAAATCATTATATTAATTATAAAATTTTAATTAAATATTTATAATTTACAAAGATACCAACAATTTATTTATAATTTTGAAAAGATTTAATTACTTATTACAACATATTGATATATCATATTTTCATTTATTAGATAACCAAATTTTATTTATACTTTAAAAGGTTATTTTACTATTTTATTGGCCCATTTACTATTCATAACGGTCACATTACTATTCAACAAGTCAAGTTACTATTCCATTGGTTTAGGTTTCTTAATTTTTATAAATACTTATTATTTCTTTCATTATTCATTTATAAAGTTAGTATTGTGTTCTTTATGTGATTTTATGTGATCTATACTATATTACAAAATTTTGAGGAGGATTTTCATTAATAAAATTTTGCGTCATTAGATACACCCTCCTAGAAGTGGATCGAAGCTTGGAGAATGACGTTAGATCTCCTCTTGGTAGGTTTTATATTACCATTATCCTTTTATTTTTCTCACTCTTCTCCTCCCTATAGTTTTTTGGATCTCTATGATATTGGTAAATCAATTAAACTTTGTATTGGATCTCAAACCTAGGTTTTATTCTTGGGTTCCCATTTTCAATATTCTTTAATGGAGGATCCTGATTTGGGTTTGGAGTTTTTAGATCTAGTGATCCCGAGGTAGGTGGTTCCGTAATGATACCCCAATTTTATTAACTCTAAACTGATTTATTAAAATTCAATTTTTTTTTTTAAATTTTATTTCATTAAATTTATTTCAATTGATTTATCTAAAACCCAATTCCATTCAATTGTGGGATTTAAATTGTTAAAATTGTTCTTAGCATGAAGTTGAGAAGACCCCACAATTCCATTTAATTGGGATGATTTGTGAAATTGTTTGAAATTGGTGAAATTTAAATCATTGAATTTCAATTGTGGAATTGTTTTGATGGAAAATTTTGGAATTTAAGATTTTGAATTTAAATTTGTGAAATTGATTTGATGAAATTGATTTTAAAGTTGTATTTGATGAAAATTACTTAAAAATGGTTTTGATTGAAACCTTTGGGTTTTATATTGGAAGAATAATTGTTTTAATTAAAAACATATTTTGGTTTTTAAATAGAAAATTGGAGTATTTGATATGGAGAATGGGATGAACTTCATTTTAAGTGTTCTTAAAGTAAATTTCCCATCATTGATTTTTCATTAGAGTACATGAAAGATTTAGGAATTTAGTCGGTTATTTGAAAAAAATATATGATTTAGAATGTTCTAAAACATAAATATTGCATGTCACATCCTCAACAGGTTGGTGATGATGTTTCCTTTGTCCATTCCAAAGGGATGTGTGTATACACATATTATCGCGTCACTTTGAGTGTGTGGAGTCCCATATCCTGGAAGTATGTACCTTTAGGCATATGACCATGTTGCTCATTTTTTTGTATTTGAAATGAATAGATGCCATTGTTGTAATCTATTTTACATGAATTGTGAATTTATATAAACTAATTTATATAAAATGTTTGGTAAGACATTTGTGTAAAGAATTTCTAGTATATGAAATGTAAAGATTTAATTGTTTTAATTATGCTTTTGAATTTACAAACCCATTTAATTAAAATTGGAAACTTTATTTGGTTAATAAATTATTGGAATCTTATCATGGAATCCTTGTTGAGACCCTACTACTCTTTTAGATCATACCCTACCTATGACTTCACGTGTTTATATATTATCTCGTTCATAGTTTGAGAAAGGGTAAGGAGCCACTTAGAGGTGGTAGAAACTACTGATACTTAGTCTTGGAGAATTGCGTCTATTGGAACTTTTGTTTTTATCTTATTTTCTGGTACTTTTATATAGTAGTTATGGGTTTTTACCTATTTGACTTCTCGTACACATCTCCATATGGAGTTTCTTTTGTATGAAAACTCTATTATTGTCTTACTTCTGCATTTTTTTCAGAAATAATCATTCCCCATTTCAATTTGTAAGATTGTAGGTGATAGTCACTAACCCAGGGGGATTGGAAACACCCTTAAGGCCATGCTAGAGATGGATCGGTCATCACATTACTAGGGTACCCAGGCTGGTTCATGACAATCACCTAAAAAAGGTCTTGGACCCTAAGAGAGTCTACAATATTTAATAAAGTTTTCCAAAATTCTTTGACTATATCATACACTTTGTTACCAAAGTCATCAATACCATAAAAACTTAAAAATACTTTAATCCAATTTAAATCAAACAAAAACCACCCAAACACCAATAACTACAATCTTATTCATAAAAAACTTCGTGTCATTAATAAAATCATATAATTATAAAATTTTTGATATTTTTTTACTCTAGAAATTACAGATTTCTTGGATACATCACTCTTGAACAATATCAAATATTTATGTGTTTTAATAAAAACTATAAACACACATTTTCCAAATAAATTATAATTTTAAAAAATTTATAGTTAATCTTAAAAACAACCTAGAAATCCTATTATAGTATATTATCTACACTATTCATTAAAAATAATTATTATTTATGTACTCACATTGAACATAAATTCATTCACCCACCAAACAACCGTCTTAAAAATATAAGGGAAAAATGAAATTTCACCAAATTTATGAGATTAAGTCTTAAATACATTAAAAAACAAACCCTAGTTAATAAACACATAAATTAATCATTATTTTGAATGATTCACATGTTGAAAAATAACATTTCTACATTAAAACACATATATTTCAATAAATTAAATGCAAGAAATATACCGATGGGATATGTTATATGATTAATCTTTTAATTTCCATAAAACAACCAAACATATCACATTTAACATATTCATAAATAAAACTCACTAAATCAAAAAATTAACTGGTAACCCATAGTCAATTTTATCACCACTAAAATAGTCCATTTAGCCTTCGTTATGTTTGTTATTTCATGACTTTTGAATTGGCTTTATCTCCTGTCCCACTAAATGAATTTCTATATAGGTAATAAAGTTACTAAATTATATTCAATATGAAAACAATACAATGATAAATAAAAACAATAGTGGAGGAATACATTTAAGGGAATAAAATTCATTGAAGAAAACCGTTCCTTAAAATAAAAGTAGATAACAACCATTTTAGAAAAGAAGCGAAAGCCATGAAAAAAAATATGTTCAATTAATTTTAGTCAAAAAACCTTAGTTCCAAACCATTTTTATTAATTACAACTTAAAACATTTATGTTCAATACATTTTGATAGAAAATTTAATGACAGAGACCGTTTCCATTTATAGATCATGTTTCAAAAATTTATTACCATAATAAAGCATTTTTAATAATTGAGGATCCAACTCTTTAAATCCATAAAAACTTTTATAATTTTTAAATTTGAAAATACATCATAATTAAAATTTATATTTATAGGGATATTATTTATAAACTTGAAAATTATCATAAATAATTTATATAAAGTTGGAATAAAATATATTATAATTTAAAACAACTTCGAAAATTTACTTTCTTCTTAAATAATTAGGAAAAAGCTTCCATGCAATGTTTGAACATCAAACCCTTCAAATTACCAAAAATATTCATCATTAATTTTTTTTATTATACATATATCATTAAAATGTTCAAGGGAAACATATCAAAACATGCCACAAAACATTAAAAAATATATAATCGATTAGATTCCAATAAATAACCAATCAGAGGGAATAAAATGATTACTAAAGGCATCTAATTAATTAAAATAATTCAATATATAGATAATAAGATGATACAAAATATTTTTAACCTTGAATTTTTTTGTTCAAGAAACGTATGTATGAAAAATAAAATACTATGAAACCTTATTAAAGGTTGACTAACACCACTCAATCCTAAAAATACATGGAAACTTAAGATTCTACCATAAAGTGTGTGGTTTACTTATAATAACCCCACTCATTAATACACATTTAATCATGATTTATTACATAAAATTGCTCTTAATACAACCTATAATATTGATAGGTATTGTGTCTTTGGGGATTACGAACATTAAATATAAAATTAAGAAATAAAATATAACATATTTATTGAAAACTTCTTTTACATGACCACGACATTCATTCGTACTTAGCATTGTATGGGATAACCTGAGGAAATACATAAGAAAACAGTGATCTATAAAGCCAATTAATGGTGTAAACAAGGAATAACATGAAGTAAACAATACATGTTAAAAAATAGGCATATCAATGGAGGAAAAGAGAAACATGAATATAAAGGCATGACATAACATGATTAACATAACATAGAAATCTGAAAACAACTTAAAACACTACATCATTAAAATTATAGAATCAGGTAAAACTCTATCCCAACATGGTGGAAAAACGTCCTAAAAGGAATTAGGTGAAACCCTGTACCAACAAGATGTGTCATAATACTAAACATTACTCAATACATTGGAGCTCTCTCTGGGTGCACCCTTCATAATCATTTCAGTCTCATGCTTAAGTGTTCCACATAGATCATATAACATAGATTAATTCAACACCATAATTTATTATATGATAAAGGAATGTGGAATACATAAATTAATGTATATAATCAATAAGTATATGTTCATAAAGGTGAATACCCTTTTTAGAGAAATTGGCATGGTACTCACTACACGATGATTTTGGCATGGAAAATCACGGTGCAATTTTGGCAGCCTAACGACGTGACATAAAAATTCATAAAAATGGTTGATGAGAGATAAATTCGACTCTAATAAAATAAAAATGAAATTTATAGTAGTGGGTTAATATATATATATATATACCAATGTAATTAATTTTGAAATATAAGGCATAACATAATAATGAAACTTGAATAAAGAGGAGAAATGGAATAACTCTTATGAAAGTTTTGCATGGTAACATGTGTAAATGGGAGTGATTAATGAGAGATAAAGAGGTTTCCCATCAGAAAAACATAATAAGTGAATTATGAGTGAAGTTATAAAACATAACCCATTATTTTTAATTGAATATAAAATAGTGTAACAATATAAGGAAACATGGATAAAAATTGGGAAAGGAAGGAAAGTGAGGTTCCCTTGGATGTGTGATCCCAAAGGATTGGGAGAGGCTTCTTGGGAGATTGGGGCACATTGGGAAGACTCTAGGGACTATGGTAGAGTTATTAAGAGCTTAATGGAGTTTTAGTGAAGAGGAATGGGTTCTTGAGTGAGTTTATATAGGAAAGGTGGGGGGAATTCTTTATTATTTTGGTTTTGGACGCTACACATGAAAATATTCAAAACCAAAAACCATCCAATGATTTTCCCATACTTTCTAGAAAAGGGTAGTGGTATAATTTTTTAATAAGTATAAGGGTCTAAGATATTAAAATATTTCCCTTTCTAATGTGGAGTTGAGTCACACTTTCAAGGAAATGATTTTAAAATCTTAAAATATTTTGTATGTCTTGGTGGATTCACTAAGGCTTTATAAAATAAATCAAATAAAACTAAAATTATATTATTTTAAAGGAAAATATATTGTTCTTTGAAAACATCCTTTATATTATTTTATTACATCTCTATTGGGTCATTATGATGTCATAAAACACACTATATATTTATATATTCTTTAATTTTCACCCAAAAATTCAAATGTCTCAGAAAATTATGAAAAATTCACTATTGGATAATTTCAACATTATGAATATAAAAGTAATATTCATTTTATTTAAATAATTTTATAAATATGTGAATTTTTTACTTTTAAGATAAAAATCAACATTTATTTAAAATTGACGGGTTTTGACAAAAATTGTTTTTGAACATTAATAAAAATTAAAATTGACTTTATAAAAATTATAAAATAATTTATATTTAATAAAAGTAATTTAATAATAATATTTTATTAAAATTGTATTTAATTAAAAAAATCCTTTATTTCCATAAAATAAATTCTTTAAAATTACACTTTGGGTTTTATCGTATAAAAAATGAAACTCTTATAAAATTGATTACTTAATCATTTATAGTTAAGGAAATGATATAATAATTATTTTTAAAATTGTCTTTATAATATTTTTAATAAAAAATATAGTTTAATATAATGTATATATTACTCAAAAGTTCCATTTTTACCCAAAGAATCTATTTATCAAATTCATCATTTTATTCTTAAGAAAGTCTATTCTCATAAAGGAATTGATGGAATAATAATTTTTTTATAAAAATAGATTACACAATAATTAACTAATAACTTATTACATAACCACTTATAACACCTGCATAAGACCTAAGGGTTAGGTGTGCGATGATGACAGAATCTTGGGGCTACTCGAATAACATTTCCTATGTGGTAATCTCTATTAAATTTAACTTCTCCTATAGGTGATTCCATTAAATCTTAACATGTTGAATCTCAACTTGGTCTTGGTCAAGAGTGAATCCCAGAGACTCTACCTCCTTCCCAAGCTCAGATAAATGAGCTTCGTATGGTTCGAGTCTACTGGATGAGGCTGTCACCTCCTTTGTCTCTGTCGAAAGGATTTGTTAAAACCTTATATTTTTTTATTATTCTTGTGATCACTATTCAATAACTATATTATCGATGACAGTGACACTTAACAGTCATTTAAACCCAATAATAATATAAAAAAGAGTGCATGTGTTTTATATATCCATAATACATTAAAAGGAAATTTTATTCATTAATTATCGGGTCATTACAACCATACCCCCTTAAGAAATTTCCCCCTCAAAATTTACTTTTTACCACACTAAAATAGATGATGGTAACATTGTCTCATCACTTCCTCCAATTCCCATGTTGCTTCTTAGAAATTTTGGTTTCTCTAAAACACTAGGATGAGGGTCATTGTCTTATTTCATAGAACTTTTTCCCTACGATCTAAGATCTTCATTGGCTTCTCTTCATAGGCGAGTTCATTCTCCAATTGTACCACCTCTGGATTGAGTACATGCGATAGTTCAGGTATGTCATTTCTCAAGAGTGATACATGGAATACATCATGAAGTTGCGATAGGTTTGGTGGGAGTGCTAGTCAATAGGCCACTTATACAATGTGATCCAGGATCTCAAAAGGGCCTATATTCCTTGGACTCAGCTTTCCCTTCTTCCAAAATCTCATAAATATCTTCCATAGTGATATGTAGAGGAATACCGTGTCTCCAATATCCAAATATAGGTCTCATATACGGTTTTTAGCATAGATATTTTATCAACCTTGAGTAGCTTTGATGTGATGATGGATGGTCTTAACCTTATCCATCATTTCTACAACCATTTCTGGACCTAGAAGTTTTCTATACCCAACTTCATCCCAACATGTCGGTGTTCTGTACCTCTTACCATAAAGGGATTCATAAAGAGTGATTTGGATGCTTGAGTGGAAACTATTGTGGTAAGATAACTCAACCAGATAAAAATGTTTATCCCATCCTCCTTTTAAGTCCATTGAGAATGATCTCAACATGTCATCAAGTATTTGGATAGTCCTCTCATATTGACCATCAGTTTAAGGATGATAATCCATTCTGAATCTCAGCCCAGTATTCAGAGCATGTTAGAGACTCTTCGAGAACTTAGAGGTGAATCTTTGATATTAATCAGATAAAATAGATAGTGGTAAACAATGTATCCTTACCAATTATATTATGTATATCCGTTCTGGTTGATTCAATGAGAAATTATCTCTAATCTTAATGAAGTGTGTAGTTTTTGTAAGACGATCCACCAAAACCCAGACAACATTGTTTCATTTGGATGTCTTCAGAATTATGGTGAAAAACTCTATAGTGATGTTCTCCCATTTTCATTTTGGTATGGATAATGGTTGCATCATACCCTTAGACATTTTCCTTTCAGACTTCACTTTCTGACATACCATACACTTTGATGTATATTCGGTGATATCCTTCTTCATGTTATCCAAACAATAATACTCTTGGAGATCCCGAAACATTTTTTTATTTCCTAGGTGAATGGATAAATTAAAACTATGTGCATCATCCAAAAGTTATTTCTTTAACTCTGGATTTTATGGAACACATATTCTTGACCCAAATATCACAATTCCTTCTTCATTAAAATTAAACTCCGAGGACTTCCATTTTCTGATAGTTTCCACTTTCTTCTAAATTCCCACATCATCTTTTTGAGAATCCTTTACCATTTTAAAAAGAGACGGTTGAGAAATAATTTGTGAAATGATTTATGATGTTCCCTTATTTATTATTCCCATGTCCATATTCATCAAATATAAGAATATTGGATCCCTTTCAATTCTCATCAATGATAAAATTGTTGGGTCCTTTCTACTTAGAGTATCCTCCACCTTGTTTTCTTTCTCAGGGTAGTCATGGATTGAGCAGTCATAATACTTGATGAGTTCTAACCATATTTGATGGACCATGTTCATATCTTTCTGTGTGACTATATATTTTATAATTTTTTGATCCGTATATATTTCAAATTTTTCCCCAAATAGATAATGCTGCCATATTTTCAATGTAAGGATCACAACTGGCAACTTCAAATCATGCGTGGGATAGTTTTTCTCATGAATTTTCAACTTCCTTGATGCTTAGCCAATGAATTAGTAATTCTACATCAACACGCAACCCTAGTCCTTCTTCTAAGCATCGTTGAAGATTACGAAAAGATCCCCTATTGTGGGTAGTGTGAGAAAATGGGCAGTGGTAATCCTCTTCCTCAACTCCATAAATATTTCTTCGCATTCATCATTCCAAGAAAACTTGACCCCTTCTAAGCTAGCTTGGTAAAAGGGTTTCACAATAATGAGAAATTTCTCACAAATCGGTGATAATATCCAGATAACCCTTGGAAGATATGGATATCCATCACTGATGTTGTCCTCAACCATCCCTCAATTTATTTTTTTGGAAGAATCCATAGATATCCCATTGTGTGTGAGGACATTACCCAAAAATGAGACTTCATTCGACTAGAACTCACACTTTTTATACATTTCATAGAGATTATCCTTTCTAAAGGTCTCTAGTACAGTGCTTAGATGCTCCTCATGCCTATTCTCAGTTTAGGAGTATATTAGAATATCATCAATAAAGACTACCACAAATTTTTTGAGGTAATCTCTAAAGACTATTTTCATCAAGCCCATGAAGATTTTTGGAGCATTACTGAGTCCTAAAGGCATTAATAGGAATTCATAGTGCCTGTACCCTATAAAAAATTTCTTCTAAGGAATATCTTAATTCTTAACCCTTACTTGGTAATATCCCGACCGATGATCCACCTTGGAGAAGTATTGTGCTCCACGTAGTTGATCAAACAATTCATCAATTTGGGGAAAATGATACATGTTCCCTATCATGATTTTGATGAACTCACAATAATAAATGAAAAGGTGCATTGACCCATTGTTCTTCTTGACAAAGAGGACTAGTGTACCCCATAGAGAAGAACTTGGGTGTATGAATCATTTAACCAGATTCACCAGTAGTTATTTCTTTATCTCCTCAAGCTCCATAAAAACCATTTTATACAGAGTATTGGATATTGGAAATTCCCTAGGAATAAGATCATTCGAGAATTCAACATATCTTCTAGGAGGAAGACTAGGAAATTCCTCAAGAAATACATATGCAAATTCTCTTACAATAGGTATTTTTTTGAGGATGGTTCCTTAGACTCAATAATATGAGAATGATATGAATTCTAATAAGGAATTAATATCTATTCTTGAGATGATGGTGCTAAAGAAGATTCGTCCTCCCCTTTACAAATGTACAGATTCGGGGGTTGATTCACCATATGGAGATCGATTTCCCTCTTGTGACAATTTATGTTGGATCTATATTGTGAGAGACAATCCATGCTAAGAATTGCATAAAATTCCACGAAGGGAAATATGATGAGGTTTTCTGAGTAGTTCAATCAAAAAATTATGACAGGGGAGGATTTATATTCATGGGATGAAATAATTCCCCCATTTTCTATTCTCAACAACATTTTTACTTCCATGATTTGTGGTGGTGTTTGGATTATTCTTCTATACTTTTGTGATATAAAATAATGTTTAGAACTAGAATCCAAAATTATATTCACTATTATTTAATAAATAACTATCATACCTTTCACCACTTTGTTGTTGAGATTCACTTCAGTAGTAGTGATGGAAAAATATCACATTTCATACCTTGGAAATTGTGGTTTCCTCCAATTACGCTTGGATTAGGGAACTAGTTTGTAAAGTGCTATGGTTCCTTATAGTGTTAGAAATTAACAATGCCATGATGATCGACTGAGGAATTACTTTCCATTACCAAATTGGTGGGTTTTTCTTATCAGAAATAGTTATCCAAGTTCCCTTCTCTTCCACACCTAAATCATTTCCTCATCCCATTTAGGCAATTTCTAGGGTACTTTTTCTCACACTTTTGGTAAGTGGGATGTTGAAATTTCTTTGCACCATTAGATCTCTCTATTGGACCACCATAATTAAAGTCCAATTTCCAATTATTATCCCCATGATACCCATGAGATTGTTTTATCTGCATCTCGAATTTGAGGGAACATCGAACAATTTCCTCATAGCTATCAAAGTCACGGATTTCCATGGATTTTTGTAGCCTAGTATTTAGTCCACGAAATAAGTGGTCAACCTTTCATTTGGGGGTGAAGACCAAACTGAAGGCATAACATATAAGTCTTGTGAAGTTTTATTCGTACTCTCATACATATTCTTTATCTTTTTCCATGAGGGAAATACAATCTCTTTCCATCTTAATTCAGAGCGTGCAGGGAAAATATTTATAGAAAAAAATATTCCAGAAATCCTTCTATCCCATCACCTCAATATCTTCCTCAGACTTTGTATTTTTGATCAATGTCCACATTTGATTAGCTTCACTATCCATATAGTAAGTATCCAGAAGAACCTTATCTTATTCAGAATGTTGAAGGATAGATAAGATCTTTTTAATGGAGTTGATCCATTATTCGATAATTGCAGGATTAGATGATCCATTGAAAGCAGGAGGCCTTTGTCTCATGAATCTCTCGATTGTGATTTTTTCTTACTTATGGGGATTGGAATTTAATCTTGACCCATGTTTCTATTCAAAACTCGAGTTAACTGAGAGATTATCATGACAAAGTTTTTGATTCCCAGTCCCATCAGATTGGGCATCTCATTAAAATAGTCATCACATTGATCTTTGCATCGATTGTTAGCCCGAGTACTACTATTACAGGCCATTATCTAGAATAAAATGAAAATTAGAGATGAGTATCTTAAATATTTAAACACATAAAGGGGAATAGAATGAAAATAAATTTATCACTTATCAATTACATTTATTTCCTTAACTTATGAATATCCAGGATTCAATCTAAGTTATCGATGATCTATTTCCTAACGTATATTCTTATAATATTTTTTTGTTAACTTAATAATTGTCCATACTAAGATTATGAATTTACAAAATAATATCCCCAAGAGTGTCGAACTAAGAGTATATTAAGGCTCATTTTCATGCACCGGTTCCCATTCGAGTCTATCTCAAAGTGGCGTTTTTAGGTTTTACCCCTAGATACATCTATGCCAGAGCCACCTCTACTTTTTCGTATTGAGACATGGATTTATTTTCATGATAAAATACTTTCTCTATACTCACAAAAATTTTAGGGTTGTTTTTCTTATACTTAGTCTTATTCTCAAGTCTTTCACTAGAGTTTTCTAATCCTAATACAAAAAATAACTAAACCTATCCTCTAATTCCAACTATAACAACCCTTATCTTTATTACACATTTAAAATTGATTTATTACATAAAAGTTCTCTTAATAAAACCTATAATATCAAAATATATAGTGTATTTGTGGCTTAGGAACATTACATGACAACTTAAGACATAACATACCACATATTTATTGAAAAATTCTTTTACATGACCACAACATTCCTTCATACATAGTAATTCATGGGATAACCTAAATATATTCATATGAAATGGGTGAGATATAAAACCTATCAAGGGGAAAAAGGTATAACATGAAGAAAAAAATACATGTTAGGCAATAGGCATATCAATGGAGAAATATAGAAACATGAACATAAAGGCATTATATAGAAGAATTAACATAACATGGAAGTGTGACAACAACTTAGAACACTGCATCATTAACATAAAGGAATCAGGTAAACCCCTGTCCCAAAATGGTGAAAAAATGTCCTAAAAAGAATTTGGTAAACCCCTATCCCAACATTAAGTATCATGATATGAAACATTACCCAATGCATTGGAGAGCTATCCAGGGACACCCTTCATAATCATTTCAATCTCATGCTTAAGTGTTCCATATAGTTCATATAACATGGATTCATTCGACATCATAATTTGTTACCCGATAAAGGAATGTGGAATACATACATTAAAGTCTATAATCAATAAGTATTTGGGCATAAAGGTGAATACCCTTAACTAAGAAATGGGTATGGGAATTATTACATGATTATTTTTTCATGGAAAAGCATGGTGCAATTTCAAAAGCCTAACGACGTGACATAAAAATTCATTAAAATTGTTGATGAAAGATAAAGGGGTCTCTCATAATATATACATGAAATTTACAGTATGAGGGTTATATATATACATGTCCAAACATATGGAATTTGTAAATAGAAGGCATAACATAATAAAGAAACTTGAAGAAATAGTAGAAATGAAATAACTCTTACAAAATTTCGGCATGGAAACAGGTGTTCATTGGAGGTATTAATGAGAGAGTAAGAGGTATAACATCATAAAAAAATTATAAGGGAAGTATGGGTGAGGTGAGAAAACATACCCCATCATTTTTAATTGAAAATAAAATGGTGTAACAATATAAGGAAACTTGGATAAAAATGTGAAAGGAAGGAATATAAGGATCCATCACTTGGATGTGTGATCCCAAATGCTTGGGAGAGGCTTGAGAGAGGTTTCTTGGGAGTTTTGGGAACCTTGTAAAGACTACAGGGAGTGTAGTGAAGAATTAGGACAAGTATTTTTAGTGAAGAGGAATGGGTTCTTGGGTGGGTTTATATAAGAAAGGTGGGGGGATTATTTATTATTTTGGTTTTTGACACTACACACTAAAATATTCAAAACCACAAACCATACCATGATTTTTTTCTGTTAGGACCAATAGGGGCCTACATACCATGAGAGGGGGGGGGGTGAATTAGGTTATGGATATTCTTTTTCAAAATTATTCCTGCCCCACTGGATCTTGACCTCTTTATTATAAGGGTCACTTTGTTTTCACTTGTGTGTTTATTATGACCAATTATTTTATTCTTTTTCTGATGATGATGCTTTAAATGAAATGCAGGGAAGAAAGCAAGCATACACAGAGATTTTTACATGGTTCACCCTCACTGGGAAATGTCCAAGGAGCATACAACGACGATGTGCTGCTATACCAAATCCACTAAAGCTCACTGCCAATAATATTCGGGCTAGATCACTTTTATGCCCAGACTCACTACCTTTACAATGATTCGGGCCAAATAACTGCTTTCCAAAGGGTAACTCCCTATTTCTCTCTCACTGGCTCATTACCGGTTGAAAGTATTACCTTCTTCCCCTTCCTTGGACCACTGAATTTGGAAGGTATCCACTCACAGTTTATAAACCTGTAGGTATCTTCATTATCTCTATTGAAATGTGCATCCTTAACTATTGAGAGATGCTCTGTTGACGTCCACTTTCTCCCTCAGATGAATCTCACTTTGCACCAGGTATACCTGGAAACCCCAATTTTTACATGCAGCCCTTACCACACCTTGTGTGTAATTCTCTTGACTTGCACAAAATACAATTTCCACACAACACCTTCTTTTACGCGCAACCACTTCTTTTTCATGCACCCACTTCTTTTTCATGCAGCCTCTTCTTTTACGCACATACACTTCTTTTTCACGCAACCTCTTCTTTTTCTCTCAGCCTCTATACCGCCTTGCATGTAGTTCTATCATTTTGTGTGAAATTAACTTTTAGTACAACACCCCTTTTACACCAAACACCCCTTTTACGTGCAATAAATTATTTTACGCGCAACAAATTTTATATGAAACCTTTATGCTGCCTTGCTCGTAATTCTCTACTTTTTCATGAAATTCACTTTTCACGCAACATCATTATTTTTGTGCCACCTATTCTTTGCTTGAAAATATTTCTTTTATGCGCAAACTTGTTGTTTTCATGCAACTCTCTTGTGCACTCCAATTTCGCGCGCCAGAGCTCGAATACACTCTATGTCTTGAGCTACTTCGAATGGAGGGGGGGGGGGGGGGTCAATTCATATTTATAGGCAAAATAGACCCGACATGAGAAAACCTCCTTGAGCGCGTAATTCACTTTGAGCATGAAAAACAAATCTTTTGCGCAACATCATTTTTCGCGCACGACTCCGAAATTTCACGCACCTCATGCCTCTGCCAATTTTCGAGCTTCTGATCTCGAAACACTTCTTGCACGAAAAACACCAATCCTATATTTCACGAATCCTGCCAATATTTTGAACACTACTTTTTTATTTCATGCACAGTGGAAATATTTCATGCACCACCTTCCTTTTTCGCGCACTGCGCAAATATTTCACGCACAACAATCCTTTTTCGCGCACCACACAAATATTTTGCACCACACTTAATTTTTCTCGTTCCATGCTGATTTTTCGCACACCACATTATTTTTCACGCACCACTCTAATTTTTCATGCAACTCCCTTTTCCAAAAATGCATCTCTCCCTTTTCTGATTTTCAAGCCCAAAAATTTGGCAAACACTGGAAAACAACGCCATCTTGTATATGCACTTTTTGTACTGCCTCCAGTTCATCCATTCCTTTGTCGAGGTTCTTCAATCAATCATGGATTGTTGATAGGCTCCCTGGAACTTAAAAAAAACCATGTAAACCCCCTTTGTCAACACACTCATACATCATGGTCAGCTTTGTCAACAAACACAACATGGAGGCCTACTTTGTCAACAAACACAATCACCTCAAAAATGCTTCGATGATGCCTTGAGGGATTTTTTCCCAATATTTTCTCATAGTGTCTATAAAAGGGGGGTGGTATAAATTTTTTTATAAGGATAAGTTCCTAATATATTAAAATATTTTCCTTCCTTATGTGGCGATGAGTCACATTTTCTAGGAAATAATTTTAAAATATTAAAATATTTTATATGTCTTGTAGGATTCATTAAGGCTTTATAAAATAAATAAAATATACCTAAAATATATTATTTTAATGTAAAACATTTATTTTTCTGAAAATAACCATTATAGTATTTTATTACATCACTATTGGGTCATTATTATTTCATCAAATACACTATATATTTATATATTATTTTTATCCAAAAATTTGACTCTCACAGAAAATTATGAAAAATTCACCATTGGATAATTTTTATGTCCTGATTCCAAAATAAATATTTATTTTATCTAAATAATTTTATTAATATGTGAGTTTTTTAATTTTAAGATAAAAATCAATATTTATTTAAATTTGATGGGTTTTGACAAAATTAAATTTTAAACCTTAATAAAAATTACAATTGACTTCATAAAAATTATACAATCATTTATATTTAATAAAATTAATTTAATAATAATAGTTTATAAAAATATTAATTAATTAAAAAAATCCATTAATTCCTAACAATAAATTCTTGAAAATTATACTTTCAGTTTTATTGTATAAAAAAATATAAATCTTACTAAACTTATTAACTAATAATTTATAGAAAAGGAACTGATATAATAATTATTTATAAGAATTGTCTTTTTAATATTATTAATAAAAACCATTGTTTAATATAATGTATATCCCAAAAGTATCCTATTTACTCAAATAGTAAATTTATCAAATTCATCATTTACTTTTTAAGAAAGACTATTCTCATAAAGTAATTGATGGAATATGACTTTTATTTATAAAACAGGATTAAACAATAAGTAACTAATACATTATTACATAACCCCTTATAACACCCACATAAGACCTATGGGTAAGGTGTGCGATGGTGACAAAATCTTGGGGCGACTTGGATGACATCACCCGGGTGGTAATCTCTATTAACTTGAAATTCTCTCGTAGCCGATTCCATTAAAGCTTAACGTGTTGAAGCTCGACTTGGGATTTGTCAATAAAAAAGCCCAGAGATGCTAACTCCTTCCCAAGATTTGAAAAATGATCTTTGTACGACCTGAGTCTACTGTATGTGGCCATCAACTCCTTTGTCTCTTTTTAAAGGATTTGTTAAAACCTTATATTTATATTTGTCATGTGATCCTTATTCAATAGATATATTATCAACGATAATGATATTTAATGGTCATTTAAACCCAATAATAATAGAAAAAAATAGTTCATGTGTTTTCTATATCCATAATACATTAAAATTAAATTTTTTCCATAAATGATCGGGTCATTACAACCTTCCCCCCTTAAGAAAATTTTCCCTCTAAATTAACTTTTTTCCACAATAAAATAGATCATGGAAACTTTTCCTCATCACTTCCTCCAGTTCCCATGTTGCTTCTTCAAACATACAGTTTCTCCACAACACTTTAATTAGGGGAATTATATTATTTCGTAGAACTTTTCTATTGTATTTCCATGCCAGTTGATCTAATGATAAATCCTCTTGAATCTCAATGATTTGTTCCATCTTTGTAAGATGATCCACAATAGTATAAAAAGCATTATTTCCTTGGTATGCCTTTGGATGTTTAGTGAAAAATTCCTTGGTGATGTTCTCCCATTTCCATTTTGGTATGGGTAATGGTTTCATCATACCCTTAGACTTATACCTTTCAGCCTTCACTTTCTGACATACCAGGCACTTTGATGCATATTCAGCAATCTACTTCTTCATGTTATCCCACAAATAATTCTCTCAGAGATCCTGATACATCTTTGTGTTTCTTGGTTTAATGGAGAAATTTAAACTATGTGAATCATCCAAAATTTCTTTCTTTAACTATATATTTGATGGAACACATATTCTTGACCCAATTCTCACAATTCCATCTTCATTGATCGTGAACTCTGAGGATTTCCCTTTTCTGATAGTTTCCACTTTCTTCTAAATTCCCACATTACCTTTTTGAGAATACCTTAACATTTTCAAAAGGGAGAGTTGAGAAATAATTTTTGAAAGGATTAAGGATTTCCACTTATTTATGATTCCCATTTCCATCTTCATCAAATATATGAAGATTTGATCCCTTTCAATTCTTATCAGTGATAAAATCGCTAGGTCCTTTATACTTAGATAATCCTGCACCTTGTTCACTTTCCCAGGATGGTAATGGATTGAGAAGTCATAATCCTTAATGAGATATAACCATCTTAATTGGCATATGTTCATCTATTTCTGTGTGAATACATTTTTTGAGACTTTTTTGATCCCTAAATATTTCATAGTTTTCCCCAAAGAGACAATGAAAATATATTTTCAATGCAAGGATCATAGTTTCCAAGTCCAAATCTTGTGTGGTATAGTTTCACTCATAAATTTTCAACTACCATGAGGCATAGGTGATGACTTTTTCAATCTTCATAAACACACAACCCAAGCCCTTCTTGGAAGCATCATTGAATATTATGAAAATCTCCCCACTAGTGGGTAGTGTGAGCACATAGTTAGTGGTAGTCCTCATCTTCAACTCCCTGAATATTTCTTCACATTCATCATTCTACGAAAAAATGACTCCATTATGAGTTAGATTCGTAATGGGGTTTTACAATGATGATAAATTTCTCACAAATCAATAATAATATCTAGCTAACACTAGGAAGCTACGAATATCTGTCACAGATGTTTTCCTCGACCATCTCTCAATTTCTTTTCGGAAGGATCCGTAGATACCTCATTACGTGTGATGATATGCCCCATGAATGAGACTTTCTTCAACCAGAACTCACACTTGAGGAACTTTTCATAGAGATTTACCTTTCTCAAGGTATCTAGTATAATGCTTAGATGCTCCTCATTCCCCTACTTGGTTTTAGAGTATATTAGAATATCATAAATAAATACTACCCCAAATTTGTCGAGGTAATCTATAAAGAATATATTAATTAAGTCTATGAATATTTATAGAGCTTTAGTGAGTCCGAAAGGAATTACTATGAATTCATAGTGACCATACCTTGTACAAAAAGTAGTCTTGGGAACATATTCCTTCTTTATCCTTACTTGGTAATATCCTTACCAAAGATCCACCTAGGATAAGTATTGTGCTCCCTGTATCTGATCAAAAAATTCATTAATTCATGGAAAAAGATAACTATTATTTATAGTTATTTTTTTGAGCCCACAATAATCAAGGAAAATGCATGTTGACCCATCCTTCTTCTTGACGAAGAGGACTGGCGCACCCCATGGTGAAGCACTTGGGTGTATGAATTCTTTATCGAGATTCTCTTTTATTAGTTTCTTTATCTCCTCAAGCTCTATAATATCCATTCTATATAGAGTCTTACATATTGGAAACACCCTAGGTATAAGATCAATCGAGAATTAAATATCTCTTCTAGGAGGAAGACCAGATAATTCCTTAGGAAAAACATTAGCAAATTCACTTAAAATAGAAATGTCTTCGAGGATGGTTCCTTCCTTAGACTTAATCATATGAGAAAGATACGCATTCTCATATTGAATTAATATCCATGCTTGAGATGATGGTGCTAAAGAATATTCATCATCCTCATTTCACTTGTACAAAATCGTGGGTCAATTCATCATTTAGAGAGTGATTTCACTCTCTTGATAATTAATGTTGGATCTATATAGGGTGATCCAATCCATACCAATAATTACATCAAATTCCACCAAGGGAAGTATGATGAGGTTCACTAGGAAGTTAAATCCACAAATTATGATAGTGCAATGTTATATTCCTGATTTGCAATAATTGACCCATTTTCTATCCTGAACAACATCTTTATTTCCATGATTTGTGGTGGTGTTTGGATTGTTCTACAAAACTTTCGATATATAAAATAATGTGTATAACCAGAATCAACAAGTACATTCACTATTCTTGAATGAATAAATAGTATACCAGTCACCACTTTGTTATTGGGATTCATTTCGATGGTAGTGATGGAAAAAGCTCGCCCTTTCTTCCTTGGGGGTTTTTGGTTTCCTCCTATTACCCTAGGCTTAGGGCATTGTTTTGCTAGGTTCCCAAGTTCCTTATAGTTGTAGCAATGAACAATGCACTAAGGGTCAACCCGGGCATTCCTTTCCCCTGCCAAATTGGTGGGTTTTTCCTTCCCGTAATCATTATCCATGTTCCCTTCTATTACACACCTAATCATTTCCTCACCCCTTCATAAAATTTCCAGGTTGCTTCTTCCCACACTTTTGGAAAGTGGGATGTTGAAATTTATTGGCACTATTAGATCTCTTTGTCAGACCATCAGAATTAAAGTCCACTTTCTAATTCTTATCTTCTTGATACCCCTGAGACTTTCCGATCTCCATATCAAATTTTAGGGCACATGGGGAAAATACCTCATAGCTATCAAAGTCACATATTGCCAAGGATTTTTATAAACAAGGCTTTAGTCCAACAAATAAGTGGTTAACCTTGAATTCAGGGGTGATGATAAAACTAGAGGCATACTATGCAAGTCTTGTGAAGTTTTCTTCATACGCTCCAATAGATTCATCATCCTTTGTCTTGAGGGAAAGGAAATCTATTTCCATATTAATTGATTGGATGCGAGGAATATATTTATCCATAAAAATCTTCCAGAAATCCTTCCATCCCATCACCTCAATCTCTTCCTTAGGCTTCGTATATTTGATCAATGTACACCATTGATCTGCTTCACCCTCTATATGATATGTATCCAAAATAACCTTCTCTTTTTCAAAACATTTAAGGATAGAGAATATTTTTCCAATGGATTCGATCCATTGTTTGGCGATTGAGGGATCAGATGATCCATTGAAAGTAGGAGGCCTTTGTCTCATGAAGGTCTCGATTATGACTTGTTCTTTCTTGGGGGGGGGGGGTGGAAGTTTCTCTTGACCCATGTTTCTATTCAAAACATGATTTAACTGATAGAGTATCATGAAAAAGTTGTTGATTCCCACTCCCATCAGATAGGGTATCTCATTAGAAAAGTCATCACTTTGATCTTCTCATCTGTTGTTATCCCAAGTCCTCTTGTTACCGGACATTATCCAGAATAAAAGGAAAATTAGGGATGAGTATCTTAAATAGTTAAAAACATAAAGGGGAATCCAATGAAAATAAAGGGATAACTTATAAATTAAATTTATTTCCATAACTTATGAAATTTTAGTCTTCAGTTTAAGTTATCCTTGATCTATTTCCTAACATATATTCTTATGGGATTTTCTGTTCGCTTAATAATGGCCCATACTAGGTTTATGAATTTACCGAATCATATGCCTCGGGAGTGTCGAACCAAGAGTGAAACACGGCCCCTTATCGTGCACTAGTTCCCATTCGAGTATAGCTTAAAGCGGTGTTTTTGGGGTTTACCCGTGGATACATATGTGCGAGATCTACCTCTACTTGTCCATATCCAGACAAGGATGTATTTTATTGATAATCCACTTACTCTATACTAACCAAAATTTATGGATGTTTTTTATATTTAGTCTTATCCCTAAGGCTTTCAGTAGATTTTTCTCATCCTAATCACAAAAATAACGAAACCTATCCTTTGATACCAACTATAACAACCCTGTTTTTTTTTACACATTTTAAACATTCTTTATTAAATACAATTTCTATTAATACAACCCAAAATATCGATAGGTATAGTTTCTTTGTTGTTTAGGAATGTTACATGACAAATTATGACATAAAATACAAAATCTTTATTGAAAACTTCTTTTACATGACCACAACATTCCATCGTACTTAGCATTGTATGGGATATCCTGAGGACACGCAGAAGAAAACTGTGAGCTATATAGGCTAATAAGGGAGTAAACAAGGAATAACATGTAGAAAAAAATACATGTTAGGAAATATTCATATCAATGTATAAAAATAGAAACACAAACATAAAGGCATGATATAACATGTTTAACATAACATGGAAATGTGGCAACAACTTAAAACACCACGTCATTAAAATAAAGGAATTAGGTAAACCCCTCTCCCAAAATGGTGGAAAAATTTCCCAAAATGATTCGGGTACATACCTATCATAACATGATGTATCATGATACTAAACATTACCCAATGTATTGGAGCGCTATTAGGGTGCACCCTTTATAATAATTTCAATATCATGCTTAAGTGTGCCACATATATCACATAAAAATGATTTATTCAACATCCTAATTTATTCCATGATAAAGGAATGTGGAATAAATACCTGAAAGTCTATAATAAATAAGTATATGTTCATAAAGATGAATACCCTTGATAGATAAATGGTGATTCTATTCACTACACGATGATTTTGTCATGGAAAATCGTTGTGCAATTTCAGATGCCTAACAGCGTGATATAAAATTCATAGAAATGGTTGATGAGAGAGAAAAGGGTATATTATAATATATACATGAAATGTAAATTATGGGGGGAATATAAATACATGTCTCAAAAATGAAATTTGGAAATAGAAGGCGTAACATAATAAAGAAACTTGAAGAAAAAGGAGAAATGGAATAAATCTTATGAAATTTTGGTGTGGTAACAGGTGTACATGGGAGGGATTAATGATAGAGAAAGAGGTATCCCATCCTAAAAACATAATAATGGAAATATGGATGAGGTGAGAAAACATACCCCGACATTTTTAATTGAAAAAAAGGGTGTAACAATATAGGGAAACTTGTATAAAAAATGAGAAAGAAAGGAAACTGAGGATCCCTTACTTGGATATGTGATCCCAAAGGCTTGGGAGGGGATTTGGAGAGGATTATTGGGAGCTTGAGGCACCTTGGGAAGGCTCTAGGGAGTTGACATCAGAGTGAGGATGAGATTCAAAGAGTTTGAGAGTAGATGATTGGGTTCTTGGGTGGGTTTATATAGGAAAGGTGGGGGAATTCTTTATTATTTTGGTTTTGGACCCTACACACTAAAATATTCAAACCACAAACTATCCCATGGTTTTTCCCATAGTGGTTGTAAAAGGGGAGTGGTATACATTAATTTTTAAGGCTAAGGGCCGAAGATATTAAAATATTTCTCTTGCTTATGTGGAGGCGAGTCACACTTTCAAGGAAATGATTTAAAAATCTTAAAATATTCTATATGTCTCAGAGGATTCACTAAGTATTTATAAAATAAATCAAATAAACCTAAAATTATATTATTTAATTCAAATAAAATCCATTAATTCTTTAAAATAAATTCTTTAAAATTATACTTTTGGTTTTATCGTATAAAAAATATAACTCTTATCAAACTGATTACCTAATCATTTATAGATAAGGAACTGATGTAATCATTATTTATAAGAATTTTCTTTATAATATTATTAATAAAAACCATTGTTTAATATAATGTATATATTTATCAAAAATTACCATTTTTACCCAAATAATCAATTTATCAAATTCATCATTTTCTTTTTAAGAAAGACTATTCTTAAAAAGGAATTGATGGAATAAGACTTTTTTTCATAAAAATAGATTACACAATAAGTGTATAATACCATATTATGTAACCCCTTATAACACCCGCATAAGACCTAGTGGCAAGGTGTGAAATGGTGATATAATTTTGGGCTGACTCGGATAACATCGCCCAGGTGGTAATCTCTATTAAATTGAACTTCTCCCATATGCGATTCTGTTCAAGATTAACGTGTTGAAGCTCGGACTGGGCGTAGTAAGAGAAAATCCCAGTGGCACTACCTCCTTCCCTAGCTCCAAAAAATGAGCTTCTTATGGCCCGAGTGTACTGGATAAGGCCATCACCTCCTTTTTCCATGTCAAAAGGATTTGTTAAAACCTTTTATTTATTTTAGTCATGTGATCACTGTTCGACAGTTATATTATCAACAATAATGACACTTAACGGTCATTTAAACCAAAGAGTAATAGAAAAAATTATGCATGTGTTTTATATATCTATAATACATTAAAAATGAATTTTATTTATAAATGATAAGGTCGTTACATTAATTATAAAGTTCTGATGATCCTACCACCACCTACCACTCAACCAAATCCCTTTTCATTCTCAAAAAATATTTTTCACAAACCAACTTGAACCACACTATCTTTTTGATTGAGCTGACCAAAAACATATCACTTGGTGCATTCACAATCAATGCGGGATGGAAATAAGTGCCAAAAGCGTCAATTATCACTGATGGGAATGATTTATCCCATAAAGAATAAAATGAATAAATGGTACTAAATGGAGGATCCTGGTGCAGTAGAATCCAGGTGGTTAGGAGGGCCCAACTTTTCTTTTTCTGTAATCGATGACCAACCTGAGATCAATACGACGATGAAAAATAGTATCCACAAATTAAAATAAAAGATTTAGACAAGGATAAGAAAAGTTCCAGATTCGAGAAAGAGGATCTTTCCCATCTTGTTTATACTTAATTTATTAATTTTTGAAGAAATTAAATACCCGGGTCTTTTTTACTTTCTTCGTTGATGATCATTGATCATCCAGAATGACCATTGTAGATTTCCTTCATTGTGCTCGCAAGGATCCAAAGTAGAATCCATATAGAGGTGATCCACACATGCTCTAATGGTCCGTGAACAATGCTAATCGTTATCTAAGTTCAAGAACAGTGAAGAGAATGTATTATGTTGATCGTTCTTGATCACTTGTGTTTAGGTCTTGAAGAAGTTCTCTTAAGAGGGAGAGATGAGAGGATTTGAGAGAGAAAATGTTTGGCACCGGGGGTTTGACACAATATACGTACCTTCCTATTAATCTACATGTGGTTTCAGTTATGATATACAATTGCGAAACAATGATTAAATGCTATTATAACCATTAAATAAAACCCATTCCACATAATAACAATAACAAAACCATTATTTTTGGTACGCAAACTTGTGTAAAACAAAACCATAAATGAAATCTTATGAGACATAATGATAAAAATATTATTATTATTTATTACACCAAGTGGATAAACATTATTTACTAAATTGTAAATATTTAATTTATCAATGGACACAGTCTTGGTCCTTTCAAACTCCTCTTCCATTTATTGAACTCCAAAATAGAATATTTTATTTTATTAAATAAATATTTTTTATTTAAAAACTAGTAAATAAATATTTATTAAATGTTGAATAAAAAAAATAAATAAAATTTATTCATAATCTGGGGAATAAATATTTATTTAATTTATGAGACCATTTTAACTTGAATAAAATTAGTCCTCTATCTTAAGAATAATATTTATTCTATTAATTAAATTCAAATAGAATTTAATTAATACCACCAGAAACACATAGTGTGTGACCCTATACAATTCTTTCTCACTGGTATTAGGTTAGTTTTCCTAAAGTACATGATTATTTTCTAGGAATGAGTCAAGGTACTCAAGAGAAAGAACTTAAATATGCAACGAAAATATCCACATATGAACACTTACTATGTAATATAATCCCTTTGTCATAATATCTCATCTAGCAGGTTTCATGATAGTTTCATCAACCTATATTCTTGATATTTCATTTTTTGAATACCTAAAATAAACTCATCATTACACCATGACCATGGAATTTAGGGCGACAGTTCAATTTCAATCAAAGGGCTGAGATATCAACTTCCTTAAATGGAAGGGAAAAATCCCTGCTCGACTTATCCATTAATAACATGTCATTCGTGACACACCCAACATACCCAACTTCCCACCAACATATGGCATGATGGTTTCCATCTGTAAGTAAAAGTTCGCGAGTCATGGCATGTATTAATGGTAATATTAAATTCTATGGACCATTACACATCCTCGCAGATAATAATATCCAATAAAACTAAAACATGCATAATTCTTACTGGTGGGTGTGTTCTCATAATCTACCATCCTTGAGATTTCCAAGTGAGAACGTCATTAGAAGAAGTCTCATCCACTTATGTGTACTCACACCTGATGGTCTATATACTATGTGTCCTATCATAGTATGTCATCCAACCGTAGAACTATATTTAATAATATTTTCATAGCACTTCAAGGTACTTATTGTAGAAGGGAACTGCTATGACCTGATTAAGGTGAAAAATAATCTAGGACATTATTACATGATAGTCATGAAAAATAATTCACAATATGTAATAATATGTTTAATATTTAAATACATTAAATATTTATGGAATCAAAGTAAAAACATTTTGTTCTAGGAAAGAAACTCCAACAAAATCCCACTTGGACTAAAGCCAACTGCCTACGAGTTTCAGTTTGCTAGACCTCACACGATGATCACGTTTATTGCCGAGTCAATTATTTAGTCATGGGGTCTACCACGTTTTCTTACATGGAAATACTACTCACTACAACTTCACCTCACTGAGAAAAATCCCTCAATATATGATACTTCTGAAGTATGTGCTTCATCTGATGATGTGACATTTTCTCTTTTGCGAGATCCACTGCTATAGTATAATCACAATGAAGTGTGATGAGATATTTAATACTAGGAACTACATACAGTACTTGGATGAAGCAACTCATCCAAACTACTTCTTTAGCTACCTCAAGAGTTGTGACATACTCAGAATTTGCTGTAGAATCTGCAGCCACACATTTCTTTGAGATATTACAGCTCACATAACCTCCATTCAAAGTGAAGATGCATCTCATTTATTATTTCATGTCATATTGATCCATTTGTAACTAGAATATGAATATCCTATGATGAATATTTCATCATATCCTCCATAAAAGATGAACATATCTTTAGTAAGACTCAAATACTTAAGGATATTCTTGCCTATAATCCAATGACGGTTACCTAGATCAACTTGATATCTTCCTACCACACACAATGCATAGGAGATATCTATCCTAGTACATAACATAGAATATATGACTAACCCAATCACTGATTTTTATGGAATCATTTCCATTCTCCTTTTTTACTTGTGTGTTAGGGGACACAGTTTCTTGGAAAGATTAATTCCATGTGACACTAGAAACAATCCCCACTTGGATTGTTCTATACCAAATCTCTTCAGTATCTTGTCAATGTATGTACTCTAACTTAGTCCCAAAATTTTTTTTGTCTATCATGAGGGATCTTGATCCCAAGGATATTTTCTTCCACTCCCAAGTACTTCATGGAGATTCATTTATTCATCCATGCCTTAACAGACTGTAATATCGGTATTTCTTTTTCAATAAGTAATATTTCATCAACATATACTATTAATAAAATGACTGCACTCCCACTAAACCGTTTATAGACATAAGGCTCACATTTGTTCTTTATTAAACCAAATTCAGTTATAGATTCATCAAAATGAATTTTCCTTGACATGGTGGATTTCTTTACTTCATAAATGGATTTTTTTAGTTTTTTTATCTTATTGACATCCTTTGGAGTAACAAAACCTTTAGGTTGTGTTATATATACTTCTTCATGAAGGTTCCAATTAAGGAAGGATATTTTGAAATCCATTTTTTAAATCTCATAGTCATGGTAAGTGGAAATGGTTAGTAGGATTCTCATGGATTTCAACATTGGAACTAGTGAAAATGTTTAATCATAGTTAATGCCTTGATGTTGTTTAAACCTTTTTGAAACCAGTCAGGCCCTATAGGTACTGACTTGTCCTTCCAAGTCCAGATTTTTATTGAATACCCATTTACAATCAACAGACTTTACATTTACTGGAGGATCTACCAAAATCCCTAGTTGGGTTTGGTACATGGAATCCATTTCAGAATTCATGGCTTCTTGCCACATGGAAACATATGTGTCACTTACTGCTTCCTTGTAGGTTAAAGGATTATTATTATCAACTAATAATTAGTCATCATCCTTGGTTACTAGAAAACCACACCATTCTAGTTATCTAACCTCTCTTATACTCCTACACAGTACTTGTGTCTCTGTAATAGATCTTTCTTCCATGGGGATTTGTGGAATCTAATCTTGTACCAACTCTTGTGTACCTTGAGCCATGAATTCATCAAAGTCTATCTCACTCCCACCATCCCTTTTAGAGATGTGATCCATCTTAAGGAATATGACGTGTCTTTCCACTATAGCCTTTATTGTTTTAGGGGGTCATATTTATAATATCCCCTTATTTCCTTGGGGTATCCTATAAAGGTACACTTTATTCCTTGGGGTGTGAGTTTATTACTTGAAGGGCCCTTAACAAATGCTTCACTTACCCACACATGTAAAGTCGATAACATGGATTTTATTCCACTCTAATACTCATATAGAATACCATTTATTGATTTAGTTGGTACTTGGTTTAGTATGTATACTATTGTTTGTAACACATATACCCAAAAGGATAATGGAAGACTTTCATAACTCATCATTGATCTCACTATGTCCAACAAGGCATGGTTCCTCCTTTCTCATACTCTATTCCACCAGTGTGTGTAAAGAGGAGTGAGTTGGGATAGGATCACAAACTCCCATAAGTAATCAATGAAGTCTTGATTTAGATATTCTCCACCTTTGTATGAGTGTATTTTCTTAATCTTCTCACTAAGACTGTTCTCAACTTCATTATTTTATTCCATGAACTTATCAAAAGAATCTGACTTAGACCTCATTAAGTAGATATGTCCAAATCTACTAAAATCATATGTAAAAGTTATGAAATATGAGTACCCACCCCTTAGTTTGACTGAAAATGGTCCACACACATCGGTATGAACCAATTCAAGAAGCTCTTTGGAACATTCCCCTTTTACACTAAATGGGGCTTTGGTCTTTTTTCATTGTAATCATGCGTGACATAAACCAAGTGGTTTTAGTTTGAAAGAATCTAAATATCCATCTTGATGTAACTTTATAAAATGTTTCTCATTTACATGACCTAGATGATGATTCCAAATTTGGGTGTGGTATGAGTAATGTGAAGTAACTTCATTATCAATTTCCATTACTTGGTTTGTGTAAACCAACAAGTAAATACCATTATATAAATTTTCCTTACCAAAACAAATTTTATCTTTATAAAATACGTACCATTCATTTCCAAACATGAAAATAAACCCATCTGTAACTAGTATAGATATAGAAATAATGTTTTTGGTTATATGAGGAACATAATAAGAACCTTTTAACACCAAGATCATCCCAGTCAGCAATGTGATGTGGTAGTCCCCGACATCTATAGTAACAAGTCTATCTATGTTGGCTGTTCGTAGATCTACCCCCCATCGGTCAATTTTCTTGAATCCACTTGACTCCTATATTTGGATACTTATAGGAGTACCGCACTCTATATCTAATACCCAATTATTAGAAAAAGATAAATTTAACTCGATAAAAAATTCACCGGAAGCTTCCCCTTGATTCTTTAGCTAAGTGCAATTTTTCTTCTAGTGGCCCTTTTTTCCACATGAAAAACAAATAGATTCTTGTTCCTTTCCCTTTACCTTGATCTTATTTTTCTTGGAAGGGTGTGGAGTATCTTTGGGATTAATTCTCTTCACCTTCCCTTTCCTCTTATTCACCATAAGGATAGATGAATTTTCTTGCTTATTGTCATTATCCATTTGGAGAAGGAGGATAAGTAGATTTGGTAGAGACTTCTCAATGTTGTTCATATTTAAATTCACAAAAAATATTGAGAATATCTAAGAGAGTGTTGCGATAATGAGATCAGTAACCATTTATTTGGGGAGTTTAAACCAAATAACCTTCAGGCTCTCAATTCAGCTAATGAGCTTGACTAGGTGAGGCCCATCTAGGGAACTATCTCCACAATCACTTCGAAACAGTTCCTTGGAGATATCAAACTATTTCTATATTACTCTCTCCTAGTAAATACTATGAAGTTTCTCAATAATTCTATAGGAATCCATGTTTTTTTGAGACTTCATGAGTTTACTTGATATTGATGAAAACATCAAATATTGAATGTCGATGGTGTCGTTCATATGTTTCTCATAGACCAGAAACTCTTCATCACTTTCCTCATGGGCTTGAAGATGAGGTATTGAGGACATCAACACATAATATTTCCATTCATGGTGTAGAATGACCTGAAGGCATCTAAACCATTACCAAAAGTTACTACCAGTGTGGATGTTGTCTTTATCCAATATTTATCGCAAGGATAGTGTGGTCGGCTAGCTTTTAATTTTTATTCTACAATTAAAAGTGTAGATAATTAGTACTTTCTTGATTACATTTTATGAGAAATAATAAACTATTTTTATTATGTATACCACTATTTTATTAAGTCTCAATAGACCTCACCATTGAACTCAGAATCTGAAGTTTCCAAGACATTCTAGTGGAAAGGATCCATATTCCAATTCACATAACTCCAAGAAGGGTTGGTGAAGTTATTTGAAGGTATTTATGTAGGAAAGTCATAGAAAACTGTGGGCTTATAGCTCGTTGAACCATTGATTGGACTCCCCAATCTTGAAATCCTAACATGTATTTCCTAAACACTTGCCTTCAAATCTAAACCAAGTCTAGTAAGGGTGACTCCTCTTGATGTAAAATTGTTAACTCAACCTAAAACATTCATAAGATATTCATGTATAAAAGTAAGTGTCCCAAAAAGGGCTGGTTAAGCACATAGTTTTATTGGGTCTTGATCCTAATCAAGTCACAAAAGGCTTAATCTGAATTTATATTTTTTGAGGGTTTTTTATATTTTTTGTGTAAATTTCCTTATTATCTTAATCACATGATTGTTAATATTAAGTGTAACTTACTTAAGTGATTAACCATGTCTTGATAATATTTTTTCATAAGCCTAGTTTATTTTAGTTTCATATTGCATGGTTATTAATTCATTTATTATGTAGTTGTGACAATACATCCATAATGAAAAACCATGAAACTGACAAAAATAAAATAATAGAAATTACCATGAGCTCTTCTAATGGTTAGTTTATCTAGAAGTTGATAAACTGACCACTTAACTAGGGTAGAAACACCTTGAACCATTTATGGTTCATGTCTATAACTTTTCACCTATCCACCTTTGTATCTCCAAAGATTGGTTTCACCTGGCTATTTACCTGAACCACCACAACAATATTTGGAGCTCCATCCATTAAATATGATTTTTAACTCACAAATAGGTGAGAGGTAAAAAGGGGGTTTAACTAAAAGAAACCATGGACATGAAAGCCCTAGAAATTAATGTGGAGAGATGGAACACATGAAAAAAATTTAATTTAAAATAAATTAAATTGAAACAAATCACATACAAAGGCCTGCTATAGCTCATGATCATCCACATACATGAAAAAAATTATGCATTTAGTAAATCTATCTTTAAATTATTTAATCATTATTATTAAGATAAATCATGCTCTAATCATTTAATTATTATCTTTAATTAATCAATACTTGTATCTTAATCCTTTTCTGAATTTCCTTGAGATTCTCATCTATAACCTTGGAGGTAACACGATAAACACCCATTCAAATTTTAATGATATGTAATTATGAACATTAAAAAAACATTAAAGTTTTAATTCTATGTAAGTTAGTGAAGTACACGATGTGTAGTTCTGAATACACGGTGTGTACTACCTTCACTGTCTTATCCAAAGTACACACCTAGGGACTCAGCGTGTGAGGTGCAATTCAGAAATTTCAGAGTAAAGGGCTTGTCCAGTGGTCCACTCTCTATGTTTTATTTGGGTTACATGGTTACCGATCGGCTTAGCCATGTATGGGATACACAGTTTTCCCCTTACACTGAAGGGACTACACACTGTGTCTAGTGTGCCACACGGTGTGTAATTCGGTAACCGTGTGCCTATATGTCCTGGTCAACACATGATGTAAGAATTAGTTACATAGTATGTTATAAATGCACATAACTTGAGTAATTTTCAAATTACTCATGATGTGCTGAACAAAACTACACGGTATGTAATCTGGATTACACAATTTGTATGGAAGATTACATAGTGTGTAATTCTTAATACACATAGTTCACTATCATATTACCTGGATAGTATTGTTGGTAGCTCCTGATGAGATCCACGATTTCATTTTAATCAAAAAATTATTCGTTTCTATTAGATATTTGAGAAATGAAAAGAAGAATAACAAATATCAAAATTCATATTAAAATAATGATTAAACGTGAATTTACAAATAGAATTATTAAAGAATAAGTCATCAATTAATTATTTAAATAATTATAAACAATGATGAGTCATCTCTGATACCACTTGAAGGATCTAAGAGGAGTGGAAGCATGGAAATTGCGAGGGCCCAACTTTACTTTTTCCATAATCGATGAGAAATCCAGGATCAATATGATGATGAACTCCAGTATCCATAGATTAAAATCAACAATTTATACAAAGTGAAGAAAAGCATCAGATCAGAGAAAGAGGACCCTACACTCATGTTTATAAATAATTTATTAATTTCTAAAGAAATTAATTACCTGGGTCTATGGTACTTTATTTATTGATGATCATTGATCATTTGGAATGACACTACCAGATTTCCTTCATGGTTCTTGTGAGGATCCGTAGTAGAATCCCTCTAGAGACAATCAACACGTGCTCCAATGGTCACCGAACAATGCCACTCATTCATTGTGTGCTAGCACGGTGAAGTGAATATCTTGCATCAATCGTTCTTGATCAATCATTCTTTAGTCTTGAAGAACTTCTCTAATTCTTGTGAGGGAGAGATGATAGGAGTCGAGAGAGAAAATATTTGGCTTAACAATTCTAAATTCACTAGGGTTTTGGCACAATAGACATACCTTCCTATTAATCGACATGGGGTTTTAGTTACAATATTTAATTGCGAAAGTGCAATTAAATTCAATTATAAATATTAGAGAAAACCCATGACACATAACAACAACAACAACACCATTCTTTATGGTGCACCAACTTTCTCAAAACAGAACCATAAATGAAATCCTATGCCACATAAAGATAACAATATTATTATTATTTCTTATGTCAACTGGGTAAATATTATTTACTGACATGTAAATAATTAATTTATCAACGGATATGGTCTTGGTTCTTTTGAACCCCTATTATATTTATTGAACACCTGAATAAAATATTTTATGCTCTTAAATAAATATTTTTTATTTACAAAATGTAAATACATAATTATTAAATGTTCAGTAAAATAAATAAATAAAATTTATTCACAATAAGGTGAATAAATATTTATTTAATTTATGCGATCATTTTAACTTGAATAAAATTATTCCTCTGTCTTTAGAATAATATTTATTCCATTAATTAAATTAAAATATAATTTAATGGAGACCACTAGAAACACTTAGTGTGTGACCCTATAGTATTCTTTCTCATTGGCATTAAGTGGGCTTGCCTAAAGTCCAAGATTTCTGTCTAGAAACATGTCAAGGAACCCAAGATAAAGAACTTAAAGTTGCATCGATGAAATCCACATATGAATGCTCACTGTGTAATATAATCTCTTTGTCACAATATCTCATGAATCTAGTTTCATGATAGTGTCATCAAACTATATGATTGATACAACATTATTTGACCCACTAAAATAAACTCATTATTACAACATGGAAATGGAATTTAGGCTGACAGTTCTATTTCAATCAAAGGGCTGGGATATCAACTTCCATAAAAGGAAGGGAAAAATCCTTCCTCGAATTATCCATTAATAATATGTCATTAATGACGCACCCAACGTACCCTACTTCCCACCAACATATGGCATGGTATTTTTCATTAGTAAATAAAATTGTGCGAGTCATGTCATGTATTAATGATAATCCTAAAGTCTAAGAACCATTAAATAGACTTATAGATAGGAATATACGATGACACCAAAACATGCAGAATTTATACTGGCAGGTTTGTTCTCATAATATCCATTCTTGGAGATTACTAAGTGCGAACTTAATGAGAAGAAGTCTCATCCTCTTATGAGTACTCGCCCCTGATGGTCTGTATACTATGTGTCCTATCATAGTATGTCATCCAACCACAGAACTATATTTATGAATATTGTCATAGCACTTCATGGTTATCATCATAACGGGGAACTGGTATGACCTTATTTATGCGACAAATACTTTAGTACATTATTACATTATATTCATACATAACAATGAAAAATATGTAATAAGATATTTTATATTTAAATACATTAAATATTCATGTAATCAAAGTACAAACAATTAGTTCTAGGGCACCAACTCATACAATAAAAACACAAAAAAGGCACCAAATAATGAGCATGAAATAAATGATATGCAACATCAAAATGTGATAAAAAGGAATACACAACTTGTACAAGGGATACAAGACCAAATATGATGCAAAAACAAGGACACTATTAACTACATGTGAAAAACAAACATCTATGTGTGCCACCACCACTATTTATCCATACCCAAGTTAATGGTACCATCCCTATAAAAGACATACTTCTATTCACAACTACAAAATAGATAAATAAAGACAAACGTGATCTATATAAACTCAAGGGTGTATATAGGGAGTGGGAATAATAAGCCTAATAGGACCCCACAAAGTAATCATTGTGTAGCCGTTTAAAAAAAACCATAGACTACTACTTTAAAATATGACATATAAATTTAAATATTTCATTTAATTAAAACAACTAGCAATATTAGATTAATTTTAAATATGTTATTAAGGGAAATTAATGAATTTTTTTTATTATAGATGTGGAAGCATGTAAATTGAGAATGATTATATAATATACCTAGAAAACATCATGAAAAAATCCATAGGGAGACAAGGATGAAAAATATAATATCACCATAAAAACATATCCAATTTCATGCAAGATCTGTTGGTTAGTGACTCATAATTCCCTAGTGTCGACCCGTATCGGAAAAAACAACAAGAGAAATACACTATACATGAATTACTATAAACCATCATGAATCCGTTTCAGTAGGACTAAATATGTATTCAATACCCATGATGTTCTATGAGCTAGTGTATTCCCATGTTGGATTGGACTAAAAACATACACTAGGAGGGGTAACCTCTAGGCCTAGAATTCCACATGTCCTTGTTCTATGTTAATACCCAAGGCATCCCATGGGGATCTAAGTTATTCTCAAGGATTTTAAAAGTAAACAATAAAAATTATTAATCCGTTATAATATAAATAATCATGATTCATTAATATATATTTAGCTTATGTAATTTAAACGAGAAAGAATCTTAGGGATTCAATAGTTTAAGTGAGATAGTTATATTGAACAATCCATACCTCCATACTAATATTTATTTTAATTAAACTAAAATACTCCCTTTTATCAACAATTTATTAATTAAAAATAATTTGAAAATTCATTATAAACGAGATAAAATCACACCATGAAATAACATCAATTTAATTCAATGAAAAATAATATGTGGAATTTTTACAGAAACTTTGCATGCATTACTTTAAAACAAGAAAATTTTATATCTTCAAAACTAGTCCTTTATAAAAAAAGTGTAATCCATTAGTGAAAAGTTAATAATTTATGTCAACTTGATATTAAGAATCATATATATCTTTTATATTATTTAAAATATAGGTTAAAATAGGAAATCCACCCATGGTTTATTAAATGAAGGATAATACAATGATTCACTAAACTCTAAGGACAATTTAATAAATTTCAACACATAATAAAGTCACAATATGAATATTTAAGACCTAAAAAACCATAAAAATAAACTTATCCACAAAAGAACATCATAAGAAGATAATATAATAAATCACTAGTTGAGATAACACTTATCGATGAACCATGATATAATACTGCAACCTCAAACCTAGTTTTGTAGATGTGAAGAGAGTCACTCTGACATTCATGAGAAAAATACCCATGAAATTTAGGGTTTTTACTTTAAATGAAAGAAACCCTCTTTAATTTTAACCCTAATAAAAAATGCATTAATTATAGGATACAATGGAAAGAAAAGAATAATAATAATAATAAGAAGAATAAGAAGAGGGGAGATTACAAACCTTGGAAAAGGAATGAGGAGAAGAACCTAGAAGTTGGAGGAGAAATATCCCCCAATCTCCTTCTATGAATGTTTAGAAAATAAGGGGCATGCAGGGGAGAGGAGTTCACTCGTATTTTTACATGTAATTTATTTTAGTTTTTAATGTTATTATGTTTTTAATATTTAAATAAAATTCTAGATCTCTCTAAAATTAAAAATACAAACATATAATTCCTATTTTAATCACTGACTACCCCACATTATATTTCATATTTCATACTAATAATAAAATTACCAATAAATTTAATATAATAAAATTATTAACAAAAAATATAAAATCCATTTAAAAGATTTATATTTTATAAAGAAACATATTATTAATACCTAAAACCTTATCAGTTAATTTACATGATTATATTAAACACAAAAATTAACAAAATAATAATCCAATAATTAAATATAGCACATCTCAAGAAGTTTGAACATGAAATTCAGGATTTTAAGCAAACTAATAGGGTTAAATGGTTAATTTCACAGTTACCCAAGATGCAAGGGTGCATGATTAACTCACATGATTACTCCTAACTATGCTCAAACTATGTGAAGTAACTAAGATTTCACCCATCATAAGATTAGTCCACATGGTTACTCATAACTGGGCACTAAAACCTAAATGGGATTTACAAAATATAAGATAATGACACCTGGGTAATATTAATCAAGGGATAACCGTGAATAAATAATACAGCATAAAACTTTTCAATGTTATTAAATATGAACTATTTAAACAAATAATTCATTATTATAATAATTAATTATTAAAGATAAAGGTTAACATGTTACATAACAACTGATTAATTCTAATTTCTCTTGGGTTTACTAGGCACCCACAGTCCCTGAAGATTCCTAGTTCTATTAATACTAAAAAATCTAACCAACCACGTCACAAATATGAATCCTCTTTCTAATTAGTTAATAAAGGATAGATAACCCTACCTCCCTAGAAAACATATAACTCTAACTCCATGGACAACATATATCTTTGGATTTTGAGTTCTTATACAAATCATTTACACTAGCTCATATAATTATATAATATACATTCACCTACAGTCCTTTGAACCATATTCAACTCTAGAACCTTGATATACATTCACCTCTACTCCCCTTGAACCCCATTAATATCTAATACCATGGTTATCATTCACATACTATCCAAAAAAAAATCTTATCTAGTCTTCATACCCTCATACATATTAGGCACCCTTTCCCATATATGTTTATGATCCCTACCTCATTTTTAAATCAAGTACCCTAACACATATAAATCTCAAAAATACATATACAATATGGTATACCATCAATAATGATATCATCAAATCATCTATTTAATATTGTTTTTTGAATAAACTAATTACAATATCCAACACAATATATAAGAAATACACACCATAATGACCATCAATTTAAATAAAAATTATAGACATTAAACATTAGACCATAATTTTAATAATCAATCATCCTTTAGTTCTAATGGGAAACCTTGTAACCAGAAGACCTGAAAGTTGTTTCTCATGATGTAGTAAATTCATGGTGGTCTTATTATATGACATGAAAATATTTAATAAAAAATAGATATATAAAATACCCACACATGTGTTTTTTTCAAAAATATATTTTATTAAACCAATTACTATGCCATCCATTGAACTTCCATATTTTTTTCCAGTATAGGAATTTTCTTTTTATTCATCTTAATGTGTACAATTTATTTAAAAAAATTTAAGAAAACTGAATTACCCATTCATATATCATTTCAAATAATACCCTCTAGGAACCCTTGGCAAATATGTTTCTAGATAGTTTAAAATTTAATCTAACCACAATAGATCAACCACATTGGTCCTCATAGGTCACGTGAGTTGAATTATGAAAATATAAGCATTAAAAATATCTATTTGGTACCACTGTGGTCATAAACATCCTATTCCATACATAAATATTTAATAAATCTGAAAAGAATTAAAAAATATTAGGTTTAACTCTATAAAATAATGATCATACCCCATATTTTATATATCATCAGTTGAATATTCTATATGAAGAAGATAAACCCAGTTAAAAACCCCATAAATACATTTAGAAATCATACAGAATATGAAAGAGGAAGAAAAAAACCATGAAACTATATGGATCACCTTCATATTGATGATATGAACTCGTCACCATAGATGAATATCTATTTTTATGTCTAGCGATGTCTTGAGTGAATAAATAAAGTGAATCAGAAAGCTAGTGGGTGTGGGAAACCCCTTCCCTCTCTATTTAAATTACACATGCTAATCCCCCATTGGGGCTTAAAAAAATTTGGGTTATAAAATTATCCCTTCCTATAATTTATTAGAAAAAAACCCTATTGGACTCCACCAAAACTCTAGTAGAGGGAAAATATCTACTAACCACTATTCACTACCACTAAAATGCCGGTGACACTTCCTTAGAATTCATTTAGGTGTCTAGGTGATACAATATAATCCATTTAACTTAAAATATATTTCCAAAATTATATTGAAGTTAGGAACACTATTGAATCCCCTCATTTAGGATTCTCATCATTGATAACTATCACTAATAATCCCAAGTGACACAATGGTAATTGAGACCTCATTCTTACTTCCCCATACATGATTATATAGAAAAAACACTACCTACATCTTTGCCCAAAACTATTGATTACCCCATTATCATCAGCAAATTACCAAAATTTACTCATATATTCTTAGCGAATACACCTCATACCCATCTATCCAACTTTACTTTAGTGTAAAAAATACTATTTATAAACTAGATCTTCATTATATATATCACTACCCATATATGATTCAAATTTCACATATTATCCATATTCTCATGTTCAAAAATAAGTATCACTAAAAAATTCAATCTCTACTCCATTTAATGTACCTAATAACTTATTTAATTTTCCTTTACATTTCAAAATATTTCCCCTAATGTTAATTTAATACCCATTATTGAAAGCATAAATTACTCTATCAAATCCTAGATTTGAATTACTTAGATGATGCAAATAGTACTCCCTTGATTTTTTTATCTCTATCATTGTGAAATAAAATAAATTTGAATTAAAATATTTATAAAAACCCTTATCAACCTCTATGATTATAGTTAGGCTCTCGATCATATCTGATTGTAACAGGATACTATAAATCAAATTAACTAAATAACTTCCCTATATTCACTTCACATTAATTAAATCTACCAAATAATTTATCTTCTCTAGTCATATCATAAGTTTCCAATATATCATAGAATTTATAAAGAGTGGGTTTTTGATTCTTGATTTATAAGAAATTACTAACAATACCCAAGTTATTACCTCCATGTAATTATATAATTCATCCAATTCAAAAATTACATGAATTTATCTCAGAATCGAATACTTTTATCTTCTTAGACATTGAGGTACCATCCCTAGTTACATATTCTGATCACACCAATATTCTAATTAAGATACTCGCTTCACTATGATGCATGACTATATCATGTTTTAACCTAATCTATAACCAATGATATTTCTTCATGAATGATGGTTATACAACACTTAAATGTGTCCAATGTATTCCTATAGGAAATTTCTACTTCATTTTTTATACTATAGTTGAGAATTTCTATTTTAATTATGATTTATAATTAAATCAAAGCTTTGAATATTCCTGCAACTTGAGTCTTTAATGACTCATCACATTCCACAGTTATCAGGAGCGTGTCGAAATATTAGAATACACCACTTACTTACACTAAGAATATTATTTTACTTGATAATTTCTAAATAATCCTATATACCATGTGCATATACTATTAGTTAATAAATATAAAGTTTACTTCATCCCATTCATACTCACCCAATGCTACTTAATACTATTATAAAAAATAACTATAATTATTTAAAATTAAATTTTAATGGAATATCATATCACTTCATAGATAAATCATTTTCCAAGCCTAATCACTTTTATTAGGATTAAATTTGAATATAAATTGATTAACATGATACTAAAATGGGGAAATTCTGTATCACATCCACCGATCATCCCAAGTAGATTAAGGTGAGGATATAATTCAATTTATCGGAGTATAAATCCAAACTATTTGTTGAATGATAATAATTACTCACATTAAATGTTTATAATTCATGTTTCCTAGTCAATCAAATGTATCAATTCAAAATAAAAATCTCAAAATGTCACCCTAAATATATCTCAATACATTCCCCACCGATTTCACTAACCCCATTGAGAGTGACACCTACCCTTTAGACCCACATCAATGACCAAACAATGAATTTATCTCTATGGACTTTCATCTAAATATTCATCCCTGTCAATCATTAAATCTATATGTGATACCAATAATTTTATATAAAAATAACAACAAGAATCTTATCCACTATTAAATTGTAAAATATAAATAAACAAATGTTTCATTTATTATAAACCCCTAGTCTATTCTAAATAATACCTTTTAGGTCATGTAAAAGTTACTCATCATTAATTATATTATTAATTCCATATTAAGTGTTTATGGGTAGAATATAATTGGCTCAGATTATGTATTTCATTAAAATTCATTTTTACTAGATTAGTTAAATCACTACAAGATGAATATTTAATTATATATAAATTATAAACCAGTGACTTACATTTACTCCAAGATCATTTTTATATTATTTATAAAATTCCATCCATAAAAAACATTACAAAAATATATACACAAATCATTTCCTCATATATGATACCATCAAAGATCCACATCATCTAATATATCTAAACTATAATAAAGGATGTATAAAATTTAAATATTACTTGGTATGGTCTCAAATAAATTACCTATATCATGTTATAACATATTTCCACTTATAAAAATTATGTTTTTATATGTTAAATTTCAAACATAATTTTAACAAAATTTCATTAAAAACTATAATTTTTACAAAAAAATTCTTCAAAAAATTTCCATAAGTCTATTTTTATTATAAAAAACAATTCTTGAAAAATTATCCTTTCTCTTTTGAAAATTTAACACAATCCCTTTCTACTTTTCATTCCAAAAATATTCCAAAATAAAATGTTACATCCTTTCTCCCAAAAAGGCATCCCTAAAAAAGATAATAATTATTTTGAAAATGTACACTTCTTATCAAAACTTATCCTTATAGAAAGATAAATGATTTGTAATCAATTTTTAACATATATCATACTATAACAAAAATTTATATATCACCCAATAGGTTTTTTCAAAAAAAAAACTTTTCACATTTGTAATTCTCTGTAAACAAATCTAAATATTTATTAAAACATTAAACATTATTATAATAAATATTTAACTATTTGACGCATTCCATGTGATAATTTTATATCATAATTTAATAATAAAAAATTCGATATTCTAGAAAATATTTTCAATTTATACCTCAAAATGTGTGATATGACCATAAATAAAATGTAAATTTGAATTTTGATTTCACATAAAAAAATCAATTTTAAATGACCTACATGATTTCTATATAAACATATCTTAAATAATCACATATCAAAATCTATATATAACACAACCCATGATCACCCAATCCATTATTTACATATCACATATAATAAATTTCAAATCATTATTTAGATTCGTTTGAATTTTTTTTTCATTACCTTTAATCATGTGATCACACTTTAATTTAAAAATCTTGTATTAATTTCCATTTTATTAAATTTCAAATCATGTTCTGAAAACAACCACATTAATCTTTAAAATTTCACATGATTCCAAAATGTTAATTTCATATAATGTTTAAAAAATTCTTATAAACATGTTTTCTTAAATAAATAAAATAATATAATAGATTTTTATTTAAATAACACATATCGATATTTAAGACCACCAAATCAACAAGCTTATATTTAAAAAAACACTAATGGTATGATACCATATCACTATGCACCGTAATTTAACAAAAAAAATTAAATTTCTTGAAAATGAAAAGTCATTCTCTTTTAAAATTAAATAAAATTACTATTCATATTATTAATTTTATTAGAAAATAATATACTAAAAATAATTTCATAAATGGAACAAAATAATAGAATCATTATAAAATCATATAAATAATCATAAAAATTCATATATTAATCACATAAATTTTAATTTTTGAGTTGAACGCAACATATACACAAGTAAATAATATGTTATTCTAGTTAATTATTCCCCACCAATAACTATTTTGGAAAATAATAATTATTTTTTGTATGTTTCTAATTCACATGAAACTTTTCCCCATTTATCAAATCATCTCAAAACAAATCACCCATATAATCAAATACCATGATCCCTATATTCCTAACCATGACACATAAGACTCTACATCACTCTCTCAGTTCATTTTAGAGAGTTAAAATTTTTGGATCGTTATTAGTATGGAAAAAATACTAGGGGTGTTGGTGAATAGTCATTTTAAAAATTTAATCTCTATTACCAGAAATTATCAGAGTTTATAAAATCAAACACTGTGGGTGTAGAGTTCTTGTAAATAAATGGATGCAGTGAAATTATAAACAACATGAACATAGAGAATTTTTATAGTGGTTTATATATAAATATCTTGGTCCACTAATCAATCTCCTCTACTCCTTGATGAAATTGGTACCCACCAAAATAAAATTATAAAGGTATGATAACCTGATGTAGACTTTGACTTTTACAACACCTAGAAGCACAACCAAGTCTTTACTACAGAAGACTAACCTTGTTTATTTCCCTGACTTTTTTTGGGAGTCACAACTCATGCCTTTCCTTTGGGAGGTATAATATGAAAGAACCAAGATTGGAATAGATTCTCTAAACATGTGGTGTTTTAAAAATTTTCACTGATTTTCGACATGAACTTTTCGACATCGGTAAATAGCTTCCCGATTTAACTTGAGGATCATCTGTGAATAGTTTTAAGCACAAAAATTAAACTATAAAATACCCGGTTTAAATGAAAATCCGTGTACAATTTATTCTCATCATTGGAGATCTATTATCAAATAATCTGAAATTTAACTCCTCTAGATCATCCACATGCACTTCAAGAAATCCACAGGAGCACCGATCGTCAAATTTTGGGTGTTAGCGTGGATATCTGACAAACCCTACGATGATCCAAAGATCACCGCATCACTTCGCTTACAATGTGTGAGAGAGAGATCGATACGAGATAGTTGGATCAGGAGTGTCTCTCTATAGAATATGGGAGAGAGGAGAGGATAGATAATTCCCATGAATAGTTCTTTGTGAAAGCCCCTCCTCTTCTATTTATAGTGTGTTATGTGTTTACCCAGAAATTCTAACCGAGACCCTGAATAATCAACAAACTATTTATGACATATTATGACTACTAAACCGTGTCATAAATATTATTTTCATTTTCTTGTAATATATTAAATATATTACGTGATAATAATTGAGTCATTAACTCGACTCTTCATCCCCACAAATATTAATTGAACCTTGAATAATTTAACATTTGTCAAATAATATTTTTTCATGTACTTACTTAAAACTTGTAAATAAATTTAATGCTCATTATTATAAACTCAAATAATATGAATTTATTTGTTTAATTGGTGATCATATTTCTTGGACAAATCCTAGATCCAAATGGTGGGGCCCACCATGTCCAAAACTCCAATTTAGCTGAATATGGAAGATTGTTGAATACGTTGTTGTGTGTGAACCTCTAGGCCCTTGTCTCGATAGTATTGAATTTTATTCGCAGACCAAGAGCGGGATCTAGCATCCCATAATGGCCCCTAAAGAGATAAGGATTGTCATAGCGGAGACACCCAACCAACGAACATGTACTGTGTAATATAATATCTTTTTCATTAATATCTCATAAAGTAGGGCACACTCACCTGTCATCACCCTTTTCTTGCTTTATTTTTTGTTGATCTAGCTGGATGGATTTACCCTCGACTTCCATGGACATGGTCTTATAAAGGTACTTCCATCCTTATCAACATGTCCTGAGATATATTACTTCCATAACCTAGAAACGACAAATACTTTCTTGACCATTCAACCAATTCCATGCCACCAATGATTCACCCAACACAAACTACCTCACCAAGAATTCCTTTCCATGGTTTTCGTCTTGCATCAAAGTACACAATCAAATGACATACATTGGTAATGATCTGAATTTAGGAGACCATTACACATGATCATTGATTGGAACATCCAATGACACATGAAACTTGTGGTGTTCCCATTTGAAGGTCTGTCCTCATGATCTCACTACTAGAGATCACCTAGTGCGAACTTCATGAGAATAAGTCTCAATGCTTATGAGCCCCAACACTTGATGGCCAGACATATACTATGTCTAATCAGTGAGATGTATCTAGACCATAGAACATATATTTAAGATTAATGTCATAGCATCTTGAGGTTTTAATTATAGGCTGGGATCTTCTATAACCTATTGATTCAACAATTAATCTTTGGACATAACCATTTCAATAGTGGACTCAAAAAAGTCTGCACTATAATGGTAAGATGACATCATGTATAACTAACTGTATACATGATATGGTAATCAAAAGCACTAAATAGTTGGATCTAGGGAACCCACTATTTCAACACTCCGACTTTCACTCGATCCAACTTGCTAACCAAACTTGCTAGCTAATCACATGATTGACATCATGTTTCTTCTGAGTAACAAATTTAGCTACTGGGTCCGCCATAGTTCCTCCACATGGCTATTCTGCTATTTCAACCTTGTCTAGTTGAATAAAACTTCTCAAGAGATGGTATAACAAGTATATCCCACTTGTCCACTATCATAAATTGACATCTTGGTTAGCAAGAATATCATAATTTACACTATGATAATACTTTTCTTACCACGTATGATTCCAAGAATTGAAACAAAGCATTGCATTTATCTACTTCTTAGCTACCTTAGAAGCTACAACGTATTCAGTCTTTATAGGTATGTCTACCACTGACTTATATGAGATTGACTCTCTCATCGTCTTTAGCTTAACTATGATAGTAGATCACAATGAACTATGGAATACTAGTTTATATCCCCCAAAACTAGTATCCTTTATTCTCCACTTACTAGGTATATATCTTTTTTACTTGATGAAGTACAATTAGATAGTTTTGACTGCATCCCTTACAGTTCTCCTTGGTATAACTGATATTTTCCTACAATATAATATACCTTGGAAATATCGGTTCTTGTACATATCACAACATACATGATTGATCCATCACTTCGATGTATGGACTCCAACTCACCACGTTTCTCTTCCCATGTCCCAGACATGTAAACCTAAAGAAATTATGCCCTGTGAAATAGGCAAAAATTCATCTATTGAATTTTTCCAACTTGTATTTTTCAATACAATGTCACTATATGTACAATTGACTAGAACCAAGAGACCTATAAATCTACATCAATAGATCCTATTACCTAGAACATTGGTTACTTCTTTAAGTCAATCACTAGAGTATAAATTTCATTTTGGTCTTAACTAACTATGTGACCAATATCTGTTTTCCTTACGTTGTCAAACATATTTCACTTGGAAAACCATTGGCGCTCCCACTAACCTCTTTTAGACACATGCCAGTCATTTGTTGCAAATGTATATTCTATGATCACATTTATTACTTTAATCCTAAAGCAGATATCCGAAACTTTCAACCTTTATTAGCATTATGTGATGTCAACATCCCTTTTTGGTTACGTCGTATAGACACCATCCAAGATTGGTGGTCCTGATATCCAATGATAAATAATTTGATCATAGATATTAGCTTGGATTAGTAAAATTCTAATAGATTTGTGCATAACGACTTGGTCAAACCAGTCGAGCCTTATTGGTACCACTCTTGTACCATCCATGTATCAACTCACTTGAATACCAACTACAATATTCAAAATAATAAGCCCCTTTGAACTTTGATACATGGAATCCATTAATTGAATTTTAATTGGTTTTATCAATTTTAACGAATAGCTATACACCAATTACTTATAGGAAATATTATTCACATTGAATAATAGATCACCAGCTGTGGTGAACTCAAAACCATCACCATGGTTTTGTCCTCCCTACGTAGCATGTGTCTTTGGAACATAATTTTTTTCCACATGTGCTTGTGGAATTAGTTCCTATGCAAACTTTTTTTGCATCTTGAGCATTGACTAAACCCAGGTCAATATAGCTCCCACTATCTCTAATAGAGATGTGAAACCCTATATATAAATGTGGTCTATTACTTGATAGCCTACATACCTATCTTAGGGATTTTTGTAGAATCCTAAGTAACTATTAGGATTATTACACTAAATTCACATTGTGTTTGTACCTGACGTAAGTTTGTTTATGTCCTAACAAACTCTTTGCATTTAAACACATGTATGTATGACATAAGTAATTTCCATTATACCATGAATTGTATGAAATTAATTTTTCATTTATAGTTGTCATATGGTTATGGTATATCTCTATTATTTTCAAATCATTTCATGAAATATAATTGAAGTTTCTGCAAGTTGTAACATTGATATTACTTACATCAATACTTTGATGCATAAAATGTGCATTTATGAATTACTCCACACTGCATTTTGTTGATAAATGTTGAGATATAATAATTCATCATCAATAGTACTCATTAAAATTAATTTTGTGATGTCAATAAGGTAATGTGCATTAAATAATTACTCCACACTACATTAACATGATTGATGATTGCACAGTCAAGATATTCTTTGGCATGCCGGATCAAAGATGCTCATATCTTCTGACCATGCACTTAATTCATTTTACCATTACTTAATTACTTAAAGGAATCATATGGAGTATATATACCTCTATATAATACTTGGAATAATTCAAATTTACTTCTTAGACTATTTACAAAATCTTTGTGACATACCTTTATTTTAAAGGTTCCTTTGTCCAAACTAAAGACGTCAATATTACCAAAATTATTTAGCTGTTCCAAGACTAAATACCATGCTTGGTATATTCATGATGCCCAATTTATTATTACCTGACAAGAATTATCTTGTCACACGTGGGTATAAGTCTTACAGTTATATTCATAACTAATTTCCTATGATTCATGTATTACTGAACTAGTGATTGGGTTTTAAATACCAAAACAACATTCATTATAGAAATTGAAAGAATTTATCCATGCATCCAAGGAAACATGAGATTAGTGTTTGTGGATAAATTCAATAATAGTTCAACATGAATGTTTCACTTGGAAATTAAAGAAGTTGTGTACTTCTCACCACTGGCCTAAGTATCACCCTTTCGTAGCCACTTGGCGAATACACCTGACTTCCAGTAAGGTTTCTATACTTACTTGGTAACTGTACTTATATACACATTTGTAAAAAATCATATAGTGTTAAATACCCATGTAGTAAAACTGAAACATTACAATTGATGAAGATTCCTGAAAAAGAAATAGGTAACTTTCTTCTTTAATTCAATTAATTATATTTAAAATTCCATAGTATTATTTTATAATATGACATACAAATAAAATTTGTTAATACCTCATTAATTGAAGGATGTCGTGAATGTGCCATTGGCATTACATGCATTTTATCCATTTCTCCATGTCTTTCAATTTATTCTCCTTAATAATTAAAGATAAAACTTTCTTTGATATTCTTATTCACTTGGAGAACCTTACCTGGATAGGTGATGAAGCATTCACTCAATAGTTGTTTGTTTTATAACTTAAAAGAGAACTCAAGAAAAGGGGTGAAAATGATATGAGAAAGGTATCCATTTAAATATCATGATCAATCTTTCAATTTACACATTCCTGTGTAACCAACACCTATTCATATCATCGCTTCAATTTCTCCTTGAAAACATCTCAGAGACGAGACTTCATGTTATATCATCCATGTCCGGGTGTAGCGACTGAAATTGAAACCAGATGTTGATGAATCATAACGACATAACTATCATACGCTTTATGCATTAATCTCCTATAAGTAATTTCAACCTCGATTCTTGAGGTAGTTTAACAACATTGGGGACCCTAACACCTTGAGTTTCTTATATCATAATACTACACGTAAGCGCCCGTATTATTCTTGGATACTCATGCCAGTGTGGACATTTACGTTTTCCATTATAATATAACAATTTTTTAAACTTGTGGTATAAATTCCCATTTTTCTACAAAAAATAATTTTAGTAGATTAGTTCTTTTATCATGATTACCAATTAATACATTTTGATTAATTACTTAAATAATTTAATGTCTCCCACTATTTTATCGGATTTTATGAACCCTCTATGCTAGAATCAGAATACTCTACCACTAGAGTATTCTAGTGGAAATTATCCCGGAACCACCCCTCACAGTCTAAAATGTATTTCTATGCCACTACTTGGAGGGTTCAAGGTAGGTTTTGGCTGGCCAACCACTTTAACTTCTGGTTCCTTGATCTATTGAGTGAAGTCCCAGCTTCTAAATTAGAACTTGATGTACTCAATGTTTGCCTCTAAAATGATAGCTAGTTAGATATAGATAATCCTTACTATAACTTTATTTATGTCGATCCATCACTCATATAAGGACTCCCCAGTAGTAAGAGGAACCCTTAGCTAGGGCATTACTAACACCTCAGACAACTGGTTTTGTCCAAATTTGAATGACGGAAGGCAGTTATGACTTAATATATCTTTGATGGTTTTATTATTTTTAATGTGACAAAATAAATCATTTTCTATTTTTATGAGAACATACTATGTAATATCACTCACAACTAACCATGCATGAAATAGAAAAATCATCACGTCACATGTTCATTTTATCTTGCATTCTTGTTTATTATTATTCTATGTGATTGCACTCAAACTAAACATACACAAAAAAATAAACCATGCACAAATAAAATGAAGACCTGATCATGAGCCAGTTCTAATGGTTGATCCGTTGAGTGAATGACGGACCAACTAAGACCTTAGGGACAATACCTTTAGTCACGTAGCTTGCAACTCGTATTATATCATCTACCCCTCCAATGAATCACATATTCTATCTCGTTCGTCGGCCGGACTCGACACGAACTGCGTCACACCTCGTCTCAACATTATACAATAGTACTCGCACACAAGTGAGGGGATCTCGGGGTATGAATATACAACTCTCAGAATGGGTGCGCATTCCCTTATACATATAATGACATTGAGACGACACACATATCTTTTAAATTAATTAAAATAATTATTACAAACCTACACGCAATAATTAAATAAATAATTAAATAAAAAGCACCATACATACATCGGTCGGTCTCCAGCTCATGATCGGTATACGCATTAACTCCCGTATATAAACTAAATACAGAATAAAAATTAAACTTGCATTAAATAAATTCAAGGGAATTATTTTATTGAATTAAAATTTCACTCTAATTTTAATTCCATATAAATACATTGTTAGGTCCTATTTAATTAATTTAATTTTAAAAACTAAAAATTAAATTAATTACTTAATTATATTAAAATCCAAATTAAATTAATTGCACCGCATTAAATTTTAATAAACAAAAATTAATATTTACTTAATTTAATTCCCAACTGAAATTAAAATTAATTATTTTAAATAATTTTTGATTAGTGTAAAATTACCCGAGCCCCTAAAACCCCAGGAAGGGCCTATGCGGGTCAGGGGGAACCCGCACAGGCCCAGTCCGAGATGTGTCAACCCCATGCATGGGTGTTTTGGGTCAGTCAGGCCCACCCAAGCTTATGCTAGGCTGAGAAGATCCACCCGGGCCTCTTTTGGCCAAAAAAGGTCTATACAGACCAAACCAGACACTAAAGGTACCTTGTGCTGCAGTTTCATCCATGACTGAATGACTGCCAGTGGTCAGGATGGTGCACCATCGCTAAAGCGAAACCAGGTGGGATGTGTAGACTGGTGGGTATCCTACTTGAATGGGATGCACTAGGAGGTGTGCTGAAGGGCAGCTGGTCTGCTAGCCATTTCAACGCGGTGGACGCGCTTGGAGGGAACATGCCGGTGTAGTAGGTCATTGGATAGGGCGGAGGTGGATGAAGGGTTATAGAGGGGGGGGGGGGGAGGGGGCTATTGAAAGATTTTTAAGGGAAACCTACACAACAGAGGCCGACCAGTGTGCTGCGAGGTGGAGGCTGGAGGGCCGGTTCACCGTGGGGTGGATGTGAGGGGTCTCGCTGGGAGGGTGTAGAGGAAGCCAGACATGGAGTGCCATCGAGGCGGTTGGCCGAGAGCAGGGTCAAGCCGTGAGAGGAGTCTGTCTAGGAACAAAGTGCTGTAGTAGGTGGATAGGTATGGGCACATCATATGCGGGCGGAGCGGGGTGAGGTTGACGGTTCCTGGTGGTGAGCTCACAGTAGTCTCACTAGGTGGGTGCTGAGCATGCCAGACCGGCAAAGCGGCGGGGTGGAGGCTGAAGCCAGGCCGGTGTGTGGTGGTGCGGTGCTGTACGCTTGGCTCAGGAGTAAGGGGCCCTAGAGGGCCGCCTCTTGAGAGATATTATCGAAGGTCCTATGCCCCCGAAAAAACCTTAATGTTTTTTTACCATAGACCTTGTTTGCAGGTATCCGCACCATATTTTTTTTTTCTGAAGACCAACTTTGCATGTCTGTCCTCCCTTTTCTTTGCTTTGTTTTTCTAATTCCTATACATTAGTCTCGAGAAAAATAATAATATTATTTTAATAATAATATTATTTTCATGAGATTAATGTTATTATCAAAATAAAATCAATATTATTATTATAATAAAATCAAATAATTTTTTTATTATAATAATATTATAATTGTTTTTAAGAAAATAATATCAAATCTAAACTATTTTTGCAGTGAGTTTTTCGTCCAAAGAATTTCTAGTAAAAATACAAAACATCACATAAATTTAGTCTCAAATCAGAATTCAAAACATCAGATGACTGCAGACCGGCCATCCGATGTCCAAATCTGATTTCAATTGTAGTGTTGGAAATGTATCGATTCCCTTCATTAAATTTAATGAAAATTTAATTTATACTTGTCTTAAAATCACTGAACATCCCTCTAATACAACATGAAGGAACCAGGCATGTTGTGGAATCCCCAAAGAGGTGGTATTTTTAAAATTTTCACCGATGTTCAACATGAACTTATCGACAACGGCGAATAGATTCCCAGTTTAAGATGAGGATCACGTGTGAAGAGTTTTAGGAAAAAAATTAAACTATAAAATACCTGGTTTAAATCCGGATCTGCACATGATGTATTCTCGTTGTTGGCGATCATTTCTCGAAGAATCCGACATCAAAATCCTCTAGATATTCCACATGAACTTCAAGAAATCCACAGGTGCACCGACCGTCGAATTCCAGGTTCTAGCACAGACATCTGACGGACCCTTCGATGCTCCAACTATCACCGTATCGCTTCTCTTGTGATCCTGAGAGAGATCTCGATCCAAGATCCTTGGATCCAGAGCATCTTTCTCTAGAACATGGCAGAGAGGAAAGAAGATAGAATTACCATGAATAGTTCTTTGTGAAAGCCCCTCCTCCTCTATTTATAGTGTGTTATGTGTTTACCTGGAAATGACTACCCGACCCTAAAATAATCAACGCACTATTAACGAAATATTATGACTACTAAACTGTGTCATAAATATTATTATCATTTTCTTGTAATATATTAAATATATTAGGTGATAATAATTGATTCATTAACTCAAATATTTTTTCCCAAAAATATTAATTGAACCTTGAATAATTTAATAGTCATCAATTAATATTTTTTCATGTATTTACTTAAAACTCATGAATATATTTAATAAAAAAATTAAATGCTCATTATCTCAAACTCTAATAATATGAATTTATTTATGGCATTGGTGATCGTATATCTTGGACAAATCCCATACCCCATTGGTGGGGCCCACCATGTGTAAAACTTCTATTCAGCTGAATAGGGAAAATTCTTCAATACACTATTTCATGTGATCCTCTAGGACCATATCTCGATAGTAGTGAATATTATTCAGGGACCAAGAGTGGGATCTAACAACCCATCATATCCCCAAAAGAGATAAGGATTGTCATAGCGGTGAAAACCAACCTATGAAGACGTTATGTGTAATATAATCTCTTTGTCATTAATATCTCATAAAGAAGAATACACTCGCGTGTCGTCTCCCTTTTCATGATTTATTGTTATTTGATATAACTAGATAGATTTACCCTTGAATTCCATAGACAAGGTCTTATAAAGGTACTTCCATATTTATCAACATGTCCTGAGATATATTACTTCTATAAACTGGAAGCAAAAAATTCTTTCGTGACCATTAAACCAATTCCATTCCACCAATGACGCACCCAACAATAACTACCTCGACACAACTTCATTTACATTGTTTTCATCTTGTATCAAAGTATGCAATCAAATGACATAAATCAATAATGATCTCAATTTAGGATACCATTACACTTGATCATATATAGGAACATCCAATGAAACCAAAAACACGTGGAGTTCCTATTGACAGGTCTATCCTCTTGATCTCACTACTAGAGATCACCAAGTGTAAACTTAATGAGAAGAAGTATCAATAATTATGATACCCCAACACCTTATGGACAGAAATATGCTATGTCCAATACGTGAGATGCATCTAGACCATAAAACATATATTTAAGATTAATGTCACATTATCTCGAGGTTCTCATTATATACCAGGATCTTCTACAACCTCTTGATACAACAATTAATCTTTGGACATTAACATTTCATTAGTGGATGCAGAAAAGTCTACACTATAATGGTAAGATGATATCATGTTTAAATAACTGTATACATTATATGGTAATCAAAATCAATGAATAATGAGGTCTTGGGCACCCACTATTTCAAAAGAATAACCAGAGAATGAGAAAACTTACTTTTGAAGTAAAAAGGCATAAACCAGATACAAAAGACATACAAAGAAAAGATTACAGAATAACACAATTAAAAAACCTATGAAAAACAGAAAACAATATGATTTTTGTTGATGTATGTAGCACAGGATCATGGGTGACTTGAAAGAACATATGTAAAAGATGTAGTCCCACATGTGATCACAATAGATGTAGGAATTCACAGATGATCAGAAACCAATTTTGAGAGCATCAGTTATTTTTGAATTATCACATAGTTCTCATTGTATGGGTTCTCTACTTCTTTCAATTGATCTTCAAAGACCATTTTATAGGATTCCCTTAGAACTGTTCTTTTAGAACATTAAAATAGAATCTATAAAGACTGTATCTATATTTACTCATTGCATAAAACTTGTTAAAAAATACCATAAATAATTCCGTTATAAGAAGGTGATACAAAAACACGTTGAATTAAAAAATAAAACAATTAGGCTATTAAATAACATGACATATTAATCAAAACAATTAATATAACTAATAGAACATTTTAAATCAAATTATAGTTGATAAACAATTGAATTAATCAACTGAAATAAATGTTTCAAACATACAAAAAATATGTATCAAAATAGAGAATCTTATGAGATATTAATCTAATTTATAAAGTCTTATAAAACCATTTTAACACATTAAAATAATTATTTAAATTATAAAATAATAAAATCATTATTCTGAAATTCAAATAATAAAATTTAAGAAAAAATAAAATTTGAAGAACAAAGTTTAACGAAGTAAAATTATTTACTAAAGGATGACCAACAATGACTCATTTGATATACCATTGCATGATGATAATGGTGACTCAAATGACATACCTTTTTGAGTTTAAGAAAAACTAAATCAAGTTTTTCAAAACTAACTACATCATGATTATCTAAGAAAAAAAAAGAAACATCTTAAAAAATAAAAAATTTACTCACCGTTGGAAGTCCAACAGTGACTTACTAACCTACCGTTGGGTGACTTAGTGACCAACCGTTGTTTGAAGACAACTATGGATGGAAATGGTGACTCATTTCAACGGTGACTCATTTCAATGATGACTCATTTCATTGGTAGCTTGTTTTATTGGTGACTCGTTTCAATGGTGACTCATTTCAACAGTGACTCATTTCAATGGTGACCCATTTCAATGATGGCTCATTTCAATGGTGAATCATTTGAATGACAACTCCTTTCAATATTTCCAAAAAAAATATAATTGAAAATTTAATGAATACAAATTTAAAGTAATTTATCAAAACATAATTTAAAAAATATAGAAAATTAAATTAACACTTTTACATACTTTTAAAGCCTAACATACTCCCCCATCTTGTAAGTTACAAAATATGAAAAATATTAAATTTTCAACATAAATATACCTCTTTGTGAAATTTATCAAGAAGTAAACTGAATTTTAAGAAAGAACTACATTTTTTTAAAAAAATTGTGAAAATACCGAATAGAAAAATTTAGATAAAGTTAATTATAAAGAATTTAAGCATATAAAATTCCTAATTCAAATTTCTATTTTCCAAGTTTATAAAATTCTAAGGGTTTTGTGAATATGTATGCTAAATAATTCTCAGAGGAAATTAATTCCATGAAAATATCACCTTTATTAACATGATATCATAATAAATGAAATATAAGATCTATATGTTTAGTTTTATAAAATTGAAGAGGTTTTTAAAAAATTAAAATAGAACTAGAAATATAATATTAAATAAATATTTTATCAAAAAAAATATTGAAATCATACAAAGTTTGTTTAATACATATACTCTGGGAAAAAATGCTATCACTAGAAACACACTCACCATCAGCTGTTAATAGTGCTACTGATAGTTGTTTCCTTGAACTCTATGATATTAATCTTTTACCTCGAAATAGAAACTTACCTTTGGTACTCTTTCTTCCAAGTGTGGAACCTCCAAATTCAGTGTTAGAATATAACAATAAATCAAAACAATTCATTTTTTAATAAGAAAAACCAGTACCGACAGTTCCTTTGATGTATCTTATTATTCTTTTAGTATATTTTAATCAATATTCCTTAGGGTTATATTGGAACCTAGCACACAGGCATACTGAGAACATGATATCTGTGCTAGAAGTAGTGAGATATTAAAAACTTCCAATCATGCCTCTATATTGTTTAATGTCCACAGACATACCTGATTCATCTAAGTGTAATTTGAAGTTAGTGCTCGTGGGAATTTTTATAGATTTATTAGAATATAAATTAAATCTTTTTACAAGATCTTTTTCATATTTAGCTTGATTTATGAAAATAAAATATTTCCTTTGATTAATTTTTAAACCAATGCAAAACTTTAATTCACTTATCAAACTCATGTCAAATTCTATTTTCATAAGTTTAGAAAAATCATTACTCAAAGAATTATTTTTTGAACTGAAGATTATATCATTTACATAAATTTGAATGACCAGTAAATCATTTGAATTTATTTTTATAAACAAGGTTGGATCAATCTTACCTTAAAGAAAACAAATTTTAAGTAAATACTATGTAAGTCTCTCATAACAAGCTCTTGGATATTTTTTGAGACCATACAGGGCTTTATAAAGTTTATAAACACATTTTGGAAACCCATATTTTTCAAAAACAAGTGGTTGTCTTACATAGAATTCCTCTAAAATAATTCCATTTTAAAAAGTACATTTTACATCCATTTGAAATAATTTTATATTTTGAAAACTAAGAAATTCTAGTAGTATTATAATTGCTTCCATCCTTGAAAAAGGAGAAGAATAATCTTCAAATTCAATTCCTTCTTCTTGGGAATAACCTTGATCTACTAGTATAGTTTTATTTTTAACAATATTTCCAACCTCATCATGTTTATTTTGAAATATCCATTTGGTTATTATAAAATCTTTATCTTTGAGAAAAAAACCAAGTCCCACAATTTATTTCGGTAAAATTGATTTAATTCATTATGAATGTCCTTAATCCAATTTTAATTAGTTAAAACAATTCCAATATTAGTTGGAACAAAATTAACTACAAAAGCAGAATTAAAACAATAAACATAACATATTTTCTGGTTTGAAGAACAGATTCAACATGTCTAATTACTTTATAAATTGGGTGATCTTTATGAGTTTTCTATTCCTTTGGATCTATTTCAAAAGAGGCATTCCCCCCCCTCAACTGATGCATTATCATTTTCATGATCATTATCTTCACCAAAATTGAAATGTCTAAATTCATCAATTTCTATTAAAGAACCAGAATCCTTATTTTTATAGAAAATTACATAGAACATTACATGAATAGATTCTTCTACAACTAAATAAGATTAATTGAAAACTATATACCCCTTAATATCATCAAAATATCCAAAGAAAATTCCTTCATTCGATTTAGATTCAAATTTATTTGAGTTATATATAGAATTTAAGACAAAAACATTACACCCAAAGACCCTAAAATAACATACCTTAGGGTTTTAACCATTAAAGATTTTATACAGGGTCTTATTTAAAATGGGTATAATATATAATCTATTTAACACATGGAAATTTGTATTTATAGCTTCTTCCCAAAAATAATTTGGAACAGTATTTCCATTTTCATGGATCTATGAATTTCTTGAATAGACGTATCTTTTCTTTCTACAACACCATTCTATTATGGTTTCCTAGGGGATGCGAAGAAATATTTATAGCCATTAGATTTAAAAAAATTAACAAATTCTAGGTTTATAAATGCACCACCTCTATTAATTATAATAGAGATGATTGATGTATTTTTGAAATTTTGAATAAGTTTACAGAAAGAAGAAAATTTGGATAAAGATTCAATTTTATAAGATAAGAAATAAATCCATAAAAATCTACTTTAATCATCTAAAATAACAAAGACATATCTTTTACTACATAAACTAGCTGGTTTAATTGGTCTAAACAAGTCAAGATGCAATTATTATAACCATCTTGTAGAACTAAAATCATTAATGTATTTAAATATTTCTTTGTGTTTTTAACTTTTAAATAGGAATCACACAAACATGACTTAGTTTTTTGGAGCTTTGGTAATTGCAGAACTTGTTCATGCTTTGAAAGTTTATGAAACAATTTGAAATTTTAATTCCCAAGCCTCCTATTCCATAGTAAATCATTTTTTTCTACAACATTCATACACTTTACATTTTTTTGGATAATTTAGAAAGATTAATACAGTAAATATTCTTTTTACATGAAAAAAGTAGAACTATATTATTTTTCAGAACTGTACACATATAATTTTCTAAAACAACATTTGTACCATATTCACAAAGTTGTGATATACTATAAAGATTATTTTTCAAACCATCTAAATATAGTACTTATTAAATTATTGTATTTTTATAAAAACCAACCTCACCCATAACTTTAATATGTCCCTTGGAGTTTTCTGCAAAAGTGAAAAGGCCACCATCACTTGTATTATATGATAGAAATTTACAGATGTCACCTATCATCTTCTTCGAGCAGCCAATATCTAAGTAACATGAGTCTATGATAATTCTAGGAAAGATTTTCTATAATTAATCAATTAAGTGATTGATTTGTCACCCTTTCCAACTTGGGTCCAATTGGGTTAATTGTAGAAAATTTTATAACCCATATAGATTTCAAGCATTTATTAAATAATTGATTCAAAAGTGAATCATTTGAAATATAAGTTTTTTTATTACAATAATTTTGTGTGAATCTTAGTGAACACTCTTTGGGATAATATCCTTGCATTCTACATTTAAAACAAGATACACTTGAAGTAATTCCTTTCAAGATTTCAATAAAAATAGTTTTACTTAAACTTGGAGTAAAACTATTATAACCAAATCCAGTCATATTGTGATTTATTCTCATTAAATAAATCATATTATAATAATTGTGTTTACCATTTAGAAATGTAGACAATTTCTTTTTGATATTTACCACTTCATCTTTTAAAAACATTTTTTTTTATTTTGAACAGTTTCTAAATCTGAAAGGACCTTTTTATGTATACAATATGGAGTATTTCTTAGTTTCTTATTTTCTTGTTTAAGTTCATTACATTAATTTTCCACTTTAATTAAATCATAAAAAATAAATTTAAATCTTTTATCTTGACCTTTATCTTCAACCACCATAATATCTTTAATTATTTCTTTTTTATTATTTAGTTTAAGCATTTTAGAATTTTGATATTCTCTAGACTTATTATTTTTGGAATTATAGATTTTCTGATTTTCACATTTCCTTTTAAAAGAAATAACTTCTTTTGAAAACTTCTTGTTCTATAATTTTAACTGAATAAAGTTTTCAATTAATGTTTCTCCATAATTATTTAATTATTTAATTTCTTTAATAATTTTATTTGATTTATTATTTTCTGAATCAAAATAATACGATGAATCAGGATACATTTCAGTTTCATTTCCTCATAAATAATTTTTATCACTAACTTAAGGAGATATTAAATGAGTAGAAAGAGAGTTATTTACCTCATGGTGAATAACCATCTGGCTATGTTCCCTATCTTCTATTCATATCCAGAATAATTATTACTATCAGAATTATTTGAGGAGTCCCAACCACCAAACATGGATTGTTTCTCTTTCCTTCTTTTCTCTTTGTCTTTCTTGGGACTTATGAGTTTAGGGAATTAGGTTCTTATATGACATTTATTAACACAATAATAATAGGTTAATTTGAAAACATCATTATTATTGGTTGAATTACCTTTTCTATTGTCATTACGAAATTTCTTCTCAGATGACCTCTTCCCACATTTATTTTCATATACTTGAAAAATTTATTACTAAAGTTGGGAATATCCTTATCACTATCCTAACACTTAGATTCAGAGTCATTATAGGCATAAAAAATTTTAGATTTAAATGAAATACCTTTTCTTTTGGCAGACTCCCCATCAAAAATGGTTTTTATCTCAAGATCATATTACAGTAGGTATCCAATCAGTTCATCCATTGTGTATTCTTTGAAGTTATTGCTCTCATCAATGGCCACATTCTTTGCATGCCATCTCTTTGGAATAGCTATAAATACACTTTCCACTTGATCAGTGTTGTCCAATGGTTCACCAAGACCACTCATCCCATTAGTTATGATCGCAAACCAGTGGAACATATGGTTCAGAGATTCTTCATCGCCCATCTTGAAATCTTGATATTCTACTCAAAGCATTCCCAACTGGGTTCTCCTGAGCTTGTCAGTTCCATAACTGGCCACATGTATAATCCTCTATATGTCATGGGAAATCTTATAGAATGATACATGGCTGTATACACCCATACTAATAGAACAATACAAAATATTTTTGTCCTTTCAATTTAATACATATCTCACAATGTCATTATCGGTAAGAGTATGTGGATAACCTTCAGGTTACTTTTATTATATCTCTATTATCATCCAGTGTTCAACACTTAGTTTCTTTATATAATCTTCAATTATATCCCTCTAGTAAATGTAGTCACTACCACTAAAGAACGAGTTTTTTTGTTGTATCCATCCATCATTATTATTGATACCTACCATTTTAAAATAAATCTTCTACTTTTGATTCTTAGATTGTTAAGTATACAATTTTGGGTTAGCACAACGATATCAAATAAGCAGTAAAATAATTATGTTAAAATAATTCCTATAGTTCCAAAAACCAAAACCATTCCTCTAATACCAATTTTTGGAACTTTATTAGTATGGGAAAATATGAGGGGGGGGGGTGAATAGTATTTTTAAAAATTTAATCACAGTTAGTAGAAATTATCAGAGTTTATAAAATCAAACATTATAGGTTTATCATTATTGTTAATAAATGGATGCAGTGTAATAATGAAGAACACAAACATAGAGAATTTTTATAGTGTTTCATATCTAAATATCTTATTCCACTCATCAATCTTCTCTACTCCTCGAGGAGTCTAGTTCCCGCTTAATCTCACTTTTAAAGGTATGATAAACTGTTACAAACTCTTCCTTTTAAAACACCTCAAGGAAAAATCCAGTCTTTACTACAGGAGACTAACCTTTTCTGTTTCCCTAAATTATTTTTTTGAGTCACAGCCTAGGCCTCATTTTGGGTTTTATAATAACCATCGAATGAGAAAACCTACTTTTAAATTGAAAAATCATAAAACAGATACAAAATAATTACAAATAGAGGATGACAAAATTACATGATTTAAACAGAAAAATGAAAATTAGTAGATGATATGAATGTTGTTATTGTATGTATAAAAAGATCATGGGTCACATGAAGGAAACAATGTAGAATATATAGTCCTTATTGTGATCATAGTAGATGGAGGAAGTCGTAGATGATCTCAAAACAATTTTGAGAGAAGCAGGTGTTTTTGAAGTATCACATAGTTCTCGCTTTATGGGTTTCTCTATGTATTTCAATAGATCTTCATAACCCATTTTATAGGATTTCCTTTGAATGGTTCTAATGGAACATTTAAATAGAATCCACAAAGCATGTATCTATATTTACTCAATGCATGACACTTGTTAAAAAATAACAGAAATAATTCCATTACAAGAAGGTGATAAAAAACATGTTGTATTAAAATTTAATACAATTGGGCTTTTAAATCACATGAAATATTAATAAAAACAATTAATATACATAATAACACACTTTTAATAAAATTAGAATTTAAAAAAATTGAATTAATCACTTGAAATAACAACTTCAAACATGCAACATATATGTATCAAAACAGAGCATCATATGACATATTAATATACTTTATAAATTCTTATAAAAATATTTTATCACATTAATATAATTATTTCAATAATAAAATAATAAAAACAATATTCTAACATCCAAATAATAAAATTTTGGAAAAATAATTTTTTTAAGAAGAAAATTAAACTAAGTAAATTTATTTACTAGTGGATGACCAATGGTGACTCATTTGGCATACCATTGCGTGAAGCCAAAGGTGACTAAAATGATATACCATTATGAGTTTGAGAAAAAATAAATTGAGTTTTTAAAACTAACTACAACATGATTATCTATGAAAAAAAGAAACATCTTAAACAATGAAAAATTTACTCACCATTTTAAGTCCAACAATGACTTATTGACCTATCATTGGGTGACTTACTGACCTACCATTGTATAAAGCCAACAATGGCTAGAAACGGTAGCTCATTTCAATGGTGAGTCATTTCAATGGTGAATCATTTCAAGATTGAATAATTTCCAATATGACTCATTTTAACGAAGACTTGTTTCAACACCGACTCGTTTCAATGGTGGCTCGTTTCAATGGTGACTCATTACAAAGGTGACTTGTTTCAAAGATGAATCCTTTCAATGGTGACTCATTTCAACATTTCCAAAAAAAATATATTTAAAAATTTAATAAACACAAATTTAAATTAATTTATCAAAAAATAATTAAAAAAACAGAGAAAATTAATTTAACACTTTTACATACTTTTAAAGCCTAACAAAAATAATATTAAATAAAATCCCAAATAGGAGCACATATATAGACAACTTTACTCTCCTAGACATCCTTAAGATCTTTTGATTCCATTATAAATATATTAATAAATCATATATAGGTTTCTAATGAATTCCCAAACCATTTCTACATCAAAAAATTTACAATTTTAGATATCCCAAAATCATTATCCTAATACTATTTTTTTAATGTCCTACCTAGGAGTTTGTCACAAATGTCCCTAACTAGGGTTTTAAAAGGATTCAAGTGTATCCACTAATCTCTAGAGGCTAAAAACTACTTACATGAGTATACAATAATCATGTGAGGATGATTTAACATCTAGTTATATTAACAATAAACAAATAAATAAATAAATTATATAAATAATATAAATATCTTGGGGAACTCATTTAACAATTACATACACCACACTTTTCATCAACTCAAGATATAAAAAACAATACTCAATAAATAAATAAAGTAATTTTGTTTATAAATTAAACACGTTGACCTAACTTAGGCCAATATTTATATATAATAAAATAATGAAATTCTAGAATATCATTGTTGATCCTCCTAAAATTCCATGTAACTCCATGTTACAATCATAATATTTGTCCCACACACACTCCATAAATCCATGATCATTCCCCCAAACAATTATCAATCCATAGAAATAATATTGGGAAGAAATCATGTGCACCAAGGTGAAAATGAAATTATAGTACTCTACTTAGTGGGTATAATTAAAATACCTAAACACTTTCCATGATATCATGTGTTTGGATGCGCTAATTCTATGAGACCACATGAAATAATGGACCCAAATGGACCCCAACAAAAATGATATCAATAGGAAAAACAATCATACATAGTGAAAAACATAATGTTAACTAATCAATGTTAGTTTACCATTTGTTTACTAGATTACCATATTCCATAACCATCCTTTCTCTAACTCATACTAGTATATCTAACAAACCATGTCAATGATTGAAATATTTTAATTTATCTTAAGACAACAGAAAATATATGAACTAACTCCCATAACCCAAATAAATATCTGGACCCATGTCCCTCATATATATTTTCTTTCTTGTCTCTTCAATAAAAGTTTCCCCTTGGATTACATATACATTAGTCTCATATTCAAATTTGGTCGTTGATCAACATTAACCTCTCGAATCTTGAACCAAATTCATCTATAGTCCCATAAAAAATTTTCACAGCTGGTTCTCTAATACACATTCAAATCTAGTCCCCCAACCCCCATTGGTATTCGATTACCCAACCCACATTTACATTTGGTCTTTAACCCACTTTCAACCATGGTCCACTAACTCACATTAATTTATGGTCCCTTGATCTATATAAACATATGGTCTCCTAACCCTCATTCACATCAGGTCTTCTAACCCATATTCACATATTATCCCCTAACATAGATATAAATTTTTTCCCTTGAACCATATTCATATATTATCCTCTGACTAACAATCACATTTGTTCCACTGAACTACATACACATCCATTCCCCTTACCCATATAAGCTTTCAGTTACCTAATCCACATCCATATCTTTATCTTACATCTTAAATAGACTCATACAAAATGGAATAAAATTAATGATCATATCATGAAATCATCAATTTAAAATATATGGATGTATACAATATAGCAACATCTAAGAAAATAAATGAGAAATATGAACCTGTATGCTGACCAATATAAACAAAAATGTTAAATACTATACATAATGACATAATTTTAATATATACTTTATCCCCTATCTTCAATGGGTGAGCACATTTCTAGATGATTAGATACTTTTTATACCAGTTTCATAATAATCTTCTTGTACTGTATATATGAAATGAATTTACATAATAAAAATTAGATCCCAAAAATATCCACCCATGTTTTGTTTCCCAAAAATAACCCTCCAACCCCAATGTGCGCCACCATTTGAGGGATATCTAAAAAATATTTTTTACATGGAATAATGCTAATTTTAGTCATTTTGTTTCCAATAAATTATATCATAAATTCATATATTCCTAGAGTTATTTTTCAAACACATTTATGATAATACCCAATAGGATCCCTATACAATGATTTCCTATGATTGTGAAAAATTTAATCTAACCATAATAGAGAGATCATGTTTTTCCTCTTTATATACATAAATTTAATTTTTAAAATCCATTTTCTTGAGAAACTTGCTTGGGTTCCATATAATTATAACCCACCTTTCTCATATATATAATAAATTATAAATGTGAAAACAATAACAAATTTTTTGGTTTATATGACTCATATGACAATCTTATCCCATTCATCAAATATCATTGATTAAAGATACTCCATCAAGTATAATAAGACAAACCTAACCTCCTCTCCCCCCCAAAAAAAATTCAAAAAATAAACAAAATGATAAAGTGGAATACAAAATCAGGAAACCACAAGTCTTAACTTCTTATCATTCATAATAACAGGTTTCCTGAGATATATCTCCAATTTGATGCCCAATAAATCCTAAATTAGAGAGAGGAGGAGGACTGAAAATGATAAAGAGGAATAATTCCCTCCCCTCTATTATCACTACATATACCGATCCCTATTTAGGAATTTAAGAAATTTCATGGATAAAATTAATTCCACGCATCACTTATTTTTATTAAAATCCAAGGACACCACTAGAGCTGTAAAGGAAAGACTGTATCAACAACTCACTATCTACCACGACCAGAACTCTAGTGGAACCTCATCACTCATCTTTTAGGTGTCAAACCCCTAAATTTTAACCAATTTAACATAAAAAACTCTTTAAATAAACAGATTTTAAGGAAAAAAATTATAATATATCCATCATATATCTTCTTATAACTAAGAATAACCATCACGCATGTCTAGTGACACATGACACATTGATCATTGAGACATTATCCCCACTCAACACTCGAATCAGTAGAAAATATGCTACTGGTAACTTATCCAAAAATTCATGATCACAAATTTATCAACTCGAAAAAAATATATTATTATAATTGATTCTCACCTAACCCATATAAAATCCATCTCCCCAGTCTATTTGGAGTATTCCAACACTAGCTACACACTCAATTTCCCTATGTATTGCACACAAATACTACCAATATTAATTTTTATCAATTTATAAAAATATTATTGATGTTTAGAAAATTGACAATTAAATAGTTTGGATGATTTTTTTTGGAATTAATCACCATTATGAATCTATATATTTTTTCAAAAACAATGAATTTGTATCAAAATATTAAGAAAAACCTCAACCACCCTTTTGAATGTGGCCAGAATCCTACAAGTATTAACTATGACACACTATCCAAAATCTTATTCTCAAGATAATTGTAGGACCCCGAGACACCCATATAGGGGAGGGGGGAATCGGGGCGTCAACTTTTTCTCTTAATGTGATGGATCTTGTCCCCACATTGGTAGGAACTTGTAAAACCTGTATGATGGATATGATCAGCAATCGAACATTCACATGTAATGAGATGACACAAAACTTTTACTTGGTTCACCACTAAGGGCTACATCTAAGGAGAATACACCAAGAGGTTGACAGTCGTGCCAAAATCCACTAAACTTCACTAGATATGGATTACAAAGTTCAGGTACAATCACTATGTCCCTGGCTCACTGCCTTTACAAAAGTTCAGGGATAGCTCACAGCGTCCCTCGGGTCACTCCCATTGACTCCCCTTGGCTCAATGCCTTTGGAAAAGTCCCAATCAGTTTATAGACATGAAGGTCTCTTCATTATATAAAAATAGAAGTCTTTTTCTCCTATTCAGCATGAGACAATTCTTGCATCGGAGTCCATATTTGATGCTCTTTTGTATTTAATCTTCTACTTTAGTTAAATAACTGAATGCACTAAATCTCCTTCTTATCTTCCATTAATTCCCAATACTGACACCTGAGTGTATCGTTATATTTCCCTCTTTATGTGCAGATCTAAGTTTAGTTGCATGAATCATTCTTCTTCTCTTCACAAAGCACAACGTGGGTGTTAAACACCAGTCATGTGTGTGCGGTACTACTTCTCTTCGTAAAACCAAATGGTTCACTATTTTTCCATCTTCGCAAAGAAGATTTTAGAGTGCTAAGAACCTGTCAAAGGCCTACGGGACCCCCAAATTTTTCTTGCACCTTTCATGGTGTCTTGCCTGTAAAATCCAAAACTTGTGGATAAAAATACCTTTTGGTGTGAAAAAGTCTTTTTGCGCAACTCTTCTTTTTCACACATAAATTCCCTTTTTTGCGCAACACCTTCTTTTTTTCTAAACACTTATTCTTTTCGCACACCACTCTATACTTCAATTTTTCCACGCATCAGAGATCGAGATTTGCCTAAGTGTCGAGCCACAAAAAATGAGAGAGGTTCACCTCATATTTATAAACGTTTTTGACCCTACGCATAAAACCCCTACGTCCGCGTAAAAATGTATCCCAGTTCTTTATATTACGTGCACCTTCCTTTTATTCTCACGCACCACCTAGTTTTTTCGCGCACCTCATGAATTTTCTATTTTCATCATTCTGAACCGGAAGCCTCGATTGCACATAAAAAATCAAACCCACATTTTGTGCACAATGAAATTTTCACGCCCAAGTTTATTTTTCCACGCACATGGCGCGAACATCTTCGATTTTTCTCGCACCTCTTGCCTTTTCCGTTTAAGTATTTCTGATTTGAGACACTGATTACATGAAAAACTCACCCAGCTATTTCGCGCACAGCATTTTTCCACACACATTCCCATTTTTCCACACACTGCTCTGGATTTTTCGCGTAGCCCATGCCTTTGCCATTTTTCAATATTCTGATTCCAAAACACCTCTTGCACGAAAAACTACGCTCCACTATTTCCCACCCCACGCTATTTTTGGCGCAAAACTCCCTTATTTTTACCACCACTTCCTTTTTTCACGCACCTCCTTTTACCAACAAACCATGTATTCATTTTCTATTTTCAGGCACAAAAATTTGGCAAGCACTGGGAAACGACGCCACATTCAATATATGCTTCAACCACAACCTTCATGCTTATTTTCTATGATTTTCCTTATTCAACAACTCTTCTTCTTCAACCGTCATTCTCTACTTCATGAAAATCATATGATTCATTTCTTCAAGTAGGCTCTTGCATGGTTCTCATGCAATAATGAATAATTGCATGGTATTCATCAAATCCCAATTCTTCTTCAATCATACTCATATGGATTATACCTCACAATTCTTCACAGTTGTAAACAATGTGTCACCTTTGATTGACAGAAGTTATTTGAATTTATGATCAGTACAACAATCATCTAAATTTTCATTCCTCCATTTCATTGTAGTATTTCTTTATCTCCTTCATTTTGATCTTCATTGAAAACTATTGATAACAAACACAACTTTACACACAAAGTGGTCCCAACAATTTCCCCCTTTGTATTTTGTTTTCAATACCTTAAATCTCTCCTGAAATGAATACATCAATGTCAAAATGAGAATCTTCACTAGACCAGCTTTACTTTTCAAACTTTCATTTCACTTTCTATCCCCCTTATTAACAAGAAATACAATGGTCAGGGTAGAGAGGGTATCAATATATACTTAATCAATGTGTCATCAATCATTTCACTCTAGGTCTACTTGAGCAATGCTCAGTGTAGAAAATAGGAGGATTTGATTTAGACAACAAGGCTTTCCATTATTAACTAGTCATGATACCACATGAGATGGGAAATCATGTATTTTTTCTTCAAGGGTTTACCACTTTCATTTCGGGCTAATGAAATGAAATTTGATAGGAAATAATCAACATGAAACTCCTGCACTCACTTCAACAAACAGATCAAAAAAATTCAAGTGCAATTAGCAGGATAAGTGGCTTTGGGCACTTCCATTCTTCTTTTGTAACTGATCAATTCAGTTACTACCCCTTTGTAGAATGATCTTTGTTCTGAGTAACCAAGGGTGAGAGATTTACAAATGACATACCTTTTCCAATGACATGTTCTTCAAGAAATTTACAAAGTAATTGTATTTAATACCAATTATAGTTGATACTAACTGAAACAATAATTTTGGAAGCTTATTCATTTTTCTCCCCCTTAAGGGAAACACTCCTCATAATCTCCATCAAGAGCGATCCTTCATCATCTTAATATTTGAATATCAATTAATGAATATTCTAATGATGGAAACGTTTTCAGCTTAGCTATCAAGAGTTGACAACATTCACTACTTCTCAGGTTCTCCACCTTAGATCATGATTCACCTTTAATTCCCTGTATTTTTAGCACAAATAAAATACAAAAATGATTAAGGGAGTAAGGTGGTTTCTCCTTGATTCATCAATATGAGATGCATGGTTGTGATGCTTTTCCCAACCAAGTTTCTCCATTTACTCTTGTTTTCAAGCTTAGACATTTGAACATATGTTCTGATCTGTGTTGATTTGGCATTGATCTTTTCACATTCTCTTCTGCTTTGTGTGGAGAATTGTTCTTCTTAACAGCCCTCATTAATGATACATTTTTACTCCTTTTAAGGACTAATTATTTCTCTAGTGTTAAGGTTAGAAAAACTTTTTCCATGTGACCAGATCTCATACATCTCTCACACAGGACATCATTAACACATGTTTTTATTTGGGTTTTCACTCCCTCATGATTTTTATCTTCATCACGTGAAATTTTTCATTTTTCTTTATCACCATCCTTGGCCTTTTCATCTTCAAGTTTCCTCATTCTTTTCAAATATTCTAGCCAGATGACCAATATGTCATTCGGAACTATTGCAGCTGGTTTGGATATTCCACATGGGTTCATTTGAGTTTCATCCCTCTTAGTTTTTCTTTTGGATGGATGACCCTTCAATTTCATGGATCTAAAATCCCGGGCCTTCTCAGCTTCCCTACTTGAGATATTCTTGGGGAAATGTGTGTTCACAATATTCTTCTGATTTCTTCCCAAGGTACTTGATTCATACTTAGCCAGCATCAGAGGTCTTCTTTTTTTATCAATAGTGAAAGCATGTTGATATGGGCATGTTCCTACCTTGTAACCACTGCCGTTGCATATATCATAGATGTTATCAAGCATTACAAATCTATTTTCTCTAAACAGATGCTTTTGGACCTACAGATGTTGCTTCTTCATCTCTAGATTTCTTCCCTTTGATACATGCTTTCTTTGTGCTTTTTCATTTAAGGGATTTTAACTACAATCCAGTGAGCGATTCCCAAATCTATTGTCTCACAAACATTGACCCACAAATATTTTATTCTTTATATATTCTGTATGATGTTGTTGGGCCTTCTTCTTAATTTTTTTCTCTATTTGAGGAACCATCTTCCTCCTTTCTCTTCCCATCCAACCTAGCCATAGTGGTAGGTTTCTTATCCTCCCCTTTCCTCACCCACACTTTTTTAGAATTTTTCTTCCAACCTAAACTTTTTGCATATACATATTTAGAAACAATAGTACAAGTTTGTATGGATGGTACCTTCAATTTCTTAGCTTCTTGTGATAGATCAATGAGGGAAGTCATGATCTTCTTTTCACATGTTAGAGGTCTTTTGATAGTAGAATACTCCAATGTGCATTGAGTACCAGCAGTAACTGATTCTTGAGATGGATAATCAAGATTTGTCATAATCTTCTTTTAACATGTTGGAGGTATTTCAGCTTTAGAATCCTCTAATGAACATTGAGTACTAGAATCTCTTATTTCATTCTTTTGGGAAGTCTCAATATGTGTCTTCTCAAGATTTGTCAACTGGGCTTCCAATTTTTGACTTTTAATATTGAGGATGATCTTCTGATCATCAATCATGATCATATTCTCTTCACAAGTTTTCTTCAATATTTCAACCTAATATTCATGTATCTTAACTTTGTTTTGTAACAAAGAGTCATGTTCTCTGAATCTCTTGGAAGTTTCTTCCAAACAAAAAATCTTGACTTCAGTTCTCTTCTTTAGATCAAATTTAAGTGCATGGATCTTTTCTTTTATATTCTTATTGACTCCCTATTTTTCTTCAAAGACTTTAATCTGTTTGGAGAGGTTTAAGCATTCAACGATTTTTCCTTCCAATCCATTTTCCAAATTTTCAGCTTCTCTTTCCAATCTGTTGATCTCAACCTGCATGCATTGAAATATTCTAAAAGCAGCAGCAACTCTTTCTTCCAGAATATCATGCAGATAAATTATTAATTTATCTTGATCACTTGAGATAGAATTGTCTTCCTTTCTTATGGTAGGAACCTGGTCCACCCTGCTCGATACTTTCAAAGCCTAATATTTCTTCATTATTGGAAGGGCATGGAGAAGAACACACTGTATATTCTTTGGACATGAGGGACTTCTTCAACTGCTTCTCCTCTTTATTTTTCCTGTTTGTCATGGTCTTACTAGATGTAGGCTTCTGCTCAAAAATGACTGAATCTTCATCAAGACTGCACTTCATTGTTAAATTTAGGAAAGAAACTCAAATCCTCTTTGGAATAGAATTACTACAGAGTATCCAACATACATGAAACTTTCCCTCTGATACCACTTTTAGGACCCCAGAAAACCCTGATAGGGGAGGGGTGAATCAGGGTTTCAGCTTTTTCTCTTAATGTGATGGATCTTGTCCCCATGTTGGTAGGAACTTGTGAAACCTGTATGATCAATATGACCAGTAATAAAAAAATCACATGCAATGAGATGACACAACACTTTTACTTGGTTCAACACTAAGGGATACGTCCAAGGAGCATACGGAGACAGGTTTCCGATCATACAAAAATCCACTAAACTTCACTAGATATGGATTACAAAGTTCAGGTACAGTCACTCTATCCCAGGCTCACTGCCTTTACAAAAGTTCAGGGATAGCTCACTGTGTCCCTCGGGTCACTCCCGTTGGCTACCTATGGCTCACTACCTTTGGTAAAGTCCCAATATGTTTATAGACATGAAGGTATATTCTATATATAAACCTAGAAGTCTTTGTATCCTATTCAGCATGAGACAATGCTTTCATTAGAGTCCTGAGTTTATGCTCTTTTATATTCAATCTTCTACTTTAGTGCAATAATTGAATGCACTAAATCTCCTTCTTCTCTTCATTTAATTACCTATACCGACACCTGAGTGTATCGTTATATTTCCCTATTTATGTGAAGATCTGAGTTTAGTTGCACAAATGTTTCTTCTTCTCTTCGCAAAGCACAACAAGGGTGTTAAACACCAGTCATATGTGTGTGGTACTACTTCTCTTCGTAAAACAAAATGGTTCACTGTTCCTTCGTCTTTGAAAAGCATATTTGAGAGTGCTAAGCACTTGTTAAAGGCCCACTGGACCCCTAATTTTTTCGTGTACCTTTCCCGATTTCTTGCACGTAAAATCCAAACCTTGCATGTAAAAATACTTTTTTTGGCATGAGAAATGCTTTTCACGCAACTCTTCTTTTTCACGCAACACCTTCTTTTTCGTGCAACAATTCTTCTTTTTGTGCACCACTCTATACCTAAATTTTTCTATGAATCAAAGCTCTGGATTTTTCTAAGTGTCGAGCCACACACAATGAGAGGGGTTCACCTCGTATTTATAAGCATTTTTGACCCTACGTGTAAAATCCCTTCCAGCGCATAAAACAATCTCCCAGTTATTTATATTACGTGCAACTTCCTTTTATTCTTGCACACCACCTAAGATTTTCACGCACCTCAGAAATTTTCTATTTTTCGTCATTCTGAACTTGAAGAATCATTTGTGCGTAAAACATCAAACCCATATTTTGCGCACAACCAACTTTTCATGCACAAGTTTATTTTTCCGCGCACATGGCGGGAGCATCTCTGATTTTTCATGCACCTATTACCTTTCCCGATTTTAAGTATTTCTGATCCGAGACACTGCTTGTGTGAAAAACTCACCCAGCTATTTTGCGCACAAAATTTTTCCATGTGCATTCCCATTTTTCCATGCACTGCTTTGGCTTTTTCGTGCAGCCTCTGCCTTTACGATTTTTCAACGTTCTGATTCCGAAACACCTATTGTGCGAAAAACCTCACTCCACTATTTCACGCAACACACTGTTTTTCGTGCATTCCTCCCTTATTTTGTGCACCACTTCCTTTTTGCGCACACCTCCTTTTTCCAACAACCCATGTCTTCATTTTTTGATTTTGAGGCCCAAAAATTTAGCAAGCACTGGGAAACATCGCCACCTTCAATATATGCTTCAGCTGTTACCTTCATGCTTCTTTTCTGTGATTTTCCTTCTTCAACAAATATTCTTCTTCAACCGTCATTCTCTACTTCATGAAAATAATATGATTCAATTATTCAAGTAGGATCTTGCATGGTTCTCATGTAATCATGAAGAATTACATGGTATTCATCAAATCTCTATTCTTCTTCAATCATCCTCAGATGTATTATACCTCCCAATTCTTCACTGCTGTAAACAATGTGTCACCTTTGATTGATACAGGTTCTTTGAATTTATGATCGTTACAAAAATCATCTGAATTTACATTCCTCCATTTAATTGGAGTATTTCTTGATCTCCTTCATTTTGATATTGATTGAAAACTATTGAAAAAAATAAAACCTTATACACAAAGTGGTACCAACAATAACTTCCCCTAATTTATTTCACAATATTTCAAGATATAGTTCCATTATTTTTCTTGAAATTCATATTTTAAAATTATCTCTCAATGATATTTTATTTATTTGAATTGTGGACATGTAAAAAATATATTCCAATCAATTAAAAAATTTAATTATAATTTTTTCATTAAGTTTATTATTGAAAATAAATAAGAGAATAGAAAAATTATATGGAATTATGTGAAATGTTTTATCATAAATTATTTTATAATTAAAAATTTAAAACAACTTTTAACATTGAATATAGATGATCAAAACTATAATATTTGATATGGACCTGAAAATATGAGAATTATAATTAGTATTAGTCATAGTATAGTGCTATCAACTTTCTATATGATATCGATATAAGCTTATATAAAACCACACTTCCTGAGAATATGGCTAATATGATTGGGGATCAATTAAATGTTTTCCCAAAAATGATTTAAAAGTCAATAAGTTTTTTATTTATTTAGTTGTGAAGTTACTGTATAAGATTAGTAGTATTACCTAAAGTATTGTGATTTTATAAATAAAAGAAAATAGTGGTTTCAGTGTTAAATTTTTTATAATGTTTATTTTACTTATGATGGAAATACTTTAAAATAGAAACCCACTTTCAATAAAATATTATTTAAAAAAATGTTAAGCAATATTATATTGAGTCATGAAAACATTCATGCATGGACCAATGTTTTTAATTTTTTAGAATGTACAACCACTATTAATTACTTTTCCTTAATGTATTGTATCACCTTATAAGGATAATTAAAAAATATAAATTATTAATGGTATATTCATATTGTACCTAAATTTAAACACATGTACATTAGTAAAAAGGGAAAAATATTAATGTTTCATTAAGAAAAGATTAAATATTTAAAAAATTGACATCCTTATACCGATTTTATATTTTATATGATTTATTTTTGGTACACTGACTTACAAATCCCTATTTATTGATGGTATGAATCTACATGGTTGTAAAAGTATTACCCATACAACATAACTAATGATTTTGATAATTAATCACCATTCATCATGGTTATGCATAAAGGGAAATTATATGATGTTGTCTACGTATGAAAGGGTAAAAAATAAAATAAATATATAGTTATATAGTCTTTTGTTTCCAAAAAGTTTAGATTATGATAAATTTTCTTTTTTTAATCGTAGATTTATTCCAGGAATGATTATATTTGCGTGACGGTTATACAATATTTGGTGGTATAAAGACATTTGTTTTAAAATTTTATCTAAGAGGTAAATTGTTTGTTATATAATTTGATACGGGACTCAGATTGAAATTATTTTCTGCATCGTTATGTTTATAAAGAAAGTATTTTCTTTGGTTGTCGTTTTTTATTATAATGTTCAACTTAGGGTTAAAAATAATGGAGTGGGTAAAATTTCTCTTATTCATGAGTTTTTAATGAAAATTTTAGGAGATTTTATTTGATTATATAGAGGTTAAATTAAATAAATTATTGTTAACTATAATTTCCTTAATCATTTATTTTAATTATATGTGAACTTTTCAAGAAATTATCTTGGGCATAATTCTAATCAAGGCCTATAAATCAGATAAAATTAATATAGTTTCAGTACATTTTTAATTTTTTTTGAACTATAAATATAACCACATACCATTATAAATGGATATGAAATAAGAATTTGATGAAATAATAATTGAAATGATTAAAGTTATGATAATTTATAAGTATATTTTCAAGGTTTCCCAAACTAAAAATTATATTTATTCAATTTCTCCCAATATATGTAATATTTTTATTTTTTGATAGGTAGAAAATTAATGAATGAGTTGATAAAAATATACGCTTAAAATATAGGAAGTTTCAATTAAGGTGTTCATGTATATACTATACTAGGTTACTAGTTTTTGAGTAGGAATAAACTTGATTGGACCTAAGTGAATCCCCCCAAGATGAATGAACCACTGAGAGGCGTGTGCATGTGTGTGTGTGTGTGGGTGGGTGGGTGGGTGAAGCTTTGGCTTATTTTTACAATTTCTCTTGTTCTAATTCAGGCACTTGAACTTGTTAAGGTTCTTTATCCAGTTAGTGATATCTCACTGTCTCACCTTATAATTAAAAATAATGAGAGATACCACAACACACAATATTTACATGGTTTGACAAAAATACCACTCATTGCTGCAACTAGTTATCCCAACTAGTTGTAAATTATTTCCTATATATAGGTGGTTATGTCCAATAAAATTATTATTCACATCAATATAGATTCCCATAATTCCCCACCCTAGAGTCTCAATATAGATCCAAAATCTCACAGTTACACAAGTAACTCCTGAGTCCTATAGGAGGATTTTTATACCACACCCCACAATGTTACCAGTATCCCACTGGACCTCATACAATTTAGAGTCCCACCGTAGTCTTCTCCTAACCCATATTCCCATTGGAGTTCTATATTTATATTCAAATATGGTCTATTTATAGAAATTCATTCTTATTTATCAAATCGATCTTTCTCCATGATCATGTTGGATTAAGCTTGATCATGTATGTCCATAAGAAATTCCACAATAATTATGGTCTTGAGAATCCTTTTAGATTTGGTGAGATCTATATTCTCCAATATCTCTTTGAATACTCAAGCATGTACCCTTTAGAGAACCACAGATTTGTGCCACCTTCTTTTTCTCCTAGACATTGGGTAAATTAGTCTCTTAGATGATCTTTATTTTAAGTATAAGAGTTCTCTCTTCTCCATGTTATCATAATTTCTTCAATACATGCACTACATATTTATATTTATCAAAAATCATCATATATATTATTAAAAAAATATCACAATCAATGTTTTCATATTTTAATTATGGAAATCCCATGTTCTTCAGTAATGTGATAATATTATTTAAACCAATCAAAAAATTCGCGATTTATCTATAATTTAAAATCATTTGAATCCCCATTAAAATATTTATTTAAATATCTTTAAGAGTTTATATTTAATATTCTATTAAATATATAAATATACACTTCATAAAATTCCACTTATTTAATAGCTTCTGAGATTACCATGAATTCATACAATCAGCTATATCACAATAATTGACTATGTTGCAAAAATGACTATGTGATTTACCAACATTGGTGAATCGACTATATGAATTAACTACATGGATGAATTGTCTATGTGATTTTCCTACATAACTGAATAAAAAACTTGAATTAGATTTGTGAATGATTCAGGTACATGATTTTACGATATCACTAAATCGACTACATGAAATAACTATGTGTGAATTAATAAAATTTCATACTTCACTCAAATAAATCCCAAACATATTAATCCAACTTACATCCCTTATCAATATATTTAAAAATTCTTAAAAATTTTATAGATTATGATGCTTCAGCCGACATCACTTGTCTTTACTTCCCTTTAAGATCAACTCACCAACCATCACTATTGATTTTCCATATTATCTTGAACTTCACTTTTCAAGTTCTTTAAGATTTAGCCTCACTGTTTTTTTTCATCGAACATAGTAGTATATCAATCATATTTTGGGCTTACATGGATGTAATACCAGAAATTCCATCCAAATAATTCATGAATCCATAATAATCCCCAAGAATCATCGATGACACATATTGAACCATTGACAACAAATTCAACACTTACTTGAGAAAAAACCCCCCCTTTGAATTTATTAGTAATACCACTCATCAATATCAATATGTGTTCTTGGATTAATTCTATCTTTATCACCATTATTTACAATTAAAAGAAATTTTAAATGTGAGGTACTTTTTATATATCTATTTTATTTTGAAGGTGCACTCATACTCTTCCCCTTTTTTGTGAGAAGGATGATACCACATGGTACATGTAGAAGGATCCTTATATTGGTCTACTCTAAGTCTATATTGGAAAACCTGATATAGAATACAAGATAGATACTACCAAAATTTTCTATGCTGTCCATAAACAACGATGCAAGTAATATCGTGCTCATAAATACTAAATTCCCAATATAGGTTCAATTAAGATAAGAAATACATGATATTATACACATTTTAACAAACAAAAATGAATGTTTAGGTGGATAAGGTTAACTAACCATTCGCCTTGTCTTTTCAACAACCAAGAACTCTATATTAAATATGATTAACACAGTTAAGAATTAGGCATGAGAGTGTGATTGAAATAACTCAAAGTGTATTATTACTAGGGTATCCAGAAAATTCTAGATTCTTATAAATTCTTTGGTAACCTCCATTATCTCCTTTTCTCCACTTAAAGGGTTGAAATCCTCTTGTTCTATTTCATGTTAGTCATAATAATACCCAGTGGAAAATATCTTCATGTTATCTAATAGTGATAACCTCAAACATTTTTTTTCAATTCCCTGTATGTTAGCTCAAAACACATAAAAGAATATAAAATAAAGAGGAAAATCTTAGTTTTTATGAAGAAACTATGAGGTTAAGAGTTTAATAATAACCTAGGATACTCTTTATTTACTAACTTAGCCTCTATTTTGTGTGAAATATCCTTTTTTCTTTGTATTCATTTAATCACATGAAGCTAGAGGTGCTTTAATTCTATTTTTAAACTACTCCAACTATCTAAGAATGCATTTCAAGAATTTAATGGATCTATTTACTAACATCATAAACCTTTTACACAAGATAGTAATTACATTTATGTTTCCATTTATTGGAATATTTTCTTTGTTCTTTATCTTATTTATTGTCTTTTAGTCTTTTCTTTTGTTTACTCCTCAATGATTTCTCATGTTTCTCTTGTTTCTTATACTTTTTATTAACATATTATCTATTTTATCCATTTTTTCTCCCCTATGCTGCTGAAATTTTAAGATTTTTATAAATTTTCATTTTATTCCAACACTCTAGTTATTTTTACTTGAACTTCTAGAAATTCCAACAATATACTATGAATCTTCTTCTCTTTTTTTTATGATACAGTCTATTTGGATTTTATAGGTGATGACCCTTGATGTTTTTGAGTGGAATTAAAAATATTATGGACACACATATGGGAAAAAACTTCATACATATTTTCTCAGACAGTCATTATGTGGTGATATTATTAGTATTTTTCACCATCTATATTTTTCCAGATTTTTTTTAAAATCTGTACCAGTAATTGAAAAAAAATTAGCATAAAACACTGTTTCTAGGTTGTGGGATACCTTTTTATTTGATCATGTTTCCATTTGGTTAGGTGATTATCTCATGACCTTATTTCCACAAAATTGAGTCTTTCTGAAATCATGAATCTCAATGTTTTTTTGGAAATATATATTTTTTATAATGACTTGGGAAGGTCCATCTAATGGTGATTCACGATCTTTCAATCTCACCTCCAACTTAAAATAATTCATGTTGAGGGAGTTAATTTCATACTAAAACGATCTCATACTACCTTCCCAATTCTCATGAATCTTTTACATTTTTTCTTCATGATTTCTTCATGATTCTTATAAGGAATTTTTAAGATACATTTCCCCTTTTTTCCATCACCTCTAATTGAGTATCTTTCACAGCCATAAAATCCCTTTACAGTTTTTCAAGATCATGGAAAACTTCTATAAATATTAGAAACAACTTTCTCATAGGGATACCTTTTTAATTATTCTTATATGTGAAGAATGTATTTAACCCTTTCTTCTACTAGGTTTGTGAGGTGTATGCACTTCTAGAACTTCTTACTTAGTGTAAACTCCAATTTTTTAACTTCTTTTTATATATTTACTTTATAAAAAATAAGACTTTTAATAGCACAAATAATAGACTTAAACAATAATTTGGGAAATTTTATTAGATTCTATTTAAATTTATAATGAATATTAAGTGATACATTATCATCAAATTTTTAACAGACTTCATTAGAAGAATCCTAAAAAAAAATAATGACTACATATTATACCACTTTGATCACCTTTAGTTAATGGTGTTTCTTCGTTTACTTTTGTATTTTTCTTCACCTTACTTGTATCACTTTTATTACTATTTTTTATGTATTTTAAGAAATATCTATCTAATGAAACTCAAAAATTCATGAAATATTAACTTCATAAAATATATTGAAAACAATCATGGAAAAATTTGTCTCTTTAGAGGTAACCTCCTCTTATACTAATTGAAGTTCCCTATGTCAGATGAACCAATGAGAGGAGGGGGGGTGAATTAGTTATGTATTTTTATAAATTCTCTTGGTTTAATTCATCCTCTTGAACTTCTTAAGGTATTTGATACAATCAGTGATATATCACAGTCTCACCTCATATATACAAATAATGAGAGATTACACAACACAAAATATTTATAAATTTTGGAATAAATCCTACACCTTGCTACAACTGGGTATCCCCACTCCTTATATATTCTTGACAATATAAAGTTGATTACAACCAGAGAACGTTCCATTTATATTAATACCAATTTCCACATTGTTCCACTCTAGAGTCCGGCTAGAGTTCATAAAGATCCCACCTACCCAAGTGAATCTAAAGTCCCATAGGAGGATCTTTATATTGTATCCCATAGTGTTTATAACATCCCATTAGACTTCATACACTTAAAAGTCTCACTGAAGTCTTCTCATGCCTCAGAGTCCCATCAGAGTCTTCTAATTCTCTTCAAATATAATATAGTTATATAAAGTACTCCTTGTTCAAAGTGATATTTCTCTATAATATTGTAGAATCACTATTTATTATGTACTTAACTCAAGAAATTTAGTAGCAGTGCTGGTCTCGAGAATCCTTCTAGATCTAAATCGATTTAGATTCTCCTTAGTTTCTTTGAATTATTTGGAATATATCCTTTAGGGACCCCTGAATTCAACTCACCTTCTTCTTATTCTCTATACTATATGTATCAGTATCTCTGATAAACTTTAATTCAAGAACAAGATTTCTCACTTCTCCATATCCTCACACTTTCTTCAATATCTACACTTCCTATTTGTATTAAAAAAATCATTGTTAATGTTATTATCAAAGTATCACATCCAATATTTCTATATTTAAATTATGAAAATCCCATAATCTTTAGTAGTATGATCATATCATTTAAATCACTCAACTGATTCCAAATTTATCTCTCATTTATAATCATTTGAAATATTGTTAAAATATTATTTTAAATCCCATAAAGACTCAATCTTTAATATTCTATATACTATATTAATCATCACATCCTCAAATATATTTTATTTAAAAATGTATGAGATTTACACATGATCATGAAATCAGCTGTGTCCCGACAATCATATCCATTTCTAAAACAACAATACGATTTTCCTATGTCACTAAATCAGATATATGAATAAACTTCATGGATGAATCAACTTAGTGAATTTGATACATGTATAAATTAGAGATGTGATTTTAATGTATCAATGGATAAACTATTTGAATTGGATACATGATTTAATCTGCTACGTGATTTTCCAATATCATTGAATATTCTTTGTGAAATGATAATATAGTTGAATTATATATATGAATCTTGAAAATTTCATACTTCAATCAAATAAATTCAAAAAATATTCAGCTTACTTGTAACCTTTATCAATCACTTTGACACTTCTAAGAAAATTTTTTAGACATCACTCCTTCACCCACAAAAACTTGTCTTTACTTACTCTAAATATGATTTCCTCAACCATCACACATAATTTTTCACATTTTCTTGAGCTTCTCCATTTGAGTTCTTTAAGCTATTGCCTCAAAAATGAAATATAAAGCCTTTATAAATCTAAAATAATCCTCCAAGCACCATCAACAACACATATTGAACTATTGACAAAAAATTAAATACTTATTCATTCACAACTCCAAGACTATAAGGTTTATGCCTAAAAATGTGGTATATATTTTGAAACTAATTTAATATAGACTCAAAACATCATTTCTAGTGTGATTTATATTTTTTCTTTTAGATTATTCCATATATCATATTATATTTTTAGTTAACCATAAAAATATTTTTATTTATAAAAAAGAACATATTAAAACATATTAAATATTAAGTATAATATTTTTTCCACACACAAACCCATATGTATTAAATACTTAAAAAATATATAATATTGTGTTAAATAGAGAATATATTTTATTAAAACAATGTTAAAACAAAAATGAAAATATACTTAGCCAATAAGTACAATGATTGGTTGGTTTATGACTTAAAGTTTTATTTTTCATCCCATTTTAGCACGATCGATAATTGGAATATTTTTTTCATGCCGAATCTATCCCAAAAAATATGAGATATGTTTCATGGATTATGTCTTCTAGGCTTGTTAAGAACCCCTAAAAGAGAATAAACAATCACATTTCCACCTCAACCATCCATATGCGTGCTTTTCTATGTATATATATATAAATAATATTCTAACACCCTAACTCAAGATACACCTTAATATTTAATTTTAGATTTTATATATCCTCATATATGTTCCATTAATCAATATCGGTTGGACATTAACTCTCAAGGGTGAAAAATAACTATATATGGATAATTTATTCTAAATCAATAATCATTTAATTCTATTTTATTCTAACTAAAATCCAACATGAGGTATTTGTATATTACACATAATTAATGTAAAATGAAATATTTTTTTACCTATTTTGGGATTATATATCCATAGTATTATAAAATAAATAATATTAACTTGATACTAAACTAGTAGAGAACAGTAAATTTAATATTAGGGGTTCCACATCGGTTATTTCAATAACATACAACATAGAGGGTTTTAACAATAATTATATAAATAATATACCCCAAATTCTAGACCAGAAGTGTTTTCATGTGATTTTTTGAAATAATTAACGTCAATACCCTTTGTGTATGGGGTTTTCATAGTAGTAATTTCGATAATCTACATGAAAAAACCAGCTCGAGATAGTTTCCACATCGGTTATATAAACAAACCTTGTCAAAACCCTTAATAAAAATGGGTTTTTAACATTAGTAATTGAAACAATTGAAATTAAAAACCCTTTAAATTTTTATTTTTTAGCCTAGTTATTAAAATAACTGATATTAAAAATATAACCCTAACACAAAACTTAATTTTTTCAAATCATATATAGAATATTTTAATTTTCTATGTGTAAATGTATCACATAACATATAAATTTTTTGTATTTTTGGATCACACCAACATGTTTTCCTTGCCACCTAGTAATAAATTGCTCCTTACCCTATTTTCTTGTTTCAATTGAAAATATTCATTTCATCCCCCAATTCCTGATCTATTATACTCATATGATTTTTCTCAAAAGTTTTATTTATCACTGTATTAATCATTTATAGATTCTAAATATTATTGAATATTTATAATGTAAATTTATCTAGATTGAATGGTAGAGAGTGTGGCATCTGTGATAAAAGAAATGTTATTCATCAATGATCTTTCATAGAGCTAAAATCTACAAAATGATATATTTTTTTCTCATTTTTTTTTCATTGTTTATAATTTTTTTATTGTGATAATTTATTGAATGATTATTAGTTCTTTTATTTTTAGGATTTAGAACTTTTTTTTATCTTTTTAAAATGGAATTTGTCATTAAAAATTTTATTTGTTTTTGAGTTTTAATTTCAATACTAATTCTTTGAATCAAACATGTAAGTTTCTTTGTTATCTCTCATTTTTGTTTAATATATATTTTTAACATCAATTATTTGAAAAACCAACATGAAAAATGGATTTTCATGTCAATTATTTAAATAACCAATGTGAAAGTTAAATTTTCATTTTTTTTAAAATAATATATGTTTAATGTTATATAAAATTTTATTTCATTTAATTTTAAAATAATAAAAAAATTTGTAAAAACATTTAACCATTCGTATAAAAAAATGTCAATAATATGGTTACAATTTCTTTTACCCATATTTACCCCAATAAAATGATGCTAAAAACCTAGAAAATCTGATGTTAAAGATATTTTTTTTCACTAGTTCTAGAAACATTTATGTGAAAATTATAATTGAAATAATTATAAAAATGAAAACATTGTAAATAATAATCCAGAAAAGTCCAAAAATTTCCAAGACATAAAATGTAAATGAAGACCATAATTTTTTTTTTCAAAATTGGACTGATAATCCAAAATATAGTCTCCACTATATAGTGGAATGACTGCGTACAAGCCTCCACGTAATGATCCCATTAAAATTAAAGCCCATAGAAATATATATTCTACAATTTTTTGTGAATTAAAAAAAGTGGGTCAATTACATAATGCTAAATAAGGTTTTCTATGAGATTTAAGAACCTTTAATGCATGAGTATAATTTATATGATTAATCTAGTCTTCATGAATGCATTTCATGAATGAAACTAAATAAAAAAGAAAATACAATCATGTAAAATAATTAACTATATATAAAAATTATCCATGAATTATAAACAAACCAATTTATATTTCTTAAATATGTTGTGTAAAAAATAAGTATGATGTCCCACTACATTGGATACCCCTAAACCTAGATTAATATATATCCACCTGAACTATAAGGAGATGAATATATCATTCCTTTATATAATTATAAGGAAATTATAATTTTTACATTAATATGTTCCTTTTGTAATATACATATAGTATAAAATCTATATATTGACCTCCCTCGATGTGTGACATGTTTATGAGGGGTAAATATAACCCAACTCAAATTTTATGACCTTGAGCTGCTAATATTTTTTTTAACCCACCACATTGAACCATCACATGATAAGGAAAAGGTTTTTTCCAACTAACCATAGTTTAAAACTAGGAATCTAAAATTTTATATAAATGTGGGGGATCCTTATAAGTATACACACTTAAAATTGAACCTCACCCCTCTTTATCAGTAAATAGACTTAGATCTTATATCTATATCCAACCCAACCTATATCGAGTTGTTTGATAAAACTTGAGGGGTTGGTCTCACTAAGTATTCCAAGGAAATTACCATCCAAAAATTTTATAACCAAATCGAAACCTTAATAATCCCAAAAAGTTCACAACTCAGTTAATACTAAATAAAAAACTTATGATTCCTAAATAATTTGAGCCACTGTTCCCTGATAAAATCATAATTTATCTATAAAACCTAGATGAATATATATATAATATAATAAATTAAAATTTTAAAAAATCATTTTTAAAATTATCACAAAAAATTTTCACCATAACTATAACATGAAACCTCTCTCATAACATAATAAAGTTATAATTAATTCATTAATTAAATTTAGAATCCTTAAATAATTGTTATTACATATTTCCCTAATGAACATTCATAGAACAAGTAGCATATATGGTCTACTAATCTAACAAATCTATAAGTAATTTATTAGGTTTGAATTTAGGTTTAATAAACCATAGGAAGCTATTATAAATTCCTAATAAATTATATAAAATCATTAACATGAAATCAAACTTCATGGAAACTTGTAAAATAATTCACACACACAAACATCATGGAATAAAAATTGAACAACCTACCATAAGAACATTACTGTAGCCTAATATTATAGCACTAAGGAAAATCTTTTATTCCTCATTGACTGGGAAACACTTATCATATATTTTATTTTATGAAGATATATTGAGAATGAGATAAATATGTATTCATGGGATTAGAGGATAGGAAAAGAGAGAGAGGCATCAAAAACATGGATAAATGTGGGAAATAATGAGGGGGTGAGGTAAAATATTTTCTTATTTTTATTTATTAATTTGATATTTAGTAATCATTGATTTCTTAAATATTTTAATAAATACACTTTAAGAAAAAATTTGTCTTATTACTTAATCAAATAATAAAATAAAATATATTTGTCCTAATTATATAATGAATCCAATAATTGGGAGGATTTTTGGAAAACAATAATATAATGATCTAATTTAGGAATAACATAACTACATTGAATGATTTTCAAAATTGAGATCTCAATAATTATGATAGGAAAATGTTTAAATATGTTTTAATACATGATTTCTAAAACTATTACCACTAAAACTATTTTTACTAAATACATCCAACATTTCATTCTCATTATATAATTAAAATTAAATTGAAAGATAATTATTTTATAAAAAATGATATTTTTACAATATCCCCGACATATATATTTCTATCCTCAAAAAGGTTTTCTAAATTTTACTTAAATAATAACTTTATATACTATTTCCATCTTATAATATCTAATCTCATTAATTTTATTATAAGAAACTATCTATAAAAAATTACATTATCTTGAGTTTTCAGACCAAAATTCACTTTATTATATTTTTAGGATCTTTTCAGTTTATAGTTATAAAGACTTGGGTCATAAATATTACATAACTAAACCATATATTACAAAGTGGAAACTTCCACTTAGTTTCCATTTTTCCCACAAAGTAAAACCATTAAAATGAAATATGTTTTATTTTCATGCAAAATATTCATGAATTAATACTTGACTTCTTATTTTTTCTTAATTATCCTTAAACAATGTGAAAAAACATTTGAAAATATTAGATAAAAATAATTAGTATGGGATATGAAATAAATAAATTCATTAGCCCATTTAAAAACCTGAAAACCCAAAAAAGTATTTCCTTTTTCACATTATTCATAGATCGTATAAACTAAATTATATTAACATGGAAACACACTTTTTTCCAAATAAAACCTTTAAAACCCATAGAAAACAAATAAAACACCTGTAGGAATCGTAAAGAATTATATTCACAACTTGGGTTCACACATTTTAGAAATAACAAGAGATGAGTTAAGTCTATTTGATAAACCTCCCCAGTTAACTCCATACTTATTTTTTTTGAAGACAAGGAACCTTGACCAATGAATTGAAGAGCCACATCTGGAACACCCATCATATAAGATGTATTGGGATCACCCATTACATAATATGTATCGTGATCACCCATAATCACCTATAATTATCAGGTATCATATAATTATGTTTTCTAATCTTTCACATTTTTATCATAAATCCCTTGAACAACTCTTTTGAACAAAAAATAAACCACTTTCTATTTTCACATAAAAATTGGTAGAAATATTTCTTTGTTTTGAAAAATATTTAAAATGAAAAATTACCAAAATATTTTGGAAGTGATTTAATTTGAAAATAAACACAAAAATTTTAAAATAAGATTAAAATTAATCTCAATTGATTATGGTGGTAATTCTATTCATGTTATAAAAGTCAAAACAAATATTCTTTTTATACCTTCATTAAAAGTACATCATTTGAAAAATAACAAGAAGATTAATTTTTAATCCTGGTAAAGAATGTACAAGGTAGTTAAAAATGGAATTTTATATAATTTTATGTGTAAATAATAACATTATTGAAACATTTTAATAAACTTTTATTTTTTAGTGAAAGTAGAATAAAAAAATTAAAACTTCTAAAATAAGGTTTTAAAGAAAAATCTATTATAGGTTGATAAATTTTGAAGTAATGGAACATAGAAAGAAATAAATTTGAATGTATTTTTAAAAAATTTAATTTTTATATAATAATGATTAAATACATCCATAAGATAGTTTATGCACCACATAAAATAAAATATGTGGTTAAAATAGCCCAAGTCTTAAAGAAAGGGAATTGGGGCCAAAAATCCATTATCTTAAATGCCTTCTTGCTTTGTATGGTATATAACTACAAAATTAAAAAATTATATTAGTTTTTTAATTTATTGATAAAATTTTTAATGTTAATTTCTTCCTCATTATCCCTTTTATATCATTTTGGGCAATGTTTTATTTATTTACTCAATCAGTTAATGTTACATCAGACATTTTGAGGATGTTCAGTTCATAATAAAAAAAATGATTCAATATTTTGACAATGGAAAAAAGGTTCATGATTAAATATTCTATATAATATAAATAGTTAAATTATAATCATTTTCATTCATTAAATATAATTTTAGAACCATACATTAATGGTGTACATGAAAAATTAACCAGAACACTTTGTGGATGTGGTAGTCCACAGGCACACAGGAACGCCATTATCATTTTTCAATTAATGTAAAGGAAAAAAACTAGATGATATATTATATTCTTATTGTGATACTTATTTCATTAATATAATCTATATTAATTATATCCATCATAATTACCACCCTTGTGAGGTGGTGATAAAAAATGAAACACATCAATTCGTGGAGATGGTAACACACACGTACACCCAATTGATTTTTTAATTTATCATAGGATAAAGAAGAATATGAAAATTGGTTGAGACAAAATCATAATAAACTTTTAGTATTTTTAAGAAAATAATGTTATTTTTTAATCATGGTTTAAGATTACTTTAAGAAGGTAGAAAAAGAAATAAATATGGAATATGTCTATTAGGAATTATATCTTCTCCTCAAATATATCCCTTTGGATTAAACCTTAGGCAATATAGGATTCATATTTTGGTAACAAAAAGAACACTATGACTTGAGGAGATATGTTTGGGAGAGATTATAGTATGTATTCAAAAAACTATAGTTCTCAAAAGGTGTGAGGAAGTGAGGAGAGGAGGTTCATTTTTATAAGTGAGGGGATGGGAAACCATGGAATCACTTAATGTATTAAATTAGAGTAAATTACTTATTTTTAAAGTGACTTTTAAATATTTACAATATATAATGATTTTGAGTCAAAATAAACTCATATATTAATTTTTGGATAAGTTTGTAGTATTTTTTTCACCCTTATCTATTAGTTTTAACCCTGTTAACCCTTTTGATGATTACTGTGATATCAAAGTTTTTTACTTTGTAAGAGGTAAGAAATTTACTATAAAATGGAAATTGAACCATAATCCAAAAATTACTATATTATAGTTCTTATCACATTCAATTTTTCAAATATAATATTTTTATGAATTTTAAATCATTAAGTAATTTATTATTTAACATAATAAACCATTAAAGTTATTTTCAAGAATTTTCACATAGTTTTAATTTAATGACATAAATATAGTTTTTTAATTCAAATATAAACTTTTAAAAAACAAATAATATGTCATATTTATCTAAAAATTTATTTCAATATAATAATTCATCCATATTTTATTACTTTTTATATTTTTGAAATCATATTATTACTTGAACAAACACTCTATCGGTGTTGCATAAACCTTTAATAAAATTTAATGGAAATCTTATAAGGGCCTCAGTTAAATAATAATACTTTTTTTGTATCTCTCAATTTACTTAAAGCTTAGTTCCATGTGTTTAGAAAGATACCAAGTATAATATTTTTTTAACTAAAATTTTAGGGTGTTGCATTATATCCACCTTAATTAAATTTAATAATCATTTTTTTCTCATTGCTAATTAAAATGGGTTATTAAAAAAAAAATGATTCTAAGTAATTGAAGATAAAACATAAAATCATGAATGGAAAAACTTTTTAATATTTAAAAATACCTTTGTTGAAAACCCTAATCATAAAATAGGATAATAAATAATTATTTTGGAAAGTGTAAAATGGTAATATGATGGTCACTTAGAATAACACATAATTAGGATCCTAGATAAAGAGAACATTTTTATAAAGTGAAAATATTGACATGGAGGGAAAAAATAATGTCCAAGGAATAATGGAGAGTGACATAAAATATGGTCACGAGATAGTTAATGGCCAAAAAACCATAATCCATTAGAAGATAAATAGTACTATTAATTCATCAAAAGTGAAGGTAATAGAATAAAATTTATATCTCAATATCCTTTTAATATAGTTGAGAAATTATTTTACCATAATTATAAGGAACATAATAAAATATAGTTTGTTGATTTCTTTCAATTATCTAAGAATAATTTAATACTTTGGTTGTGATTCAATCAATTTCGAATCCTTTATTATCTCAAACTCCATGAAATAAATATTCAAGATGATTTTTTTTTCATGGATTAGAAATTGAAAATGACTTTTTATATATTAGAAAATACATAAAAGGATAAAAAGTTATTCCTATTTTCTTTAGAAATTAATCGAAACCAAAATGGGTAAAAAAGGTAAGATAATATCAAAAACGTATAAACCTTCATATAAAAAAATATTATATTAATATCTAATTTCTCAATAATAGCACCCAATGTTCTAAAAATATCTAACCTTATGGTTCTTTAAAATATGCATGATCAATATTTAAATCCAATGAATATAATCATTTGATCTCATATTCGTCCTTGATCAAATTAATAATTATATCTAAATAATCTCAATCACTCATAAATTAATGTACCAAAATGTAAATAACCGAATGGTAAATTCTCTAAAATATTCTAATCTTTTCCATGAAAATCCAAAATCACTAGAAATCCAAAATAAAACATATATTCTTCTAAAGGATAATTCAGCCTTTATTATTAAAATAAAATCTAATCTGACCCAAAAATATTTTTATTTACCCTAATTGTAATAATCCATTTACTTATAAAATAATTTATTTTCATTCTGGAATTAAATAGTCATTTTTTATAAATGTATAATAAAATAAGTGGTATTTATACCAATTAAGGAATTTATACTAATGGAGAAGTAACTTGACCATTGGAATAATAACATGACCATTAGGAATAGTAATCTGGCCAATAGAATAGTAACCTCACCCAATAAATTATAAATAAAATTAACCATCCTATAAGTGGAAATATGATATATTTATATCATTGAACAAGTAAATATTTTTTTAAAAAATTATAAATTAAGTGTTGAATTTTTTGTAAGTCATAAATATTTAATTAAAATTATATAATTAATATAATTATTTAAAACAAAATATATTTTCATAATATAGATTAATAAATTATTATTATTTTTGTATCATTATTATAAGATAATTTCATGAGAATTGAATTATTTTTTCAAAGTGTTGTTAAATAAGTTATAGTTTTAAAACTTTTATTTTAGAATTAATTATGATTTTATTTAAAAATTAATATTATCATATTTATAATATTAATTTTATAAAATTTAGTTCATTTTTTAATTCTATACTTCAAAAAATTTTTGGGGTAAATATTTGAAATTTTTATGAAATACTTGAATTTTTGGTGAATTGTGAAATACGACAATTTACGTAATATATAAATTATAAGTTAAATATACTATTCCTAACATAATGAATGATTTAAGAACCATAATATCTAACTTCCCTTGATTCGTTTAATATATTTTATGATAATTCTCAAACTATTCATAGTCTTGAGCCAAATTAATAAAGTAATGTATAAAATAGTCAAAAAACCCTGTACTCCTCCACTATATATACCACCCCTCACCCCCTCTTCTCCTCACACCCCTCAAGATTTTATAATTATAAAAATTATCCAAAATACTCTTTCCAAGGCTCTTCCACACGTCCAAGACCTACTGGTGTCACCAAAAGGCTAAAACCAAAGGTCTTATGGAAGTTCTCAAGGAGGATAATTCAAGAGGTAAAAATCCTCTTTCATTTTCTTTAATTTTCTTTACAATTTGTTTTCTTTTAATATCATTACCTAAACTTATAAAAGACGAATTAAAACTCTAGTATATTATATATACTATAATTTTATCTTGTTTATGGAAAAATTCATCATAATACTTCTTCTCCTCTCACTTTTATTCTAAAAAAACATCGTCTGTGATGTGTTAAATAACTGACATCGTGGACGATGTATTTTCAATTTACATTACTTCCATCATGGCTGTTAAATTTTTTTATAATTATTTAAGAATATTTTAAATTATATTATATAACCTATTTTATGTTATGTTATTTACATATATAAATAATATTAAATTATATAATGAAACTAGTTTGTGATTATTGAAGAAACCCGGATATGATCTAAATGAATATCATTAATGTTTTAACTAAAGATTCATCATCATATATGAAAAAAATTATTTATGGTTTCTTTTTTACATTATGGAAACATATTAATATGATTTCATTCCACTTTTGGAGTTTCACTTCCATTCGACAAGAAAATATTTTACGAACCGACCATGGAAACCCTGTAAAGTACACACCTAAAATAATGTTAATAAGAAAATATTATTAACAAATGGGTGTAATAATGGTATAAAATGACCATATAAGGTGTTATAAAAATGAATATGTTTCTATAGAATATTAATAACACTTTTATTACCATTATACAAGAGGTTTAAACAAATTTTAGTTAAGGACAACCTAAAGTAAGGGAATTATTAACCCAATTTCCATTTTTTGTGTTAACCTTATACTTCATTAATTATTTATTATAAAGATTATTTGTTAAATGAACTTTGATTATATTTTTTTATTATGGGTATTTATAGTGAATTCATATATTCCATTTTTATTTTATCAATTCTTACTTTAAATATAAGATATTTTTAAGATACTTTTCTTTTAAAAGTATCTTTTAATTTATTTTTTTATTGGGAATGATTTATATGATGTAAGTATTCTTGTTTTGTGATTATATTTTGGTTCTCAAAAATTGTTTATGATGAATTTTGAGACCTATATCTCCCTCCTATTCATTTTTTATTCTTAAGTGGTTGGTCGGCCATAGGGATACTCCATGTGTAACTGTGATGGTTACACCATAAGGTAACAGTGAGGGTTATATTGTAAGGTAGTTGTGAGAGTTACATTGTAAGGTATCTATAAGGGTTACAAATGATAAGGCATCCATTAGGGTTACAATATTAAGTAAGTAATTACCCAATAAACCTATATGTTTTATTTTTATTTTCTATGTTTTATGTAAATATCTTATTTTATAAAGTAAGTACATGATACTTTATGGGTGAGAAGTATGTATTTGTGAAAATGATTTCATATGTTTCTTAGTATTCACTGGAGAATGTTTTCTCTCCATATTTTTATGTCACTTACTAAGCTTTTTTCCTCATCTGATGTTTTAAAATACTTTGCACAAGGTTTAAGGATGGGTAATAGAAAAGGAGAAGTGAAGATTAATGTTGTTTAAGTTGTAACCACTTTGTATGTTTGTTGGTTGATATATAGGAATTATGTTATAGCTTTCTAAAACTATAAAAGAAAAATATCTTTTTTATAGTATGTTGAGATCTTTCCCAAGAAATAAGATATATTTATTGATTAAAAAACTTATACAAGTCTGAAAGTAGAAAGATTACATTGATATCTCATTTTAATAGAAATAATATCACCCAACAATTGATAAACCCAATGATAAGTAGTACCATTCACTCCTTTTTTAGCTACACCATCTTCCAATGATTTTTCCCTCTATAATCATGATTAAAAATATTCTCCTTTAAAAAGAGAAGGTCTAAATCATCTGGTCCAATGATTAGTGAGCTTCCATGAAAGGTGAAAAGAACCTACCCAAATGGCAAGAACAACAGTTGTAGAATCTTATTCAAGCTAGATCTTATTACATCCCCTATGATGGAATTTTTCAATTTCCATAATAACCCCAAGAATTTATACTTCGAGAGCGGAGTCATTACCACATGGTCCAAAAATATCTTTAGGAATGAAAAAGTGAATTCTAAAGGAATTCACTAGATTATGTAATGTTTAAGGATGTTTCCTTTTACTAATCATATAATGTTTCAAAACATTTAGTAAACTTATTCCAAAATAATATTAATCAATCAGTCATAAAATTATTTTTCAATCCCATGGTTATCTAAATAAAAAAACATATGTTCCCAAATTGTAATAACCCCATTATCTCAATTATCAATAATTACCTCGACACCAAAGGTCATATTAATCCCAAAGGTTATCAATATATTTCAACTTATATCCACAAAATATAAGATAGTTTTTCTTTAAAATAAACTTTAATTAAAGAAAAAGTTAATCTTAAGGGTTATATATACATAAAACATCTATTAATACTCAATTAACATCTCCAAGATACTCCCATCATAAAAAAATTAAAAATAGTGTTAGTTCCTTTAAAATTATGACCGCCCTTAAATTTACCACAACATCATAACTCTTGAATCCCTATATTTATATTCTTAAATCATTAAATGGTTATCATGATACATTAACAATTATTTTACATTTTATTCATTAATAATTATTTCTTAAAATTAATAAAACGAATCATGTCCAAGATTCATCAATATCAAAACACTAGAAAAAATATAACATATACCTTTAATTATTTATTCATAGTTTCCTCTCGTTCAATTATAATGGAATTATAAATTTATAAACCTTTATATATATGGTGTTTTTAATCACCTAATTAAGATCTACCCTAGCAGAGCGATTTTCATATTTCCCATACCCCATACATTTAAAACCTTCAATTTTATACCTTAAGAAGAACATTATTCCCCTTATTGGTGTTAACAGAGATCTTCCATTTTTATTTGAAGTTTATTTCTCTATACTATCCACTAACTCATATTAAAAAACTTATTTTTTCCTTTGATACATTTACTTGGTTGTTTATTCCCACATTCTTGAAATATATGATGTTTTATATTTTTACTTTCCTGATCTTTATCATTGGAACTACCATGGAACTCTATTTTTCTCTTATTTGATGTATCATGAAACACACATAGGTTTAGGTTGTTAATAATAACTTTTTATAAATAGTTAATAATAACCACAAGAGTTTTCAGTAAAACTCCCTTTAAATGAAATTGGTCTTTAAAACAACCACCACGAAGTTCTTTATATCCATTATTAATTTGGTTCCTATTAGTTACATCGATTTACTAAAAAAAGTTTTCAATGTGAGTATATAAAATAAATTCTTAATAAACTATATCATGAGGAGGTTAAATACTAAGATATCATTATCCATCACTTTAAAAAAGTGACCTATACAAACTAAAATTTTAATTATATAATATATCTATCGGTAAAAATAAGTAATTAAAATATATATATTATTTTGTTGTTATTTTTTTTAATTACAAAAAATTATTCTAAACAACTTATACACATGTTAATATCAACTACCCCATAACAAAATTTTTTTTATTATCAATTAATTTCTTTTATATCATAAAAATATTTAAAATTATATTACAAAAAAATGAATATATTTTTATTTTTTATTCTCATTGAAAAATATTTTACTATTATAAAAATACATTAAAAGAAATTATTAAACATTATTCAATATTTTACTAATAATTTAATATATATTTTTAAATTTTCAGAAAAAATAGTCATTTTTCAAATCAAATATGTGCTTATATATTAAATTAAAATAATGATAATATAAAAATGTTTCATTAAATTAATATATATAAGTTGAAATTATTGATGAATAACTTAAACTTATGTTCACTCTAACCAAATAAATTATAAACTTACAAAGTAAAAAAATATAGAAGTGTTTTTATTATAAATTGGTAATTCTTTTTCGAAATATATAATTATTATTATAGTAATTGTTTGTTATATTTTTTAATTTCTTCCTAAAATGAAACATGTGCCACCCAAGTACCATACATGGGAAGTACATTCCAAAATCTGATACCATGATAACCCTAAGAATACTAAGGAAATATTTCCTATTTTAATTTCCAGATTGTTCATCCGAATCCGGTTTGTCACTCTAGGGTTTAACCTTTCAGTTCTTCACTACGTGGTTCATCCTTTCCCTTCACCACCACCTGGTTCATCCTTTTGATTCATCCCTAAAATTCTCATTCCCATTCGACTCATCCCCCAAATATGGTAATCATTTATACACCCCCAATATCTAGTAACCATTCACCATTTTTGGTTCATCATCACACCATTTTTCTCCAGCTATGTCTCCTTTTATCAATTCATCCCTTTGGTTCATCGATCTAGTTCCCTATTGGAAAAATTATTGTAAGTGAAAAAATTTGAATTTTCTATTATGATTTCCCCATTCTTGGAATTTTTTTAGTGAATTACTTTTACACCCACACAATTTCAATATTGAACATAATCCTTTTTAAGTATCATTATAGGTTTACATGTAATTTTAATTTAAGTTAATTTTTTTTATTATAAGAATTATAGTACAACATAAAATTACCATATAAAGTTTACAAATGAAATTAGTATAGATTGAATATTTTACATATTAATTCACCCATAATCATCTTGTAAAGAGATTCATTCTTAATTATGGGAATAATGACTATTTATTTAGTATATGTCCATAATTCATTTTTTGATTTAGCATATAAAATACCTAAATAATGTTTTCTTTCATGATTAATGTATGATGCCCATCCCTTGAGATGTTTTATTGAATTGTATTAATTTTATTATATCAATCATTTAATAGGACATTTTTTTAATATATTAAGTCCATGCTATTAAGAGTTTTGTCAATAGTTTCCATATAAATTTAATTAGTCGAAATAAAAATAACAGGTGATTATCTATATAAAATTTCATTTATATTTTGAACATACCAATGATATATTTACATGATTATTAACTAGTACTTTTTCATGTTATTGAATCATAAAATTTCATGGTATTTTCATCATATTTTGGATTTTTATACGGTTCTTGTTGATGTAATGGGTTTTTTGGGGTTCCATGGTTTCACTAGAGTTCAATATTTCAAATATGGTGCTCCAGTTTGGTGTAATTGTTTTTCTGATTCATGTTAATTGAGGTTCTTATGAACCATTCATGTACTTTTTTAGGTTTTTAAGTTGTGAATAATTGAATCGGTAAGTTGAGCAGAACAATTGAAGGTGATCTAAGTGAGGAAATAGTTCCAAGTTTCTAGATTCTATAATGTAAAATATGTGGTTTTATTCTTTAGTTTTTTCTCTTATTTTCTCGTATTGATCTAATTATTTAAAATATCAAGGATGATGTTATTTACTAAATAATTGATAATATTGATAATTAATTATTATTTTTTATTAAAATAATTTTATAGTGTCATTAAATAGAGCTGAAATACAACACTCATGTGGTGGTAGTGGCCTTATATTTTTGATTTGTTCTTTAGTTCTTATTGATTTAATGGGAATGTTGGGGTTCTATAGTTTTACTAGATATCGATCCTTTGAAATTGTTCCAATAGTTTGATGGTATTTTTTTTGATTCTTGTTAATTGAGTTTCTTATAGGATTTTCATTGATTTTTATAGGTTATTGCATAAATCTTTTGATACAAAATTGAATAAGATATTTAGAGTCTATACAATTATGAGTTTTAATAATATATTCCTTATATATTTAATTAGTTGAAATATGTGTAACAATTGATATGTATATTGATATAAATTTATATTTGGAACATTATAATGATATGTTTATGTGATTAAAATATAGTGTTTCCTATTACTCAATCATAATTTATTTTATTATTTACAATTAATTTTTGTATATGTTATTTACCTGTTAAATGTTTTCAGTTTGGGATTGAATAAATTCCAGACTTATCTAAAGGGGTCAAATCTATTTTTCCACTTAAATTTTAGGAGAAGTCAACTTAAATAAGTTAAAATATGGATAAATACATTTTATTTTCTATAAAAATTATTATAAAGTGCTATCAAATTTATCCTAATTGTGGTTCTCATTTCATTTCTACGAAATTATATTTTTTAGTTGTTATTTGGTTCTTATTATTGTTATGGACATGTCACGGTTATATAGTTTCACCAGAGGTCGATTGTTGCAATATATTTTATAGTTTGGTTGTATTTTTTTGTGATTCATGTCAAATGAGGTGATTATTAGTGGGGTTTTGAAAGAAAAAATGTAGATATAGAAGAAAACTAATTCCAATCAAGATTAGGTATTCCATTGATTATTTATTACCATTCAGTCAATATCTTGCTCTTTTGAGCATCACGATGGCCATTGAGGTGATTTCTTGAATTACATTGTAATTATGAGTCCGTTTATATATGATGTAATTATTGAATGGAATATATTTTCTCAAGGAGGATTATCAAGTAGAGTTTGTAGGTTTAAAGGAGTTCTCAAGTATGTAGTCACTACTGGATTGTGAAGACATTGGTTTTAAACTCATGGTGATTACTGGATCCATTTTCTCATGTTCAATTTTAGTGGATCCTAAATGAAGTTCGTTTACTATTTCTATGCTTATGCATTTTATTGAATATCTACAGTTCAAGAAAAGGGGACCGGAGCCACTGATTTCAATACTTTTTTTGTTAGGGTATAACTAATGTTTATATTCTCAAGTGAGAAAACTATATTTTTCTACAAGTTAAAGTGTTGTAGATCTATTTTCAGTATTTTTGACAGATTACTTTGATGAAATAATACTACATATTTGAATCTATGAGAGACCATAAAGGTTGGTTGTGTTCGGTTCTTAATGTTTTTTGTGTCATAATGTAGTTGACTCTACTTTGAGTATCTAACGACTGAAGTATAAAATGAGTTTTTTTGTTGCTGTTGTAGGGAGTATTTTCCATGATATTTCTTGTAATTATATGGGTGTTCATATTTATAGTGTATATTTTTGTTTTCTATTACAGAATTTCACCACACATATGTATCTTAGATGGTTTGGATTAATTATTGGAATTTTCAATCTATCCATGCGAGATTCCTTATTAGTGATCGATTTAATTTTTGAGATAGTGATAGTGTAGTGGAGAAAAAATGGAGGTTGCATGAATAAAATGATATAGTTTGTTTATTGTTACCTAAAACTATTGTTCAATGGGAAGGATAGTGAGTATTAAATTCTATATACATGGTGTATAGTGGATTCCTCACTCAAGGATATTTAAAACTGGTCCATTATTGAACATGTTGAGTTGATGTAGGAAGTTAGAGACAAAGTATCCAGAATTTAATGACATAGAAAGTAATTGGAGTAATTGATATGTTTTTGAACACAATTAATTTATTACGTGAAATGTAAGAGTTTAAACATGTATAACAAGTTATAAAGTGATTTATCTAATTTAAGAGAGACAAGGAATTCAAGAAAATACCATATAGGGGGTTGAAGCTCTGATAGGTGGTCCAAATATAATTTTGACGGGGGTGTTGGGGAAGACTAAATAAATTCAATCTTCACTGAGGGTAATTCATAATATCAGCATTAAAGGATGTAAATTGATTAAATATGAGTGTTTTTACTTTTTCAAACCACTTAGAACACTAGCTACTAATATTTATTTAGGTATCTTTGAACTCTAATGTTGTAATTAGTATTTTCTATTATCTCTTATGAATGGGTATTTTGATGCTAGAAACTTATTTGTATTTTTTGATATGTAGTGGGATGATTTTTTATAATCAATTATTATAATAATAATGGACATTATAGGATATTTATTTTTTTTCATATTGCTTTTTATGTGATTTTAATTTTAATTTTATGTGTGTGTAATATAAAAAAACTCTTACTAGGGTAATCTGAATATCATGATAACACCTCATGCACCATGTAACAAGAATTTTTTTTATAGAAAAATATTTTTGATGATTAGATTTAATTTGAAAATTTATGCATTAATCTTATTTCTATATAGGTTTTATCAGGACAAACAAAATCTTTTGTTTGTTTTCAAGTTGCAAAGAACTAAGTTGGATATCTTGAGAAATACATTTCATGGTGATTTAGGTGAGTTAAAGGTTCTACGTTTACCTCCAACTATAAATTTTTTTATTATTCATTTTTATCATATTTTTCTTATTTCAATTATTATTTGTGTCACACTGATTTTAAATATTATTTAGTAACTTTTTTTTGGAAAAAACATAAATTAATTATGATTATTTATAGTTATAATTAAGTTATATGTTGTTTTTATTATTATTCATACTCAGATGCTTGTAGAAATTTTAATGAAAATATTACCGTATGATTATTATTAAACATAATTAAAAAAATAAGTGTGTGTAATATTGGTTTGTTATTTTATTTGTTTGAATTTATGACAATTAACATACATTTTTCATATTTAACCATGGTAAAAAAATATATCAATTCCTTTATTAAATCAGGTTTGGTTATCAGATTGAATAAATTTGGTATTGTTGTGGTAGTGACAATAAATTCATGTTGACATGATAGATTTTCTGGATTTTATAAAGTATAAATAGTGAAATATAATTAGAGAGGGAGGGTATTATCCCCAACATATTGGGGTCAATACAAGATGAGATGTCTCTTCCTTTTTCAGTTTTCATTTTGAAAAACATCACAACAGTTACTCTCCCTTCGCTTTAAACTGGGAAACTCAACAAATCCCCCATTTATAATCTCTCAAATAATTCAATAAAAAAAGAGTCTATAATAAGGAAAGTGGTTCCCTATTTTCCTTCAAATATAATTATTTTTATTACTCATTTTAAACTTATTTATAATGTTTCTATTAGTATTTTACCACTATTAGTTTTTTATTCTTATTTCATAATACCATTTGGGTAAAAAATATAAATTACTTATGCTTATTTACTATTTTTATTTTGATATATATTATTTTTATTATTTTTCATATTGAACTTCTTGTAGAAATGCGTTAGAATTTATGATGTTTAACCTATATTGTGTGTGAATGAAAAAAAGGTAAGTAAAACCTTATGTTACAATTTTAGATTTTCTACTACATGAGTTTTAGTACATACAAAAAGGAATTATCATTACTTACACATGTATACCTTGAAATGTGATTTGAAATTTTTTCAATTTTCAATATTCTTATATATGTAAAGTATTTAAATTAATTATAAATTTTCAAGTATGCCATAATTTTTTTTTCAGTTGAATCCTTTATTCCAAATCTTTGTTCTATTATATATGAATTAATATTCAAGTTTTTTTTAACGACATGTTGATACCACATGATCTGGTAGTTTTATGATGATGATACTCTTTTTTGGGATTATTTAACTCAAGTTCAAGACTGAGTCTTCTAAATTGTATCATTTTATTCATTTTCATATCATGAAACTAAAGTGTTAATCTGATTGGAAAGGAAGGTGGCTTAAAAGACTAATATAGAGGAAAATATAAACATAATTGAAATTCTTTCCACTATTGGTAAATATTAATATTTCATTTATCTTGGATGTGTTATTGGGGATTTTTTGTTTTTCCTATAAGTGAATTTAATTGTTCTCACATGTTGAGTTATTACTGATAAATTCTTGGATGTTGTATTTTTATGTGTTTTTTCTCTCTAAAACATTGACATGTGATGAAAATTGACCCAGGCTTCCTTTTCTCTAGACTAAAGGAACCTTCAGGCATCACTTCATTGTCAGGGTTATCATTGAGGAACTGATTCGTTATTATAAATGAGAAGAATACATTCAAGTGGAGACTCATGGGTGGTACTATCATAATAGAGGGCAATCATGTGGAGTATTCCACATTGGGAAGGAGGATAAATAATGTATGCATAGACCCCGATTCTAGAGTGAGTCAGGAAAGTGACACCTGATATATGAGAGAAACAAATTATAAATGACGTTTGATGGGGTATCATATAAAGTATCTTAAGTTTGAATAGGTTTAAACATGTTTATAACAATTTCTTGAATATGTTTTCTCAATAAAATCCTCATAGTTTCATATTAGTAAATTTTAAAATAATTATAAAATACATTATATATATATATATTATATAAATATCTTAATGAGTATAATATAAAATTTTAACAATGACTATTGGAATACCTACATATGTTATTTATTTAATATATAATTTAAAAATAGATATTAATTATTTCTATTAATTATAATAAATGGTAAGATAAACATCGATAATAAAATAAAAATATAAATCTATCATATCAAACTATTGCTAAAATTTTAACCATCATAAATATTATCTTTCAGTATTATTATAATTGAAATAAAACTATTTTATCTATAATAATAACAATTTGTGATAGAGTTATTACCAAATATTTAGTGACAAGATGATTTTTGTTTTTAAAGTGATTTACCAAAAGAAAAAAACATTTACCAATAGATATACCCATATTGAAAAAACTGATTATTTTATTGCATGATATCTTCTATTCAACTCTTTCGATTTTTCCAAAAAAAAATAATTCTCAAAAACATACTAACCTTTGTAGTTAAATAGAACTTTAAACTTATGATAAAATAATAAACTATATTATTAATTAATTTAAAACTTTTATATGATACAAAATATAAAGAGACAACCTTAAAAAATTCCATAATTAAGAGTTTTTAAATAAGAATTCACTTTCTTATATTTCTAATATATTTATGGTTTAATTTTTTAGAGAATTAGGCCATAACTCTTATATAACTAACCCATATATTACAAATTAGAAACATCCCCTTAATATCAATTTGTCCTAAAAAATAAAACATTTAAAATGTATTTTTTTTCCTTTCATGAAAAATATTCATGACTTTCCACTTGAATTCTTATTTTTTCTTAATCATACTTAAATCTTATGGATTTTTTTTGAAAATGTTAGATTATAACAAAAGCCCGATTAGGGATATAAGAGAATTAAATCCATTAGTCCAAATAAAAACATAAAAACCCATAAAATGACTACCATTTTCAAATTATTCTTTTAGTGTATAAAATAGATCATATCCACATAGAAAACACACTTTTTTAAAAAAACCTTTGAAACCCTTAATAAGAAAATAAAAACACTTGTAGGAATATTAGAGAATTATTTTCATAAACTAGGATTAATTATGTTAGAAATAATTATATCCTAGTTAAATATATGATAAAATTAATTCGTTAATTCCCACCCTCTTTCCTTTAAAGATAATGAACACTACTCTATGCATTGGTGAGCTATATTTGGACCACCCGTCGTATAAGCTATATCGGGCTCACCCACTATATAGACTGTATCAGGATCAACTAACATTATATATAATTCTAAAGTAATATATCATGAATAATTTTTTTATCTTTCACAATTTCATCGTAAATCCCTCGAAAGACTATTTTGAAGCCATATGCAATGACTTTATATTCTCATATAAAAATAGGGGGAAATATACCAATGTTTTGAAAACTCTTTAAAATGAAAAATTCAAATATGTATTTTTGGAAATGATTTTAATTTAATAAAAATTGAAAATTTTAAAATAACCTTTAAATAAATGAAAATTCATTAAAATAGTAAATTCATTTCAAGTTGTAAAATTTAAAACTATTTTTCATTTCACACATTCAGTAAAAGTACCTCATTAAGAAAACCTTTTAAACATATAAATAAAGTCAAATGTAGTTTAAAATGATATTTTATAGTCTTTAAATTTTTTAAAGGAACATAATTGAATTTTTTTAATGAAAATGTATTTGGAGGAAAAATAAAATAAAAACTTTAAAACTTTTTGTTAAAGATTATAAAGAAAAACCCCTTATGTCTTATTAACTTTTGAAGCAATGAAACATTGAATGAAATAACTTTTAATAGATTTATAAACACTAAAATTTTATATAATAATGATAAAATACATCCATAATCCTTTTTATACACTATATAAATTAAACTATATGGTGAAAATATATTAAGTCACAAAGAAAGAGAATTCAGACCATAAACACTATTTAGATTTGTGCATTTCCTAACTCATGGATAATAAAATTATATTAGTTTTATATTTTATTAATATTTTTCTTAATTTTAATTTTATTATCTTTATCCATTTTATTTCATTTATTACCATGTTTTATTTAGTTAGTTAATCTGTTAATTTTATGTCAGATTTTTTGACGATATTAGTTTTATAATACCAAAAGTGAATATGTGGGTTTATTGTGGTTGAAGGTTTCTTGGTTGTATAATATACCAAATAATAATCATGAAATTATTATAATTTCTATACATTAAATAAAATTTTATAACCATCCATTAAATTTGCACATGAAAAACAAATCACCTTACTATGTGGATGTTGTAGTCCACATGTATGCACGAACACTGCTCTAATTTTTCAATGGATGGTAAGAAAGAAAATAGATGACATATTTTATTTTTATAATGATAATTATTTCATGAATATAATATATATTAATTCCATCCATCACAATAATCATCCTTGTGAGGTGGTGGTGAAAAATAAAATACATCACTTTGTGGTGGTGGTAATCCACCCGTACAAACGAAATAGTTCTGTTAGGACTTATACCTTATCCAAAGATATCACCCTTTAGATTACACCCTAAACCTTCTAGTATTGGTATTTTGGTAGGACTAGAACTTATAAAACATTAGGATTGATTTTGGGGTGATATTTTGGTATGTCTTGGAAGAACTAGATTTCATAAATGCAGTGAGTAATAGAGGAGAAGATGTTCCCTTTTATAAGTAAGGGGAGGACCCCCCATTGAATTACTTAAGGTATTAAATTAGTATAAATTATTTTTCATGTTAAAGTGGAACAAAATTGACATATTTTGAGTATTATTATAAAAAATGTCATACAATAATTCTTTTTACATGTTTATGTATTGTTTTCACCCTTATCTATTAGTTTTAACCCCCATTAACTATTTGGATTATAACAGCAATATCAAAGTTTTTACTGTGTAGTTGTCAAGAAAGTTACAATAATAGGAAAAAAGACCCATAATTGGAAAATGGTTGATATTATAGACCATATAAAATTCAATTTTCTAAATATAAGGTTTTTTTAATTTTTAATAATTAAATAAAATAGTATTTGTATAATTTTCCATTAAAGTAATTTCTATTACTTGAACAAGAAATGTGTTAGCATTGTGTAAGTAATTAAGGTAATTATTACATCACTAAAAATAAAAAACAAAATACCATGAAGAAAATAATTTATTCATATTGTATATAAATATTTATATATGAAAAGGGCTCTTTTTATACCTATTAAAAAAATATTAGTTTTATTAATACAAAGAGAGTGACAATTTGTTTTTTATTCTTTACTAAAATAATATTAAGGTAATTATCAAAGGAAAGTAGTAATAAATTAAACCACTTTAAAAAATTGGATGGTTATGGTAAACAAAATTGTCAAATAAAATTAATAAAGGTATTATGTTGATTTTTTGGCCTAATCCTTTAGTTTTAACCCTATTTTACCCATTCTACCCATATTGAGGTGAAAAATATTTATAAAAATTACTATTCATAATGAAATAAATAAAAAGTAAATATTAAAAAATTTGAATCTATTGATTCAAGTTGTGTAAAAAATTTTCAATATTCTATTTCTAAAAGTTTAAGAAATCAATTTTAATATAAATTCATCAAATACAACAAAAATCGGTTTTTAGAAAAATGTTTTTAAGCATAAAAATGAACCTATACCAAAATCAATTATAATGATGATTCATAAATAATTAATTAAATTACATCCAATTAAAGTATTTTTATATTAATTTAATATTAAATTAGAAAGATAATGGTTTTTCTAAATTACTTCATTTTATCAAAAGAAATGATAGTTTTAAAAATATTGGTTTTTGTAACTATTCACTTTAGAATAATTCTTTTCAGAAAATACCAAATATTCACCCAAGGATAATATTAAAACCATGATTTTAAAAAATTATATAAATTTTACCAAAATAAAATTTCTAAATTATCTGAAATTAATTATAATATTCACTAAAAAAAGTAATAAAAACTATTTTGGAAAAACATATTTTTTGAAAAAGAAACGACTTTACTGAAAATATGGTGGTTATGCATTAATAAATACATATTTATTATATAGAAAATTTTTAAATATTTTTCATACTATATTTATTACTATTCATACTACCAATTTAACTAATCAATGCTAACAATCACATTTAAATAATACTATTTTTGTATCATATCACAATTTACTTAAAGCTTGGTGTTTCATATTAAGAAACCCATCGAGTATAGTTTTTTAAAATAAAATTTTAAGATATTAAGTTATACCCACTTGAAGAAATTTAATCTTCAAAAAATAATCTCATTATTAATAGAAATGTTCTAAATCAAATTTTTAAATCAATTCCTGAAAGTTGGAGATAAAAATCTCATCCTAAAAGAAAACACATTTTAAATATTTAATGATAACTTTATTGAAAAACCACATCATTAAAAGGGATAATAAAAAATTATTTTTAAAATTTTAAAATGGAAATGGAATGTTCACCTAGAATAACACATAATATTGTTCCTAGATAAGGATAATATTGGAAAGAAGGTATAATTTAGACTTAGAGGAAGAAAATTGAATTCAAGTAATAATAGAGTGTGATAGAGAACATGGTCCTAAGAAAGTGAATTTCCATAAAACCATAAATAATTATGTGATAAAGAATTCTATTAATATATCCTAAATGAAGGTAATATGATGAATTATTTATTTTATTATCCTTTTCATATAGTTGAGGGTTTCTTTTACCATCAGGATAGAGAACATGAGAAAATATATTTACTTGATTTATTTATTTTTCCATAGTCCCAATATGATTATTTTGTTGGGATTCAATCAATTTACACTTATATATTATCTGTTACTCCTTGAAATAAATATTCAAGATGAATTTTTTCATGCCTAAAGCACTACTATTACCTTTTAACAAATAATGTGATCTATAAAAGGATCACAAGTTATTACTCAAGTATTTAGAAATTAATCAAATCCAAAATG